>JAUIMM010000035.1:9960000-10560000 GCA_031769625.1 Taudactylus pleione
ACTTAGATGGGCTAATAATCAGGTATATCTGAAACAACTCAAAAGTTAGCACATTCAGTAAAATTGATGGTTGCGGACTAACACATTGTTGTGGACTAACAAAAGTATTATTACACAAATTTATTAATTTTGTGGCAGGTCTTATGAACCCAGCATAACCTTTAATAAGATTTCACATGTTTATGCAGATTTAAGGATTGGAACTTATGTGTTTGTAGGTGTTGATATTGCAGATTTATATAGGCACACACCAGTGGATGAATCACACTGTGAACAGTCCAGTTACTTAACCCGTGGTGTTGATTTATTGAAGTATAGTAGGTACAGCCATACTCACTGTTACTTGCGCACTGGCAATGGAGTGGAGCAAGATTCTATACAGCTCACCAGCCGGTGAGTGTATCCTTTAAACAGGTAGCGGTGCAGGGATGCTTAAACAACTTTATATGCAGGTATTAATTTGTCTCTCATAGGAGCTAAGTAGTAGACTTCTGTCTCCCACCATGTACAGACAAGATGACCCCTGCACAGTGGCGTAACTACAGCCCCCGCAGACCCCGCGTTGACTTGGGGGCGCGAAGGCTTGTGTGGCGCAGTGGCTTGGGAGCAGCAGATTCCATGCAGACTTATTGCCCACAAGAAATCTGCTGAAAACGTCTCTCCAAAAATGGCCGCCGCCTAGGAGGAGACAGATGCTAGAGGTCCTACTGGACCTCTAGTGTCTGGTAGGCCAGCTCCGCCGCCGCCGCATTGGACCACCCATTACACATGCTCTCTGTGTGCCTGACTGTCTGTGAGGAGAAGAAGCGCTCAGCTGAAGAGGAGCAGCATGCTTACACAGGAGCAGGCGGACGCCGCGGACGAATCACCTGACTGAGGTACACGGGTGTAGGTGAGGGCTCAGCTACAGGGGACATGGCATATGGGCTCAGCTACAGGGGACATGGCATATGAGCTCAGCTACAGGGGGCATGGCATATGGGCTCAGCTACATGGGGCATGGCATATGGGCTCAGTTACAGGGGGCATGGCATATGGGCTCAGCTACAGGGATCATGGCATATGAGCTCAGCTACAGGGGACATGGCATATGGGCTCAGCTACAGGGTCATGACATATGGCCTCAGCTACAGGCGACACGGCATATGGGCACAACTACAGGGGACATGGTATATGGGCTCAATTACAGGGGGCATGGCAAATGGGCTCAATTACAGGGGGCATGGCATATGGGCTCAACTACAGGGGACATGGCATGGACTCAGCTAGAGGGGGCACGGCATATGGGCTCAGCTACAGGGGACATGGCATATGGGCACAACTACAGGGGACACGGTATATGGGCACAACTACAGGGGGCATTGCATAAGGGGCACTACTGCAGGGGGCATTGCATAAGGGACACTGCTACAGGGGACATTGCATAATGGACACTGCTACAGGGGGCCTGCATAATGGGCACTGCTAAAGGGGGCCTGCATAATGGGCACTACTAAAGGGGGCATTGCATAAGGGACACTACTACAGGGGGCATTGCAAAAGGGGCATAACTACAGGAGGACTACTACAGGGGGCACAGTATAAGGGGCACGGTGTGGCATAATTTGTTATAAGGGCATTACTGTGTGTCATTATGTGTTATATGTGGCATTATTTTGTGGCATAATGTGTAAGGGCATTACAGTGTGGCATAATGTGTCATAAAGGACATTACTGTATCATGGAACTACACACCTTAAACGTCATCTTTGGGTGTGTTTGTTTTATGGCCGAGGGGGCTGTCTGAAACTTTTTTGGCTAGGGGGGAGCAAAATTTATAGTTATACCACTGCCCCTGCACATGCACTGTAGTGATGTCAGTAGCTATTTTGGGAGAGGGCATGAAGTATTCCTGGAGAACAGCAAGTCTGCAAAGTAGCACACTCCTCTTTCAACTTTTTTTACATAGTGAGAGGCTAGATAAAATGCCTTAGACAGTATATAATGCAGCCAGAGCCAGCCAGAGCCAATTTGGTGCCCTAGGCAAGATTTTAGCTGGTGCCCCCCTATATATATATTAGGGATGTGCGCCGGACCATTTTTGCCGGATTTGGATTTGGATTTGGTTCTAATTCGTCGTCCGGCTTTGGATTTGGATTTGGATTTGCCAAACTGCGGTGACTGGCTTTGGATTTGGATTTGGATTTGGATTTGGATTTTTTTACAAAAATTGACAAAAAAAGCTAAAATCACATAAATTGGTCTTTTTTTTCTTCCTAGAGTATTATTAACCTCAATAACATTAATTTCCAGTCAATTTAGACCATATCACAGCTTATAATATTGTTTTCAACATTATTGGCCAAAGGTTGCAGTGAGCTGACTGGTTACTAAGCGACAAAGCAGCGGCACAACGACACAGACACCACAGTATAAAGCACATCTATGACACATTGCCACACAGCAGTGGCAGAAATGAAAAGTAGTGCACCCACCCAGTGGGGTACGGCCAGCAGAGTCACAGTACTTGTTTACAAAGTGTGCTACGGCCCTAGGAGTCACAGTGCACAATCTTATTAGCATTACACCGCACATAGGGCCTGATTCACATTACACCATAAAGTAGTGTCTCTTATTTATGTTACGACACACAGTAGTGCCCCTTTTACACAATGCCCACAGTAGTGACCCTTTTACACAATGCCCACAGTAGCGGTGTCCCTTACACAATGTCCCCCAGCAGTGGTGCCCCCTATGCAGTCCCCTTAGTAGTAGGGTCCACTATGCAGTGCCCCCAGTAGAATGCCCCCCAGTAGTATGCCCCCCATTAGCAGGCCCCCCCAGTAGTATGCCCCCCATTAGCATGCCACCCAGTAGTATGCCCCCCATTAGCAGGCCCCCCCAGTAGTATGCCCCCCATTAGCATGCCACCCAGTAGTATGCCCCCCCCAGTAGTATGGCCCCCCTAGTAGTATGGCCCCCCCAGTAGTAGGCTGCCCCAGTAGCAGGCCTCCCCCAGTAGTAGGCTGCCCCAGTAGTAGCCCCCCCTGTAGTATGGGCCCCCCTGTAGTATGGCCCCCCCTGTAGTAGGCTGCCCCAGTAGCAGCCCCCCCCAGTAGTAGTAAGCCCCCCCAGTAGTATGGCCCCCCCCAGTAGCAGGCCCCTCAGTAGTATGGCCCCCCCAGTAGCAGACCCCCCCCAGTAGTATAGCCCCCCCAGTAGCAGGCCCCTCTGTAGTATGCCCACCCCAGTAGTATAGCCCCCCCAGTAGTGCAGACCCCCCCCAGTAGTATAGCCCCCCCCCAGTATCAGGCCCCTCTGTAGTATGGCCCCCCCAGTAGTATAGCCCCCCCCAGTAGCAGACCCCCCCAGTAGTGCAGATCCCCCCCAGTAGTATGGCCCCCCCAGTAGCAGACCCCCCCCCAGTAGTATAGCCCCCCCAGTAGCAGGCCCCTCTGTAGTATGGCCCCCCCAGTAGTATAGCCCCCCCCAGTAGCAGACCCCCCCCAGTAGTGCAGACCCCCCCAGTAGTATAGCTCCCGGCCCAGTAGCAGGCCCCTCTGTAGTATGGCCCCCCCAGTAGTATAGCCCCCCCAGTAGCAGACCCCCCCCAGTAGTGCAGACCCCCCCCAGTAGTGCCCCCGGCCCTTGCACAAATAAAAAAATAAAAAATAAAAACTTACCTGTATCCCCGCTCCCGCGCCGTCCGCTCTGTCACACTCTGAGGAGGGAGCCGGAAGACGGAGCTCATGTGTGAGCTCCAGCCGGCTCCCTCCGTGCAGCAGCCAATGAGAGTCTGTGTGACTCTCATTGGCTGCTGTAACAAACACACAGCTGCCGCTGGCGGCTGTGTGTCTGTGTCTGTGTAGGGCAGAGCGCTATCACTGCGCTCTGCCCTACACGCGAGGAGACCTGATGTCGGATTCTCTAGTGAGAATCCGACATCAGGCGGCCGCCGTTCGGCCCCGAACGGGGATCCGAGTCAGGCGGTGAACACCCGAACAGGGTTCGGGTGGACTCGGATCCCCAATGTTCGGAGCGGTTCGGATTCCACAGAATCCGAACCGCTCATCTCTAATATATATATATAGAGAGAGAGAGAGAGAGAGAGAGAGAGAGGGGGGGGGGGGAGAGAGAGAGAGAGAGAGAGAGAGGGAGAGAGATGTAAACAGACGGTGGCAATCCGGCCTCAATAAATGAAATTACATCACACTGATGCTGTACTGCAATGTATCAGCGCTTTTGTCAAGCAAAATGTTGCTTGAAAAAAGTGCAATAAAGTGCTGAAATGTTGCATTACAGCATCAGTGTGATATAATTTCATTTATTGAGACCAGAGTGCCTCTGTCCATTTGTATGTGTGTAAGTGTTGGGCGACTCTCAGCCCCGACTCTAATGAGGGCACCTGGCAAGAAATCTTCAAAGGAACCAAGTGAGTGCTGGACCCACAATTTATATAGCTATGTAGATATCTATGTAGATATCTATCTATCTATCTATCTATCTATCTATCTATCTATCTATCTAGTACCAGTCAAAAGTTTGGACACACCTTCTCATTCAATGGTTTTTGTTTATTTCAATTATTTTCAACATAGTAGATTAATACTGAAGACATCAAAACTATGAAAGAACACATACGGAATGATGTTGTACACAAAAAAGTGTTAAACAAATCAAAATATGTTTTATATTTTAGATTCCTCAAAGTAGCCCCCTTTTGCTTGGATGACAGCTTTGCACACTCTTGGCATTCTCTCAATCAGCTTCATGAGGTAGTCTCCTGGAATGATTTTCCAACAGTCTTGAAGGAGTTCCCAGAGGTGCTGAGCACTTTTTGGTTGCTTTTCCTTCACTCTGCTGTCCAACTCATCCCAAACCAGCTCAATTGGGTTTAGGTCTGGTGATTGTGCAGGCCAGATCATCTGACGCAGCACTCCATCACCTTTCTTCTTGGTCAAGTAGCCCTTACATAGCCTGGAGGTGTGTTTGGGGTCATTGTCTTGTTGAAAAACAAATGATGGTCCCAGTAAGCGCAAACCAGATGGGATGGTATTGTGCTGCAGAATGCTGTGGTAGCCATGCTGGTTAAGTGTGCCTTGAATTTTGAATAAATCACCAACAGTGTCACCAGCAAAGCATCCCCACACCATCACACCTCCATGCTTCACAGTGGGAACCACACATGTAGAAAGGATCTGCTCACACAGCGGTTGGATCCAAAAATCTCAAATTTGGACTCATCAGACCAAAGTACAGATTTCCACTGGTCTAATGTCCATTCCTTGTGTTTCTTGGCCCAAACAATTCTCTTCTTGTTGTTGTTCATCCTCAGTAGTGGCTTCTTCTCAGCAATACGACCTTGAAGGCCTGATTCACGCAGTCTCCTCTGAACAGTTGATGTTGAGATTTGTCTGCTACTTGAACTCTGTGATAACTTTATGTGGTCTCTAATCTGAGGTGATGTTAAGTAGCGGTTTCTGAGGCTGGTAACTCTAATGAACTTATCCTCTGCAGCAGAGGTAACTCTTGGTCTTCCTTTCCTGAGCGATCCTCATGAGAGCCATTTTCATCATAGCGTTTGATGGCTTTTGCAACTGCACTTGAGGATACATTCAAAGTTCTTGAAATTTTCCATATCGACTGACCTTCATGTCTTAAAGTAATGATAAACTGTTGGTTCTCTTTACTGAGTTGAGTGGTTGATGCCATAATATGGATTACAACAGTAGTCAAATAGTGGTGTCCACTGTGTACTAACCCTACCTCTACACAACACAACTGATGGTCGCAAACACATTAAGAAGGCAAGTAATTCCACAGATTGACTCTTGACACGGCATACCTATTAATTCAAAACCATTCCTGGATATTACCTCATGAAGCTGATTGAGAGAATGCCAAGAGTGTGCCAAGCTGTCCTCCAAGCAAAAGGGGGCTACTTTGAGGAATCTAAAATATATAACACTTTTTTTGTTTACAACATAATTCCATATGTGTTCTTTCATAGTTTTGATGTCTTCAGTATTAATCTACTATGTTGAAAATAATTGAAATAAACAAAAACCATTGAATGAGAAGGTGTGTCCAAACTTTTGACTGGTACTGTACACACAAATATATATGTACACATATATATATTATATATACACACACACACACACACACACACACACACATACATGCCCAGTTCCAGCCCGTCTTAGAGCTAACCTCAGCATGCAGCAACAAGGCCAGCCCCCCTATCTGTCCAGTGATTGCCTGCTACCCCTCTCCTGTCTCCCAGCCTGAGCTAAGTTAATTACCTAGAGAGACTCAATCTCCAGGTTGGAGTGGGAGTCGCCGGCAATCTTCCATCCTGAGCTGTGCTGGCTGCTGTGCTGGTGGACTGGGGCGTCCCTGCCTTCTTTCTTGTGGCAGAAGGCATGCTTGGTCCAATAGGCACTTGGTGGCAGCGGCTGTTAATATTGTGATGGAGGTGGAGCAAAGGCTCATGGAAGGAGTGGCTGCGGCTGGGCATGCCCTCCCGTGGCCATCTTCCTTGTCTCCTCCTGTAGCCAGAATGAGCTTCTCAGCAGAAGCTCATTCTGACCTGGCTGTCACTACAGTCACCTGAACGCTGTGCTGCCCAATCGGAACTGATTAGGTATTTGAAGGCCCCGTAGCAAACGTTTGTAAGGGCTTCTATGTACCAGCCAATGGTGAAAAATGTATATAACACATGCAACTTTGACAAGGAAGATGGACGCCCCTCAGCTCTGGGCACCATAGCAGATGCACCGTTTCAACTTATAGTAGTTATGCTCATAAATGCAGCTCCTCCTCTTTCCCTGTGTCTTTTCCTGTCTTTGGTATAGATAGGTCAGGCAGTATTATTTTTGTTTTATGGGGTCCAGGCGACTGGTACAAGCAGCACTTACACAGATTCAGTGGCAGGGGTTAATACGATGCCAAGGTTCCCATGTGCCATGTTACTTATCTTATCTGGTCTCTCCACGGTTGGCCATCCTTACTCTGTGAGGTTGCCTTGGTTCAGGTGGCTTGCCTACTAATATTGGCTGCTACAGTTTGCCACCAGTACCTGCTAATGTGCCCAGAGATTCCAGCCATGAACTTGCATGCATGCAGCTCTGGCTCTTCTAGCAAGAACCTGGTTTCATGCCATTGTGTATATTGTTATGGAGCATTCATGGAGGCAGCACAGTAGAGCAATCCATATTTCAACAATATTTTCATAATCTCATTCAGAAATTTGCTTGTAATGCTGGATCTACTTAAGCGTACATGCTTTTTCCCTTTCTGAGATAGTGACTCACTCAAGGTTGTAATCGCTGTGTCAGCAGATAATTTTATTACCTTTTCTAACCTCTTCTATCCTCCATGGCAGCCATTATAATGTTAAATTGCTGTTTCAATATACTTTTCAAATGGATTTTCATGTGTTAGTCCGCAACCACTTTCCTTGTTAGTCCGCGACCATACATTTTTGTCAAATAAGTAAACAAATTAAATAAATTTTATAAAATGCACATGTTGACATGACCTCTAACATGTAAGGTGTATCAAAGAATTAAAACTGCTTCAATGGTAATACTTAGCTCACAGACTTTTGATTAAGTTGTGTCACTATAAATGTCTTTTGTGTGTTAGTCCGTCACCACAACTTTAATGGTCCTGAACATACATAGTGTTCACTCTAGCTCCGGCGGCAGCTAGAGAAGGCACTTCTGCGTGCACCCGAAAAGGGGGCGTGGCCATTGAAAGGGGCATGTCTATAAGATGCATCACCCTTTTCGTCACTCTTGGGGGCGTGCCCAGCACTTACGGACACGCCGGGCAGCCCCCAAGCGCTGCTGACAGGGAGAATAGATGCCGGGCGCATGCGCCCGGCTACTATTCACCGGCGGTGACCGGGTCACCGCACATTTCCCCACCCGAGGGACACTGCAACCCGTGGGTGAAGACGGCACCCGCAGGCTGTGAGGGCAGGGCGCTTTTTGCCCTCCTGAAGGAGGGCAGGGCACAGCACCCCGCTAAAACAGTCTAGCGGGAACACTACATACACTATATTAATTTGGAACCAATGCATTATGTTTCATCCTACACTACATCTTTTGGAGAACCAACTCATACCACTTTCAGTTTTGTCCCTGAAAATGTAAGACTAGATGTGCTCTGAATGTTAGTCTGCGACCATGGAATTGCCTAGTAGTATATAAAATGATTTTACTAGAGTTGCGGCTACAACATGCAACAGAGCTGCTGTGTACTCTCAATGACTGCAGTTACTCCTACTAACAAAAATAAAGAAGATGAATGAAATGTCATATGTGGTGATATTAAAACATAACTTTTATTCTTTTACAGGCTAATACCCTATAAGGAAGAAAGAGCAGCGAAAATTGATTAAAATTTCGAAAAATGTGTCACAAAGAAAGAAAATGTGATTTTAAAATAAATTACAGCGCTTGTACCTAGTCCTATTATGTCACAATAAAGATTGGCTGACACGTATTTGCAGCTATATGTCTGATGTAATTGTTATCAAGATATTAGATTTCCTTATCTGTATTTGTAATTATGACCTACAGATGTTACAAAATATCTATTTAGTAACAAGTTCTCTTGAAATTCAGCCAATTGATTAGTAAGTGTGTTAGAACTGCTTCCAAGAAGCGTTGCTATATAATCGTACATTCACATACAGAGGATCACATCAGTACACTAGGATGTACTGATGCCGCTACCAATGCGGCGTTTGCTAACAAGCTTTATCAAGGGATTGGTAGCGTCGCGTGTTACCTGACCACATGTCTAATGTATATATATATACTGATATAAGTGTTGTTTGTGCTTCATGATCCCGGATTAGGGTAGAAACTGCACCTAACGACAATGATTAATATGGGACGATGCCACTGCTCAAACTGACATGGTTATATTTACATATTTCCCAGAAGCATTTGCTAAAATAGGAGAAGTTTCCTTTCTGAACATTGCTTTGGGGTGAATTACATTTTTATTAAGGGGATTCTCTTTTTTGGTACTTTCCCTGATAAACCAAGAAATCATATATAGTGTTCTGGCAAACATTATAAGTCAAGATACCACTCACCCTAAACGTATTAGCAAATCATGAGAACCACTCCTTGATGATTTGCACTGATTGGATGTTGAAAAATAGAATGAACATCAATAAATTAAACAGACACACATCCTAGTGTACTGATGTATGACTTTCCCCGTGATCTGTGGAGACTAATGTTGCAAACACAAAGAGAAAAATACAGATGCACATCTCCAACATTACTAGTTATATATAATATAATACATTTTGCAATAGAATTTTGTAATAAAAAATTTCACGTTTTGGCATAATCATGGCCATGGTTATGGGTCTACCCACCGCACCCAGGTAACCTCTGAGGGTAGGTCCCTAACATATTAGGGTGAAAATCCAGAGTGCAGGACTCCCCCTAACAAGCCCAGCTGAGCCACCCCTTGGCATCACTCTAATGAGGAAAGGTGAAGTGTAAAAAGGTGTTAGATAGATAAGAGCAGCTGCTGCTGCATGTAGGGAGGTGAAAAATAAAGATGTGAAAATAATACACGTATATTAAACAAACAATAGAGGTGCTAAAAGTGCAAGAAAGGAAAAATGTGTTTATAATGCGATGCCCTGAAGAAGCCCAACCAAAGCGATCCAGGGGACCCACACCCCAAAAATCAACCCATAGCTGCACTGCCTTATAACAATTTGTAGGACTTACCTAGTATGTGCCTCTTACTATAGTGCAGTCAAAATGCCAGATCCCTGCTTAAAACCAATAGGGGACAGGTGGGAAGGGGTGCTAGCCTAGATTGAAGGAGTCTCATGCCTTCAGGTGTGCATAGTAGCACACTAAATAGAATATATAGAAAAGGGGCCTAGACTGCACACCCTGAATGTATATATAATGGGAGGTGCTACCTGTGGAGACTAATGTTGCAAACACAAAAGGAAAAATACAGGTGCACAACTCCAACAGTACTAATTATATATAATATAATAAATTTTGCAATAGAATGGCCATGGTTATGGGCCTACCCACCGCGCCCAGGTAAACTCTGAGGGTAGGTCCCTAACATACTAGGTGCAGCAACACTTACCGCCTAACACCGCTGGACATCGCATTGGTACTGATCTCATATGCACTAACATATGCGATCAGTACAGCAAAGGACAGCTCTTTCGATAAGAGCTATTGTTTGCGATCTCTGTTGCACAGTGGACTTCCGGGTTTATGACCCGGGAGTCCATCTGCGCATGGGCAGAGTGACGTGGCGGCCGCAGGGCATGCTGGGAGGGATCCGATCGTATCCCTCCTAGCAGCTAGATGAGGTAGAAGCCCAAAGGCTTCTATAGGGTAACACCGGCGGTCAGGTGATTGATGCATACGGAAAATGCGGTAAAACAGGGGTTTTACCGCATTTTCCGTTTAGTGCATCCCGCCCTAGGGTTGAAATCCAGAGTGCAGGACACCCCCAAACAAGCCCAGCTGAGCCACCCCAGGGCATCACTCTAATACCCCTTTACACCAAAATCCAGGGTCTGACCCTGGAATTTGAACACTGGTCAATCCCGGGTCGAACTCAGGCCCCGTTCACACGGCAATTCGACCCGGGTTAGACCCGGGTTATTCCCGGGTTTGCCCCGTTCACATGGAACCCGGGTAATCCCTGATTTTCCCTGCTTTTCTCTATAGATGTCATTCAAAATTGACTTTTTTAAGGGCTGACAAAGATGAGGTCACAAAAGGCAACAAAAGAGAGGGGTGGGGACTGCTTACAGCATTGCTACAGGTTGCTGTTCTGGCTGTGGCAGGCTGTGTATTAGCCTGTGTTTGTGGCTGCTGGTCAGGCTGTGGTGCAGCCTGCAGTTCTGTCTGTGGCAGTCTGTGTGCCTGCCTGCTTTTGTGGCTGCTGGTCAGGCTGCTGTGGTGTAGAAGGATAGGCAGGCAAGCGATGGCTTCATGTGTGTCTCTCTCTGCAGGGCACTGACAAATTACATCACCTGCCTGTGCCCCAGAAGCTCCAATCAGCATCTTTCAGAGCTAGCCGGGTCAAATAAGCAGGGTAGCACCCGTTCACACTGCGTCATGACCCGGGAACAACCCATGTTCAACCCTGCTCTCAACCCGAGTAAGATTCCTGGGTAAATCGACCCGGGAATTTTTTCTGGGAGCCATTCACACAGAGCATCGACCCGGGTCGACCCGGCAATAACCCGGGTTATTCAGTTGGTGTAAAAGGGGTATAATGAGGAAAGGTAAAGTGTAAAAAGGTGTTGGATAGATAAGAGCAGCTGCTGCTGCATATAGTAAGGTGAAAAATAAAGATGTGAAAATAATACATATATATTAAACAAACAACAGAGGTGCTAAAGGTGCAAGAAAGGAAAATGTGTTTATAAAGCGATGCCCTGAAGCAGCTATCTATCTAAAACCTTTTTACACTTCACCTTTCCTCATTAGAGTGATGCCCTGGGGTGGCTCAGCTGGGCTTGTTTGGGGGAGTCCAGAGCTCTGGATTTCAACTCTAGTATGTTAGGGTTAGGGACCTACCCTCAGAGGTTACCTGGGCGCGGTGTGTAGGCCATGATTATGCCAAAACCTCAAATTAAATATTGCAAAATTATATTGCAACATATACTCTGTAGCTATAATACAGCTCCCTCATACTGTGTTGAAATACATATAATCCTTCTCAGATTCGATACATGACACACAGTGTAGGTATAATCAATCAAACTGAAGTATATACATTTACAGTCAGGTCCATAAATATTGGGACATTGACAGAATTTTCATATTTTGGCCTCTATTCACCACCACCATGGCTTTGAAATGAAACAAACAAGATGTGATTTAACTGCAGACTTTCAGATTTAATTTGAGGGTAATTACATCCAAATCAGGTGAACGGTGCAGGAATTACAACGGTTTCTATATGTGCCTCACACTTTTTAAGGGGCCAAAAGTAATGGGACAAACTAAACAATCCTAAATCTAACTTTCACTTTTTAATACTTTGTTGCAAATCCTTTGCAGGCATTTACAGCCTGAAGTCATTTCCGCTGGGTTTCATCCCTGGTGATGCTCTGCCAGGCCTCTACTGCAAATGTCTTCAGTTCCTGCTTTTCTTGGGGCATTTTCCCTTCAGTTTTGTCTTCCTCAAGTGAAATGCATGCTCAATCGGATTCAGGTCAGGGGATTGACTTGGCCATTGCATAACATTCCACTTTTTAGCCTTAAAAAACTCTTTGGTTGCTTTTGCAGTATGCTTCGGGTCATTGTCCATCTGCACTGTGAAGCGCTGTCCAATGAGTTCTGAAGCATTTGACTGAATATGAGCGTATAATATTGCCCGAAACACTTCAGAATTCATTCTGCTGCTTTTGTCAGCAGTCACATCATCAATAAATACAAGGGAACCAGTTCCATTGGCCATACATGCCCACGCCATGACACTACCACCACCATGCTTCACTGATGAGGTGGTATGTTTTGGATCATGATCAGTTCCTTTCCTTCCCTTCTCTTCGCATCACTCTGGTACAAGTTGATCTTTGTCTCATCTGTCAATAGGATGTTGTTCCAGAACTGTAATGGCTTTTTTAGATGTTGTTTGGCAAACTCTAATCTGGTCTTCCTGTTTTTGTGGCTCACCAATGGTTTGCATCTTGTGGTGAACCCTCTATATTCACTCTTGTGAAGTCTTCTCTTGATTGTTGACTTTGACACATATACATCTACCTCCTGGAGAGTGTTCTTGATTTGGCCAACTGTTGTGAAGGGGTTTTTCAGGGAAAAAATTATTTTGTCATCCACCACAGTTGTTTTCCGTGGTCTTCCGGGTCTTTTGGTGTTGCTGAGCTCTCCGGTGCATTCTTTCTTTTTAAGAATGTTCCAAACAGTTGGTTTGGCCACACCTAATGTTTTGCTATCTCTCTAATGGGTTTGTTTTCATTTTTCAGCCTAATGATGGCTTGCTTAACTGATAGTAACAGCTCTTTGGATCTCATATTGAGAGTTGACAGCAACTGATTCCAAATGCAAATGTCACACCTAGAATCAACTCCAGACCTTTTACCTGCTTAATTGATAATGAAATAATGAGGGAATAGCTCACACCTGTCCATGAAATAGCTTTTGAGTTGATAGTCCCATTACTTTTGGCCCCTTAAAAAGTGGGAGGCACATATTGAAACTATTGTAATTCCTACACCGTTCACCCGATTTGGATGTAATTACCCTCAAATTAAATCTGAAAGTCTGCAGTTAAAGCACATCTTGTTTGTTTCATTTCAAAACCATTGTGGTGGTGAATAGAGGCCAAAATCTGAAAATTCTGTCAATGTCCCAATATTTATGCACCTGACTGTATATAGACACAGTGGTAGAGCCACAAGGTGTGCTTGGTGAGCAGGATCTTACTAACTACTTTTATCATATAAGTGCCGGAGGTGTTTCCAGTCCCCCGGAAACCTTACTCCCGGCCAGTGACTCAAATCATGACCACAGTAGCAGTAGTATATAAAAAGCTTTTACTACAAAATGCAGTATAAGGACAGAACAGAGCTGCTGTGCATGCTCAATGACTGCAGCTAAGACTGCTGTGTGTGTGGATCTGAGCGCTTAATCAGCGCACCAGACTGGAGAGACTAGAGAGTAGCTGCCATGATGAAGAGACAGGTGTCTTAACAAGGTGTGCGAGAATTATTAATACACTATCAAGTACATAAATAGACCAATGTGTACACATATGTCCATGGTTGGTTCTAGGTTTTTCTGACACACCCCCAGACTTCCAGACTTGTCCAATTCTACGCAAAGCAGAAGCCTCGGATTGTGGAATGGTGCCTACATTTGGAAAAAAACATTCAGCTCAGGTGGGCTGGCCATACTACTGCATCTTGCAGTATACTGTGATCGCTGGCCCTGTATATGTCTGAAGTATTACATGCACCTACCCTCCAACATGACCCATTTCATTAGGTACAAAACACTCTGCTCCTGGTCTTCCCACCTAATGTATGATTGCAGCCACCTGTGTTGAACTAGGTAATTGATTATAAAGGTGTTTCACCACACGTGTCTGCAATCATAAATTAAGAGGGAAGTCCAAGAGCAGAGCATTTTGTACCTAATGGAATGCAGTGGCGGGCTGAGCCGGGGGGCAGGGTGCCATGTGCCCCCTGGCCCGCTCTATTAGCAAGCATATTGAGCCACCCACCTCCTTCTTGCAAAGGGCTGTGGAGGTGGACCAGTGAGTGTGCACCTCAGCTGCTTCTGCCGCAGCTGCGTTCTGTGACTGTAGGAGGCAGCCGCGGTCACGTGCTGTTCTGGCTTGTACTACAAGGCTACGGAAGCCCTATAGGTACATAATGAACAACAAGGCACCAACCCCGGCCATCCCGTCATAGACGCCGTCGGCCGTACACAACGAGCGGCGGCGGCAGGGGGAGGAAGGGGGGGTTATGGGGTCGCAGGGCAGCAGCTATGGGGTCGCAGGGCCTCAGCAGTGCCGGTTAATTATTCAGTATATGAGTGACACAGCCACCCTGCTGCTATTGGTCGTGTCACCCAGGACCCCTTCCCGCGACCCAACAGATTTATTTTGTGCCCAAATAAAAATAAGTGTTGTGTTGCAAAAAAGGGAGCCTTATTCTTAATAAGAGGCTCCTATGATTAGTGATTTAAAACTAACTAAATAAATAAATAAATAAATAACCGGCCCTTCAGTTTTGGGACTACACATCCCAACATGCCGTGCCGCAGTTTGAATACAAGACTCCTGACAAGGCATGCTGGGATGTGTAGTTTACCATCAGCTAAAGGGCAACTTATTATAGCCCACCCCCGGTAGGACATGGGACTGCCAAATAGGCAGGGCCATTGAAAGTCCAACCTTGGCTGCACCCTGAGTATGAAAGGAAGTGGAGGGAAAAATAAGCAGGGGAAGAGGAGCTGAAGCAAAGAAGGAGAAGAACCCAGTTAAAAGAAAAGAAAGTGGAGAGAGAAAAGCAGAGAAAAACAAAGAAGAAATGAAGGTAAGTGTATGTTTAGTATGGATTTTAAACTCTTATTTTTCTTTTGAAAGGAAAAAAAATATGGTGGGAAGGAGTTCCTGTATGTAATATTTCTCTCTCTACACTGAACTTTGGGGAATATGTACAAGGTGCTGTTAAGTGACAAATGCGCTTTAACCAGCGCTATTTTACACTTAAACTTATGTATGTTAGCAGCGCTGCGTAAAATAGCGCTGCTAACATACATAAATGTACGTGTAAAATAGCGCTGCTGACATACATAAGTGTACGTGTAAAATAGCGCTGCTTACATACATAAGTGTACGTGTAAAATAGCGCTGCTTACATACATAAGTGTACGTGTAAAATAGCGCTGCTGACATACATAAGTGTACGTGTAAAATAGCGCTGCTAACCTACATACGTGTACGTGTAAAATAGCGCTGCTTACATACATAAGTGTACGTGTAAAATAGCGCTGCTGACATACATAAGTGTACGTGTAAAATAGCGCTGCTAACCTACATACGTGTACGTGTAAAATAGCGCTGCTTACATACATAAGTGTACGTGTAAAATAGCGCTGCTAACATACATAAATGTACGTGTAAAATAGCGCTGCTGACATACATAAGTGTACGTGTAAAATAGCGCTGCTTACATACATAAGTGTACGTGTAAAATAGCGCTGCTTACATACATAAGTGTACGTGTAAAATAGCGCTGCTGACATACATACGTGTACGTGTAAAATAGCGCTGCTTACATACATACGTGTACGTGTAAAATAGCGCTGCTGACATACATAAATGTACGTGTAAAATAGCGCTGCGTACATACATAAGTGTACGTGTAAAATAGCGTGGCTTGCATACATAAGTGTACGTGTAAAATAGCGCTGCTGACATACATAAATGTACGTGTAAAATAGCGCTGCGTACATACATAAGTGTACGTGTAAAATAGCGCGGCTTGCATACATAAGTGTACGTGTAAAATCGCGCTGCTTGCATACATAAGTGTACGTGTAAAATAGCGCTGCTTACATACATAAGTGTACGTGTAAAATAGCGCTGCTAACCTACATAAGTGTACGTGTAAAATAGCGCTGCGTACATACATAAGTGTACGTGTAAAATAGCGCTGCTAACCTACATAAGTGTACGTGTAAAATAGCGCTGCGTACATACATAAGTGTACGTGTAAAATAGCGCTGCTAACCTACATAAGTGTACGTGTAAAATAGCGCTGCTAACCTACATAAGTGTACGTGTAAAATAGCGCTGCTTACATACATAAGTGTACATGTAAAATAGCGCTGCTGACACACATAAGTGTACGTGTAAAATAGCGCTGCTGACATACATAAGTGTACGTGTAAAATAGCGCTGCTAACCTACATAAGTGTACGTGTAAAATAGCGCTGCTAACCTACATAAGTGTACGTGTAAAATAGCGCTGCGTACATACATAAGTGTACGTGTAAAATAGCGCTGCTAACCTACATAAGTGTACGTGTAAAATAGCGCTGCGTACATACATAAGTGTACGTGTAAAATAGCGCTGCTAACCTACATAAGTGTTCGTGTAAAATAGCGCTGCTTACATACATAAGTGTACGTGTAAAATAGCGCTGCTAACCTACATAAGTGTACGTGTAAAATAGTGCTGCTTACATACATAAGTGTACGTGTAAAATAGCGCTGCTTACATACATAAGTGTACGTGTAAAATAGCGCTGCTAACCTACATAAGTGTACGTGTAAAATAGCGCTGCTGACACACATAAGTGTACGTGTAAAATAGCGCTGCTAACCTACATAAGTGTATGTGTAAAATAGCGCTGCTGACACACATAAGTGTATGTGTAAAATAGTGCTGCTGTTACCCTGGTTAGGGTTACGGAGATATATTACATATAAATATAATTCATATATACAATTGAAACAGGTATATATTTTCATTCATCTATTTACAGCGAAATGCCTTTTATGAGGTAAATGTTAAATATACTGTAGGGATATATGTGATGTGATGTAGATATAAGTAAATATGTGGAAATGTATGTACCCTGTGCATGTTAGATATCTAGAATGTCAGTGGACTTTGGTGCTTCATGCTGCAGATATACATCTCACAGACATTGGTGATAGTTGCAGAAGGGGGCGGAGTAATATAGATGGGAGTGAATTGGTTCCTGTCAGGAAAATAGGATCCGGTGAGAGGGAGGACATATAATAGCTGTTAGTAGCAGCTGAGAGGCAGTCTCCTGATCCCTCCCTCCAGTGCCTGCCCTCCTGTGACCCGGGCAGCCAGTGAGCAGTGATATGCTGCCGGGCGCAGGGGGCAGAGCCGGAGAGGGAGCCCAGCCGGAGCTGGGGAAGAAGGTGGGACAGCGGCACCCACCCTGTCATGTCGATGATGCCAGAGAGGTGGCGTCGCGGGAGGTGGACCCACACCTGATCGGGGCGTTCCCTGGTGAGAGGAGGCAGCTGGCTCAGACAGCAGGCCAATGGTCGCAGTGGGACTGCCGGCATCATGGAGCAGGCGCCGGCTACAGTTGGCCAGGAGGTGGCTGTCGGTAGTCCCCCTGTGATGGAGGTCTGAGAGGCGGGTCCTGGGCAGGCAAATCAGCCTGAATTCAGGCTGACTGCAGAGACTGAAGCAAGCAGCATCTCCCACTACAAAGAACAGCCCAGAGGCTGTATCTTTATACCACAGGGGTGTGAGTACAAATACAAGCTCCACACTCACAATAATCACCAGCTGCCCTTCAAACATTACTCAAAGGCTTAATTTCTGCCTAATCATATAACCGACTTACTAGCAAGCTGAGGCAGCAAAGAGGAGGGACCAAAAGGGATAGATAACTCAATATCTATAAGAGACTGGGACTTAGGAAAAAAAGCTATTCCCTCAGGGAATACAGGAAGAATTCGCAGCCTGAGGCAGATATAAGTCAGGGGGGGTTGGGGTATCTAACATAGTGCCAGTTACACTTATAATCCACAGCACACAGCACCAAACTCTGGTTGTTGCATTGGCAGGACTGCTGTATAAATTTCATTATTTTGGAGTATGAATAGTTATGTTCATTGTGATTGTGATGGAATAACCCCACAGGACTATGGCCCTGATTCAGACCCACTCGCAATTGGGCGTACGTACGTTCGGCGTACGTAAAAAAATATTTAAATTCAAGCACTCGCTCGTATTTTCGTACGCAGCAAAAAATCCGCCCCAAACTCAGCCGACCCCTCCTCTAACTAACGAGCGTGCCAAATAGCGAGCGTACATCCCCGAAATGGCTTGAAGGGAATGCACGCACAAGTACAAACCGGAAGTGGGACTGTCAGATTCCGATGACCTGCTAGTTTTTTCTGCCTACCTCCCTCAATCATATCATGCCAATCAATGTATCAATTAGCTTAATTGTTTTTTTTTTTTCAACACAATGCAATAAACTTTAATCTTGTCCGTGTTTGTATTTGCTCGCAGAATACATACGGCTGAAACCTTTGCTTTTATTGTTCAAAAGACATGTTAGCCCCAATTAAACAATTGTTCTATTTGTTTGTCTCCCCACAAATTTTCTGTGGTTCATTTCTTTATTTAAATTTGCTTACGCATGTCACTGCATCAAGCCTATCATAACTCTCAAGAGATTTGTGGCCCTGTCGAACACATGACTCATACACTAACCAATAGAATTTGTCCTGTTAATTTCCCAAATACATTAGCCAATCAAATTTTTTTGGGGTGCTTTATTAAAAATATTTTGCCAAAAAAACACCAGTGCCATCATGAGATCCGCCGCATTCACCAGGCGCGAACTGCTGGTGCTGACGGAGGTGATGGACAGGCGTATCACCAGTCAGCCTCCACCCATCTCAAATAGGCGAAAGCGTTCCGCATATGCGGAGGTACGTCGCCGCCTGCGCTCCTTCGGCTCACGCCGACATATTGGCCAGCTGGAGCGCAGGTGGTCGGACCTGCACCGGCGGACGCCCCGCTTGCTGGCATGCTTTCGCATGCAGATTGCGGAAAGTAAGTTTTCTGGACTGTGGTTTTCAAGTTTATCTTGTGGGCCCTAACTGCGTGTGCATGTTTTCATGTCTGTCCTATTGAGTCCTTGTAGTCATATCTGCATGTGCATGTTTTCATGTCTGTCCTATTGAGTCCTTGTAGTCATATCTGCATGTGCATGTTTTCATGTCTGTCCTATTGAGTCCTTGTAGTCATATCTGCATGTGCATGTTTTCATGTCTGTCCTATTTATTTCCTGTTGAAACTAACCACAATATTTTTTTCATTTTTTAGGGGCACAGCAAAGACTACGGCGGCATCGCCAGACATGATGCCGGTCCTGGCCCCTCTCTCCAACCCCCAATTCCTCAATTACCCCCTCCTCCCCAGACCCTGTGGCCGAGATTTCAGGTCTACTTCCCCTCCAGCCCAATTCCCCCTCTCCTCCATCCGTCCCTCCTCCAAATACCCCCTCCCAGGATTCCTCAAACACCCTGCCCCTAGGTTTGGGGAATGTAGCCACCTCCGAGGTGGTCGAGGGAGTGGCTTCTGGCTCTGGTGTTTTGGAGAACGGTATGTTTTTAAATTTTCTTTTGGCCACCACAAACTGTTTGTATGTAATCATGTGTCGTCCCCATTTTTGTTGGCTTTCTGTCGCCTTAGGGTATTTTTGGGGGTTGTCTTTACCTGTTCCTGCTGATGTCACCATACACATATCACACCTGTGTGCATTTTTTTAGGGCCCTTGTATTTTTGGCCTACGACATTTTGGGGTGCTGGGTTTTATCCGTGTAATGTTTTTTTTGCCCACAAGCTTTTAAGTTTTGGTTTGCTTGTTTTGTGTTTTTTTAGGATGTTGCTTCATTATCGATTTATTAATCCCCAAACTTTTGTCACCCACAGAGGAACAGAGGCGTCGGGCACAAATCTTTCATTGTGTGGCCCGTATGCGGGAGCAGGTCATCGGGCTTCTGCAGGGCCTTGACCATCTGTTGGTCCTCCTTCGGAATTAGTATTTTTTTTTTATTTTTTTCTAATTGCTTCATAATAAATCAGTTTTAAATCAAGCTCTGTCTCATGCCTTTGGAGTAAATCCAAGATTCTTTACACTGACATAAGTAGACTCTTCAAGCAAGGATTGCCACAGAATCTCACTACAGATTGTGTGTTGTATTTTGAATGCAAACAGGCACAAGAAGCACCTCCCAGTACCAATGTCATTTTCCTTTTTTGTGGTGGTCAACATGATAGTTTACACCATTTTTCAGGTTCCTATTTGGTGGCCAAACTGCTTAGGACAATCTTACGAAGGCAACTGATTGTACAGGATTCCTTGGTGTGTTGGTTAGTACACCGAAAACATATTACATTTTAGCTCCACTTGCTTCATTACTGGGTTACCCCTTAGGTAAAATTAACGTTTGGGAGTTTGTTTACACTTGCTTCTAACGTGCCCAAAAAGGAAACAAATTACACTCTCCAAATATTTATTCACAACAGAAATCAGAATACAAAATACAAAGTGGTCACTCACAAACAAAACACACAGTGATAATCAGAAATACACCACATACCAAAAACACGAAACAAACACACAACAAATCAAGAACTGGTTGACGAAGGTCCATGCCCACATGATTTCAAAAATATGGCGTTGCAATATTGGTGTCAGAATATATTCCAGAAGTTTCCACATAAAGGTTTTTGAAGGGTAGCAGGAAGTAGTCATCGTGGGAGTGCCAAAGATTATGCAAACAAACAGAAGATGGTGCAAGAATTAATATCAAAAAAGATGAACACTAAAAAACCGTAACACATTGGGTATACACACTGTTGTTTGGTCAATAATTACCTAAAATATCGGGCCACCACATCATCGCGTATGGCCCCCCCACATACTGACCTCCGACCAACCTCGGGGGGGCCAAATTAAAAACAAGAAGAAACACAATGAGACACCAATTGAACCAAAGTTAGACTTCACAAAACTTACCAAATCAAGAAACGAGGCCAAAAAAAAATATACAAAAAAAATAAAAACGCAAATCTAGCAAACAAAATAAACTCCAAACGCCAACTCCTTTATCCGCAAACAAGAAACTCCAACCAAGGTAACCTCCAACAATCCAAAAACGCCACCTCGACTCAAGACACACCAAGCCATAAATAGTGTTTCGTTTCCCGCACAAATTAAGGAGGGATCATAGGAACGCACAATCAATGATGCGGCCGCAAAATAAGGACGCATGTATAAATACGTCATGAAAACACATTTAAATTCTGGTGTATTTCTTGTTTGGACCTCAGACATGGCTACAGACCAGGGAAACAATGGCCAAGAGTCAGGCGGTAAGTCTTTCATGCATTTTGTATCAATGATTAATTTGAAACATAAGATTGGGCAAGTTGTGAATTTGAGAAATCTGAATATTTACACAAATAGGTGAGGAGGATGACATGGAAGAGGCTGCTGGGCCCAGTATTCCGGCCAAAGCTGCAAAAAAAAAAAGGCAGCCACATTTCACAAGAAAGGAGATGGAGGTTTTGATTCAGAAGTGTGTGGACATCCTGCCACAGGCAGACAGGAATATGAGTATAAGCCAGAAGTGGAGAATGTGGGAAGAGGTAGCCGTTGCTGTCAATAGGGTGGGTGATTATGTCAAACGGCGGTAAGTAAACACTTGCCCCCCCTAAAAACAAACACCATTTTAAACAAAAGGATAATGGCTTCCATTTTATCCCACAGATGGGGCGACTTCAAATATCGCCTAAAGCAAAAACTCACAGACAGGGCTAGGCATGCAAGGGGGACAGGTGGGGGTCCCACCCCTGTGTCATTGGAGTTGACGGATTTAGAAGAGCTGGCACAGGGGTGTGTGCAGCCTGTGGAGGTGTATGGCGTGTCCAACATGGATACGGACATGCCAGACTTTGCGGCTCCTCATGTTGTCCCAGGTAAATCTTGTGATGTCACCAACTCTGAAATGTTAGTGGGCCAATATGTAGATTCTAATGTGAGTCTTTTCTCATTTTTCCTAACAGAGACACAGGCGGATGAGTCTGCTCCAGAGGGGAGCCTTGGCCGCCGAATTTCTGCTGGCTCTGCAGGGGAGGAACCAGTACATCCGGCTGAGGACCCTGCAGAAGCCAGTCCAGGGCAATCCCCCTCGCAGGCAGTGGCCCTCCTCACAGAACTCAATTTCAAATCGGATTTCCATACGGAGATTCTGCAGAGGATGGACGCCAGTCTGCTACGGGTGGCTGAGGCCCTGGAGCAAAATGCTGCGGCCAACGTGACCATTGGTCAGGCCCTGGCGGAAAATACCAGGGCCAACATCCGCATCGCCAATGCCCTGGAGCAGCTCATTCGCCAGCACATGGTGGAGCTGACCTCCCTTCCTGCCGGAACATCAGGATCCTCCACCTCTGACACAACATCAGCCAATCCTCCAAATGTGCCTAGCCCTGTGCCTAGTCCAGAGGCCACAACATCTGCCTCTGGACAGGCAAGCCCGATGACATCCCGGACCCGGTCTGGCGCCCTCCCTCCCCCAGCCAAACAGGTGAAAAAACGTTGAAAGCAATGGCGACTTTTCCCACACTCCTTCTGTGCTTGGCTCATATTCCTTTCTGGTCAAAACTTCCCTCTCCTTTCTTGTGAATTGTTTTTAATTTTGTGTTCTACATTTCATAAATCTTTTATTTTGGCCCAATTATTGTAACTTTGGAAATGAACTCTGCAAAAAAACTTTGGGGAAAAATTTTTGAATTGTGATTTTTTCTTTGAGCAATAAAAAAAACAAAAAAAACTGACATTGTATTCTCACATTATTGTCACAATGGATTACATTTAATCCTGGGCCAAAAGGCACAAACTGGCAAGAACCACATTTTACATGCCCCCCAAAAAAAGGGCTCTTTAAGAAACGTTTCAAATTTAACATAACGAGGCAAATTCAACAGGCCAAAAGAAAAAGGGAAAAACCAAAAAAACATGATGACATTATTGTTACACTAGGCCCTAACCAACAAATTGAGCCACAAAGAAACTACTACAAATGTACGTAAATTGATTGCGTAATCATCACATTAGCAGCTATGATTTCCACCTGCGTACGCTTTTGTGCTAACACAAAAAACTACTTTCAATACACATACCAAGCCGGTTTTCAATCCACCACTAATTGCTGTTCAGACCACCCGCGATTAATCGCAGCAACATCGAGGAGTGCCGGGATGGAGGAGAAGGCCATCGCCAATGTGGTCGACTAATCCAGACCCTAAGCTGTGCGAGCATTTTGAAGGGAAAGAGGATCATCCAGTGACGTATGAGTCGGTCCGTACACATTTTACGCTCGCATCTGCTAATGTATGTACGCCCCAAAAATGCCTCGCCACGCCTGCGTTTTTCCATCTCCACCCCCGTCAACACTCAAAAACGCCCTGTTCTGTCAATCACATTTGACAGGTCACTTCCTGTACGCTATTTGACGAACGAGACCAAAAAAACTCGCAATCTGCCGTACGCACATGCGCAGTGTTACACCGACGCATGCGCGGTTAGTCAACATTGGAACGCAACGAGCGTACTGCTGTTTGCTAATGGCTCTGAATGAGGGCCTATATTTGTTGATATTGCAAGGCTTATATACGTACCAAGGTACCAGCATAAGCACATTATATGGACTTACCTATATTGTGGAGGGGAGTCCAGTTATACTAATCTATGGCATGACAAAGTCTATAATACGACGAAGGAAAAGTGAAGGCTTGCTAGAGGAAAAGCCCCATAAGGATAATTAACAAAGACAAGGGGGGTCATTCAGACCCACTCGCGAGCGGCAGTACGCTCGCAAGTGGGTCGATGTTCCCCACTGCGCATGCGCACGACGGAGGGAGCTCCGTCGTGCGCATGCGCGAGACCCGGCGAGCGACGGGCTTCCCATCGCTCCGGGTCTCGCACAAAATGGGGCGTGCTGTCGATGTTGATTGACAGCACGCCCCCTTTGGTGGGCGTGCCAGGGGCATGCCTGCCAGACGGAGGCGTTCCCATGGGAACGCCTACCGTCTGAAGCCGGCCCCACTGACATCACTAGTGATGTCAGTGGGAGTGATTTTGGCTCTGATAGAGCCAAAATCACTCCAGGGCTTGTGGCTGGGAAACCTGACCGCAGGGTTTCCTTCGCAAGTCCAATGGTCGCAATGGTCAAGACCATCGCGACCATCTTGTTGGACGCTCGTATATGCTGTAGGTGGTGACCCACAGCTATACGAGCGTCCAGGAGGACGCTCCATTTTAATGGAGGAGGGCCCTGATTCAGAGCGAGCGCTCTGGTCAGAGCGTCCGGCTCTGAATCAGGCCCAATATCTACACTTCAGAAACTGAACTGGGACTATAAACTCTGGATTGGAACTATTTATAAATGTAGTCTCCTAACTAATGTTATAACATTGTTTAAGTTTAAGGGTTTTGTATATTAAGCATTGTATTGATATAATAGATGGAGTTGTGTTTATCCTCTGTATATTAACAGCAGTTTATATGCAAAGTACAAGTGAAGATCCTTTACTTATATTCCTTATAAAAGTAACTTTAATGTTTGTAACTACTGTGTGTTTACTTACCTGGAGTGATTACAGTGGGAGATCCATTACTGCGGAATCCGTGGAAGGGAAAGACATTGGTGGTAAATGTGAAGTGAAATGATACAGTATTGTATTGTGATTACACATTATCTATACACCACACTATATATTCTATCACTGGGTTATCCCAGGTGAGCCCTTTTGACATTTAAAATAATTAACCTGGGTGGAGGCACTGACAATGGGGATGTACCCCACTTAGAGGAATGCTAAGGGTGGGTACATTAGGAGTAACAAAGGAGTTAGTAACCTGGTGACCCTTTAGTGGTAAAAAGGGGGGTTACACTGCTAACCTACCTTAGTGTACGTGTAAAATAGCACGTAAAATAGCGCTGCTTACATAAGTGTACGTGTAAAATAGTGCTGCTTACATACATAAGTGTACGTGTAAAATAGCGCTGCTGACATACATAAGTGTACGTGTAAAATAGCGCTGCTAACCTACATAAGTGTACGTGTAAAATAGCGCTGCTTACATAAGTGTACGTGTAAAATAGCACTGCTAACCTACATAGGTGTACATGTAAAATAGCGCTGCTTACATAAGTGTACGTGTAAAATAGCGCTGCTGACATACATAAGTGTACGTGTAAAATAGCGCTGCTAACCTACATAAGTGTACGTGTAAAATAGCGCTGCTTACATAAGTGTACGTGTAAAATAGCGCTGCTAACCTACATAAGTGTACGTGTAAAATAGCGCTGCTTACATAAGTGTACGTGTACAATAGCACTGCTAACCTACATAGGTGTACATGTAAAATAGCCTATTTTACAAGTACACATATGTATGTTAGCAGCGCTATTGTACACGTACACCTCCATTTAAGGATGCGCCGTTACTTATGGGCCAGTGCCTTGGACTTGCCCCCCAGGCTAAAAGTTGCCAGCCAGGCCCTGATGGAATGGGTCATGTTGGAGGGTCTGCATACACTGCAGTTTGTATATGGCGGACTATAGCTTGCTAGTTATGCCCTTCGTGGGCTGGTCAAACTCTTTCTAAATTCAAGCATATCCGCTGGAAACCCCGGTTAGAATACAACAATTGCACCGCTTAACTGATTGTAATGAAACTAAGCAACTAAGCAGAAAGCTCTTTATTGCAGTCACTGACATCTAATGTACACCCCCAGGTGTGTACAGCGGATATGTCTGTGAACAACATCCTTCACAAAAATATCCGATCTGCTGTGCAGCACAGCAGATGGCAAATATATCTAAAAGATATATCAGTCATCTTCTGGTGTGTACAGGTGACCCGTCGATCTCCCGTAGACATGCTGCAGGGACCTGGCGGTGATTGACAGCTTAACTGGGTGGGCAAATTTAAATGCCTGCCCAGTTCAGCTGTCAAGCCGGGCACATCAGGCAGATGATTGGCAAGTGTGTCTACACTTACCAATCGTCAGATATATTGGCGGGTTGGCCAAATGGTCGACTGGTCACCTGTAGCCAAATGTGTAGCCAGCTTTAGATGTGAATGGAGAATACAGGGGAAGAATGTGAACTGATAAGTTTATGATAATGATAAAAGGGGAGAATAATGATTAAAGGGGTTAACAATGGATAAGGGGCTAATGAAGAATAGGAGAGGTGCTTAATGAAAGATGGCAATGGAGGGGGGCTAATGTAGAATGATGATGAGGGGGTTAATGAAGGATAATTATGTAACAAGGTTAATGGTGAGTTATAATAATGACAAGGGGTATAATACCATGGTTGTATGATTCTTAAATTTGACCAATGAATTTGGTATTTTTATTTGTTATGTATTTAGAGGGTAATTCATCTTAAGAAGGATTTGCAAAGCTGCACGCAAGCAGCTTTGCAATTCCGTCTTTGCTAATATGCAAATGCAGCAGGAGGTGTATGACACCCCCTGTAAGACACCCCCTGATGCATTTGCGATCCCAGCACTGCAAATGAGGTCACAGGCAGGGATCACCATCGTGATCATCGGTTGCGATGGTGGACGGCCTCGGGTCACCGACCAGCTTTCAAGGCCAGGAAACTGCATCTATGGATGCAGCCCCAGGCCTTGCCACTCCCAGAAAATGGGGGTGACGTTTCTGGTAGCACCAGCCGTCTCTACCCCGGACCGCCCCTTAAATGGCTCTGCCTGTCAATCAGTGAAGTTGTCCAGATTTTTAGGAGTTTAGTTTAAAGGTGTGCAAATTGATTTCTGTTTAATGTGTTTTGTTATGTTCACTTTTGTATATACCATACATGCTTATTATAGGCATCATATATGTCAGTGTGACTGGTACCAGCCTGCTTCTGATTTTCACATTTATTTTCTAACTGTACAGTAATAATCTTCACTTAATTAACAGGACAGTTTTCTGGTTTCCTCTCACTATTTAAAATCATACTGGTAGGGTAATTCCCCTCTGACAATTTTTAAACACCAGGTCCGGGCACGTAAATGTCAGTCTTAGCTCCACCTTCTGCAGCCAATCCATTTTATTTAAAGCTGCTTAGTAAATATTGGATCTTTTAAGCAAATTGTAACCAAAGAGTTAAATATCAGGGATTGATCCCATGAATGTAAGATTCAACAGATATCTCCTGCTTACCTTCCTCTTGCAGAATGGCCCGCTCGCAGGGGCAGCTGATATCGCATCAGCTGTCACCGCGCCGAGGCAATGATGAATTGCTCCGGTAGCAGCGGCGAGTTAGAATGTTAATATCGGGGTCCGTTCGGACCCCGATAATTAACAACATGTATAGGCCCCTATATCAGTGGTTCCTAAACTTTTTTCAAATCACAGTGCACTAGAGCGGGAGCATTTTTATCACAGGACCCTTAGGCCAAAAGTTTATTGTTGAGCTAATCAGTTAATATCAGTTAAAATTATTAAATTAAGAAAATTGTGCTTACCTGTAATTTTTAGGCTCAGCTATACAGTTGTGCATATGTTTTTCCACTTATATTATCATTGGCAGCCACCAGCAAGTATTGCATATGACATTGACCATAAAGCAGGGCCGGCGTAACCAGCTCAGCAGATCCTGCAGTGCAGGAAGGCGCCAGGCTGGAGAGGCACTCTCCCTGCAGCTGCTGCTAAGTCAGTTCTTGCTGCTGCTAGCTGCCGCTGTAGAGACTACTATAGAGAAGTATGGCTGAGCCTGAACAGCTCCTCACCCAGTCCCATCCCCTTCGTGGGCTGGGCCGGAGGGGCAGGCCCCCCCAGGCCAGTACAATGTAGCTTCAAGTGATAGGTGACCAAACTTTTTTTTTACTTCCTGAGTCCTGTCCACGACAGCTGCCAGTGCCTGCTCAGTGCGGAAACCCCAATGATTCCTCCCCTCCCTGCCTGAGACCCCGAGTATCTACCCCCTCCTATCCATGTCACTACTCTGGTCATTGACTGTATTCTACTGAATCTCCTGCCCCTTCACCTGGAGTCACCATCCCCTCCTATCCGCTACCCTGTCTGTCACCACTCTGTCTCTATTCTATGCAATCTTTCCCCTCCTGTCCCTAGCCAATACCCTTCCCCTAACCCAGAGTCACCGGGCCCTCATTTAACCTGTCTGACTATTCTAATCTACTCCCTCCTGGCTAAGACCATGCCCCTCGCCTGAGACCCCGTCCTCTCATACAACATGTTTGACTTTTCTAATCTACTCCCTCCTATACCTTGCTAAGACCCCACCCCTTTCCCCATTTCTCCACCCCTTTTCTAGTCTATCTTGTCTTAGTCTGAATTATTTTCCTGTACCTGGCCTAGAGCCCCGCAGGGAACAGACACTTCCTCCTTCTGGTATGTGCTAGCGGAGGTGTGAACATGTTTAAATATTATCTAGGGGAATGGTATACTTATTCAATGGGGAGGGGTGTATTTGTTTTTTACTTAGGGGGTTAATACTGTCTGTGCTGGGGGTGGTGGGTTTATGTGTGTGCGTGGGTATAATTATTGTGTTTCTGTGTGTGTGAGTGGCATACTTGCCTACCCTCCCGATTTGGTCGGGAGCCTCCCGAAAATCGGGTGCCGCTCCCGACCTCCCGGGAAGGCAGGCAATCCTCCCGGCCCCGGCGATGTGTCCGGACCCCCCCACGCTTTTAAATAGAAACCCCGGCCGCAGGGGGACCGGTGATGCGATTCGCGCTGAATCGCGTCATCGTGGCTCCGCCCCCGGCTGCACAATGCCATTAATCACGGCATTGTGAAGAGGGGCGGAGCCATGATGACGCGTTCACGCGGTCACGCCCCCATGCTCCGCCCCCAACGCCGCGTCATGTGCCAGGCCCCGCCCCCTTTGGCCGCATCACGCCCCCAGCCCTGTAAGTCCGACAGCTCCCTCCCGGAAGGAGGGGGCTAAATGTCGGCATGCATGGTGAGTGGTATATTCATATTATCTTATCTATTGGTCAATGATAGTTTCTGCATTATCTGGCGGTCACTGCTACACTTTCTACTTTATCTGGTGGTCACTGCTGCACTCCGTACTTTATCTGGTGGTCACTGCTGCGCTCCGTACTTTATCTGGTGGTCACTGCTGCGCTCCGTACTTTATCTGGCAGTAACTGCTACGCTCTCTATTTTATATGGCAGTAACTGCTACGCTCTCTATTTTATATGGCAGTAACTGCTATGCTCTCTACTTTATCTGGCGGTCACTGCTACGCTCTGTACTTTATCTGGAGGTCACTGCTACGCTCTGTACTTTATCTGGTGGTCACTGCTACGCTCTGTACTGTATCTGGCAGTCACTGCTGCGCTCTATGCATTAATTGGCAGACACTGTTAGGCTATATGCATTATTTGTAGAGATGAGCAGGTCCGGATCTCTGAGAACCGGACCCACCCGAGATCCAGATCGAGATCTGAACGCGGCTCGAGGTTTCCCACATGACTCGGATCTCAAAATGAGACAAAACGTCATCCTCCCGCTGTCTGATTCTCACGGGTTTTGGATCATATAAAGGTACCCGCGATCGGCGCCATTTTCACTCCGGCTGTGGAGCGAGAAGCTGTCAGTCACTCAGTGTGTGTGTCCAGTCGGGGTGTTGGGCTGATGGCTGCTGCTGTGTTGTCCATAAAGGGGCTTAGGCAGCAGTATATAAAGGGGGGTTTCCTTCAGTGGGTGCTGCAGCTGCTGTGCCACTAGTCCTGTCAATTGACTGTGGCTGCTGCTGTGTTGTTGTCCTGTTCATCAGGCTAGGGCTGCAGTCCATAAAGGGGTGCTGTGTTGTCCAGGAAGGGTGCTCTGTCATTCAGGGGTGCTCTTCCCCAGTGTAAAAAAAATAAAAGTGCTTTTTTTTGTGTGTATTTGCATTAGCAACTTTGCTGCGCTATTATTGTTTAGTAACACTGCCAGCCAGACTGCAATTTATCGTACACGTATTTGTGACTCTGCACTGCAGGTGGTCTGTCCGCACTTGGCAGGGGTGCTTTGTTGTCCATAAAATTGACAAAATTAGCAATAAGAAAAATGCAACTTTTCACTTCTTTCCTCAATCGTGAATAAATGGTTAGTCTACACGCCAACTACAAGACCACAACAAAGTGCTTAATAACATGCGTTATATATAAAACATAATGACATCACTGAAAGTGGCAGCGCAGTGTGTTATTCTTTTCTTGTTCATAAAAAAATCTTGTGACACTGTAAGTGGTAGCGCAGTGTTATTCTTATTAATATACTGTATAATCTTGTGACACTGTAAGTGGTAGCGCAGTGTGTTATTCTTATTCATAAATAATCTTGTGATCCTGTAAGTGGGAGCGCAGTGTGTTATTTTTATGCATACATAATCTTGTGACACTTTAAGTAGCAGCGCAGTGTGTTATTCTTTTCATATTCATAAAAACATCTTGTGACACTGTAAGTGGTAGTGCAGTGAGTTATTCTTTTCTTATTCATAAAAAAATCTTGTGACACTGTAAGTGTTATCGCAGTGTGTTATTCTTATTCATAAATAATCTTTTGACACTAAGTGGCAGTGCAGTGTGTTATTCTTTTCTTATTCATAAAAATCTTGTGGCACTGTAGATCATTGATACCGCAGTGTAATATTTAAAATTGGTACAAATTGACGTGTGTGCTGACGTCAATTTGCTGACGTCAATTTGGAACATACTTCCCTAGGTCATCACTAGGGCATCTAAAATCAAGAACCAATCTTTAACAGTGGTAAAGAAAAAAAATCAAAGGGAGAGTTAGCTGCAGAAAGACATAAAATTGGTAACATGCCTTTCACCACATGAAGTGGCAAGAAAAGGATAAGGCATTGGCCTTTATTTATGATTGTGGTTCTGCCTCTTATGATGATGTAAGCACAAGTGAACATGCTGACATAGAAATCGAGGATGCTTCTGTGGAAGTGCACCAGGATTAGCAGGATATTTGTGTAGCTGACACTAATAAGGATGTTGTTAATGAGGATGTTGTTTGTGTAAATCAGGCACCAGTGGCAGAAGCAGTTATTGCCCATGATAAGGAAAAGCCCATTGTCATGCCTGGACACAAGACAAAAAAATCTACTTCTCATGTGTTGAATTATTTCTACCCAAATCCGGACAACAATTGTCAAATCAGCTGTACCCTTTGGAAAGCCAGAGTAAGTAGAGGTAGGAACCTTAACCATCTAGGAATCTCCTTCCTGTTACGTCATCTGCAGCGTATCCATCCAAAATGTTTTTGTGTTTTGTCTTGACTCATCTGCATCACCAGTGGGTCTTTTGGGAAAGATTAGTTTTTTCTCAGCAGATACACTTGCTGGAGAAACTGAAGGAGAAGCCACCGCTACATCACATGCTACTTGAGATGACAATTTATCAACAGCTCTTTGCATCTCTTCAGATATGTGTCTGTTGGGAAGAAAGACATATGGTATGACCTAAACCTTATATCTTAAATCTTGTTTTTGCTCTGTTCAACTTGTCCACATATCTGTGGTTAAGTGGATGGTGGGTACAACAGCATTTTTTAAGGCCGTAAATTATGTTATTTTTAATGACATTGTACAGGTTGGGAATTGCTTTTTTAGTGGAGTGGAATCTTGATATCTTGATGGGATTGGTAGTGGGGACACAGGACCTCAATTAACTGTCTAAAACCCACTGCATTATTGGCAGATATTAGACGCACATCTAATACCAGCATAGATGTTATGGTGTCAGTGAACTGCTATGCAACTGGGTGTCCTTGCAAAGGATTGTTTAACAGTCAATTGTTTTTTAAAGTAGTACTACGGTAGTCTTCCCGGTTCCCTTCTGGCATGAAAATCCACTCCCAGGAGCAGCAGCAGGCATAGTGCTCAAGGATTCTTCTGGGGCAAGGACTGATGTGAATGATTTCAATATTTTTTGTAAATGCCTCCCCTCCTCCCACATACATTTGCTTTAGGATCAAAAAATGTAATTAAATTTACTACTAATCAAATCTTAATTTCCCTGCCTTCAACTACATACATACTCCAACTCCCTTAGGCCTCTTGAATAATAAAAACATTTGTTTACTGATGTGCGATATAGGAAGTTGAACTGCTGCTGCAATCTTTGACATGCGGTTGCTGAATGCCAAAAATGTCCAGAAATGTTTATGGCCACAGACAGCATCTCCTGCATGCCCCTTTAATTTTTAAAAAATATTCTGAACCACCAAGTTGATTTTGTGGGCAAAACATGGGACATATTGTTCACCCATGCTCTCCCCTCCTCCCACATAAATTTGCTTCAGAATCAAAAAATTAAATTAAATTAACTACCAATCAACCCTTCCTGTCCCTGCCTTCAACTACATACATACTCCAACTCCCTCAGGCCTCTTGATTAATGAAAACATATGTTTCCTTGTGTGCCATGTTGGAAGTTGAACTGCCACGTGTTGGTGCTGCCCACTGTTGCCGCTTAGCCTAGTCAGCTTGGTGCAAATTTTGGGCCTAAACCAGATTAAAACAACATTATGAACTGTGAGGTGGTCAAAATTGACTGGAAACAAGTGGAAACTAATGTTATTGAGGTTAATAATACTGTAGGAACATAAAAAAAACAAATGATGTGATTTTAGCAGTTTTATAAATATTTTTTTAAAAATGCAGATCCAAAACCAAAACCAAAACACAGGGGTCAACGCACATCCCTAATTATTTAATAGTCACTGTTACACTCTATGCATTATCTGGTGGTCACTGTTATGCTCTCTACTTTATCTGGCGGTCATTGTTCTGCTCTATGCATTATTTGGCAGACACTTATATGCACTATGCATTATTTTGTAGTCACTGTTACGCTCCATGCATTATCTGGCGATCACTGTTACACACTCTGCATTATCTGGCAGTCACTGTTATACTCTATTCATTATCTGGCGGTCACTGTTACGCTGTATGCATTATCAGGTGGTCACTTCTACACTCTCTACTTTATCTGGCAGTCACTGCAATGTTCCCTGCATTTTCTGGTGGTCACTTCGATGTCCCTTGCATTATATGGTGGTCACTGGGATGTTCACTGTATTATATGACGGTTACTGTACTTCATTAAAAATGCTACTTTATTTATTGCATAATGTTAAATAATTTCTGCCATGTTGATAGATGGAATAATAATCAGTGGCGGATGTTACCTTACTTAATTTTCACCAGTTTTAATTTTTATAATAATCTATGTGAAATAAAAGTTATGTTTTAATTAAATTTCTCAGTGCACAACTATGGACATTTCTTGCTGTCTCTTCTTTTTGTCTTGTCCCCCAGTAACATCCGCCACTTCAGTGAGCCAGTGCAGTCCATGAGTGCACTGGCTTCACTGTGACTGGAAGTGACTTTCCATTGGAAGCGCCACCTGCCAGTCACGTTGAAGACAGGCAGCCAGGGGATGTGTCCCCTGGGACTGCCAGTCCAGGCTACGACCAGCAGAGAGTAGCTTCCAGTGGAAGCCGCTGCTCTGCCTTTCGAGCAGCCCTACAGGGCTTCTCGGGGCTGCAACCAATGCAGCCCCGAGAAACTGGTGTTATGCGTGCACATGCGCGGCGCCACTGCCGCTCTTGTGCATGCGCTAGTCCCGACACCTGCCAGATTCATTGAGCAGGCGCCGGGACCCAAGCCAGCAGCAGCGGCAGCCCCCCTCAGATAAGAGGGCAGGAGCCCCTGCTGATAAAAATGCAGCTATCATTGATATATTTTGTATGTGTTACTGATACAAATGTTCTTGGTAGTTTGTGTTACTGTAGGTAGCAGCCATCCCACCATGTGCAGAGTAGGTGGAGGTCTATTACCGATTTGTAACCTATTTTACTGATAATGGAAGAAGCTTCCTAGGGGTGTAAGTGGAGGTCTATGAGCCCCAGTAAAACTCTTCTAGACTGACCACCAAACATCCTGCTCCCACATTTTTATTACCAATGTTACCTAATTGTCCTGTATTGCTTTGACACATTTATTCTAAGTATATTTATTTGGTAATCTAGACACCATGGGCAACAAACATGTACATGGTAGGAAAGGCTGTGATGCAGTGGAAGACAGGATAACATGACTGAAAGCACGTGTCACATGATTTGCTTAAATTCTGCCCTAGGATGATGCCCCATTGGCATCTGAGCCCTCTACAATTATTTGGATGCAGTCGGGGGTCTGGTTTCCTATCAGTACTACTGTGATATGCGTATAAGGGGCACTGCTACTGTGGCAGTTGTATAAGGGGCATTACTACTGTGGCATTATGTGTATAAGGAGCACTACTGTGTAGCGTAACATGAATAAGGGCACTACTGTGTGTCATTACTTGAACATGAGAGACTACTATGACCCGTATTCAATTTGAGGGGAAAAGTCCAGACTTTTCGCCTGCTGGACTTTTCGCCTCCTTAGCCTGTTTTCCAGGCGGAAAGTATCGCGCGCGTACCCACTATGCCCTGTATTCAATTTCAAAGTAGGCGAAATCGGGAACCGTCGAAAGTTGGATCCGCAAAAAAAAAACGGGAATTTTTGGGAAATAATCCTAGGACCACCTTAAAGATGTCCAGACATGGGGGATCACTATAGGTACCCCCGTTTTTGCTTGCAGAAGAAAGTAAGGTTTTTAAATAGCCGCGGCATGTGCATAAATGCGGCTTGGAAGAAGGTGATGCAGAAGAGCATTGAGAATTTTTTTGGGGAAAAGTAACTATGGCCATCAAATTTGGGGTACTTGAAAATGGGCGCGAGCATATTTTTAAGTCCCTTAAATGATTTTAAAAAATATGCAAAAATGCACCTGCCGCTACTCCCGCAATGAAGAAAACACCTGCCGCATATAAGGGAACCCCTCTGGACTCCAATCCTCTAATTTAGAAGTGTGTTCCCTATTTTTTTTTTACCCCAAAATTTTAATTAATTTTTTGGGGTGTCCCTATTTTTTTTTTTACTTTTTTTAACACAGATTATTTTTAGGGACCAGGAGTGCAGGCTATTTTTCTTAAGCCTGCACCCCTAAACCCCAATTCTGCACTTTTTTTCGCCTGCTAAAGGCAAGCGAAAAATTATCCCCGTTTTTTCACATTGACTTTTCACACCAGCGAAAAGTGAATGAAATTGAATATGGGGATATTGGAAATAGGTGAAAATGACGTCATCAGCAATAAATTAACAGACTTTTCGCTCCATATTGATTATGGCCCTATGTGGTGTAATGTGAATCGGGAACTACGTGCGGTGTATTGTAAATAAAACTGAGCTACTGTGTGGCGTAATTTGAATTGGGGGTCCATATGTGTTGTCAAGCCCCTTACTTGTGATACCACACCTCTTCGGGGCGCAATGTCCCTTTATAGAATATGGGTGGGAGGGTGCACATTTATAGTTTGGAGGGGGGCGCCAAACACCCTAGCACTGGCCCTGCCATAAAGCATTTGATTTGAGAATGGACCACCAAGCCATGGCAACCCTGCAAGACCCAGTTTGGGAACCAATGGGCTAAATAGATCGACTAATTGTGCCAATATGAATAGTATTAGATCTTAACTATATTGCATGCCTCTTGCAACAATAGTACAAAGTCTCAATCTAGTATATATGCTTACTATCCAGCAATGGGGACTGAATGTTATGGTTAAAGCAAAGATATACTCTGGTCTTGTCAATGGTGTGTGTCCTAATATTCACAAGGAGTGGTGCAATAGTCACTGTAGGGACCGTCTGGCCCGTGAAGTCATAGCAGTGAAGTAAAGGAAGGACCTGGCAGGTGGCATCAGCTTGGTATTACTGTAACCTCAGACAGTGTCGGTCCAGTGTTCAGGAGGGTGTATCCAACCGCAGTTGTGCAGACGGTGACTGATGGAGCATGACCTGTAGTGAGTTGCACCCCACTGTAGCTGGGGGAACCAAGCATTTCAGTATCAGCAATAAAAAGGGGACTGGCAGGAAGGTCCAGACTTGGCCAATAGGGGTTGAAGCTCTGGTCCTCCTTGTGCTGGCAATGCTGTATTCAGAGCAAGGTAGCAGAGGTGTGCCGCAGTTCAAACAGGATTACTGCAGGATGGAATAATGAAATTATTGATGCATTTGTATGTGGTTATGTTGCATGGTTTCTTCCTGAGTGTCTACATTCAGACTGAGCAGAATCAGGTACCTCATGGCTGCGGGCCTTAATCTGCCACTAGGCTCATGGGTTTTAGATCCATCTTCAGACCAGCTGAAACAGTAGTGTGGATGAAACTAGGAGACTTGATGAGTGGTCTGCTTATGGAGCAGGTATGGACTTAAGCTGCTTCATAGATACTATAGCTCAGATGTCCGAGGTATCAGTAATAATGCCCTCCTCTCCTTCTCATGCCTTCTGGAAGTGAGGGGGATAAATAGGGAGATAGGGAATAAGCCACCAGTAACTTTCAACTAAAATTTAGGACATGGATGCAACAAATATACATAGTTCTTTTGGCAATAATAAATCACATCCAAGCCCAATACAGACTGGTGGCTACATCCCATGTAATAGGTAACATTATGACATCACAGGCTGTGAGATGAGTCCATGATGAGAATCTGTTGTCTCACTCTCAGCTTAGTGAGGGATAGTGAGTGCGACACAGTGATATGAAAATGCTCGTAGTTTTTTGCTTCATTTGCCTATTCGGCATATTATCGAAAGGTAAGTAACAATTAATTTTTAGGAATTTATTTTAGTAAAGGGGGGCTCTTTGCTTTCTATTTATGTAATTGTTAAAGTGGTGAAAACAAACTTTATAAAAGTAGGGGGAGATTTAATAAAGCTTGGCGAGAGATAAAATTGGAGATAAATAGCACCAACCAATCAGCTCCGACCTGTCACTTTACAGTGATAAATGTCACTGTGTATGATAAATGGTGCTCCAGCCAATCAGCTCCCAACTGTCAACTGTTAGAAAAATGACAGTTGGGAGATGATTGGCTGGAGCACCTTTTATCATACACAGTGACATTTATCACTCGTTTTGGTGATTAAGGGGCCTATTCATTAAACATAAAAATTCAATGGAGATAATTAGCTTTAGAACTCTCATGGAGTTCTACCTAATTATAGGTGGAATTCATCATTCCACCTCTCCATTTTTGCGATGACAGCTTTTCGGGAAATAGATACTTTTCCCTGCCTACACTACCTTATCGCATCTATAAACAGTGCTGCGCATACGCTGTTACATCTGTAAAACCAGCGCATGTGCAGCACTGCCTACAGATGCGTTAAATGTCCCCCTAATTTTATAAAGTTTGTTTTAGTAAAAAAAGATATGTATTATACATAATGTTGATTATGGGTCTTAACTCTGAAAGCCAATTTTACATTGTTTTTGTCTCAGAACTTGACTTGAGACTGTGGAGGTGATTCAGCATAGGATGGCATTGCAAAGCTGCACACAAGCAGCTTTGCAATTCCAGCCTTGCAGTTATGTTACTGCAGCAGGAGGCACCAGGTCTCCTGCATGCATTAATGATCCGATCTACGTCCATGGATGCAGCATCCGATCATCAGCGTATAGTACTCCCTGTCCAGCTGAGTGACTATGGGGTCACACAGCCTGGCTATCGCAGATGAGGAAAAGCTGACAGGAAATCTCTGTAAGCCAACGAAGATCCTGGCCTCTTCCCTCACCCCCAATGGCGACGACGCACCTCCATTTTGGGAAACAGAGGTCTTTGCAGCCCCCCACCCTGCCCCCAAATGGCAGCAGGCTGTCAATCACTGACAGTCTGCTGCCGCTCTGTGTGCGAACACTCAAGGCCCTTACTACATATGCGCAGTACAGATCCGGTGCTTGTGCAGATTAGATTTCGGAATCTGCGCAGGCACCTGGCCTGTTCTGTGCATGTGTTGAACGGGTCTGCGGTCCCGCACGCAGACTGGCAGCAGACTGTTATTGATTGACAGTCTTCCACCATTTGTGGATGGGGAGGGGGTGGCTTTGCGTTAGGGGGGAGGGAAGAGACCAGGATCTCTGTCGGCTGATGGAGATTTTCCTGCCTCTTCCTCTCATCTGTGGTGGCCAGTTTGCGTGACCCCATGGGTCACCTTAGCTGGCCGATGGTCCGCAGATTATCCAATGCTGCGTTGGACAACGCAGCTCAGATAAGTAATGCAGCAGGAGGTGTGATGCCTCCTGCTGCATTATCATACATGCAAGGATCACAATTGCAAAGCTGCCTGCATGCATACACATATATCTATAGCCTGCGTGCAGCTTAGCAATTGTGACTGTTGCTGAATCAGGCCCATGGACCCCCATGTCCCTGTGTCTCTGTTATTTGTATGCTTTATTTTAACAATTTCCTTTATTAAATAATGTAACTGAATGGCCAAATATGGGTTTCAGATAATGTTCAATTCAATATATTTTATTATCTGCAGACACAACCCCGGAAATTCCGGTGTATATGAAAATACATGGTGAGTTTTTATTTATCAAATACGTTTTTCCAATCTCTATAAAGAAAAAAAATGGATTGCTGATTAAAATGATGTCATCACGTTGGCTGGTAGTGACAGCTGGTCTGACCCCTCCCACCAGTGTCAGTGACGTTACAGGAAAGAGTCAGAGGGCGGTATTAGAGAGAGAGTATAGGGAGGGAGAAGAGGTGGGGAGAAAGTGTTGGGATGGGGAAGAGAGAGAGAGAGGAAGGGGGGAGAGAAAAAAATGTAATAAAAGTTAGACTACACTAGGCATTACAGCTAGTTTATTATATATAGCACTAAAACGGTTTCCAATTATGTCTCACAACTTGTTCCAGGAAAATTGGCACTTAATGAACTTCATTTATCCCATATTTCTTATTTTATGTGTTACTGTGGTGGGCAGCACTATGATTGGCACAGTGGTAGGCATTGCTGTTGTGGCAAGTATGGAGATATCTGCTTCAGTTCCTCCTTCATGCAAGTAATACAATACGCATTTGTGTATATCCCCCGAAAACTGGGATTTTCCGCAACTGTTTTTGATAAATAGGCCCCTCTGTGTGGTAGATGTTTTGTATGTTTGGGATTTGGTAGGGGTCTAGTCAGGAATCTAGTTCACTAGCCTCATGCTGGACAATACATGACTTGATAGTGTTTGTAATCATTTATTTTTCTTTGCAGAGAAGTATACCAGCCCTGAGGCATATGAGGCCTACCTTATGCAGGAGATGGAAGAAAATGGTAAGTCTATATTTGCTAGAGATGTTTTTCATATAAATAACACAGAGAGTCCCTGGCTTGCATGGCAAAGACTTGTGCATGTAGATCATTTGAGTTATGTGGGTGTTATTTTCTTATTATGCCGCTATACATTTATGGCATTGTATACGGGATTGTGCAATGTATCACTGGGTCCTGGGTACCCAGCTTTAGAGTGGAGTAACTCTAGTGTATACTTGCCGACAATCAGCTCCAGCCTTTCGGGAGGGAGCTGATTGTCAGCTAATAGCGGGGGGCGGGGCCGGCCATTGGGGGCGGAGCGGCCATTTTGGGTCACACTGGGGGCGGAGCCGCACGATCGCGTCATCGTGACTCCACCCCCTCTTCACAATGCCGTGATTTTCGGCATTGTGAAGCAGGGGGCGGGGCCATGATGACGCGATTCTGCGCGAATCGCGTCACCGGGCCCCCCGCTGCAGGGATGTATGTTTTTTTCAGGGGGGAGGTGGGGAGGGTGTGAGACTTCCGGGAGGCTTGCCTGCCTTTCCGGGGGGCCTGGAGTGGCTCCCGAAAATCGTGAGGCTCCCGGCCAAATCGGGAGGGTAGGCAAGCCTGCTCTAGTGTATAGTGACAGCTAGAGGATACTAAGGGAAGGGGTCTTCTCTTCTACACTGGCCGGACCGCCTCTCCTTAGTTATGGCCCATGACCAGCTGCGGCATAGTGTAATGAGTCAGTGTGACTCAGTGTGACACATTTTGTTAGTATAGCTCTCTGATAATGCCACCAGCTGTGGGCCCTTTCATTGCTACAGGCCCTGGTGCAATGCACCAGCTACACCACCATAGCTCTCTGATGTATGGATAATACAATGTCCTATGTATCCCTGTCTTTCTGTTATCCCCACACCCTGAGATACATAAATACTTATTCTGGTGTAATAATAATGTAATTTTCCTCATTAAGAAGAACATATGTATATATTTCTGTTTCATTTTAAAGGACCTGGTATATTTCAACACATAAAAAAATACATGAAGACCTTGTGGCTCCTGGTAATTTAATTGTTCTATGTATTGTCCAATTGTACTGCTAGAAAAGCCTCAATTAATGGTCTTAATGGCATATATTACTGTATTTCTCTGTTATAGTTAGTGAGGAGATGCAGTTTATAGACCAGCAGACTGAATGCCTCTGGTCTATATCCCGACAGGGGAAGCCCGACGGGGGACTTAAGATAGGCGTCAAAATACTGGGCGTCCTTAGCATTAGCCGCAGGGGGGGAAGGGTTGGGTTTCGGAGTGTAGCGGGGTTAGGGTTAGGTTTTTTTGGGGGGAGATTAGGGTTAGGCACCCCTTGGGGAGAGGATTTGGGTTAGGCACCCCTGACAGTAGGTTAGGATGAGGCAACCCCCGGGAGGGTTAGGTTTAGGGTGCGGGAAGGGGGTTTAGGATTAGGAACCCCCAGAGAGGACTTAGGGTCAGGCACTACTAAGGGAGGGTTAGGGTTAGGGGGGAAGAAGGGAGGGTTAGGGAGAAGAGGGGAGGGTTAGGGTGCTTACCAGCTGGCGTCGGGATCTCCACCTGTTGGGCTTCTCCTGTCGGGATTTGAACCGGCGGCTAAATATAGTTAGTGAGATTGCTAGCATACAGTATAGTTAGTGAGATTGCCGACACACAGAAGAGTCAGTGAGATTGCCGGCACGCTGTATAGTCAGTGAGATTGCCGGCACGCTGTATAGTCAGTGAGATTGCAGGCACGCTGTATAGTCAGTGAGGTTGACGGCACGCTGTATAGTTAGTGAGATTGCCGACACACAGTATAGTTAGTGAGAGTGCCGGCACGCTGTATAGTCAGTGAGGTTGACAGCACGCTGTATAGTCAGTGAGATTGCCAGCATACAGTATGGGTAATGAGAGTGCTAGCATACAGTATAGTTAGTGAGAGTGCTGGCACACAGTATAGTTAGTGAGAGTGCTGGCACGCTGTATAGTCAATGAGATTGCTGGCACACAGTATAGTTAGAGAGAGTGCCGACACGCTGTATAGTTAGTGAGAGTGCCGGCACGCTGTATAGTTAGTGAGATTGCCAGCATACAGTATAGTTAGTGAGAGTGCTGGCACACAGTATAGTTAGTGAGAGTGCTGGCACGCTGTATAGTCAATGAGATTGCTGGCACACAGTATAGTTAGAGAGAGTGCCGGCACGCTGTATAGTTAGTGAGATTGCAGGCATGCTGTATAGTTAATGAGAGTGCCGGCACACAGTATAGTTAGAGAGAGTGCCGGCACGCTGTATAGTTAGTGAGAGTGCCGGCACGCTGTATAGTCAGTGAGATTGCCGGCACGCTGTATAGTTAGTGAGATTGCTAGCATACAGTATAGTTAGTGAGAGTGCCGGCACACTGTATAGTTAGTGAGATGGCAGGCACGCTGTATAGTCAATGAGATTGCCGGCACGTTGTATAGTTAGTGAGATTGCTGGCACACAGTATAGTTAGTGAGAGTGCAGGCACACTGTATAGTTAGTGAGATTGCTAGCATACAGTATAGTTAGTGAGAGTGCCGGCACACTGTATAGTTAGTGAGATTGCAGGCACGCTGTATAGTTAGTGAGAGTGCCGGCACGCTGTATAGTCAGTGAGATTGCCGGCACGCTGTATAGTTAGTGAGATTGCTAGCATACAGTATAGTTAGTGAGAGTGCCGGCACACTGTATAGTTAGTGAGATTGCAGGCACGCTGTATAGTTAGTGAGATTGCAGGCACGCTGTATTATTAGTGAGATTGCTAGCATACAGTATAGTTAGTGAGAGTGCAGGCACACTGTATAGTTAGTGAGATTGCTAGCATACAGTATAGTTAGTGAGAGTGCCGGCACACTGTATAGTTAGTGAGATTGCAGGCACGCTGTATAGTTAGTGAGATTGCTGGCACGCTGTATAGTCAGTGAGATTGTCGGCACGCTGTATAGTTAGTGAGATTGCTGGCACACAGTATAGTTAGTGAGAGTGCAGGCACGCTGTATAGTTAGTGAGATTGCCGGCACGCTGTATAGTCAGTGAGATTGCCGGCACGCTGTATAGTCAGTGAGGTTGACGGCACGCTGTATAGTTAGTGAGATTGCAGACACACTGTATAGTTAGTGAGATTGCCGGCACGCTGTATAGTTAGTGAGATTGCTGGCATACAGTATAGTTAGTGAGAGTGCAGGCACGCTGTATAGTCAGTGAGATTGCCGGCACGCTGTATAGTCAGTGAGATTGCAGGCATGCTGTATAGTCAGTGTGGTTGACGGCACGCTGTATAATTAGTGAGATTGCAGGCACGCTGTATAGTTAGTGAGATTGCTAGCATACAGTATAGTTAGTGAGAGTGCTGGCACGCTGTATAGTTAGTGAGATTGCAGGCACACTGTATAGTTAGTGAGCTTGCAGGCACACTGTATAGTCAGTGAGGTTGACGGCACACTGTATAGTCAATGAGATTGCAGGCACACTGTATAGTTAGTGAGATTGCCGGCACGTTGTATAGTTAGTGAGATTGCTGGCACACAGTATAGTTAGTGAGAGTGCCGGCACACTGTATAGTTAGTGAGATGGCAGGCACGCTGTATAGTCAGTGAGATTGCCGGCACGTTGTATAGTTAGTGAGATTGCTGGCACACAGTATAGTTAGTGAGAGTGCCGGCACACTGTATAGTTAGTGAGATTGCCAGCATACAGTATAGTTAGTGAGAGTGCCGGCACACTGTATAGTTAGTGAGATTGCAGGCACGCTGTATAGTTAGTGAGAGTGCCGGCACGCTGTATAGTCAGTGAGATTGCCGGCACGCTGTATAGTTAGTGAGATTGCTAGCATACAGTATAGTTAGTGAGAGTGCCGGCACACTGTATAGTCAGTGAGATTGCAGGCACGCTGTATAGTCAGTGAGATTGCCGGCACGCTGTATAGTCAGTGAGATTGCCGGCACGCTGTATAGTTAGTGAGATTGCTGGCACACAGTATAGTTAGTGAGAGTGCAGGCACGCTGTATAGTCAGTGAGATTGCCGGCACGCTGTATAGTCAGTGAGATTGCAGGCATGCTGTATAGTCAGTGAGGTTGACGGCACGCTGTATAGTTAGTGAGATTGCAGGCACGCTGTATAGTTAGTGAGATTGCTAGCATACAGTATAGTTAGTGAGAGTGCAGGCACGCTGTATAGTTAGTGAGATTGCTAGCATACAGTATAGTTAGTGAGAGTGCCGGCACACTGTATAGTTAGTGAGATTGCAGGCACGCTGTATAGTTAGTGAGATTGCTGGCACGCTGTATAGTCAGTGAGATTGCCGGCACGCTGTATAGTTAGTGAGATTGCCGGCACGCTGTATAGTCAGTGAGATTGCCGGCACGCTGTATAGTTAGTGAGAGTGCCGGCACACTGTATAGTTAGTGAGAGTTCCAGCATACAGTATGGGTAAAGAGATTGCCGGCATGCTGTATAGTTAGTGAGATTGCAGGCACACTGTATAGTTAGTGAGATTCCCGGCACGCTGTATAGTTAGTGAGATTGCTAGCATACAGTATAGTTAGTGAGAGTGCCGGCACACTGTATAGTTAGTGAGATTGCAGGCACGCTGTATAGTCAGTGAGATTGCCGGCACGTTGTATAGTTAGTGAGATTGCTGGCACACAGTATAGTTAGTGAGAGTGCCGGCACACTGTATAGTTAGTGAGAGTGCCAGCATACAGTATGGGTAATGAGAGTGCCGGCACACTGTACAGTTAGTGAGAGTGCAGGCATGCTGTATAGTCAGTGAGAGTGCCGGCACGATGTATAGTTAGTGAGAGTGCCAGCATACAGTATGGGTAATGAGAGTGCCGGCACACTGTATAGTTAGTGAGAGTGCCAGCATACAGTATGGGTAATGAGAGTGCCGGCACGCTGTATAGTCAGTGAGGTTGACGGCACGCTGTATAGTCAGTGAGATTGCTGGTGCACAGTATAGTTAGTGAGAGTGCCGGCACGCTGTATAGTTAGTGAGATTGCTAGCATACAGTATAGTTAGTGAGAGTGCCGGCACGCTGTATAGTCAGTGAGATTGCCGGCACGCTGTATAGTTAGTGAGATTGCCAGCATACAGTATAGTTAGTGAGAGTGCAGGCACGCTGTATAGTTAGTGAGAGTGCCGGCATGCTGTATAGTTAGTGAGATTGCTAGCATACAGTATAGTCAGTGAGAGTGCAGGCACGCTGTATAGTCAGTGAGGTTGACGGCACGCTGTATAGTCAGTGAGATTGCCGGCACGCTGTATAGTTAGTGAGATTGCCAGCATACAGTATAGTTAGTGAGAGTGCCGGCACGCTGTATAGTTAGTGAGATTGCTAGCATACAGTATAGTTAGTGAGAGTGCCGGCACACTGTATAGTTAGTGAGAGTGCCGGCACGCTGTATAGTCAGTGAGATTCCCGGCACGCTGTATAGTCAGTGAGATTGCCGGCATACAGTATAGTTAGTGAGAGTGCCGGCACACTGTATAGTTAGTGAGAGTGCCGGCACGCTGTATAGTCAGTGAGATTGCCGGCACGCTGTATAGTCAGTGAGATTGCCGGCACGCTGTATAGTTAGTGAGATTGCTGGCACGCAGTATAGTCAGTGAGAGTGCAGGCACGCTGTATAGTCAGTGAGATTGCCGGCATGCTGTATAGTCAGTGAGATTGCAGGTATGCTGTATAGTCAGTGAGGTTGACGGCACACTGAATAGTTAGTGAGAGTTCCAGCATACAGTATGGGTAAAGAGATTGCCGGCATGCTGTATAGTTAGTGAGATTGCAGGCACACTGTATAGTTAGTGAGATTGCCGGCACGCTGTATAGTTAGTGAGATTGCTAGCATACAGTATAGTTAGTGAGAGTGCCGGCATACTGTATAGTTAGTGAGAGTGCCAGCATACAGTATGGGTAATGAGAGTGCCGGCACGCTGTATAGTCAGTGAGGTTGACGGCACGCTGTATAGTTAGTGAGATTGCCAGCATACAGTATAGTTAGTGAGAGAGCAGGCACGCTGTATAGTTAGTGAGAGTGCCGGCATGCTGTATAGTTAGTGAGATTGCTAGCATACAGTATAGTTAGTGAGAGTGCAGGCACGCTGTATAGTCAGTGAGGTTGACAGCACGCTGTATAGTTAGTGAGATTGCCAGCATACAGTATAGTTAGTGAGAGTGCAGGCACGCTGTATAGTCAGTGAGGTTGACGGCACGCTGTATAGTCAGTGAGATTTCCGGCATGCTGTATAGTTAGTGAGATTGCCAGCATACAGTATAGTTAGTGAGAGTGCCGGCACACTGTATAGTTAGTGAGATTGCCAGCATACAGTATAGTTAGTGAGAGTGCCGGCACACTGTATAGTTAGTGAGATTGCCAGCATACAGTATAGTTAGTGAGAATGCCGGCATGCTGTATAGTCAGTGAGATTGCCGGTACGCTGTATAGTTAGTGAGAGTGCCGGTACACTGTATAGTTAGTGAGAGTGCAGGCACGCTGTATAGTCAGTGAGGTTGACGGCACGCTGTATAGTCAGTGAGATTTCCGGCATGCTGTATAGTTAGTGAGATTGCCAGCATACAGTATAGTTAGTGAGAGTGCCGGCACACAGTATAGTTAGTGAGAGTGCCGGCACACTGTATAGTTAGTGAGAGTGCCAGCATACAGTATGGGTAATGAGAGTGCCGGCACACTGTATAGTTAGTGAGAGTGCAGGCATGCTGTATAGTCAGTGAGAGTGCCGGCACGATGTATAGTTAGTGAGAGTGCCAGCATACAGTATGGGTAATGAGAGTGCCGGCACACTGTATAGTTAGTGAGAGTGCCAGCATACAGTATGGGTAATGAGAGTGCCGGCACGCTGTATAGTCAGTGAGGTTGACGGCACGCTGTATAGTCAGTGAGATTGCTGGTGCACAGTATAGTTAGTGAGAGTGCCGGCACGCTGTATAGTTAGTGAGATTGCTAGCATACAGTATAGTTAGTGAGAGTGCCGGCACGCTGTATAGTCAGTGAGATTGCCGGCACGCTGTATAGTTAGTGAGATTGCCAGCATACAGTATAGTTAGTGAGAGTGCAGGCACGCTGTATAGTTAGTGAGAGTGCCGGCATGCTGTATAGTTAGTGAGATTGCTAGCATACAGTATAGTCAGTGAGAGTGCAGGCACGCTGTATAGTCAGTGAGGTTGACGGCACGCTGTATAGTCAGTGAGATTGCCGGCACGCTGTATAGTTAGTGAGATTGCCAGCATACAGTATAGTTAGTGAGAGTGCCGGCACGCTGTATAGTTAGTGAGATTGCTAGCATACAGTATAGTTAGTGAGAGTGCCGGCACACTGTATAGTTAGTGAGAGTGCCGGCACGCTGTATAGTCAGTGAGATTCCCGGCACGCTGTATAGTCAGTGAGATTGCCGGCATACAGTATAGTTAGTGAGAGTGCCGGCACACTGTATAGTTAGTGAGAGTGCCGGCACGCTGTATAGTCAGTGAGATTGCCGGCACGCTGTATAGTTAGTGAGATTGCTGGCACGCAGTATAGTCAGTGAGAGTGCAGGCACGCTGTATAGTCAGTGAGATTGCCGGCATGCTGTATAGTCAGTGAGATTGCAGGTATGCTGTATAGTCAGTGAGGTTGACGGCACACTGTATAGTTAGTGAGAGTTCCAGCATACAGTATGGGTAAAGAGATTGCCGGCATGCTGTATAGTTAGTGAGATTGCAGGCACACTGTATAGTTAGTGAGATTGCCGGCACGCTGTATAGTTAGTGAGATTGCTAGCATACAGTATAGTTAGTGAGAGTGCCGGCACACTGTATAGTTAGTGAGATTGCAGGCACGCTGTGTAGTCAGTGAGGTTGACGGCACACTGTATAGTCAATGAGATTGCAGGCACACTGTATAGTTAGTGAGATTGCCGGCACGTTGTATAGTTAGTGAGATTGCTGGCACACAGTATAGTTAGTGAGAGTGCCGGCATACTGTATAGTTAGTGAGAGTGCCAGCATACAGTATGGGTAATGAGAGTGCCGGCACACTGTATAGTTAGTGAGAGTGCAGGCATGCTGTATAGTTAGCGAGAGTGCCGGCACGATATATAGTTATTGAGAGTGCCAGCATACAGTATGGGTAATGAGAGTGCCGGCACACTGTATAGTTAGTGAGAGTGCCAGCATACAGTATGGGTAATGAGAGTGCCGGCACGCTGTATAGTCAGTGAGGTTGACGGCACGCTGTATAGTTAGTGAGATTGCCAGCATACAGTATAGTTAGTGAGAGAGCAGGCACGCTGTATAGTTAGTGAGAGTGCCGGCACGCTGTATAGTTAGTGAGATTGCTAGCATACAGTATAGTTAGTGAGAGTGCAGGCACGCTGTATAGTCAGTGAGGTTGACAGCACGCTGTATAGTTAGTGAGATTGCCAGCATACAGTATAGTTAGTGAGAGTGCAGGCACGCTGTATAGTCAGTGAGGTTGACGGCACGCTGTATAGTCAGTGAGATTTCCGGCATGCTGTATAGTTAGTGAGATTGCCAGCATACAGTATAGTTAGTGAGAGTGCCGGCACACTGTATAGTTAGTGAGATTGCCAGCATACAGTATAGTTAGTGAGAGTGCCGGCACACTGTATAGTTAGTGAGATTGCCAGCATACAGTATAGTTAGTGAGAGTGCCGGCATGCTGTATAGTCAGTGAGATTGCCGGTACGCTGTATAGTTAGTGAGAGTGCCGGTACACTGTATAGTTAGTGAGAGTGCCGGCACGATGTATAGTTAGTGAGAGTGCCGGCACGTATATAGTTAATGAGAGTGCCAGCATACAGTATGGGTAATGAGATTGCTGGCACACAGTATAGTTAGTGAGATTGACGGCACGCTGTATAGTTAGTGAGAGTGTCGGCACGATATATAGTTAATGAGAGTGCCAGCATACAGTATGGGTAATGAGATTGCTGGCACACAGTATAGTTAGTGAGATTGACGGCACGCTGTGTAGTTAGTGAGAGTGCCAGCACGATATATAGTTAATAAGAGTGCCAGCATACAGTATGGGTAATGAGATTTCTGGCACACAGTATAGTTAGTGAGAGTGCCAGCACGCTGTATAGTTAGTGAGAGTGCCAGCACGATATATAGTTAATGAGAGTGCCAGCATACAGTATGGGTAATGAGATTGATGGCACACAGTATAGTTAGTGAGAGTGCTGGCACGCTGTATAGTTAGTGAGAGTGCCGGCACGCTGTATAGTTAGTGAGAGTGCCAGCACGATATATAGTTAATGAGAGTGCCAGCATACAGTATAGTTAGTGAGAGTGCCAGCATACAGTATGGGTAATGAGATTGCTGGCACACAGTATAGTTAGTGAGAGTGCCGGCACCCTGTATAGTCAGGGGAATTGCTGGCACATGATAGTGAAGAAGGAAAAGGGATACATACACAGATGAATTCCCCTTGTGAATCCTCCTCACTCTTTGGCTAAATGTAGTTTCCTTCTTATTCCTTCTCCTCTGCCAGGCATACAGCCCAGACATCTCCTGTATCCGCCAGCAGTTATATCAGCCAGACCGGCAAGGTACCATCATGTGCGGTCTCCATATCCTCCACATCATCCTCACCCACCTGCTGTTCTTCTAGGTGCAGCTTTGCTTATGACATCAGGTCTGTATGACATACTATATGAACTAGGGGTGAGCGGGTTCGGATTTCTGAAATCCGAACCCCCCCGAGCCCCCCCGATCCGAGTCCGATCCGAGTCAGGCTCGACTTTTCCCGCCTGACTCGGATCTGAAATCGAGGCAAAACGTCATCATCCCGCCTTCCGAGTCTCGCGGGTTTTGGATCCTATATAAGGTACCCGCGTCGGCGCCATTTTCTCACTCGGCTGTGGACAGTGAAGAGGGAGGGTGGGAGTTAGGGCTGTGTAGTGTAGTGTAGTGTAGTGCTGCTGTTGTCCACTACTTCAAAGTCCATAGGGGCTGGCTGTGTTGTGCTGCTGTTGTTAATAGGGGCTGTGTCCACTACTTCAAAGTCCATAGGGGCTGGCTGGACTGTGTTGTGCAGTCAGTTCTCCATAGGGGCTGTGTCCACTCCAAAGTCCTGTGCAGTGTCCCAGTCCTAAAGGAGTGCTGTAGTGTTGTCCAGGGGGTGCTCTGTCCATCAGGGGTGCTCCCCCCAAGTGCTAAAAAAATAATATATTTTCTGTGTTTGTGAATTGTGTGCGCAGTCGCCGCACGTGCATCAACAAAGTAGTGCCAAGCGTGCGCCTGTGTCATAAGTAAAGGGCCGGCTGGCTTGACCGTTAAAGGGTGCTGTAACCCCCGAAAGTACACTCCAGTCCAAACCAAAAAAAAATTATTTTCTGTGTTTGTGAATTGTGTGCGCAGTAGCCGCACGTGCATCAACAAAGTAGTGCCAAGCGTGCGCCTGTGTCATAAGTAAAGGGCCGGCTGGCTTGACCGTTAAGGGTGCTGTAACCCCCGAAAGTACACTCCAGTCCAAACCAAAAAAAAATTATTTTCTGTGTTTGTGAATTGTGTGCGCAGTAGCCGCACGTGCATCAACAAAGTAGTGCCAAGAGTGCGCCTGTGTCATAAGTAAAGGGCCGGCTGGCTTGACCGTTAAAGGGTGCTGTAACCCACAAAGTACACTCCAGTCCAAACCAAAAAAAAAATTATTTTCTGTGTTTAGCCGCACGTATATATCAAATCGATATAACATAAATGGAGGACCAAACTTTCTCCGATAAAAATAAAATAGAGAAAGATCAAGAACCACTTCCTCCTAGTGCTGAAGCTGCTGCCACTAGTCATGACATAGACGATAACATGCCATCAACGTCGTCTGCCAAGGCCGATGCCCAATGTCATAGTAGAGGGCACATACAATCCCAAATGGCAAAGTTCAGGAAAATGACCTTGAAAAAGACATTTAAATCAGCTGAAGAGAAACATAAACTTGCCAATATGCCATTTACGACACGGAGTGGCAAGGAACGGCTAAGGTCGATCCCTAGTATGTTCATGACTAGTGGTTCAGCTTCACATGACGATGGAAGCCCTCCTCCCACTAAAAAAATCAAAAGAGTTAAGCTGGCAAAAGCACAGCGAAGAACTGTGCTTTCTAAGAAGATATCACAAATCCCCAAGGAGAGTCCAAGTGTGGTGGTGGTTGCGATGCCTGACCTTCCCAGCACTGGACGGGAAGAGGTGGCTCTTTCCACCATTTGCACGCCCCCTGCAAGTGCTGAAAGGAGCACCCACAGTCCACTTGCTGATATGCAAATTGAAGATGTCACTGTTGAAGTACAACAGGATGAGGATACTGGTGTAGCTGGCGCTGAGGAGGAAGTTGGCGAGGAGGATTCTGATGGTGATGTGGTTTGTTTAAATCAGGCTCCGGGGGAGACAGTTGTTGTCCGTGGGATGAAAAAGCCCATCACGGTCATGCCTGGGCAGAAGACCAAACATTCCACCTCTTTGGTCTGGCAATATTTCTATCCAAATCCGGACAACAACTGTCTTGCCATATGTACCATATGTAAAGGTGAAATAAGTAGGGGTAGGGACGTCAACCACCTAGGAACATCCTCCCTTATACGGCACCTGCAGCGCGTTCATAAAAAGTTACTGTCAAGTTCAGAAACTTTGGCTAAGACCGTAAGCAGTCCAGGGACACCTAAATCCCGTTGTCCTGTTGTATCCAAGCGCCTGCAAACCACACCATCAACTCCCTCCTCGTCAATTTCCTCCTTAGTCAGGATCGGAAGTAGTCCTGCAGGCCATGTCACTGGCATGACTGACTCTCCTATCCGGGATTCCTCTGGAGGATCCTGCATTGCTACGCCTACTGCTGCCGCTGCTGCTGTTGCTGCTGCTGGGAGTCGTTCATCATCCCAGAGAGGAAGTAGGAACACCACTACTTTTACTAAACAATTGACCCTCCAACAGTCCTTAGCGAGGAGGATGAAGTACGACAGCAGTCATCCTGAAGCAAAACGTATAACTGAGGCCTTGACTGCTATGTTGGTGTTAGACGTGCGTCCGGTATCCGCCATTAGTGCAGTGGGATTTAGACAATTGATGGAGGTAGTGTGTCCCCGGTTCCAAATCCCGTCTAGATTCCACTTCACTAGGCAGGCGATACCGAGACTGTACAGAAACGTCAGAAAAAGTGTCCTCAGTGTCCTGAAAAATGCCATTGTACACAATGTCCACTTAACCACGGACATGTGGACAAGTGGAACAGGGCAGACTAAGGACTATATGACTGTGACAGCCCACTGGGTAGATGTATCACCTTACGCAGCAACAGCAGCAGCGTCACCAGTAGCAGCATCTCAGAAACGCCAGCTCGTTACAAGGCAGGCTACGCTGTGTATCACCGGTTTCAGTAAGAGGCACACCGCCGACAACCTCTTAGAGAAACTGAGGGAAATCATCGCCCAGTGGCTTACCCCACTTAGACTCTCCTGGGGATTTGTGATATCTGACAACGCCACCAATATTGTGCGGGCATTACATCTGGGCAAATTCCAGCACGTCCCATGTTTTGCTCACACAATAAACTTGGTGGTGCAGAATTTTCTGAAAAGCGACAGGGGCGTGCAGGAGACGCTTTGGGTGGCCCGAAAAATTTCTGGCCACTTTCGCCATTCAGCGACTGCGTGCCGAAGACTGGAGCGCCAGCAAACACTCTTGAACCTGCCCCGCCATCACCTGAAGCAAGAGGTTGTGACGCGGTGGAACTCAACCCTCTATATGCTTCAGAGGATGGAGGAGCAGCAAAAGGCCATACAAGCCTATACATCCACCTATGACATAGGCAAAGGAGGGGGTATGCACCTGACTCAAGCGCAGTGGAGAATGATTTCCGTGTTGTGCAAGGTTCTCCAGCCCTTCGAACTTGCCACACGTGAAGTCAGTTCAGACACAGCCAGCTTGAGTCAGGTCATTCCCCTCATCAGGCTTTTGCAGAAGCAGCTGGAGAAAGTGAAGGAGGAGCTAAGACGGAGCGATTCCGCTCGGCATGTGGGACTTGTGGATGAAGCCCTTCATTCGCTTTGCCAGGATTCCAGGGTGGTCAATCTGTTGAAATCAGACCACTACATTTTGGCCACCGTGCTTGATCCTAGGTTTAAAGCCTATGTGGTGTCTCTCTTTCCGGCCGACACAAGCCTGCAGAGGTGCAAAGACCTGCTGGTGAACACACTGTCAGCTGAAGCGGAACGTGACACGTCAACGGCTCCTTCTTCATTTTCTCCCGCAACTGGGGCTGCCAGGAAAAAACTTAGGTATCCTAAGCAACCCGCTGGCGGTGATGCAGGGCAGGCAGGACCAAGTTTGGACATCTGGTCTGGACTGAAGGACCTGGCAACAATTTCTGACATGTCTACTGTCACTGCATATGATACTGTCACCATTGACAGAATGGTGGAGGATTACATCGGTGACAGCATCCAAGTAGGCATGTCAGACAGTCCATACCTGTACTGGCAGGAAAAAGAGGCAATTTGGAGGCCCCTGTACAAGCTGGCTCTATTTTACCTGAGTTGCCCCCCCTCCAGTGTGTACTCCAAAAGAGTGTTTAGTGCAGCCGGGAACCTTGTCAGCGAAAGGCGTAGGAGGTTGCTTCCACAGAATGTGGAGAAGATGATGTTCATCAAAATGAATTATCAGCTCTTCCAGGGAGACCAGCCTCCAGAAGGTACAGAGGGACCTGTGGTGGTGGATTCAAGTGGGGACGAGTTAATACTTTGTGAGGATGAGGATGTACACACTGAAGAGGGTGAGGAATCGGTGGATGAGGAGGATGAGGATGACATCTTGCCTCCGTAGAGCCAGTTTGTGCAGGGACACATTAATTGCCAGCTTGTTTTGTGGGGGCCCAAACGAACCAATCATTTCAGCCACAGTTGTGTGGCAGACCCTGGCGCTGAAATGATTGATTTGTTAAAGTGTGCATGTCCTGTTTATACAACATAAGGGTGGGTGGGAGGGCCCAAGGACAATTCCATCTTGCACTTCTTTTTTTTCTTTGCATTATGTACAGTTTGGGGCCTAGTTTTTCTAACTGCCATCCTGTCTGCCACTGCAGTGTCACTCCTAGATGGGTCACGTGTTTGTGCCGCCCACTCGTGTCGCTTAGCATAGTCATCCAGCTACCTCGGTGCAACCTTTTGGACATAAAAACACTATTGTGAGGTGTGAGGTGTTCAGAATAGACTGGAAATGAGTGGAAATTAAGGTTATTGAGGTTAATAATAGCATAGGAGCAGGAAAACCTACAAATTCTGTGATTTTAGCTGTTTTTATGCTTTTTTTAAAAAAAATGCAGATCCAAAACACAAAACCCAGAACCCAAAACACGGAAGGGTGGTTTTGGCAAAACCAATCCAGATCCAAAACACGAAGAAAGATCCAGATCCAAAACCAAAACACAAAACACGAAAAGTGGCCGGTGCACACCCCTAAATTATGAACATTTCACTGTTAATGCCATGTGTGTTATACTTGATAATGGGAAGTGTATATGTATTGTATGATATAAATTTTAAGTTTTATGTCAAATAAGTATTTTTTCAAACACATTTTATTACATTCTAGGCCTGATTCAGAGTTGTGTGATAATGTCATTGCAGTTGCGATTCTGTACGCAACTGTTCTGCGAAAATATGCAAATGTCGCAGACACCCAGTAATGTATTGAGACCCCCCTACCCCTACGGCATTGCAAATCCAAGCATCCACGTACATAGAAGCAGATCTTTTGAATATTGGTCTTCTGAGTCACCCTCTGGTCGCGTAGAATGGGGCGTGCTCACTAAGACGCCAGAGACTTTTTTCTTCCATACGGGATTGCAGACACAGGATGCAACACACCCACAAAACAGTTGTGACACGCCTGCATTTTTTGCCGACACTCTCCATTACCATACTTGCCTACTCTCCCGGGACTGCCGGGAGCCTCCTGAAAATCGGGTGCAGCTCCCGTCACCCCGCAAGAATAAGCAAGCCCCCCAGAATGGCGACCTCCCCTCCCGCACCTGCCGTGATAGTGGGTGGTCCGGGGGTGTGATGATGCAATTCGGGCTGAATCGCGTCATCGTAGCCCCGCCACCTGCTTTATATTGCCGGTAATATCAACATTATAAAGTGGGGGGCGGGGTCAGTATAACGCAATCGCTTCGGCAAGGCCCCGTTCTGCCACCTGAAACCGCCCCCACCCTCCCTGCTGCACTGAAATGTCGGTAAGTATGCCGTTACCTCCACTAAAGTAGGAGTATCAACCAATCAGCTCATAACTGTCACTTTACAGACTGTATTTGAAAAATGACAATGAGCAGCTGACTGCTTGGTACTTTTTCTCTCTCTGTGGCTTAGTACATATACCCCTTATTGCTTTAGATTCATCTATTGCCATACAGTACAACAGTGTTATTGGAGAAATAGCAGCGTTGCATGAGAGGTGGAGTGTGAAAAATTATTTTACTACAAGACATGGCTTTTTTCGTGGACTTTGTGGACCTCCTTTAGGTGAAGCGCTTATTGTTGCCATTTTTATTGTCTATGTGTTACCTCATTGTGGCAGGTGCGCATTCACAGTTTGGGGAAAATGGCCACTAAACCTAGCACTTTATTGGGACTAATATGCTGCGTCATCCTTGCCCCACATGCAAGAAGCCATATTGTTTAAAACACGACACCAAAAATTAAAAATAATCATGTATTATATTTCACAGAACATGCCGTGGAGTCGGGGCCCACCACCGAGGGACCGCAGCATCTGTCCTGCAGAACACAAGTGACGCCCGATCAGGACTGGCAACAGATCTTGGGGTACAATGAAAGCTCTGCCCCCCCCTTATGCAGAGATAAAAACAAATCTGCGGGGTGCAATGAGGAAAAGAGGTGGGGACAAGCACTTAAACAATAGACTGGGCTTTCTGTTGTCAGTCCTACTCCCGAGTGCGGATGCACTACGGGTCAGCCCTTAGCATTGGGGGCAGAAGCAGGACAACAACATCAATATACTGCTTGGAACGCACAGCAAGACACAAACGGAGGGTACAGGATGCTGCCCCCCCCAGAGCTGACTACCCCGGCAGGACTTGCACCACTTGTGGACTCCCACCATCCCCTGCACTTCCAAGAATGTAGTACATTGCCTTCCGAATAAAACCTAACATACTTTTACCATCTATCGCTATATGCATCATTTATTCCGTCACTCATATTTCTTATAGTTATTAACCTATAAATACTGCATTGTGTTATCCACTTTATGTTTTACAACTTATATGGTATATTCTACTCACAGGCATATTAAGAGAGCATGGGCCGACCGGGCCCCCTCCTCTCTCCTTGGTGACCGGCGGCACATTGAGCACCACAGTAGACTCTGGGCACTAGTCTGCACATGCACAGATCACCGGGGAAATGGACAAGGATGGTGCAGCATAGGTAGCCGCAGCAGCCACTTTCCAGGCGATTAGTGCAGCGCTGCTAGCGCCGATGTGGGACTCCAGAGAGGTATTAAACATATGGGTGTGTGGTGTGGGCCCCCAGGGGTCCTTGTTGTGGAGGAATCTTTTATATATAATATTTATCCATTAGGGGTGCCAATTATTGAAGATGGAGTCTTCAATAATAATATATGTATACTATTTTTATATATATTTATAAATATAGATAGAGTTTAATTAAAATATGTTTTATCATATATATATATATATATATATATATATATATTTGCAAATACATGCATACGTATGAGTGAGTTCAAACGTGACATTCAAGCTCTGATTATCTGATATTTATTTACAGGCAAGTCAAATTATATAGAATACGTTATACACAGTAGTGATATATATATATACTAAATATATTTATGCTTTTTTAACCACTTAACTGATGATTTTTTTTCCAAAAACCGCTCCAAAATTGTTGGGTTTTTTATGAGTGAATTAGGTGAGGAACATCCATTTTAACTTATTCAAAATGGTTTCATAAAAAAAAAGTGTTTTTTTTTTAAGATTTGTAAAAAAAAAATCACTTTTGCAGAAGCAGCTGGAGAAAGTGAAGGAGAAGCTAAGATGGAGCAATTCCGCTCGGCATGTGGGACTTGTGCATGAAGCCCTTCATTCGCTTTGCCAGGATTCCAGGGTGGTCAATCTGTTGAAATCAGACCACTACATTTTGGCCACCATGCTCGATCCTAGATTTAAAGCCTACATGGTGTCTCTCTTTCCGGCCGACACAAGCCTGCAGAGGTGCAAAGACCTGCTGGTGAAAACACTGTCAGCTGAAGCGGAACATGACATGTCAACAGCTCCTTCTTCATTTTCTCCCGCAACTGGGGCTGCCAGGAAACAACTTAGGTATCCTAAGCAACCTGCTGGCAGTGATGCAGGGCAGGCAGGACCAAGTTTGGACATCTGGTCCGGACTGAAGGATGTGCCAACAATTTCTGACATGTCTACTGTCACTGCATATGATACTGTCACCATTGACAGAATGGTGGAGGATTACATCGGTGACAGCATCCAAGTAGGCATGTCAGACAGTCCGTACCTGTACTGGCAGGAAAAAGAGGCAATTTGGAGGCCCCTGTACAAACTGGCTCTATTTTACCTGAGTTGCCCCCCCTCCAGTGTGTACTCCGAAAGAGTGATTAGTGCATGTACGCCGTGTGTATATTTGAGTCCCATTCCCAAGATGTTTCATTATGCTTTGCAAATATTCCAAAATACGGAATTACCTGTTATCCAAAATACCCCTGGTCCCAAGCATCTTGGATATGGGAGACTCAACCTGTATATATATATATATATATATATATATATATATATATATAGAATATTTTGCAAGTCCTGTCCCATATGTACCATCACAAATGAATCGCACCTGTTGATCAATCAAATGCACCTGCTTAACTCACCTTAATAGTGTTTCAGTATCCATGGCCATGCTGTCCGCCGCGTCCAACGGGGACCCGGAAGTGACGCGTGCGTGCCAATGGAGTTTGCGTGTCAATAACCGGAAATGACATTCCGGTCAAGCGAACACTGCAGTAAATCTAATACTTTAAAATTACTTACTCGGTGCAAAAGGTAATGACCTCAGTAGCGCTTACACTATGTGACAGAATACGGAACAAACAAACAAACAAACAATTAAACACTTATATATAAGAGAAAAAAGAAAAAAGTATATTGCTGTACTAACAAAACTAGATCACAAAAAGCAATTAAAATTCAGTTCTTCATTTAAACCTAGAGGTGATAGTGTTCGTAGATTATATATCCATCGACTTTCACTCTGAAGCAGACGTTTATTACGATCCCCGCCTCTTGGAAATGGAGGTATGTGGTCAATAGGCATAACTTTAAAATCCAAAGGATTATGTTTATTCTCAACTAAATGTCTGGCAACAGGAGCAGTATAACCATCAATAGTCTAGAATGCTTTGCGTATAGAAGATCTGTGTAACGCAATACGTTCTTTCAGCATTCTAACTGTTTTGCCAACATAGAGATGGTTACATGGGCATTTAATGATATATACCACGAATTTGCTTTCACAGTTAAGACGATAATTGGGGTCTTCAAATTGGTCACCAGTAAGTAAAAACCTACAATTAATGCACCCTGAGCAACGGAATACTCCTTTCTTCAAAGACAGCCAAGTTCTAGGGCTCTTGATGCTGATGTCAGACTTGGTAATGATATCTTTCAAATTATTACTTCTTCTATAACTGAAGAGTGGTGGATTTTTACAGCATTCTGATAGAAGAGGATCCGTTTGCACTATGTGCCAATGATGTAGCACTGCACTTTTTATAATTGGTGAACTGATAGAAAAAATAGTATTAAAGACCAATCTTTCTGATTTTTTATCAGTAGTTTTGCTGCTATTCAAAAGTGTGGTTCTATCAAGTTGTATACATTTCTGTACAGCTTCATGAATTTCATTAGGATCATAGCCACGATCTATGAATTTTTTGCCCATTTCATTTAAAGCATTGATTAAATCATTACTGCTGGAAGTTATGCGTACCACACGGAGAAGTTGTGAGTATGGTAAACCCTTTTTAAGAGGTAAAGGGTGAAAGCTGTCTGAAGCTAGAAGAGTATTTTTATCTGTTAATTTCGAATAAACAGAAGTCTCTATTGTACCAGTAGAAACATCTACAAACACATCTAGATAACTAATTCTCTGTGTACTGAAACTGATGGTAAACTTAATTGTACTTATACCAGTATTCAAGTCATCCACAAATTTAAGGAGATTCTGTTCGCCACCAGTCCACACCATGAAGATATCGTCTATATACCGTATGTAAAAACTTATATATTTAGCCAAATAATGAGACATGATATGTTTTTTTCTCATACACGTACATGTACAAATTTGCGTATGCCGGGGCCATATTCGAACCCATCGCTGTGCCCCGGCGTTGTAGGTAAAAGGTGTGATCAAAAAGAAAATAGTTCTTATGTAGAATTATATCAATGAGCAAAATTACAAAATCTGCTGGTGGACCTTCCTGGTATGAACTGGTGGCAAGCAGCTCTCTTATGGCTGACATGCCATCTGTATGTGGAATATTAGTGTAAAGGTTAACGATGTCCATCGTCACTATTAAGACATCGTTAGATGGTAATGAAAACTGTCTCAACAAATTAAGAAAATGAGTGGTATCTTGTATGTAATATTCAGATTTTTGGACCAGTGGCTGTAACAGAAAATCAACGTACTGGGAAAGAGGTTGGCATAAACAGTTTTGAGAAGAAATTATCGGCCTTCCAGGAGGATTAACTAAACATTTGTGAACCTTGGGTAAGATATACAATAAGAGAATCACAGGATGATCTTGAGTTAAAAACTTTGCTGTATTTTCATCTAACCAAAAATTAGATAAACCCATATTAATGATGCTGTCAATTTCTTTTTTATATTTCCATGTAGGGTCAGTAGTTTTTGATAGCACGTCTGGTCGGATAGTTGTCTCATCACTTCATTGATGTAGTCAGATCTATTTAAAATGGCTATGCCTCCGCCCTTATCGGCTGGCCTGATAATTATTTCTTTATTATTTTGGAGAGAATTAATGGCTGCTATTTGATCACCAGTAAGATTATTATATGACATTTTTTGTTTGTAAATAGCAGGCACTACATCTCTTTTTACTAGTTTGATAAAGGTATCAATGAAAGGACTTTGCACCATCGGATCAAACGTGCTTTTTGGTCTGAAAATCTTCTTTGACTCTGTTTGTATTTCCTTTGTTCCGAAATAATGTCTTAATTTTAATTGACGTTGAAATTTAAAAAGATCTACTTCAAAATCAAAAGGCTTCTGTTTAAAAGTTTTCACAAACGTAAGTCCCTTAGAAAGCACATCAAGTTCATTATTTGTGGGAATATACTTTGATAGATTAAATACCACTATTTCTTTTTGGACCTGTTCCTGCCTCTGCCGGATTTTTCTTTGTCTAAACTTGCACTTGACCCCTCCCCTTCTACAGGGTTTTGATTTTCTGGCCTTTGTTGCATCTGTTTAAAAGTTTTTCCTTTTAAAACATTCATCTTTGAGTGAACACTGTCTGAGTCACTCAAAGATGTATATGACTCTAAATCAGTGTAAGATCTATTTATCCGTTTTTTCTTATAGCCAACACCTGAATTCCATGCACGTCTCTGTTCTCTGCCATGTACCCACTTGCTTTTTGTGATCTAGTTTTGTTAGTACAGCAATATACTTTTTTCTTTTTTCTCTTATATATAAGTGTTTAATTGTTTGTTTGTCCCGTATTCTGTCACATAGTGTAAGCGCTACTGAGGTCATTACCTTTTGCACTGAGTAAGTTATTTTAAAGTATTAGATTTACTGCAGTGTTCGCTTGACCGGAATGTCATTTCCGGTTATTGACACGCAAACTCCATTGGCACGCACGCGTCACTTCCGGGTCCCCGTTGGACGCGGCGGACAGCATGGCCATGGATACTGAAACACTATTAAGGTGAGTTAAGCAGGTGCATTTGATTGATCAACAGGTGCGATTCATTTGTGATGGTACATATGGGACAGACGCGCACTGTGTTAGTTATGCCCCAGGAGGAAGGTGTCGGTGGGCGCCGAAACAGCTGTCGGGCTTCCTCTCACGATGCTGTTATATCGGTTCACGCTGTATGGTCACTGATAAGTACCCTTTGGATATGCACTACCTAGCACTATTTGGCACTTTTAGTGAACTGATATGATGTTGTTTCTGACGATTTTTTGATATGGAATTATAAAAAAAAAATTCTTGCATTGAACATTGGTGTGCTGGTGTACCAATTCTGGTTCCTTCTATATATATATATATATATATATATATATATATATGTATATATTAAGAATAGAGTATACTGTATATTATATATATATATATATATATATATATATAGATAGATAGATATACCTATACCTATATAGATAGATATATATGCCTAATGGGTCATATTGGTGGGTAGGTATAATATATATTTGTTAAATTCTGTTACCATACATTTATGCTATCAGAAAAAAAACAGCCAGGCGGCAGGACTGACACCTCACCTCAGTTAGGACTCAGATCAGACACCCTGCCACTGCCGGGCCGCCTTCAAAAGCCGCTGTCTGCTGAACCTGAGTGGCTGTGCTGCTGGATCCGGCGGGATACTTCTGGGCGCACTGGTGGCAGGCGGCATCATAGTGACGTCACACGCAGTGAAATCACGTGGCGTGGAAGCGACGCCGACTCACTGCATTAACAGTGCAGGGAAGGCTAATTAAGCCTTCTACTACACAGATTGTGATCTACTGTGCAGTGCGCCAGCTTGTGATCTTCCGGCGCAGCAGCAAAGGCAGGGAGAGGAGGGTGGTTGTGGCCGTGGTTGAGGGGGCGTGACCTTGGACTGGTAGGCTAATGAAGCAGGAAAATTTTTTTCCTGTCTGTAATGGCCCATACAGCAGATGCTACTGTGGGCCTATTCTGGTGGTGGGCCTGGAGCTGTTGCTCCATCAGCCCCATTATTAATCCGGCCAATGTTACTGGGAACTCAGACAAACACAACCAGAGAAACTCAGAGGTGCATAGTACCGAACCTGGAGCCTAGAAACTCATAATCTGTGTCAGAATGAGGGAGCTCAGGGCTAACAACCACAAGGGTGGAATCATCCCAGAACCCACACCCCAATACACAGGCCTGGCACTGGAATCAGAATCCGGAACTCAGAAACTAGAAATAGAGATGCGGCACCCTGTTCTTCTGAAGGGGTTTAAATAAGCTCCCACAGCTATTCAATTCAACACGCTGTTTGGGCGGGCAAAGGATTTCTTCTCGCACCCCCCTGGGGATGCAAGGAGAAATCTGACAAAAGTGCCGGGTACACAGCTGTTTGCGGGCTTAGCATGCCCGGCACTTTAGTTGGAGAATGCCGGTTACTGCGCCTTAACACCCAGGTTAAGTCGTGAGAACAGGCATTCTCTGACTTACCTGCTTCCCAACAAGGCACACAGTGCATTGAATTGAATAGCTGCAGGAACACCTTCCCGCGGCTATTCATCATCGCGCTGAATTGAATTCCCCCCTATAAGAGCAATCTATGTGTTTTGTTTATGTGAATAGATATATTAAATAATATCTGTTCCGTTAGGCCACTGTTGGTGTTGCACAGTGCACTAGATTTGCTATCCCTGTTTTTACGTTACTGAATCTATTACCAGGGCCGAAATAAGAATTTTCATCACTCGGAGCAAGACAGTAATTTGGCGCCTCCCCCTCCCAAAAAAACAAAGACCACAAGATAGGGGACAAAAAGGACGTGTGTTTTTGTGACACAGTAGTGCCCCTTACAACACATTATGTCACACAATAATGCCCCTTACAACACTTTATGCCACACAGTGATTCCCCTTATAACACATTATGCCACACAGTAATGCCCCTTACACATTATGCCATAGTAATGCCCCTCAGTGACAGCAGTCCCCCCAGAACTGACAGATGAAACACTATTAAAAATGGACTTTCACATTAAAATGGGATCTCCTAGTAAGCCAGCTCCTTCTTTTTACCTGCTAGAGCTGCGTGGTAGGTGAGCTCTGGCGGTGTGGGATGGGGATTCCACATGCTGGGGATTGGTCAGTGCCACTGTCATTCTAATGTGGCACCGGTTGCGAACCAATTAGAGCTTGCGGACCAGCAGCTGCTGCTGTTTGGTTGCCGGTCTGCAAGCTCTGATTGGCTCGTGGCCGGCATCACATTAGACTGATGGTGCTATGTCTCTCACGGCTGCCTTCAGGTCCCATGCAGCTCCACACTTACACATGCAGCTACCTGGTGCACCCCTAACTTGGCAGCATCTCCTCGTCACCCCCTCTAATCCAGGGCACATGCCCCCTCAGCACCCCCCTAATTGCGGCCTGCTATTACATATTGGAAGACATCATTGAAAGAAATAGACATGTTATATACTGGCATATACTGTAACCAGGGGCATCAGAACGATTTTATGTTGGGGGGGGGCAACATAAAATAATTCAGGCGCCCCCCCCTCTCTCTTTCCCTTTCTGCCCCTCTCCTCCTCCCTCCTTGGTCCCTGTTTCCTACCTGAGCAGCAGCCACGGGTGGTCAGGGGCTGTGCTTTATAGCAATAGGCTGTACGGTCCCTGCACTGCACATAGGAGGAGGAGGTGTAATATGCGGTCTTTTAACTTAAAGACTGCACATTACACCTCCTCCATATGGTGGAGGGGCCGTGCAGCCTACTGCTATAAAGCACAGCCCCTGACTGCCTATGGCCGCCGCTCCTTTCTAATGTTTGGGGGGGTGAGACACCCCCTTGCCTCCCCCCTACATTCCGATGCCCATGACTGTAACCCAGAAACGCCAGACAGCTTTATTTTTACATTGCAATTTACATTTGCATTTATACACATCTCTCTCATATGTAAATATACAGCATCTGCTCATTTTAATTCTTCCCACCTATAGTGTAAAGGTGCAAAGTTACTTCCTTTTTCTTGCTTTGCTTCCAACTCTGAATCAGAACCTCAGACCCAAAATCACTAGGAATATATAAAATGTCCCCAAAATGGGATTTATCTTTTCTGACAACTGAAACTGTTTATTTATATTTCAACATGGGGACGCACAGTACAGTACTATCTACATTTACTGGCAGGTGGTCTGCTGCCATCTAGTGGATGTACAACAGAAAGCTTCGCTGACTGATGATGAAGCATAGGAAAGGTTTATGCAGATACAGTAACTCATTCAGAGCCGTACGCAAACAGCAGTACGCTCGTTGCGTTCCGATGTTGACTAACCGCGCCTGCGTCGGTGTAACACTGCGCATGTGCGTACGGCAGATTGCGAGCTTTTTTGGTCTCGTTCGTCAAATAGCGTACAGGAAGTGACATGTCAAATGTGATTGACAGAACAGGGCGTTTTTGGGTGTTGACGGGGGTGGAGATGGAAAAACGCAGGCGTGGCGAGGCGTTTTTGGGGCGTACATACATTAGCAGATGCGAGCGTAAAATGTGTACGGACCAACTCATACGTCACTGGATGATCCTCTTTCCCTTCAAAATGCTCGCACAGCTTAGGGTCTGGATTACTCGACCACATTGGCGATGGCCTTCTCCTCCATCCCGGCACTCCACGATGTTGCTGCGATTAATCGCGGGTGGTCAGAACAGCAATTAGTGTTGGATTGCAAACCGGCTTGGTATGTGTTTTGAAAGCAGTTTTTTGTGTTAGCACAAAAGCGTACGCAGGTGGAAATCATAGCTGCAAATGTGATGATTACACAATCAATTTACGTACATTTGTGGTTGTTTCTTTTGGGCTCAATTTGTTGGTTAGGGCCTATTGTAACAATAATGTCATCATGTTTTTTTGGTTTTTACCTTTTTCTTTTGGCCTGTTGAATTTGCATCGTTATGTTAAATTTGAAACGTTCCTTAAAGAGACCTTTTTTTTTGGGCATGTAAAATGTGGTTTTTGCCAGTTTGTGTCTTTTGCCCCAGGATTAAATGAAATCCATTTTGACAATAATGTATTGGCGAACTAATTATCGCATTTTTCTATGTTTGTTTTTTAACTTGCATTTGTGAACTAATTAGCGCATTTTTCTCTGTTTGTATAGTGACTTGTATTGGCGAACTAATTAGCGCATTTTTCTATGTTTGTTTTTTAACTTGTATTTGCGAACTAATTAGCGCATTTTTCTCTGTTTGTATAGTGACTTGTATTGGCGAACTAATTTGCGCATTTTTAAATGCTTATTCATCCTGTAAACTTGTTTGTGGTTGCCCTTTAGCATTTTTGGCTTACATTTGACCCCATTTTGATGTACTGTGTGCAATGTTGTTTTTCTCTTTGCCCAAATGTGTGTTTCGCCTATTTTATGTTTTGTCTAGCACCAAATTTAGAAACATAAATGCACAGACTAAACTTTTACAAATTAATGTTGGGATTATTTTCAGTTTTGACGTATCATGACAATACCCCGGCATGTAAGCAGCAATGGATGGTATCATCAAGCTAAGTTGTTTTAAATTTCTTTTGGGGTGGGTCCAAAGCCTTACATTCAAATCTTGCCATTTCAGGTTGATCTTGGGCGGATTGTTCTGGCCATGCTCCCGGAAGCCGACCAACCTCAATCTCGTCCCAGGCGTAGGCATCGTAGGCGTGCAAGGCCCCAGATATTTCGAACACGTGTCACCCTTTTTGGAATGCCCGATGATGAGGTTTTAAGATGCTACCGTCTTCCTCCCAAAATCATCATAGACACTCTCTCATTAATAGAGAGTGATCTTGAGCGGCAAATTGACAGTCCAACAGCAATACCACCACTTACGCAATTTATGGCGGTGTTACATTTCTGTGCCTCAGGATCGTTTCAAACAACGGTGGGAATAGTGGCGGGCATCTCACAATCCTCCTTTTCCAGGATCCTGAGGGCAGTGATGGAGGCACTTTTCAAGCACCTCCATCATTTTATTAAAATGCCTTTGGATATGGGTGCCCTTAGTGTGGCCAAGGCCAATTTTTACCAAATAGCTGGCTTCCCACACATCATAGGGGTTGTGGATGGTACTCACATACCACTTCAGCCTCCAGCACGGCTGGAGGCAATATTTCGCAACCGTAAACACTATCACTCCCTGAATGTAATGGTGGTATGTGACGCCTCCCTCCAGATCCTGTCCCTGAATGCAAAATTACCAGGAAGTGCACATGACTCCTTCGTCATCCGGCAATCAGGGATATGGCACAAATTAAACAACCTACAAGCTGGTGATGCGTGGCTTCTGGGTTAGTGGAGACCTTTAGTGCATAACAATGTTAAGCTTGATACACAGTGATCCTGATGTTGTCTATTCTTTTTCACAGGAGACAGTGGATACCCTTGCATGCCCTGGCTGCTCACTCCTTATTTGGCTCCCACACCAGGCCCACAAAGTGAGTTTAATACCGCACTTACAGCCACCAGGCAAGTGGTGGAGCGCTGTATCGGCCTTTTAAAAGGCCGATTCAGATGCCTCCACCGCTCTGGTGGCGAGCTCATGTATTTGCCGGATATGGTTTCGAAAATTGTGGTTCTGTGTGGGATATTTCACAACATCGCCATAAGGAGTGGTGTCCCAATGCAGCCAGAGGATGCCTTACCTGAGGATGGCCCCCCCGAGGTTGGTCGGAGGTCAGTATGTGGGGGGGCCATACGCGATGATGTGGTGGCCCAATATTTTAGGTAATTATTGACCAAACAACAGTGTGTATACCCAATGTGTTACGGTTTTTTGGCGTTCATCTTTTTTGATATTAATTCTTGCCCCATCTTCTGTTTGTTTGCATAATCTTTGCCACTCCCACGATGACTACTTCCTGCTACCCTTCAAAAACCTTTATGTGGAAACTTCTGGAATATATTATGACACCCATATTGCAACGCCATATTTTTGAAATCATGTGGGCATGGACCTTCGTCAACCAGTTCTTGATTTGTTGTGTGTTTGTTTCCTGTTTTTGGTATGTGGTGTATTTCTGATTATCACTGTGTGTTTTGTTTGTGAGTGACCACTTTGTTTTTTGATTTCTGTTGTGAATAAATATTTGGAGAGTGTAATTTGTTTCCTTTTTGGGCACGTTAGAAGCAAGTGTAAACAAACTCCCAAACGTTAATTTTACCTAAGGGGTAACCCAGTAATGAAGCAAGTGGAGCTAAAATGTAATATGTTTTCGGGGTACTAACCAACACACCAAGTAATCCTGTACAATCAGTTGCCTTCGTAAGATTGGCCTAAGCAGATTGGGCACCAAATAGGAACCTGTCAAATGTTGTAAACTATCATGTTGTCCACCCCAAAAAAGGAAAATGACATTGGTACTGGGAGGTGTTTCTTGTGCCTGTTTGCCTTCAAAATACAACACACAATCTGTAGTGAGATTCTTTGGCAATCCTTGCTTGAAGAGTCTACTTATGTCAGTGTAAAGAATCTTGGATTTACTAAAAACGCATGAGACAGAGCATGTATTAAAACTGATTTATTTGTAAACAATTTGAAAAAAAAAAAAACTAATTCCTAAGGAGGACCGCCAGATGGTCAAGGCCCTGCAGAAGCCCGGTGACTTTCTGCCCGACGCCTCTGTTCCTCTGTGGGTGACAAAAGTTTGGGGATTAATACATCAATAATGAAGCAACATTCAAAAAAAACACAAAACAAGCAAACCAAAACTTAAAAGCTTGTGGCAAAAAAAAACATTACACAGATAAAACCCAGCACCCCAAAATGTCCTAGGCCAAAAATACAAGGGCCCTAAAAAAATGCACACAGGTGTGATATGTGTATGGTGAAATCAGCAGGAACAGGTAAAGACAACCCCCAAAAATACCCTAAGGCGACAGAAAGCCAACAAAAATGGGGACGACACATGATTACATACAAACAGTTTGTGGTGCCCAAAACAAAAACAAAAAAACATACCGTTCGGCAAAACGCCAGAGCGAGAAGCCACTCCCTCGACCACCTCGGAGGTGGCTACATTCCCCAAACCTAGGGGCAGGGTGTTTGAAGAATCCTGGGAGGGGGTATTTGGAGGAGGGGCAGATGGAGGAGAGGGGGAATTGGGCTGGAGGGGAAGTAGACCAGAAATCTCGGCCACAGGGTCTGGGGAGGAGGGGGTAATTGAGGAATTGGTGGTTGGAGAGAGGGGCCGGGACCGGCGTCTTGTCTGCCGATGATGCCGTAGTCTTTGCTGTGCCCCTAAAAGATGTTAAAAATATTGTGGTTAGTTTCAACAGGAATCCAAATTAGAAAAAAAAAAAAAAGTACAATGACTAAATAGGACAGACATGAAAACATGCACATGCAGATATGACTACAATGACTAAATAGGACAGACATGAAAACATGCACATGCAGATATGACTACAATGACTAAATAGGACAGACATGAAAACATGCACATGCAGATATGACTACAATGACTAAATAGGACAGACATGAAAACATGCACATGCAGATATGACTACAATGACTAAATAGGACAGACATGAAAACATGCACATGCAGATATGACTACAATGACTAAATAGGACAGACATGAAAACATGCACACGCAGTTAGGGCCCACAAGATAAACTTGAAAACCACAGTCCATAAAACTTACTTTCCTCGATCTGCATGCGAAAGCACGCCAGCAAGCGGGGCGTACGCCGGTGCAGGTCCGACCACCTGCGCTCCAGCTGGCCAATATGTCGGCGTGAGCCGAAGGAGCGCAGGCGGCGACGTACCTCCGCATATGCGGAACGCTTTCGGCTATTTGAGATGGGTGGAGGCTTACTGGTGATCCGCCTGTCCATCACCTCCGTGAGCACCAGCAGTTCGCGCCTGGTGAATGCGGCGGATCTCATGATGGCAATGGTGTATTTTTAGAAAATTATTTTTAATAAAGCACCCAAAAAAAATTTGATTGGCTAATGTATTTGGGAAATTAACAGGACAAATTCTATTGGTTAGTGTATGAGTCATGTGTCCGACAGGGCCACAAATCTCTTGAGAGTTATGATAGGCTTGATGCAGTGACATGCGTAAGCAAATTTAAATAAAGAAATGAACCACAGAAAATTTGTGGGGATACAAACAAATAGAACAATTGTTTAATTGTGGCTAACATGTCTTTTGAACAATAAAAGCGAAGGGTTCAGCCGTACGTATTCTGCGAATAAACACAAACACGGACAAGATTAAAGTTTATTGCATTGTGTTGAAAAAAAAAAACAATGAAGCTAATTGATACATTGATTGGCATGATACGATTGAGGGAGGTAGGCAGAAAAAACGAGCAGGTAATCGGAATCTGACAGGCCCACTTCCGGTTTGTACTTGTGCGTGCGTTCCCTTCAAGCCATTTCGGGGATGTACGCTCGCTATTTGGCACGCTCGTTAGTTAGAGGAGGGGTCGCCTGAGTTTGGGGCGGATTTTTAGCTGCGTACGAAAATACGAGCGAGTGCTTGAATTTAAATATTTTTTTACGTACGCCGAACGTACGTACGCCCACTTGCGAGTGGGTCTGAATCAGGGCCTAAGTGTTTGGCTATAAAGGGGGAGTGACAAGTTTTCTGTCTGTGCAATTCCCCTCTCTTGTCATTTCCTCAACTCAAAAAATAATCATACAACTAAGGATAGCATGTCGACAGTTATGTGATGAAAAATGCAGAAATCTCATTTTCTGCCATTGTTTCTGTGGGAAGCAATCGGGAAGCCGACTGCCTAAATACCGGCAGACGGCTTCCCGACTGTCATATCCCGGCAAGGGTGAAATGCCGGGCGTCTAGATGTAGACGCCTGCATTTCCCCGACGCCGGGAGACCGGCACCCCGATCGTAGTGATGCCGGGCTCCGCGAGCGGACAGCCGCATGGGGGGAGGGTTAGGTTTAGGGCTCCCGGGGGGGGACTTAGGGTTAGGCACCCCCCGGGAGGGTTAGGGTTAGGCTAGGGGGAGGGAGGGTTAGGGTTAGGTACCCCCGGGGGGGACTTAGGTTTAGGCAGCGGGGAAGGGGGTGGTTAGGGTTAGGCACTTAGAGGGGGGATTAGGGTTAGGCACTTGGGGGGGGAAGTTAGGGTTAGGCACCCCTAAGGAGGGTTAGGGTTAGGGGGGTTAGGTTAGGTTAGTAGATACTCACCTATCCACGATCGGGATTTCCAGCGCTGTCGGGCTTCTGCTGCTCGGAACTCTGCTGATGTCGGCCTGCCGCTGACGGGAATCGGCGGTATTTCATACCCATACCCATTCCGTTTCTGTTTGTGTGTCATGTGTCATTGATATGTGCTAGTCTGCAAAGAGCATAATTATTTACAGCACTATGTTCCGTACATGCTGTAGGTGCAGGAGGGTAAAGGAATGCCTGAGCACTGCCAGCTGTGTTCCAACTGCCAACAGCACTTATGATAGCAACTTCCTTAAGGTACTGTCATTTGTCCACTCTTCACATGGGAATTAAACATCACAGTAAAGTAAGGTGACATCAGGATAGTGGGCCTGATTCATAGGTGTATGCTATTGCAGCCACAAATGCATCTTTTTGCGCAGCGCGACTAAGATTTTATGCTAACGGTGCAGCCAATGGGCTTCCTACTGAGATGCCCACCAGCTGTGTCTCTAATCGACCTCAGTGTGTAAACAGTCGCAATATCGAACACACATTGGTTACACCACTGGACATTAGACAAGTCCTAAGGGTTCTCAGAATGTCTGTCTGAACATGTCCACTGGTGCTGGCCACGACACACCTGCATCTGACTAACCAGCCCTCTGTTTTCTCACAGGAACGTCCACTGAAATTGCCCCTCTATGCGTCAAAATTCATCCTGCGAATGCCAGCGGTAACCATCAGAACATATGCGCAGTGCAACTCGGACACAAAAAACTTAAGGTCAACTGCGCAAACATTGGCACTGCCTTTACCTCTGAATAAGGCCCAGTATGTCACTTATAGGTCTGTCAACTTGAAACTATTTAAAAAACCGCATATATGTTATTTGAACATTTTGTATTTACCTTAAGCCTTGCATGACCTCCAATTGAGATCTTGAGGCAAATTTACTAAGCTATTTCTTAGCCGACGAACAACTACAGGTATCGATGGTGGATTGGAGTGATGATCTCTGTAGGCTTTGTTAGCTTAAAATGTGTTTAAATGGTTATAACAGAAAAAATGTGCAGGGTCCTCTTCCCCAAATTCATAAGCCCTGAGCCTCTGAGTCTAGATTATGTGACAAAAACACTGGGAAAGTTGTCAAGGGGAGATACATATACAGTATGCCCTGGTTTCCTAGTTTCTGTATCGTAGATAGTCAAATGATTAGCAGACTTGGTTGCCAGGCCAGCTGTAAGAGGCTGCTAAAGAGTGTGTTGTGTCTATAGTCAGTCTCTTACTTCCTGTGGATCAGGATAGAGGCCTGCTGAGAGACACTGTGACTGCCTAAAGTAAATGCTGTACTAAAGTGCTGTTTTGTGAACTGGACACTCGGTCTTTCCACTTGTTATAGAGGGAGAATCATTATGTTCAGTTAGAGCTGGACAGGCTAGGATTTATTTTATGTTTTATTTATTTTTTTATGTCAAATAAAACTAGCTGAGGTTACTTGTACTGAGGCCCTGGACTGGTGTGCTACTAATTAGCTGCTGCATGTAAAGTGCTACCGTCTACCCCAGGAGACGGTACAGCTGAACCTGACCTTGTGACAACTGGTGTTCAAAATTAGGGGTGGAACCGGAATGGGATCCCCCTATTTTCCAATAACCAGCACCAGGCTGAACCAGTTGGGGGCTAACACTATAGAAGGGGGACACACAGCGTGGAGTCCACCTGCCATAACAACAACCAGCCCAAAACTGGTCAGTCCAGTGCTGGGATCTCCAGGGAAGTGGGGACCCCCCAAAAAAGGGGTCTCATCCCCAGCCCTGGGTGGCTGTTCCCACGCTCTGACCAAACAGCACGTCCCCATGCTTTTCTATGGAGAATCCTCGGAAGTTACCTGGCATTTGGGACAGGGCTTTGTAAAGAGCAGTAGCAACATTTTGGTTTTGCCAAGTATTGGGAAGCTACATGGACCGAAGAGGACATAACCCTTTCATCTTGTAAGTAATAAACTGGTGAACAAGGGCAATGTGGGGATGTGTTTATTTACTAAAGAACTAAAATATTTGGTGTCCATGTCTTGTCTTTTGTTTATTTTTTTTACAGGTGGACTACAGGTGCCAGCCTACTGTCTGAGTATGCTCGCTCTTGTGGTTCAACATGTGCCACCATGCTGGGGCAGGCTTGCTATGTCCTTTAGGTAACCTGTAAAAATTGGTAAAATTGGTAAAAAATGTTAATTAACTTTTATTACTATTATCGCCGAACCCACCAGCACCAAGTTGTCCTTGGGAGGGGAGAAGGTTGAGGTCATTATCACAGGTTTGTAATCAGAGAGACAGGCAATAGGTCAGGGTCACTGGCAAGATAGGTCTGATGGTTCAGTCCAGTATGACTATCCCTGCAGGGAGATTTGTAATTGTCAATGTGTCTTTGGCAGGAGATATGTCTTGTGCAATGTATTATCCAAAATTTGTTGACCAAATGATAGTCTGTAAGAAATGTCACCCTGAAATGACATAACTCATTTTGCCCAACAACCTCATCTTGCTGCAACCATTGCATTTGCTGACAGTTATTCCTGTACTAGGTTATTTGACCCGGCATATGTCTTGTCACCTAAGTCTCAGCGCCCCCTGCTCAGCCCACTCCATCGCAGCTTCGTCCCAATCCCTTCATCTGTTGCTTCATCCTACCACCTCTCCCCGCTCCCATACTTACCTTGGCAGCCGGTCCTCCTCTCCTAAGTCTGTCCCATCTTCCTTGCAGTGGGAGATGATGGGAGTGTGCCCAGACTCCACTGTGTGCACATTGAGGAGACAGGACAGACCGTCTGAAATTATTTTATGGATTTGTGTATCAGAAACCAGTGCAATACCCTCAATACTTCATCAGACATATTTGTATTACACTATATTTTCATGTTGTTTGCATACATTACTTATGTTTCTCATGCATCTTGCATATGTTGTTTGCTGCATTTACAGTATAATGTAATTGTATTTCATTGCCTGTTTGTTTTCTAGGATGTAATCAAAAGTTCAACATTTATGTCAACATTGTTAAAATGTCAACATTGCACATGTCAGCATGTTCACAATGTCGACATGGTCACAGAGTTATTATGTGAAAGGCTGACATTATGCATGGACTGGCAGTGGAGGATTAGGGCTAGGCTACAGGAGGGGAGGTTATGGTTAGGCCACAGGAGGGGAGGTTATGGTTAGGCCACAGGAGGGGAGGTTATGGTTAGGCTACAGGAGGGGAGGTTATGGTTAGGCCACAGGAGGGGAGGTTATGGTTAGGCCACAGGAGGTGAGGTTATGGTTAGGCTACAGGAGGGGAGGTTATGGTTAGGCTACAGGAGGGGAGGTTATGGATAGGCTACAGAAGGGGAGGTTATGGTTAGGCTACAGGAGGGGAGGTTATAGTTAGGCTACAGGAGGGGAGGTTATGATTAGGCTACAGGAGGGGAGGTTATGGTTAGGCTACAGGAGGGGAGGTTATGGTTAGGTCACAGGAGGGGAGGTTATGGTTAGGCTACAGGAGGGGAGGTTATGGTTAGGCTACAGGAGGGGAGGTTATGGATAGGCTACAGAAGGGGAGGTTATGGTTAGGCTACAGGAGGGGAGGTTATAGTTAGGCTACAGGAGGGGAGGTTATGATTAGGCTACAGGAGGGGAGGTTATGGTTAGGCTACAGGAGGGGAGGTTATGGTTAGGTCACAGGAGGGGAGGTTATGGTTAGGCTACAGGAGGGGAGGTTATGGTTAGGCTACAGAAGGGGAGGTTATGGTTAGGCTACAGGAGGGGAGGTTATGGTTAGGCTACAGGAGGGGAGGTTATGGTTAGGCTACAGAAGGGGAGGTTATGGTTAGGCTACAGGAGGGGAGGTTATAGTTAGGCTACAGAAGGGGAGGTTATGGTTAGGTCACAGGAGGGGAGGTTATGGTTAGGCTACAGGAGTGGAGGTTATGGTTAGGCTACAGAAGGGGAGGTTATGGTTAGGCTACAGGAGGGGAGGTTATGGTTAGGCTACAGGAGGGGAGGTTGTGGCTAGGCTACAGGAGGGGAGGTTATGGTTAGGCTTCAGGAGGGGAGGTTATGGTTAGGCTACAGGAGGGGAGGTTATGGTTAGGCTACAGCTACACCATTATTCAGATTCTCACATCTAGTTGGATTTTTGAAAATAAATAGTGGTTTTAAACTGTCTGTGTCTGTGAAACTGTACACAGGCCATAAGGAAATCTATAGAGAGGACAGAGCAGGCACCTACAGGCAATGGTGTTTTTCATATTCATTTAAATCTATAAAGTTAAGAAATACGATCGACTCAACCTAAGAGGGTTTCACACATAATAATACAAGCTCTGTTTGCCAAGATGCCAAAATAGTGATTCAGGGAGAAATCATCTCTTAAATTCACAAATATAACAAGAATTATACTGTGGACTAACCACTGAAACAGTTGGAATTAACTTATTAATGTCATAATGTAAAGATATATATTTCTTTGACATGGATTTTCAATTCTAGATATTTGGCAACAAGATCTGGAGCTACCAGGTTCTTACAGACCAATTTCCCTCCTTAACATAAATTCTAACATTTTACTAAATTTGTAGCATATAAATTTAAGTTGATTTTACCAACCATCATTTCCAAAGACCAGACTGGGTTCATTGGGAGACAGCTATCTAGGATGGAAAATCAGTGTAGTGTTGTCTAATATGAAGTCGTTGTGCTTATCTGGGACCTAGAATCTTATTGTGATTATTTCTTTAGGTGCTGAAAAAGAATTCAACCTGGTAATTTATTGACTGTATTCATAGATTCAGATTCTCTGAAGAATTACTTGCAGTGCTACAGAAGTTATATACCGATCCCACTACATAGATCTCAGGTAATGGTTCCCCCCTGCTATTTGCAGTTGCTCTTGAACCCCTGGCTGTGCTATTGCAGAAATCACCTTTTTACCAAGGTATTCACATAGGGCCTGTCAAAAATAATTTAGCTCTTTATGCTAATGAATCTGATCAATCCGTCTATGTCCCAGCAGTAATCCATATATTTTACAAGATTTGGTAGTGTGGCAAAATTAGAACATTATGGGACAAAGTTATAGTGTACATTAATTTTATTGACACTGGCTAAAACCCCACTGTATATGTTATGTTCCGACTTTGGGAAGTAGGAGTTGGGCATTGTCCCAATAATTAGGTGTGTGATATTTGCAACAAAAAATACAGCTCCCTGCGCTATCCAACTGAATAAAATGGCTGATTTGTGCATTTTATTTTAACCAAATGTTTATTGTTTAATTACAAACAAATAAAACGATGATCAAAAGCGATTATTTTTTTATTACATTTGGAGTGCATAAATTAACAAAAAAAATAGATTTTTAAATAAGCTATTTGGGAACTTCCACTTGCCTAATTGCTGTAGTCATTGGGGTGGGATCCAAGGGGTTTTGAAGCAAGTACTGCCATTTTTAACTTAAAACAGGGACTTTTGAAAACTTTGCATCTGTTCTAAAGCTGCACAAAAAAAACAAAGAAAACTTGCGGTATGAGGTTTCGTAAGAATTCACATCCATTTGAATATGCCCCTTAATGTAATTATTACAGTAGCAAAAAAAACTATATTATACCCCTTTTTAACAAAACAAATAACCCAGGTTATTGCCGGGCAAACCCATGTCAATGTTTTGGTGTAAAAGGGTCTAAGCAAAATAACCCGGGTCGAGTTACCCAGGAATCCGATCCTGGTAATGGTGCGCTGTCAATGGCATGACCCGGGTAAGGATGACCCAGGTAATGCCTCAAACAAGTGGATTGACTGACTTCAGTAGCACTTGGAGATGACATCATTTCCAAGCATCCACTGTAACGCCGGAAGGCCCAATGTGAACCCGGGTCCAGCCGCCAGTGTGAAAGGCATAAAACTCGGCTCTGACCTGTGCTCTGTCCGTGCTCAGTGTCTTAGGTTTTGGTGGAAAAGGGGTATTAGTAATCTGGACTGTTTTATCCCCACCTTTTTTTGGAGACTAACATAAGCATGCTGATGCAGCATTTGTAGTTTGTAGTTTTCCAGTTCTATAAAAAAATGGGGCTTTTATGTTGAATATCTGGAACCATCGACTCAATCATGTACATGAAAATGCTTTCAATCTACGCATTGGTATCTTCAGCACTAATTTACTGACCCACTGGAGATATATTTGCCACTGAACAACATGATTCAAACCAACCCATCAATATAGTGTTACAGATGTGTTCACATACTCCTTTTTTTTGTTGTTGCAAAAATGGCGTGTGACGCGTTATGCAGCTTAGACGCTTAGGCATGGGCAGCGTTTACTGGACTGTTTTACTTTTTCCTATATGTAGCATCTTAATGGCATCGTAGCTGCATATAAAGTGGCTTATAGTATACTAGGACAGGGCCGAAACTAGGATATCTGTCACCAGGTGCAAGGCAGCAATTTTGTGCCCCCTCCCTTCCTGTACCTGGATTTTGTCCTTGCGCCTCCATAAGGCAGTGCACTACTCAGACGCCCCTGGTATAGTGACTTACATTATTCCACACACCATAATGCCCATTACACATATTATGCCACACACTGTAATGCCTATTACCAAAGTGCCACTTACATATTTGCCTGACACCATTTTATACCCCACAGTAAGGCTTCTAATTACTTTAAAATTACCTGCTCGTTGTCAGGGGTTTTATGCTCATTACCATTTCCATGCTCGTTGCCAGGGGGTTTATGCTCGTTGCCATGGGGTTTCATGCTTGTTGCAGGGGATTTATGCTCATTACCAGGGGTTCCATGCTCATTTCCAGGGATTTCATGCTCGTTGCCAGGGGTTACATGCTCGTTGCCAGGGGATTTCATGCTCATTTATGCTCATTACCAGGGGTTCCATGCTCATTGCCAGGGGTTTCATGCTCGTTGCCAAGGGTTCCATTCTCATTGCCAGGGGGTTTATGCTCGTTGCCAGGGGTTTCATGCTCGTTGCCAGGGGTTTATGCTAGCTGCCATGGGGTTTCATGCTTCTTGCCAGGGGGTTTCACGGGAGTAGATGCAGCTTTCAGCATCTCATCCCGGCAGCGCCATCTTTCCCAGTGCCGGGAACGCTGTGTGCATTGCACTGGCCTAACAGACACTAGAGGTCCAGTAGGATCTCTAGCATCTGTCTCCTCCTCGGTGGCGGCCATTTTTGGATGGCCGTTTTCAGCAGAGTCCATGCGGATGGCTAGTCCAAAAATGGCCGCCGTCAAGAAGGAGACAAACACTAGAGGCCCAGTAAGGACCTCTAGCATTTGTCTCCTCTTTGGCGGTGGCCATTTTTGGATGGCTGTTTTCTGAATCTGCAGCCCCCAAGCCACCACGAGTCAGGTTTTTTTCACCCCCTGAAATCCGGCACCCGGTGCACGTGCACCTCTAGCCCCCCCCCTAGTTGCGGCCCTGACTAGGAACTAGGATGTCTTTTAGTTGCAAAGGAATTGGTACAAAGTCGCAGATTATTAGCGCAATAATACATGTTGTGAAGCGTGGCTCACTCATATTGGAACTCCGTTTTTTGCCTTTTTACACAGGTTAGCATCTGAGCCGCATTCATAGATATATATATATATATATATATATATATATGCATATATACAATATTTTATATATGTAATCTATTTTAGCCTTCTAATATAAATATAATTTGTATCCAGGGCTGCTTATTAGTTTTTTCATTTTTATAGCTCTTTTATGTGAAGTATACCCACTCCTATAGCATATATACACATCGTGCCGCTATAACTCTTCCTGCTTTGCCTCTTTACCGAGGCGAAGCAGGACCGATGAGATGTATGAACATCTCATCTGCCAGAGTGGGGGAGTGAAAACATCCCGCTCCGGTGATGCCCACCTGAGCACACAGAGCATCAACCTAGTGCTGATGCACTGCGACTCACCCCTGGCAGGCTCCACTGGGCATGCATGGGATCTCAAGAGCATTGCGAGGTCCCACGTGAAGCCCCCAGAGCCGGCAGCCCCCACATTCCTGCTGTAGTGTTAGGGCAACAACAGCTGCACCTGTCAATATCGACACCGCAAACCCTGCACCCATAGTTAATAATACTTACCTTTTCACAGACACCGGTGTGCTACTCTGGTGTCTCTGCAGAGCAGCAAAAAAATCACTGGGAAAATGGCGGCGGTGCCATTGTCCTGGAGACCCACGCATGCACAGTAGATTCTGGCATGAAGCCAGAATTTGCTGCACTGAGCGCGCTGACAGAGATTAGGAGGCCCAAACGGAGGCTACATGTGGGCCCAATCCTCTCATAAAACGCCCCTGGCTACAGCTGTTGAACGGTCAGTGCCACTTCCCTTTATGGACAACACAGCAACAGCCCTTTATTTACTGCAGCCACCCCAGCCCCTTGATTGACAGGACAACGGTGACACAGCAGCACCCCCCCCCCCTTTATGTACTGCAGCCTAGCCTGACAACACTGCACTCTTGAACAGACAGAGCAGCACGTCAGCAGCACCCAATCTATGGATCCACTGGGCTTCACAACGCAGAAGCTTGCCAGACCGATCGCCCCTACGTATAGAGTCCGGAATATGATCTATCAACATAAAATGTAAGGTAGAAAGACCATGTTTCATATGTAAAAAATGCCTAGCAACAGGCTGATCGCTATAACCATTTTCTAAGGTTGATAGATCATATTCCGGACTCTATACGTAGGGGCGATCGGTCTGGCAAGCTTCTGCGTTGCGAAGCCCAGTGGATCCATATATTGGGAACACTGTCACCTAGAGGCTTAAATGAAAGCCTAGGACTACATTGTTTTGTATAGATCACGCATGGTAGGATTGTATATTATTACCGTGTTTTATTATTATTAACAGAATTGATTTACGATGGATCAGAGCTGTCTATCTTCTGTAATGTTTGATTAAACATACTGTTCGGGTCTTATGTTGACGTTTTTCACTATATGTTGTTATTGTTGCCTAGGCGACGGGTCTCCCGGACGTGACGTCATTTGTATACGCCTGTGGGGAGATCCGGCGTCTGCAGTGCACGAGGTGACGGTATTGGGTATATAAGGTTAGTGACATTGTTTATATTTTATCCTGATGATGAGACCATTAAAGTCTTGAAACGTTGATATTTGATTAACCAGCTGTGTACTGGCATTTATTTCCGAGTGCCGCCTGGGACCCTTTGCTACATGTTGGATCCTGGCTGTGGATACCTAGGAGGGCACCGGCTATTGGTATTATTTTTGGAAGGGAGTGCTGCTCACCTGCATTGTGAATATATTGTGGTAAACGCAGCTATCACAGTTGGCTAGCGTTACCTTGAGCTTAAGCACCCTATCTTTGTTTATCCTGTTTATCGTCACAGTGCTTTTTACTCTGGAAACGGGAGTTTTTTTTGTGCCAGCATGACAGAATCCCTTAATGTGGGTGAGGTGATGGATAACGTCAATTTGGCTATGCAGACATTAGGATCAACTCTTAGCTTCTCTGAATCAGAAGCTGAGTCCATTTTATTGGGACAACAATTTAATGATGAAGCAGAGTCTGTTCCGTTGGATCATCTGTATAAGGATTAGCTTCGCCTTAAACAAAAGGAGATAGACTTTTTATACCATGGGATTACGTTAAGTGACTATTGCAAAGAGAAACTAATTCCCAGGGGCTTCAGGGTCCGTAATGCACCTACTATTGGCAGGTTCAATGTGACTTTCTGTAAACGATGGATAGCTGTGCTCAATAAATGTAGTTTAGATTTGATGTTGCTTGTAATTGAAGAATCAACTCGTGAGCTTAATCTTGTTAAAGAAAAAATTTACACGTTTGAGAGTACATATAAAGCATCAATTGAAGCAGATTCTTCAGATAAATGGTTGGAAAAATTGAGCAATCAAATCTCCATTTATAAACGTGATTTGATATCCTTCAAAAAAAAAAAGAGTTTACGGGTTAATTTAGATTACGAGCAGAACCGTGTATATCACTGGGTGGGAGCAGGATTACGTGAGAGGAGACAGTATGAACGGGGACGTTTTCAAAGGAGACCCTTACAACATGGAATGGGTACTAGTGATTCTTCTCAAGAATTTGCATCTACAAGCGATTCTGATACTAATCTAATTCGCACCACTGATACCTTGAATATCCCTTTAGGGGTTACCTCCTGCAACGGCGGTTCAAGCGGTGGAGGCGCTTCACGAGAAGAGGTGGTATGGGGCAAAGGCAGAGGAAGGGTCGGTAGGGCCCCGTTGTCCCGGAGGCGCTAGTATTCAATTTATCCTCCCGTCCATTGACCGAGATAGAAATGGGAGTATTAGGCAAGGGCCTATCCTTTGTACCTACCACTTCTATGAATGAGCTCTCATGGGAAGTAGAAAAATACAAATTAACCCGTAAATTAAAGCTATACGAACATTTTGAAGGATCTAAAAATAATCAAGTTCAGGAGCAACGGGTACTAAGTGAGATTCCTCATCAATTACAGAGATTACAAAAGAAGAGTTCCTTTGAACTTGTCTCGAATAATGGATCGATACGAACTTTTGCCCGTATGGTTGACAGAAATGTTGACACCATGATTAAGCAAACAGGCAACAAAAGGAATATATCTCGACACAATTTGTCAAAATTAGAACGTGATGCTTTATATAACTTAATGAGGTATACAGATATTATTTTTCGCCCCGCCGACAAGGGCGGAGCAATAGTGGTTCAAGACCTTCATACCTATAAGTCTGAAATTGACCGGCAGTTGTCTGACAGCAATGTGTATAGATTGTTACCTGGTGATCCTTCTGTAAGTTTTCGGAATGAATTAATTACAGTGTTAACTGAAGCTGTATGTGATGGTCGTATTTCTGAAGATTTGAAATGTGCTCTGATTCCTGCCAATCCTTTGGTACCGGTGATGTATACATTGCCCAAAATTCACAAGTCGGTCACTAGCCCACCGGGGTGTCCGATTATAGCGGCCAGGGGCTCATTGTTTCAGGCATTATCCACCTATTTGGATGCTATATTACAGCCATGCATTACCGCTACCACTGGCTTTATTCTTGACACCACAGCTTTTTTAAAGAAGTTGAATTCAGTGGGCAGGGTATCATCAGACTGCTTATTATGTAGTATAGATATTTCCAATCTGTATACTATTATCCCTAATCGGGATGGAATTAGTGCAGTAAGAAATTTGATTGTTGATAATGAAAATTACAAGGGTCCTCAGGTGGAGCTGTTTTTAGAATTATTAGAAATGGTTCTGACCCACAATTTCTTTCTACATAATGAGAATTTTTTTCTGCAGGTATCCGGATGCGCAATGGGGTCGAATGTGGCCCCCTCTTACGCTAATTCTTTTATGCTTGTTGCTGAGAAGGAGATCTTTTTTAGCAATCCAGATATAAGAGTGCACATTGTGACATATTGTCGATACATCAACGATATTTTTATAATTTGGTCGGGTTCTCAACAACAATTGATCGATTTATTCAACAGCATAATGATACCACCAGTCCTATTAAGTTTACCTATCAGATTGACGCACACACGGTCAATTTTCTAGATGTTGAAGTAACTTTAACTGAGGGACATCTTAGCACTTGTCTATATCGGAAGTCTACTGATCGCAATACATTGCTTCATGCTAGCAGCTGCCATCCAAAACCTTGTAAGTATGGGCTTCCATACTCACAATTTATACGGGCAGTACGGATCTGCAGTGACAGGAAAAAGGCAGAGTATCACATTAATGAGATGGTTAATAAATTTATACAACGGGGTTATAATTATGAGGGCCTTATTAAGGCCAAGAATAGAGCTTTATCCTTTCAAGGGTACAGTTGTTCTCTAAGAAAGTAAGGGATGAGTCACAAACTTATATACCCTGGGTGAACCATTATCATCCCCTTAGTACTAAAATCAGTAAGGTCACTAAGAATTTATGGCCCATAGTGCAATCAGATCCTGCACTGAATTTACAGAATAAGCGTTTAATGCCTTGTTATTCTAGGGGATGTAATATAAAAGATATGATTATGCGTACTGATATCACTGAAATTTGCATGAAACAGAGCTCTACCTCCAGCTTTTTGTCTTTAAAACCAGGTTGCTTTAGGTGTTTGAACTGCCTCACATGTCGCTATATGAGCACAGGCAGTTCCTTTAGACATCCTCTCAGCGGTAAACTATTGAATATCAAATATAGATTGACTTGCCTTACCAAATTTGTGATTTATCTGATCACTTGTCCCTGTGGACTAAGCTACGTTGGCAAGACGGAGAGGACTATAAGAGAACGGATGGCTATTCACCGCTTGGCTATTAAATCAGCCTTAGAGAATGGTTATAGCGATCATCCTGTTGCTAGGCATTTTTTACATATGAAGCATGGTCTTTCTACCTTACGTTTTATGTTGATAGATCATATTCCGGACTCTATACGTAGGGGCGATCGGTCTGGCAAGCTTCTGCGTTGCGAAGCCCAGTGGATCCATAGGTTGGGAACACTGTCACCTAGAGGCTTAAATGAAAGCCTAGGACTACACTGTTTTGTATAGATCACGCATGGTAGGATTGTATATTATTACCGTGTTTTATTATTATTAACAGAATTGATTTATGATGGATCAGAGCTGTCTATCTTCTGTAATGTTTGATAAAACATACTGTTCGGGTCTTATTTTGAGGTTTTTCACTATATGTTGTCATTGTTACCTAGGCGACGGACCTCCCGAACGCGACGTCATTTGTATACGCCTGTGGGGAGGTCCGGCGTCTGCGGTGCACGAGGTGACAGTGTTGGGTATATACGGTTAGTGACATTGTTTATATGTTATCCTGATGACGAGACCATTAAAGTCTTGAACCGTTGAAATTTGATTAACCAGCTGTGTACTGGCATTTATTTCCGAGTGCCGCCTGCGACCCTTTGCTCTATATATATATATATATATATATATATATATATATATACACACACACACACACACACACACATATATCTATATATATATATATATATATATATATATATATGTATATATATACATATATATATATATATGTAGATAGAATGGAGCATTTAGGGAAAAAAATAACTACTAAGCAACTAAGCATATAATCAATGCTATATATTTTTGTTATCACGTGCATTCATACATACTGTATATATATATATATATATATATATATATATATATATATAAAACAAAAAGCACTAATCCACAGCACTCACCATTCCTAGTTTTGGGGTGCAACATGGTATGTGACCACATTGTTTAAATAGAAATCACAGGGGCTCTGCACTCACAATAATAACTAATAATAATAATAATAATAATAATATTAAACATAATAAACAGTGGGGTTTTGGTTCATGATTTGATCAATGCATTTAAGCTTGCAGCCCATCGTCACGGGACTCCACTTTACTGCAAGTCCCTACTCTATTGCTCAGAATTATAACATGGACATAGCCATCACATTAGTGTTAAACTCAGGGTATGCTATCAAGGTTTAAAGCTCACAGCAACTTTGCTTTTAAGTGTGAAGGCCCCCATACATCAGCAATCTGAAAACCACAATTGAACAATTTGAAGATTTATTAGCCGATTTTAGGATTTCCCAATCGAGCAATCTGCGCCCATACACTACAGATCTTTTTCAGTGATTTACAAATCGATTGCAGCAAACACAGATCTAGCAATCTTGAAAGGCTCCATCATTTTGCTAGAAACTGTCTGCAAATCTGCTGATCATGTCCATACACCAGCAATCTACAGCCCCAATCGATCTGTGAAATCCAACATGTTGGACAATCTGATTAAACAATTCCAATCACTTTTTGGTTGCAATCTGCGATCTGTGAAGCCCATACATTGCAGATTTTTATACATAATCGATTGCAAATTGCACGATTGCTGCAATCCATCTCTGATGTATGGGGGCCTTGAGACAGTTACCAAGCACACCTGTTGCAAAGCACCTAGGAAAACAGCTGACACAAGTTAGATAACTAGTTAAGAGGGGTGCATGAGAAAATGTGATCACAAAAATGATTAATTATAAAAATCAATCATAATAAACAAAAAGCACTAATCCACGGCACTCACCATTCCTAGTTTTGGGGTGCAACATGGTATGTGACCACATTGTTTAAATAGAAGTCACAGGGGCTCTGTACTCACCATAATAACTAATAATAATAATAATAAACATAATAAACAGTGGGGTTTTGGTTCATGAAGACAGTTACCAAGCACACCTGTAACGATGAGCTGCAAGCTTAAATGCATTGATCAATTCAAGAACCAAAACCCCACTGTTTATTATGTTTATTATTATTAGTTATTATGGTGGTCATGGTTGTGACCATCGCGACCATCACCTGGCCGCTCGCTAAAGCTGTGGGTGGTCACCCACAGCTTAGCGAGCAGCCAGGAGGCCGTCTTTAAAAGAAAACAGGGGCGCCCTGATTCAGAGCGAGCGCTCTCAAAGAGCGTCCGGCTCTGAATCAGGCCCTCTGATCTTTAGTTCTTTCCATAGATTTTCAATTGGATTCAAGTCAGTTGATTGACTGGGCCATTCTAGCAGCTTTATTTTCTTTCTCTGAAACTAATTGAGAGTGTCCTTGGCTGTGTGTTTGGGATCATTGTCTTGCTCAAATGTCCATCCTCATTTCATCTTCAGCATCATGGAAGATGGCAGCAGATTTTTATCAAGAATGTCACGGTACATTTTTCCATTCATCCTTTCTTCAATCATATGAAGTATGCCAGTACTGTAGGCTGAAAAACAGTCCCACACCATGATATTCCCACTTCCAAACTTCACTGTTGGTATGGTGTTTTTGGGGTGATGTGCAGTGCCATTTCTCCTCCAAACATGGTGTGTCCATGGTGAAAATCTGGAGAATTCTTCCTTCATTATCCTCCAGTGTACATAAATATCATAAATAACATAAAAAACAGACATATGTGTAGTACAGTTTTATATCAAGTACATAGGTTATTCGTTGTAGAGAAGATAATTCATTCAACAGGGTGCAGGTGTACCCCAACTCACACTCAATTTTCAAATATTAAAAGGTTTCTTTAAAATCACCCCTGTGTGAAAAGGGCTATATGACCCAAAGCCAGGAAACGGGAAGAAGAAAGGTGGTGTACCCCACTCACTATAAGGGTGCAGGGTTAAAACACATCAAGGTATCTTTTAAAAGCCTCTATGAATTACGGGCGTACCCCACTCACGGTTAGTATAGACGGCTTCAAACGCATAAAGGTTTCTTTATCATTTTTCTTAGTCGTTTATTTTCCATATACAGCCACTCTCTCCATGAAATGATTAATCCCCAGAAAAAAATTATTAAATCCAAGTGAAATAAAAAAACGACTTTATTTTAACAAATCACCCATAGAATGGGATAACAACAACTGATCACATATAAAAGAGTCGACATGACCTGGGAAAATGGCCAATCATATATCTGAGATATATCTATAGATGGTATTAGTCCACAAAAAATAAAAATAAACCAATAAAACACAAAAAATTCCAAAAAGAAAAATACAAAAAATACAAGATAAAAATGGATGCAAACCTGATATCACAGGAAAAAAAAGCTGTTCACACTCGTGGTACTGTCAATGCATTTCGGCCTGTGGTAGGCCCTTTATCAAGACATATCTGGAGTGTGAAGTAGCCCAATATTTAAACCCTGAACAGCCAATCCTGAGCATCCGGAAAGTGTCATCAGTCATTAACCCCAATCAGTAATAAACAAGCAAAAGTACATCAAAATTCATCCATGAATAGATACAAATACAATACATAGAGACAAAGACTCATAAATAGTTACAATACATATAAATAATATATGCAGAACAAAAGCAATATCCCAATTCCATGTGTTACCATGGCAACCACTTGTGTTGCAGGAAGTGTTCTAGTCCTCCCCTGGATAGCTGATAATTAGAACCATATATAAATTTTAGATCAATATAAAAAAACGAATGATTTCAATTAGGGGTGAGCGGGTTCGGATTTCTGAAATCCGAACCCCCCCGAGCCCCCCCGATCCGAGTCCGATCCGAATCAGGCTCGACTTTTCCCGCCTGACTCGGATCTGAAATCGAGGCAAAACGTCATCATCCCGCCTTCCGAGTCTCGCGGGTTTTGGATCCTATATAAGGTACCCACGTCGGCGCCATTTTCTCACTCGGCTGTGGACAGTGAAGAGGGAGGGTGGGAGTTAGGGCTGTGTAGTGTAGTGTAGTGCTGCTGTTGTCCACTACTTCAAAGTCCATAGGGGCTGGCTGTGTTGTGCTGTGCTGCTGTTGTTAATAGGGGCTGTGTCCACTACTTCAAAGTCCATAGGGGCTGGCTGGACTTTGTTGTGCAGTCAGTTCTCCATAGGGGCTGTGTCCACTCCAAAGTCCTGTGCAGTGTCCCAGTCCTAAAGGAGTGCTGCAGTGTTGTCCAGGGGGTGCTCTGTCCATCAGGGGTGCTCCCCCCAAGTGCTAAAAAAATAATATATTTTCTGTGTTTGTGAATTGTGTGCGCAGTAGCCGCACGTGCATCAACAAAGTAGTGCCAAGCGTGCGCCTGTGTCATAAGTAAAGGGCCGGCTGGCTTGACCGTTAAGGGTGCTGTAACCCCCGAAAGTACACTCCAGTCCAAACCAAAAAAAAAATTATTTTCTGTGTTTGTGAATTGTGTGCGCAGTAGCCGCACGTGCATCAACAAAGTAGTGCCAAGCGTGCGCCTGTGTCATAAGTAAAGGGCCGGCTGGCTTGACCGTTAAGGGTGCTGTAACCCCCGAAAGTACACTCCAGTCCAAACCAAAAAAAAAATTATTTTCTGTGTTTGTGAATTGTGTGCGCAGTAGCCGCACGTGCATCAACAAAGTAGTGCCAAGCGTGCGCCTGTGTCATAAGTAAAGGGCCGGCTGGCTTGACCGTTAAGGGTGCTGTAACCCCCGAAAGTACACTCCAGTCCAAACCAAAAAAAAAATTATTTTCTGTGTTTGTGAATTGTGTGCGCAGTAGCCGCACGTGCATCAACAAAGTAGTGCCAAGCGTGCACCTGTGTCATAAGTAAAGGGCCGGCTGGCTTGACCGTTAAGGGTGCTGTAACCCACGAAAGTACACTCCAGTCCAAACCAAAAAAAAAATTATTTTCTGTGTTTGTGAATTGTGTGCGCAGTAGCCGCACGTGCATCAACAAAGTAGTGCCAAGCGTGCGCCTGTGTCATAAGTAAAGGGCCGGCTGGCTTGACCGTTAAGGGTGCTGTAACCCCCGAAAGTACACTCCAGTCCAAACCAAAAAAAAAATTATTTTCTGTGTTTGTGAATTGTGTGCGCAGTAGCCGCACGTGCATCAACAAAGTAGTGCCAAGCGTGCGCCTGTGTCATAAGTAAAGGGCCGGCTGGCTTGACCGTTAAGGGTGCTGTAACCCCCGAAAGTACACTCCAGTCCAAACCAAAAAAAAAATTATTTTCTGTGTTTGTGAATTGTGTGCACTGTGGCTGCACGTGCATCAACAAAGGAGCAGCGCCAAGCGTGCGCCTGTGTCCCATAAGTAAAGAGCCGGCTGGCTCATTTCTTAAAGGGTGGTGTAACCCACAAAGTGCACTACTCTCCAGCAAAAATAAAATAATATTTTCTGTGTTTGTGTGCGCTTTAGCCGCACGTATATATATCAATATAACATAAATGGAGGACCAAACTTTCTCCGATAAAAATAAAATAGGGAAAGATCAAGAACCACTTCCTCCTAGTGCTGTTGCTGCTGCTGGGAGTTGTTCATCATCCCAGAGAGGAAGTAGGAACATCACTACTTTTACTAAACAATTGACCCTCCAACAGTCCCTAGCGATGAGGATGAAGTACGACAGCAGTCATCCTGAAGCAAAACGTATAACTGAGGCCTTGACTGCTATGTTGGTGTTAGACGTGCGTCCGGTATCCGACATTAGTGCAGTGGGATTTAGACAATTGATGGAGGTAGTGTGTCCTCGGTTCCAAATCCCGTCTAGATTCCACCTGCATCCTCAAAGCAGCAGCGACAAGCGTGCGTCTGTCTGTTAAAGGGTGGTGACACCCTCAAAGTGTGCTACACAAACAATTAAAATATTGTTCTTTTTTTTTCTGTCTTTGTGAATTGTGTGGGCTGTAGCCGCACCTGCATCCTTAAAGCAGCAGCGACAAGCGTGCGTCTGTCTGTTAAAGGGTGGTGACACCCTCAAAGTGTGCTACACAAACAATTAAAATATTGTTCTTTTTTTTTTGGTCTTTGTGAAATGTGTGGGCTGTAGCCGCACCTGCATCCTTAAAGCAGCAGCGACAAGCGTGCGTCTGTCTGTTAAAGGGTGGTGACACCCTCAAAGTGTGCTACACAAACAATTAAAATATTGTTCTTTTTTTTTCTGTCTTTGTGAATTGTGTGGGCTGTAGCCGCACCTGCATCCTTAAAGCAGCAGCGACAAGCGTGCGTCTGTCTGTTAAAGGGTGGTGACACCCTCAAAGTGTGCTACACAAACAATTAAAATATTGTTCTTTTTTTTTTGGTCTTTGTGAAATGTGTGGGCTGTAGCCGCACCTGCATCCTTAAAGCAGCAGCGACAAGCGTGCGTCTGTCTGTTAAAGGGTGGTGACACCCTCAAAGTGTTCTACACAAACAATTAAAATATTGTTCTTTTTTTTTCGGTCTTTGTGAAATGTGTGGGCTGTAGCCGCACCTGCATCCTTAAAGCAGCAGCGACAAGCGTGCGTCTGTCTGTTAAAGGGTGGTGACACCCTCAAAGTGTTCTACACAAACAATTAAAATATTGTTCTTTTTTTTTCGGTCTTTGTGAAATGTGTGGGCTGTAGCCGCACCTGCATCCTTAAAGCAGCAGCGACAAGCGTGCGTCTGTCTGTTAAAGGGTGGTGTAACTCTCAAAGTGCTCCAAAAAATAAAAAACTATTTTTTTAATGTGTTTGTGACTTGTGTGCGATGTAGCCGCACCTGCATCCTTAAAGCAGCAGCGACAAGCGTGCGTCTGTCTGTTAAAGGGTGGTGACACCCTCAAAGTGTGCTACACAAACAATTAAAATATTGTTCTTTTTTTTTCTGTCTATGTGAATTGTGTGGGCTCTAGCCGCACCTGCATCCTTAAAGCAGCAGCGACAAGCGTGCGTCTGTCTGTTAAAGGGTGGTGACACCCTCAAAGTGTTCTACACAAACAATTAAAATATTGTTCTTTTTTTTTCGGTCTTTGTGAAATGTGTGGGCTGTAGCCGCACATGCATCCTTAAAGCAGCAGCGACAAGCGTGCGTCTGTCTGTTAAAGGGTGGTGTAACTCTCAAAGTGTTCCAAAAAATAAAAAACTATTTTTTTAATGTGTTTGTGACTTGTGTGCGATGTAGCCACACTTGCATCCTCAAAGCAGCAGCGACAAGCGTGCGTCTGTCTGTTAAAGGGTGGTGACACCCTCAAAGTGTGCTACACAAACAATTAAAATATTGTTCTTTTTTTTTCTGTCTATGTGAATTGTGTGGGCTGTAGCCGCACCTGCATCCTTAAAGCAGCAGCTACAAGCGTGCGTCTGTCTGTTAAAGGGTGGTGACACCTCAAAGTGTTCTACACAAACAATTAAAATATTGTTCTTTTTTTTTTGGTCTTTGTGAAATGTGTTGTCTGTAGCCGCACCTGCATCCTTAAAGCAGCAGCGACAAGCGTGCGTCTGTCTGTTAAAGGGTGGTGACACCTCAAAGTGTTCTACACAAACAATTAAAATATTCTTCTTCTTTTTTCTGTCTTTGTGAATTGTGTGGGCTGTAGCCGCACTTGCATCCTCAAAGCAGCAGCGACAAGCGTGCGTCTGTCTGTTAAAGGATTACATCGGTGACAGCATCCAAGTAGGCATGTCAGACAGTCCGTACCTGTACTGGCAGGAAAAAGAAGCAATTTGGAGGTCCCTGTACAAACTGGCTCTATTTTACCTGAGTTGCCCCCCCTCCAGTGTGTACTCCGAAAGAGTGTTTAGTGCAGCCGGGAACCTTGTCAGCGAAAGGCGTAGGAGGTTGCTTCCACAAAATGTGGAGAAGATGATGTTCATAAAATGAATTATCAACTCTTCCAGGGAGACCAGCCTCCAGAACGTACAGAGGGACCTGTGGTTCCAGCAGGGACGAATTAATACTCTGTGAGGATGAGGATGTACACACTGAAGAGGGTGAGGAATCGGTGGATGAGGAGGATGAGGATGACATCTTGCCTCCGTAGAGCCAGTTTGTGCAGGGACAGATAAATTGCCAGCTTGTTTTGTGGGGGCCCAAACGAACCAATCATTTCAGCCACAGTTGTGTGGCAGACCCTGGCGCTGAAATGATTGGTTTGTTAAAGTGTGCATGTCCTGTTTATACAACATAAGGGTGGGTGGGAGGGCCCAAGGACAATTCCATCTTGCACCTCTTTTTTTTCTTTGCATTATGTACAGTTTGGGGCCTAGTTTTTCAATGCCATCCTGTCTGCCACTGCAGTGTCACGCCTAGATGGGTCACGTGTTTGTGCCGCCCACTTGTGTCGCTTAGCATAGTCATCCAGCTACCTCGGTGCAACCTTTTGGACATAAAAACACTATTGTGAGGTGTGAGGTATTCAGAATAGACTGGAAATGAGTGGAAATTAAGGTTATTGAGGTTAATAATAGCATAGGAGCAGAAAAACCTACAAATTCTGTGATTTTAGCTGTTTTTATGCTTTTTTTCAAAAAAATACAGATCCAAAACACAAAACCCAGAACCCAAAACACGCAAGGGTGGTTTTGGCAAAACCAATCCAGATCCAAAACACGAAGATAGATCCAGATCCAAAACCAAAACACAAAACACGAAAAGTGGCCGGTGCACACCCCTAATTTCAATGAATATCATTGTTAGTGGATATTTATATCCACCGATTATAAGAAGTATGTTCATGGGGGACGCATAATGGTGATACACTCCGGAATTCTAATAACCGGATGTGATGTCGCGGCAGCAATCCCCAGATCAGAGTACTGCTATTACAGTCTGGACACAAGGAATTATTTTTGTTTTCATCCCAGTATATAATGCAACTCTAACGCGATCATCCCCTCGCTGGAAGGTCTAACCACGGAGATCAGTCACCGGAAGTGACGCCGCGGTCCACCTCGTTCAGCCCCGCAGCATTTGGTGGAATGCAAATGTCACTTCCGGATCCAAGGGAAAAAAAAACAAACAATCTACTTGTTAAATCCAAGGGCTAAATCTCCCCGCGAAACCGGAAATATATTGGCGGCCATGATAACTGTTGGAACAATGCCCTTATACATAATTACACTGAAGTTCAATCAAATAAACAGTCTGAACATACCAAAAAAATATGAAAAATACAGAATCAAAAACATGATACATGACAAACATATATATTAGTATAAGACAATATATAATTTTCTTTCTTTCTGTAGTGGGGGGACCTATTATCCTAATTGTTCTCAAGTCCATGGATTACAGTAAAGATCTAGAAAGACTGAAAAACATGAGTTAAAATATATCAACCCCCACAAGGTAATCTTATATACTATATATGTGAGTTTAGACCAGAAAAAAATTACGTTAACAGTTCAAAATCACAAAAAACATTTAATCTCAAAATCGTTGTTTAAACCTCCTGGCATAAGTGTTTTACAATCAAAAATTAAATTCATTTCGGTTCTGGCTAATACTTTAGAACAATCTTTGTGTCGTGGATTCCCCTTAACCGCTTTTAGGGCATAAAAACATGCTATACCTGAAATATCTCAGATATATGATTGCCCATTTTCCCAGGTCATGTCTACTCTTTTATATGTGATCAGTTGTTGTTATCCCATTCTATGGGTGATTTGTTAAAATAAAGTCGTTTTTTTATTTCACTTGGATTTAATAATTTTTCCGGGGATTAATCATTTCATGGAGAGAGTGGCTGTATATGGAAAAAAAACCACTAAGAAAAATGATAAAGAAACCTTTATGCGTTTGAAGCTGTCTATACTTACCGTGAGTGGGGTACGCCCATAATTCATAGAGGCTTTTAAAAGATACCTTGATGTGTTTTAACCCTACACCCTTATAGTGAGTGGGGTACGCCACCTTTCTTCTTCCTGTTTCCTGGCTTTGGGTCATATAGCCCTTTTTTACACAGGGGTGATTTTAAAGAAACCTTTTGATATTTGAAAATACACAATTGAGTGTGAGTTGGGGTACGCCTGCACCCTGTTGAATGAATTATCTTCTCTACAACGAATAACCTATGTACTTGATATAAAACTGTACTACACATACCTCTGTTTTTTATGTTTTTTATGATATTTATGTACACTGGAGGATAAAGAAGGAAGAATTCTCCAGATTTTCACCATGGACACGTGCTGTTTGAGGAACGTAATATTTCATATATATTTTACATTTTTTTCACTAGCACCTTCTTTGTGAGTCACATTTTCTATTTTTTGTTCACTTATTTGTTTTGAAATTTGGTGAAATTTCACATGTTGAATCATTATATAGGCTGCTTTTAGTTTTGCGCCATTCACTAAGGATTTGCCAAAAATATTTTTCACTTATATTCTCCCAGTATTTCACAGGCTTGTCCAAATGTTGTGCAGCAAACTTTAAATGCGCTTCAACATGCTTTTTCTACAGCATTGGAGTCTTGCATGGCAGGGCCGCAACTAGGGGGGGGCTGGAGGTGCACATGCACCGGGTGAGCCGCTGTACCCGGTGCCAGTGACCTCCAGCCTGGTGCTGCAGAGAGGCTCCAAGCCGGACGTCCGCTGGTAATATTTATTACCAGTGGGCGCCCGGCTCCTTCTCTGCAGCGACGCGGTGTAACCGGAGCCGGAGGCTGGAGTTCTCTCCCGAACTCCAGCTTCCGGCTCTCCCCACGGGCACTATGGGGGAGACGTCATGACATCTCCCCCATAGTTCCAAGGAGCAGCTGGCGGACCGGACTCGACGCTGGATGCAGGAGCGGGGTTCAAGGTAAGTATTTTTTTTTTTAATAAGCTGCACTACAGGGGCATTATTATGGGGGCAGGGGCATTACCACAGGGGCATTACTATGGGGGCATAGGCAATAAGGGGCATTACTAATGGGGCATGAGCACTACAGGGGCATTACTATTGGGGCATGGGCACTACAGGGGCATTACCACAGGGGCATTACTGTGGGGGCATGAGCACTACAGGGGCATTACTGTAAGGGCACTACAGGGATATTACTATGGTGGCATGGGCAATACAGGGGCATTACTATGAAAGCATGGGCACTACAGGGGCATTAATATTGGGGTATTAACATATGGGCATTACTATGGGGGCATTACAATATGGGCACTACTGCAGGGGGAATTACATGGGGGGGCGCCAAATTACTGTCTTGCCCCTGGTGACAAAAATCCTAGTTTCGGCTCTGTGCATGGTGAGCGTGCATACAGGCCATGGTGGTTGAGTGCATTACTTATTGTTTTCTTTGACACAATTGTACCTGCTAATTCTAGGTCTTGGTCCTTGGCTCTTGGACAACTCTTCTGATAATTCTTCTCACTCCTCTGGCAGAAATCTTGTGAGGATCACCTGGTCATGGCCAGTTTATGGTAAAATGATGTTCTTCCCACTTCCGGATTATGGCCCCAACAGTGCTCACTGGAACATTCAGAAGTTTAGAAATCCTTCTGTAACCAATGCCATCAGTATGTTTTGCAACAATAAGTTTGCAAAGGTCTTGAGAGAGCTCTTTGCTTTTACCCATCATGAGATGTTTCTTGTGTGACACCTTGGTAATGAGACACCTTTTTATAGGCCATCAGTTGGGACTGAACCTGCTTATATTACTTTGAACTGACAAGGGGCAGGATTGCATTCTAATTACTGATAGATTTCAGCTGGTGCCTTGGCTTTCCATGCCTGTTTGCACCTCCCTTTCTTCATGTGTTCAATACTTTTTCCCTGTGTCATTTCACATTATTACACATAACTTAATGTATGGACATCTATGGTTTGATTTATTTGCATGTGTGGATTGCATGGCTTATTGCTGACATCTGGTGAAAATTTCATTACAATAGCCCCATTACAAATATATTTACTGAAAAACATGTTGATGTGTTCAATACTTTTTTTACCCACTGCGTATATATATATATATATATATATATATATATATTATATACTGTATATATATATATATATATTTATATATTAGAGATGTGCAGGTTCGGTTTTATTCGGTTCTTATTGCCAAATTATCGTAGGTTCAGATTACTTTGGATTTATCTTATTGGCTATCCAAAACACGTGACAGCCAGATAGCCAATATGATGCCGTGTTTGAGATCCGAACATATCCGAGTAAATACGAGTAAAGCCGAACCGCACATCTTTAATAAATATATATATATATATATATATATATATATATGATAAAAAGAAAGATAATGGGCACTAGACTTCAACTATAAGGGATTCGTCTTAATATGGAAACCCCTTATTAGTGTGTACACACTTAAATATGGAGTACAATAATAATCAATCCATAAGATAAAGTTCGAGGGACATAGAATGCAGGCGCACACTCTGGGTACTAAGTAAAATAGTCACACTAATTCTGATAAACTCTACAATTAACATGGATTATAAGTTAGGTTTTTAGAACATGTTAGGCCAAAACTGTTTGCCCATCCACCACGGCAAGGTGAACCCCATAAGATGGGTCCGTAACATCCCTAATACTAAAACATTAAGTCAAATTTATCTAGGACTTGCCTATTATAGTGCCCATTCTAATATGTAGACAGAAATGTAGGAACCTGGGCTGATGATTAAAAATACCTAAGGGCATATGGGGAATTGGTATGGATGACCGCCAGTTATACCTATGCCCGGCGGTTCAAATCCCTTCAGCAGAAGACCGGCATGCATCTAAATCCCAATGGGAAAGTACACTGCCTAACCCTAATCTTCTCCCCCTCCTAATCCTAACCCTCCCTTAGGGGTGCCTAACCCTAACCTCTGCCCCCAGTGCCTAATCCTAACCCACCCCGTAAGTGCCTAAACCTAACCCCCCATCCCCGCTGCCTAAGCCTATGTGTACCGTGGGGGTGCCTAGCCCTAACCCCTCCTTCCCCTAGCCTAACCCTCCAAAGGGGTGCCTAACCCTAAGTTCCCCCGGGAACCCCTAATCTAACCCTGCCCCCCACGGCTGTCCGCGCCTGCCGCCCGGCTTACCTTCATTCAGTATGCCAGGTGTTGGACTCCCGGCGTAGGTATAATGACAGGTGTTGGGATTTCGATGTCTATCATAAGCACCCTCCCAGGATTTTACAGTCGGGAAGCTGGCGGTTGGCATTTCGACCGTCGGCTTCCTGACTGCATCCAGGGTGGGGTGCAAATACCAAACAAAAGGACTCTCATAAGATAAAGTTCCAAGGTAGATCAATCCTGGATAGATGATACAATTAGTAGTCTTTTCTTGAGATGAAAACAATATTTTCAGAATTCTCTGTAGGTGAATGGGAATCGAAATTGTGTTTCTCCAAATATCTGACCCTACCTTTGGATCGTACTGAAATAGACCCTCGGACCAGAAAATCACACAGACAAATCAGGCCCAAAGGCCACCATTAATATTTAAAAATATTTATTTAACATAAAACCAATTAATAAGAGAGAAATTGTTAGGCCAGCTAATATTTCCAAAAAGGTATTGTACTCAGACCGTGATCGGGTAAGTTTTAACATCCACTGCTACACCTTATGGTTGAGAGTTTACAATGGTGGACTCCAAATGACCCAATGGGTTTCATCCTTAAAAGGACTTCATCAAGGGTACATCTTAATAAACAAAAAATGCGTGCATAACTAATGGTGCGAGACAGACATTTTAACAATACATACTCATTTACATCCATACTTGGAACATTAAAACTTTGGTATACATACCACAATTTTTGATGTGAAACATAAAAGAGTCTTAGTTTGGTACCGGGTACAATTCAACAATTCCACAATATAATGTAGAGGACAAAAAAGTCTCAGTCTGCGACTGGATAATATTCCCACAGACAACGACCTAAAAAGTTTTTTTATATAGCAGAAAGCTCCTAATAGTAATCAGACCTCCTCTTATGGGAGTTTTCACAGGCAACCACTTATTTCCATTTAAAAATATCAATTTCGGGATAATTAAATTTTTCTTTAAATAGTAACAGAAAGTCTTCTATTGGAGACCAGGTCTCCTTAAATGGGGACATTTATAGGAAACCTACAAATTTATGTCAGTCGAGTGAAGTAATAACCAAACATATTACAATGATAACAGTAAAAATAGCCTAAACAACATATTAATGTGTCATTATGTATACTTAATAGCATATATTATTCCCATATAAGGTGTTTTTTTCCACAATCTTATACTATTATTGAAAACAAATAAATAATAATGGCTAGCTACTAATTACCCCCGAAATGGACATATTAAAATCTTGTTAATCGTATTAAACGCTCTCTCCCTTTTAGTATAGACATTTTATCCAATATCAGTACTGTATCTTAAACTGAATTGCCATTGCCACAAAAACCTATCTCTGCATAACATTAATCATATACAATGAAAACCTCCAATTGAATATAATACAATTTCATATTTATAGCTGAAATCTGCTTGGAGAATTAAAAGACCAAGTAAAGAAATATGAAACAGTGCTGGTGGGTATTTCAATAACTACTCACTAATAGATATATATATATGCACAGCTTGGTTAATATAAAAATACACATTTAGTAATAAAACAATATAGCAATATGCAGTAATAAAACACCACTTATGGTGTTTATGGAGGGAACTTAAATCAATTCTAATTAGTGTACATACAGTATATGAACCTCAGATTAGACAACAATATCGGTATAGCATGGTATTCAAAACTTATGGAGGGAACTTAAATCAATTCTAATTAGTGTACAGTATATGAACCTCAGATTAGACAACAATATCGGTATAGAATGGTATTCAAAACTGAAATCCCCCGCAATAAGTATAACCTGTACGAGCCACTTGTTCCAAGATGAAAAATGTAATCCTGAAAGTGATAAATGTCCTGGTCTATTGTCCAGTAAGTAGAGAGAGTTGAAATTACCTGATACAGGGTTTCCAATTAGGCAGCATTAGCAAGGTCTCCTTGCAGTGTTCTTAACATGCAGCGATGGTAGGAATCCACAGGTGTCTCTACTTGAACATAGTGGTAAGAATATTATTTAGGTAAATCCTATATGTGGCTTTATAGGTGGGCTTCAGTAAATAAGTTCAATAGGTGTTGGGGCTCAACACGTTTCTGTGTGGTAGTGTCCAGCACCTTCATCTGGAGCAAATGGATAAATCTCTTTTGGGAGTCCCCGATATTTATACCACACTAATTGCTGAGTTATTACAGGTGTCTTACTTAAGACCACAGTAACGAATCCTAGAGTCAAAACCTCAGTGACAGTGTGTGCATATCACCCCTCCACTGATCTGCCTTATATCCGCCCTGGAGCAACATCACTTCCTCTAATTAAATTTGGACTTATCCTAAAACCGTCCGTAGAAACCTTTTCTTTATTCTAATAGACCACCACGTGCTAGTTACTACTTCTGACTGACTTAAATTAGCAAAACATAAATATGTATTCTTAAAATCAACCAATTAACTTAAAAAAATTACTATTTCCGGGTTTGTAACTAATGTCCTAACATCCCTAGCATGCATCATCCCAGCAATCCCTTCACCTGTCCAGTGTCAGCGCTTGCGTTCCAGAGCCTAGCAACCTGGAATCCCGGCAGCCCTTGTGTCTGCTGGATATGCCAATGGCCATCGGCGCTTGTGTTCCCCTGATATGCAGCCCTCAGTTCGTTCCCTGGCATATGATGTTCCGACCCCCCTTGGCGGGTGAACTAACCGCAATCATATTCCTTTTTATAAATAAACTACCGCGTGACTTACAGATCGCTTTATGTGATACATACCTTAGCGGAATATATATATATCTATATATATATATATATATATATATGTATATACTGTATGTATGTATACATGTGATAAAAATATATACTCAGCTATCTAGCTAGGGGGATGCAGTCAGGAAGCCGACGGTCAAAATGCCGACCGCCGGCTTCCCAACTGCGCAATCCCGACAGGGGATTAATGATAGGTGTCAAAATCCCACCGCCTATCATTATCCCTATGCCGGAGCCTGACGCCCGGCATACCGAACGAAGGTAAGCCGGGCGGCAGGCGCGGACAGACACATTAGGTTAGGGGCTCCTAGAGAGGGTGGGGACTTAGGGTTAGGCACACCCCTGGGAGGGTTAGGGTCAGGCTAGGGGAAGGGAGGGTTAGGGTGAGGCCCCCCAGGGCGAGGTTAGGCACCCACCCCGGGAGGGTTAAGTTTAGGCTGCGGGGACGGGGGGGTTAGATTTAGGCACTTACGGGGGGTTAGGGTTAGGCACTAGGGGTGAGGTTAGAGTTAGGCACCCCTAAGGGAGGGTAGGGTTAGGGGGGGGGGAAAGGGTTAGGATAGTTAGTATACTTACCTGTCGGTATCTTCACTGCTGCCGGTCTTCCGGCGTCAGGATTTGTACCGCCGGACATAGGTCCGGTGGTCATTCATACTGATCCCTAGCTAGGTGCATAAATTAAGATGCAAATGTGGCTGATAGCAGTATGGAGGAGGGTTATGATGACCAAAGAAAAACAAAACGAGTGAAGGCCATGTCATCCAGTGAGATGGAGCTGATGGTTTAAACACTGGATCAGCAAGATTACAACTGTGTCTGGAAAAGTTACCCCAGGACCAACTACCGCAAATAAATTATAATATAGCAACTAATTAGAATGCTCAGAGAAAATTTCAGTAAACAATAAAAGTAAATAGAGGAGAAAATGGCGCAGTTACATGATCGCCTTAAAGAATTACACAAATCAAACAAAAATCAAGTGCTGATACTAAACCATAATATAAATATGCTATCTTTCACTGAGAGTTTTTTCTGTCTCTCAGCTGCAGAAACTATCATGTGTGTGTGATCACACACTAATCTGTATCCAAAAAGACACAGCACAAAAATAAATATATATTAGTTTTTGCGCTAATTATTAAAGAGGTCTGGTATGTGAATTAAACATTCAAATACTCTAGAATACTTATATATATATAACTATATCAAATTATTTATTGCACAATGTAACAATAAAAAGATTGCAACTGGTTGCTATTATATGAGTGTATATTTCTATAAAAGATCACAATACAAATGGCATAAAAAACCATTAAGACAAAAAGAAAAAAATATTATATCCAAGTAGATATGTAAACAATAAGTACATTTTTTAAAGGAGCAAATTCCTGTTATTGTAGACCCGGTTAACAGGATCTCCTGGGCTAGATTCACCTTAGTGCCTTGGACTTGTGTAAGATCATTAGCACAGGTGCATAAAACACTGTGCCATTTAGCTGTGTGCTCGCAGTTTGTTATGCCGCGTCCCCAGACACTGAGCGGCAAGCTTGTAAAACCGCGTTTGCTTGTTACTAGTCAGGTGGTAGAAATCTCCCCCTTACACAGAGTCGCTATTCCTGGGGTCACCAAGCAGCATCTGTATAGGGGCACATCACTGCGGCTGGCGGTCAGCATGTCTCCAGGCAAGTTGTCATCCACTGCGGGCACCAAGCAATAGATCCACACTTGTGAGGAAACAAACGGAGTGTCTCTAACCGGTTTCGCTCCGTTTTCTGGGAGCTTTTTCAAAGAGTTAGGCAAAAAAATTAAAGTGATTTCCAAAAAAATTATTAAAATTGAAAATAACTTTACACCCGCATATTATCTTTATGAGCAGATAATGCAAGTATACTGTGACAAAGACAATGTCTGAATAGACCCTATGTTTTTTATATGTTACAGGGTGAGATGGAGGTAGGGGTGTTCTTATGCACCTGCTGCGTGATTATGCAATTTTCTGTGGCTGCAAACATATAGTAGTATATGTTGGGCATATAGGACCATGTCAGCAATGCATCACGTGGAAACAGACTGGGATGTTGACATGTGATGCATTGTTGGCATAAATCTGTATGGGTATATTTACTAAAGTGCGGGTTCTTAGAAGTGGAGTTGTTGCCAAATAGCAACCAATCAGGTTCTAATTATCATTTCTCTAGCACATTTTAGAAGATAATAGCTAGATTTTGATTGGTTGCTATGGGCAACAACTCCACTTCTAAAAACCCAAAGTAACACAATTGACATTACACTCCCTCACCTGTATAGTAACATATTCCCCTCCCTCACTTGTGTAGTAACACATTCTCTCCCCTCACCTCTATAGTAACACATTCCCCTTCCTCACCTTTATAGTAACACATTCCCCTCTCGCTGCTGTTGTAACACATTTTCCTCTCTCACCTCTGTAGTAACACATTTCCTTCCCTCACTATTCAAATAGGGGAGCCACACCAACTGCCAGTGATGTTTGGCAGCACTTGGGGTGATAGTTGGTGTTTGAATTCAGAACTGTGCTACAGCCACGATGAGACAGTCAGACAGGACATTGCACAGGGGTGGAAACATTTTAGCCCTTTTTCACCCCCTTAGGAGTCGAATTTTGAAAAATCTCATGTTAGTGGGCACCTACATCATAGAAGGAATATACTCCCCGAGTTTCATGTTTCTAGGTCCAGGGGTTTGGGCTGGGCATTGATGAGTCAGTCAGTGAGTCAGTCAGTCAGGACATTTAATTTTATATATATATATATATATATATATAGATATATATATATATATAGATTATTGACACTTTAATAGTATTCACTTGTAACCGATTGTAGTATACTGATTAACATAAATTTAGATTTCATTTTTTGAATGCTGTGCCAAAGTATACACACAGCACCGTGAGCAAAACTGTTATTGACAGTGGGGTGTATGCTGGAGATATTAGAAAAAAGACCTCACAGTGCCTTTATGTGGTTATTACTGCTGCAGCCTTTATAATTGTTGGGCAGCTCCCAGACTCAGAAAAAGTCTCTGCCCTCAGCACTCCATAAGCAGCAGACACAGTGTCTCGGGGTTCGCCTCAGTCACTGACCATAAGTAGGGACTAGTAAGGGATTGTCATAGAGGTGCAGTGGCGGGCTGGGCCGGGGGGCAGGGTGCCATGTGCCCCCCGGGCCGCAGCGTCATGCGGGCCACGGGCCGGTGCAGTCTGTGTCACTGTGACACAGACTGCACCGCGTGTGTAGCGCTGCTGGACGGAGTCCGGTTAGCGCTACACAGCACAAACACACAGCCGCCGGAGCCGGCAACTGTGTGTTTGCTGTAATCAGCAGCCACTCTCAGCGGCTGCCGCTGCTCCCACTGCGGGAGCCATCTTCCGGCTCCCGCAGTGGGTAATGGGAGAGACGTCGTCATGACGACGTCTCTCCCATAATGCAAAGCGGCCAGAGGAGCCGGTGGAAGCGTCGGGACCAGGAGCGGGGTTTCAGGTGTTTTTTTTTTTTTTTTTATTAAGTCTCTCTCTACTATGGGGGCACTACCAAGTGGGGGGATTACTATGGGGGCACTACCAATGGGGGGGTTACTATGGGGGCACTACCAAGGGGGGGATTACTATGGGGGCACTACCAAGGGGGGGATTACTATGGGGGCACTACCAAGGGGGGAGCTACTATGGGGGCACTACCAAGGGGAGGGTTACTATGGGGGCACTACCAAGGGGGGGTTACTATGGGGGCACTACCAAGGGGGGGGTTACTATGGGGGCACTACCAAGGGGGGGATTACTATGGGGGCACTACCAAGGGGGGGATTACTATGGGGGCACTACCAAGGGGGGGATTACTATGGGGGCACTACCAGGGGGAGATTACTATGGGGGCACTACCAGGGGGGGATTTCTATGGTGGCACTACCAGGGGGGGATTACTACTGGGGGCACTACCAGGGGGGTGGATTACTATGGGGGCACTACAAGGGGGGGGACTACTACTACTGGGGGCACTACAAGGGGGGGACTACTACTACTGGGGGAACTACAAGGGGGGACTACTACTACTACTGGGGGCACTACAAGGGGCGGGGACTACTACTAGGGGCACTGCATAGGGGGGCGGGGACTACTACTAGGGGCACTACATAGGGGGAGGGGACTACCACTGGGGGCACTGCGAGGGACCACTGCTGGGGGCTCTATATAAAGGGCAATACTGGGGGTACTGCATAGGGGGGGGACTACACCTGGGGCCACTATTTAAGGGACATTGCATAAGGGTTACCACTATTGGGGGCACTGCATGGGGGGGTGGACTGCTACTGGGGGCACTGCATAGGGGGTACCACTATTGGGGGCACTATATAAGGGGCCTACTACTGGGGGCACAAGGGGCACTGAACAGGGGGGACCATTACTGGGGGCACAAGGGGCACTGCATAGGGGGGGATCACTACTGGGGGCACTACTGGAGGCCTGCATAAGGGTGTTATCTCCTGTGGCACACGGGGGCACTGCATATGGGCACTACGACAGGGGGCTGCCCCTAATCTTTATTTTTACCTTACATTAATCCCATATGGACCCGCCTCCTCCCTGAAACACTTGAGGGGGGCGGCGCCGTAGCACGCACGTTCTTCGGGCACCGTAGCTACACGCTACTCCTCTGCCAGGGCCGCCTGCATGCATTTGCCCCCCAGGCTAAAAGTTGCCAGCCAGCCCCTGTAGAGGTGGGTGGGATAGACTCTTCATGCCCTCCTCTCAGCTCTCCAGAATGGGCTGTCCTCAGTGCCTCCTCTTCACAGCACAGCGCCACTCTCCTGGTCAGTTACCTCAGCTCTTCCCCAATCAACTGCCGCTCGCTTCCAACTGTCACTTGCCTTACCACCTGACACTGCTCATGTTATCTGATCCTGACCTGCTGAGCAGCTGTAGAGGATACTGGGAGTTGTGGTCTGCTTGTGTAATGACATACACATGTGCTGTAGAGCAATACACAGTGACAGACTTAATACCTCGCAGAGCTGGGTGTTACATATTCATGCTGTTACATCAGTAATCTGGGCGGTTAACATATTTCCAAAATCTTTACATGTCCTCAAATTTTCTCAGATTTTGGGATTTAGTAGCAAGTAATTATTCCCCAAGACCACTAGGGGTCAGCAGAACTTTACTCAGTTAAATATTCATAAGAATAATGTGTCGGAAATGTTAATTTTGCTGCAGATGAGTTTATCTTTATTTAGAAACGGAACTATATAATAGGAAGTCAATAGTTTTGCTTGGATTTTATAGTTTAATATTTGCAATCCAACTGTTCTTCTACGTACTCTAATGAGTTAAGTGTAGACTTACATATTATGTAGAGATCAAAGAGAGGACCACTGTTTCTAGACAATTTTAGTGTAAAACACTCTGTGAATATAGCACAAAATGGGAATGCAACAGACTAGTATAGGTTGTCCTTCGTTATTATAATCTGTAATATCAGACCTGGCTCAGGTTATAGGTCAAAGCGTTGTACTCAATGTGTGAGCTGTGTTGTACTGTATGTGTACTGCAATCCTGTTACTCACAGAAGCTTTCCTGATCCAAACCATGTATAGGGATGATGATGATCTTCACAACTCTCAAAACCAAAAGCTGTTTTTTATTGTCCAGTACTGACGTGAAAATATTCTGGTTTATATTTAATCTTAGCTCTGTATATTTTATTTATTATCAGGGCCGTCAAGAGCTGAACGGATCCTGGGTACTGGTGGGTGTGACCAAATTCAGGAGGCAAACCATGCCCCTCTGGAAAAAAATTATGCTGGCGCCCCCTCAGCAGCTGACTTGGGCCCCCACTGTACCCCTCCAACAAACCCAGGCAATCAGTAGCCAGCACCCCTCTATATTCTCTATCCATTCAGAAATATATAAAAACACATACATACATACATAGGCATGCACAGACGCTGGCACAGGGGGTTCTGCTTTGGCACTTCCCCCTCCACTGGGTCATGGACTACCCCATCCTCCCCTCCTACCAGTACTTAGACTACTCCCCTGGGCAGCCAGGTTAGTCCAGGTGAGAAGTGTATGTCCAGAAAGGAAAGGGGGATGGGGTAGTCCATGGCCCGGTTGAGGGGAAAGTTGCAAAGTGGCACTCCCTGTGCCGCGATCTGCATACATATGTGACCCTGCTGAGTGGATTGGGCAAGAGAAGCAATGCCGTTGAGAGCTGAATGGGGCTTGGGTGCTGTAAGGAGTTTCCAAATCCGGGAGGCAAGGCCACATGTCCTCTGGAAAAAAAATAAAAATACTATGTGCCATGATGCAGCTCCCCATGCTGCAAAAGCTCAGCAGTTAACCCAGGCCCCTTATTGGGTCTCTCCAATAAGCCCGGGCCCAGGTAATCAGTAACACCCTCTCTTGGCGCACCTGAAGAGAACTTTAGGGCCTAGAACTAATATATCTGATAACACTGTGATTGGTGTCTTAACCTGGACCTTTGTACAGTGTCACCCAGAAGTTAAACTGTTCTCTGGGTCTACAGACAGTACACATTTTCTTCATATTGTATCTTGAGCATTATCTAGAATAAACAGCATCCAGGAGGTTTCAAGACCTAAAGTAATAACATAGATTCTAAAGTAATAACATAGATCCTACTAAAACATTGATGACTATATAGTGTTCATCATAGGATAAGTGGTTTTGACTTAGCATTAAAAGCTGAAAACATAGAAAACAGCACATTAGTTCATCTCATGCTCTGTCAGCGTGTAAACACCTATTAGTACTTTTACAGCATATTATTACATTTGTGATGTAGCATTCATCCACCTATACAGTGCCGGTTCTATGCTTACTACAGCCAAGAGTTAAAATGCCTGCTGGACACTGCACAGCACAATGGATAAGACTCCTCCTCCACTGTCCTGCAGGCAGCAATCTAATCCAAGGCCCTCATTCAGAGCTGTACGCTCTGAGCAGAGCGCACGCTCTGAATGAGGGCCGTCCTCCATAATTCTGGAGCGTCCTCCTGGACGCTCGTATAGCTGTGGGTCACCACCCACAGCCTATACGAGCGTGCAGTTTGATGGCCGCGATGGTCGTGACCATCGCGACCATCAAAACTGCGAGCCGGAGCCTGCGGTTGAGGTTTTCAACCGCAAGGCCCGGAGTGATTTTGGCTCTATCAGAGCCAAAATCACTCCCACTGACATCACTAGTGATGTCAGTGGGCCGGCTTCTGACGGTAGGCGTTCCCTTGGGAACGCCCCCGTCAGGGAGGCACGCCCACCAAAGGGGGCGTGCTGTCAATCAACATCGACAGCACGCCCCCTTTGATCAGACACGAGCGAAGGACTTTCCTTCGCTCGTCGCGTCTGGCGCATGCGCACGACGGAGCTCCCGCCGTCGTGCGCATCCTCAGTGCAGAACATCGACCCACTTGCGAGCGGACAGCCGCTCGCAAGTGGGTCTGAATCAGGCCCCAGGTTCCCAATATTTTCTTTTGACTGTGTGGTGCTATGTGGCATATATCATTATGTCATAATGTCGTACTGCAAAATGGAAGAGGGTTGAAATGATTAAGGGGGCACAAGGCTAAAAGTGAAATATACGACACGTGGCTGAAAGTGACACAGGAACCATGAGCCTGGAAGTGACACAGGAAACACGAGGCTGGAAGTGACACGGGACATAAGGCTCTGAAGTGAAACATATGACACGTGGCTGGAAGTGATACAGGAACCATGAGGGTGGAAGTGACACAGGAAATACAAGGCTGGAAGTAACACAGGGACACATGGCTGTAAGTGATACAGGGGACATGAGGCTGGATGTGACATAGAGTATATGAGAAGGCATTGATAAAGGAGCATGAGGCTGGAGGTGACATAGGGAGGCATGAAGTTGGAGGTATCATAGGGAGGCATGAGGCTGGAGTGATATAAAGTGCTGCGTTGCATACATTGCGCTGGGAAGAGGAGGTGCAAAGAGAAGCAGGCTGGTTGACAAAGAAGAAGGTAAGTAAGAGGAACCCAGGGAAGGGAGAGGAGGGGGGTTGGCTCTGGAGTGATACAGAGAGTGTGAGGTTGGAAGTGACACAGGGGGCATGAGGCTGGAAGTGACATAGGGGGGCATGAGGGTGGAAGTGACACAGGGCACAAGATTGGAGTGACACAGGAGGCATGAGGGTAAAAGTGACAAAGAGGACACAAGACTGGAGTGACACAGGAGGCATGAGGCTGGAAGTGACACAGGAGGCACAAGACTGGAGTGACACAGTGGGAAGAATGCTAAAAAGACTGGGGGCAAGGGGTTGGAGATTATTCACAATTGGCAGGCTTGAAGAAAAGGTTGGGGCAAACTAATCTTAAGATACCAATTCTAAAAATATATAAGCAGCTATAACAGTCCAATTAACTGTGTAGATAAGAAAAATAAATAACCAGTGAAAGAGTATATACTCAATGAGACGCATTTAGTGCCAAAAAAATCTAAGAAGAAACATACTGTAGCAAAAAGTATCAATATACTAGGCACATAACACTATGATTATGGTAACATAAAGGCATAAAATACACGTGATGGGTATGATATGCCTGAGGCTGAATAGTCCTGGCATATCAAATTCCAATGCCTGAAGCCCTATCAGTGAAGATCCCATCAGGGGCAGTACCCTTACCCTCCCCTCCCTTGGTGGTGTCTAACCCTAACCTCCCCAGGTGGTGCCTAACCCTAACCTCTCCCAGTGGTACCTAACACTAACCCCCCTTGCCTGCACTCTAAACCTAACTTTCTTGGGGAGGTGCCTAACTCAAACCTCTCCCCGTGGTACCTAACTCTACCCCCCCTCCCTGAAGCCTAAGCTTTCCCACAGGGCACCTAACCCTAATCTCCCTCGGGGGTGCCTAAACTTAACCCCCCTCTCCCTGGGGAATCCTAACATTTTGGGATTCCGGCATTCGGGATGTCAGGATGCAGACACTGGTATCCTGATCTCCTTCTGGATAGTAGCATTTTCATTTTGGCGAGATGCAGAATTCCAGCGTTGGTATATCGGCATCCCATCCGCTGGCATATTAACTGCATCCCAAAAAACACACATACTCTATTAATAATGTCCCCAGAGCTGTGTGGCTTGGTAATCAATGTCAGAAATGTCAATACTTCCACCTCTTGAAAAAGCTGCCCAAGTGCGGAGAAATGCGTTGAGGACACAGAGACAAGTCAATTGTGACAAGACCCTACTTTGCTCTGAGATTTATTGCAGAGCTCCCTCGCAGGGCCGTAGCAAGGGTAGTGTGGCTGGTGCCATCACACAGGGCACCACAGGTCAGGGGGCGCTGTTTGGGTCTGTCAAATTTCTGTTTATTATCATTCTTGCTTGTAGCTTCCTCTTATTCTATCCCCAGCATCTCCTGGCCTCTTGTATATCTTCCTTGGCCCTTCCCCATGAAGCCATGGACCTTTTTTGGGTGCATTATTTCCCTTTGAAAAATGAGGGGGGCGCCAATGCTCTCTCTGGCACAGGGCAACAAAAAGTCTAGTTACGGCTCTGCTCTACCGGGATATCCAAATGCAGTCACTGGAACCCCGCGATACACCACTCGGCCCTGCGGGAGTGTGTGACTCACAGAGCGGAGTTCGGTGTGGCTCGTGGAGAGAGAAGCCCAAACACTGCACCGGGAGGATTACTCACAGTGCAAGAGGACAAACAGTACGAGACCCGCTGGAGCGGCACCATGTGCAGGTGGAGAGTCAATACTCCGGAGAGCTGGGCTTTTGAGCTATCGTCTATTCCTAGACATACCATTATACTGGAACTACATTACCGGAACATCGTGGAATACTGGAACACTAAGCTTTGGCTGGGAGCTCTTATATCACGCCAGCTACCAGTTACAATTGTTACCTTTTCCAGGGATACTTATGCTTCCAGTGAGTACTGACACAATATTATATTGTTATATGTCATAGACTTTGTTGGACAGAGTTAACCCACTCACAGTGGTCGACATCTATTTCATAGCCAACTGCTACCGGTTGATCTATATGTGCGATTTTTATTATCTCAGTCTATTTTATGTGATATATGTTTTTCTTTTATTGTGATTATATTGATATATTTGTGACCCCATCCCTGGAGTTTTATAAAGTGTTGATCGTTTATTACTATTTACAGTATGAACAATACTTTTTGTTCTTAATAAATGTTCATATATTATCCCTGGCTGTGTCTGACAAGCACCACCTACTATTTTTGTTTATTCTCAGCTTTGTGTTAGAGGTGTGGCAAAGCCTCTTGTAGGTGTGCATTGAATACCAGGGTCTGCTAGATTTTTACACCCCCACTGGTGCTTAGACTATTATCTTGCAATGTCAGAAATGTCTCTGGAAATAAAGTTCCTCTGTTAAAGAAATAAGGTTAATTACCAGTTTCACGCATAAATTAAGGATAGTAGGATACCAGATGAAATGGAAGTCCAGCAATTTTGTTGCATCAGAGAGGAAACATGGTGAGGGATTGCGTTGTACTGGGACTCTCTCCGAAAATTGTATATTGTTCATGTAAGGGGATTGGTATGAATGACCGCCGGACGTCTGCCCGGCGGTTCAAATCCCGACACCAGAAGATTGGCAGGTATCCAAATACAGATCGGTAAGTACACTACCTAACCCTAATCTTCTCTTAGGGGTGCCTAACTCTAACCTTCCCCCTTAGTGCCTAACCCTAACTCCCCTTCTAAGTGCATAAACCTAACCCCCCCGTTCCCGCAGCCTAAACCTAAATCTCCTGGGGGGTGCCTAAAGTTAACCCCCCCTTCCCCTAGCCTAACCCTCCCGGGGGGGTGCCTAACCCTTTCCCCTCGGGAGCCCTGAAACCTAACCCCCCCACCGCGCAGCTGTCCGAGCCCTCCGCCCGGCTTACCGTTGTTCGTTATGCCAGGCGTCGGGCTCCCGGCGTAGGGATAATGATAGGCATCAGTATTTTGATGCCTATCATTAGTCCCCTGTTGGGATTAAACAGTCGGGAAGCCGGCAGTCGACTTTTTAACCGTCGGCTTCCTGACTGCATCTGTGGCACCCCATCAATACCCTGTGTTCCTACCCACGCTGATGTGCCCCTATGAAAATGTAAAGTATTAATGTGACTCCTGCCATTGTCTAATATAGGGCATGATTTAACTGGTTTCATTAAGGTTCAGGGACTTTTTGCACTGTCCCTTCAGCAGTGGTGGACGTTAGGGGACCAGTGAGTACTGTAGCAGGCTCAAGGATTTGAACTAGAGACAAACGGCAGTTGGTGGCTGCGCTGAGATCCTGCTTACTTGAGTATCACACATCCCCATGTAAGAACCCCTTTTTGTTTTTATTGTGCTTTTAAATGGTATGTTGTAAATACATTTTATTGTTGGATTTATTACAGAAGACACTTGTTTCTCATTATTTAATATACAATATATATATACACACACACACTTTTAATTTAAGCAATAATAGAGATAAATAGAAGCAGCACTCATTGTTCAGTTGATGTAATGTAACAATTTTATGAAAATGCTCAGTAAGTTTCCTCGGGGGCCTAAGGAAGATTACTCTTGTAATTGAAACAGACATCGCTCATGACATCTCGTAAAACTTGCTGAGATGTTACAAATTGTTACATTATATCAACTGAACAGTAAGTGCTGCTCCTATTCATCTTCTGGGATTGAAACTGTATCCTATTGCTTATGGAACATGCAGTTGTTTATTTTAAATGGTTTAAATGTTATCTCTATACCCAAACACACTCACACTCACACTCACACTCACACTCACACTCACACTCTCTCTCTCTCTCTCTCTCTCTCTCCCGTATATATGTAAAATGTAAAGCACTGTATAATATATACAGTAACCATGTAATATGCCCATATTCATAAATCACTTGATGATACATTAGACAGAATTTTTTTTGCCAGACCAAAGGATCTATGTACTAAGCCTTGGAGAGAGATAAAGTACCAAAGAAATCAGCTCCCAACTGCCACTTTACAGCCTATATTTGAAAAATGACAGGAGCTAATTGGTTGGTACTTTATATCTATCCAAGGCTTAGGGGTCTATGTACTAGGTGGACGAAGATAAAGTACCAACCAATCAGCTCCTGTAATTTTCAGCCACAGCATGCAGAGTGACAGTTAGGAGCTGATTGGTTGGTACTTTATCTCCGTCCACTTTATCTCTCTGCAAAGCTGTCGAGATTAGGTCCGCCGGCTTCCCGACTGCATACCTAATACATAGACCCCCAAGTGACAGCATTTGTTTTGTCTGGATGCATTTCAAGATCTTGTAGAACCCACATGATAGATATTGCTGATTATAAAGGCCCATTTATCAATTATCACATAGTCAATGCGATCTGGGCATGATATTAGCTTCTTATTCCAGAGCTTGGTAAATCTGACAGCTTTGCAACCCACATAGAAACAAAAGGGGTTTGCGGCTGCTGTCGGAAATGGAGGGATCCCTCCATAGTACATCTGAGGGATACTTTTAATATTTGTAGGTATCCCCCAAAAACGGGTGTTTTCTGGGAATATACCCCAAATATGTAATGATAAATTGGCCTCTAATCCTGTTTAGCAGGCCCATCTCTTACATGAGGACAGACAAGACCCCTTCTTAAGACAACACAATCCAGGGCAGCAGAGATAAGGCTCTCAGACAAATCTGTGCTATTACCTTCAATTCTCTGTAATTGCAGACTGCTCTAACTCCAATCTTGCTGTCATTCACTATTGGCCCTGATTCAGGAATGGACAAAGTGTTGATTTTTGGGCGCAAATGGATGATTTTTTTAGTTTGTGCATGCGTCAGATTCTCAGTGTCACAGCCCGCGACTGCGTCTTCTTTTGCAGTTGCACTGGCACCAGCAGCCATGTTCTGACAGACATTCTGACCAACCACAGGCCTGCTCTGTCGGATGGTGTAACTGATGTGTGTCCAGTGGTGCTGATTTTGCAAAGTGACTGATTTAAGTCTAGGCCAGTGAGCGTCTCTGTACGAATCCCATCCACCATGGCATTAGCATAAAGTTGCAGTTTAAGAAGATGCAGTCATGGCTGCATTACCATCCACCTCTGTATTTCTCCCTTTGGGTCTGATTCTGAGTTGTACGCTATGCCAATGTTTTCGCAGTTGAGCAATTATCGGCTGTCTGCGCATGTGTCTGGGTCGCGACCATTTGGGGACAGTGTCACATCCTGCATCTGCGATCCTGTATGCAGTAAACATGGCACCAGTCTCTCATTTCCCATAGCCATTCTGAGCAACCATAGAGTTACCATAGAGTTACTCAGGACAGCTAACAATGAATAATCTGCGACTGATTCTGCATCTTTGTACACAGACGCATACATTTGCAAATCCGCAGGTGGGCGTCTCAATACATATCCTGGCGGCTGCAATATTTGCATATTTCTGCACCATAAGACTCTGAACCTGATCCTACAGTACATTCCTAATACAGTGTTTGCAAGAGACAGGTCATGTTGAGCCAAAACAAAAAATAAATCACGCCTGAGAATAGACTTTGTTTAATGAGTTATCAAAAAAAAAAAAAAAGTCACAAAACAACACAATTAAATAAATACATTTGCTAGTTCTCAGTGGTGCATAGACACGTTTAAAATGTCAGTAATTACCATTTATAAATAAATACAAACTTCTATATTTCCACTTACTAACCTCCATAGGAGGAAGAGCAAACTGTATTTGAGACTTTCCCCTACAATATAAAAGAACTTTAACAAAAATGTCTCTCAAATACATACAAACTCGGTTGTGAAGGAAAGAGACCAAACAAAATGTTAACTGGTTAACAACAGATATGTCATAATTTACACCTTTGCTAATCTTTATAAGAACCCAAGTTCCCAGCAATGATTAGCTCTGTATAACGATATGTGCAGTTTAAATCTGCAATTTTATTATGCAAATTTATAAATATTTAAAATGGTCATTTTGTTACAATATGTGAGGCTAATGCTTTTCTTAGCCCATTAATTCTTATATATCTGCTGTACCTTACTATTTTTATAATATGATCACAACATATGCTATACAGGGTTCACCTTGCAGATATGGAGAACATTTATATGGACTGCAATTAATGCACTGTACACAAAAATACAAAGTAAGACTAAGTTACAAAGAAAGCAGAGTTCTAACAAGCTTGAACTATAATATCAACATAAAATAAATTAGATTAAATAATTTAAATATTTTAAGAAAACATAAATATGTCAGTGTTTTCTACAAAATTGGAAACATTGTTACCAGATACTGGAGAATAATAATATTAATAAATAAATAATAAATAAATTAGTCACAAATTAGGAAATGGTGAAATTATGAAGGCACATTTGAATATTTAGCAACAAAAACAGATTGAGGGGCTGATTCAGAGTGGGAGCAAAGCAAAGGGAGCTATTATTGCCACTGGGCATACCATTTTGCAAAGGAAGGATGCAAATACATGTTTAGTTTTGTTTTTATCATTTGCACGCAGGGTAAATACTAACTGCTTTTGCATGTAGCCCACACATACTGGACAGCTTTATTTTTACAGTGTAGTTTAGAGATCGGCTAGAATTTGTTCCTCCCAACTGTAAATATGTCAGCAAATTTTAAATCAGCACCACCTGCAATGCAAGATGGTTTTGGTAAGGTGCAAATTTGGTTCTTTTTTTTGCTTTGCTCCAAACTCTAAGGGGTATATTTACTAAAGTGAGAGTTTTTAGAAGTGTAGATATTGCCCATAGCAAACAATCAGATTCTACTTAACATTTATCTAGTACCTTCTAGAAGATAATAGCTATAATCTGATTGGTTGGCAATTCCAGTTCTAAAAACAAACACTTTAGTAAATCTACTCCATAATCTCCTAAATCTTCTATGCCAATAATCAGAACATTATTTGTGGTGTGCCCAACCATGCAGAGTAGATTATACTATACTTACTTTAAAATATGTGACTAAAAAAATGTTTCTGGATTTAAGTTAAAATATTTTTTTCTTCTTTTTCTTCTTCTACTGTAGGTAATAACTGTTTTATTATGTGCCACCAATTAAGATTTAAGTGGGTCAATATCCGAGAGGATCCAATACCCCAATTTTAGCACTTCTACATGCTGTATTAAAATATATAAATATATATATCTTTAGAATTAATTTATTATGTCTCACTTTGTCAACATTATCCCCATTTATGACATTATTAATTCTGTACTATGTTATAAAAGCCTGCAAATAATGACTATACCTGAAATGAGATGCAATTGGTTCTGTAATTGCTTTGTTTGGCTAGATTCAGAATGGGTAGAAAGAACAATACAATGCTTCTGATCAATTCGAATTGTTTGAATACAATAATATATTAAAGCGTGTTCACTTTTAAATTACATTTTTCAATAATCTCTAGTCTGAAAGACTGTAATCATTGTAAAAATAAATATATTTAAAATATGTATTGATCATACATACTTTAAATATTATAGTGTTATAGGACTACATATATTCCTTATATACATGTATTGTACAAGACTGTATCCTGCCACATCTGTACAGCTTGTGAGGATAATTCCTTCCATGTCTGCCGGCAGCAAAGCTCTCGCCTTTAGGCTGCCAGCTTTTAGCCATTACTGATCGTGGTCTCTGTAGAGTCTACAAGCAGGATTCGGAACAAGTAATAGGCTAGTAGTGAGAAGTACAGCATACGTTGATGCTGTCCATGTTTTCTATGGAATACATTTACTGGAAACTTAGTGGTGTTGATGGATTCTGGAGACTACAAAAGTATTGTGGAAATAGCTCATGGTGAAAGGGCTAGACAGCAGTATGGTGGGTAACGTTTAGCAGTTCCTGAAGGCCTAAATTGGACAGCATAGTGACTTCAGTACACATAAGAAATTCCCTGTTACACATGGAAGGACTTTTGCAGAATGGCTGGCGGCAGACACTGGAGGATGGAGAGAGCTCTTTTTTCGTCTGGAATATTTATGCTTTCTGAGTTATAATCTGTGAATAAAAGAGAAGACTTATTACCAACTGACATTGTGAATGATATACCATGAACAGTAGACAATGCAACTTTATATTTGAAAATAATATCCTGGTAGATGTACCTGCTGCAAAAGCATCTCCATATCTTTCATGAATTTCTTCGGTCTGTGTGTGGTGTAATTAGAACAGGGAATACAGCCCTTGAAGTCAAAGGAACAATAATTATTTGATTGCTTGCTAAATTAAACATTTTACTAAAATAATTGCAAAGTATTATTATCAGGGTAAAAAAATTGCTATGTTAACAGTAAAGATGTGCCGGTTTGGGAGAACCGACAACAACTGAATTTAGGGTTACTGAGTCCTGGTCCAGAACTCGGATTTAAAAAACGAAATTGGGCTTTCGAATGCATGTAAACAGGTCAAAATTACATTATTTTAGCTGTTTTTAATTTATTTTAAAAAAATACAGATCCAAAACTAATACACTTGACGGTGGTTTTGCAAAACCAAAATCAAAACATGAAGATGAATCCAGATCCAAAACCATCTCTAGTTAATACGCTAAAATATGAATGATCTGTAATAGCTAAATGATACATCTCTTGTAATGAAATTCTCCCAGGTATTTCCTAGTATAATCACAGATGTATGGAATGTACCAAGTTCACTTCTAACAGGGTTTAAGTTCACATTGCAATTTCATTTGGATGAAAACAAAGTCTGATGATATTCTAGGATATATACTCCCGAGCAGTTGTGCATTCACTATGGTACTGTTCATTGTACTGTACTGGAAAGTGGAAGCAGCTTTAGTCAATCTGTACAGTACTCACTACACTTTTTTCAAATGTTGAACAGATTATTAGAAATTGTACAACCCAATACAGTGGCTACATATAATATATATAAACCTTATAGTAATGAATTGATCTCTATTCTGAGATCTACTTAAGGTGAACAAGGGGCAAGGCAAAGTAACACAAGCCAATGTACAGCCGCCTTTTTTATGTACCTTAAGGCGTCAAAAAGAGAGAGACTTGATATTTGAAGTAATCCAATACAAGTGTGACTGAAAATTTTAATTTAAACTTCCTCCTGGAGCCGTAAATACATAAACGTGAAATATATTTCTATTGTGAAATATTCTTCTGCATATTTATATTTTTGGCAAAAAAAAATGTATCCTGTAGTGTAAGACAAGAATTATCATGCCTGTGGTATTGTATCATCAATTACACTATATGTGTGACTGATGATAAAAGGACACCTTTAGGAGCATTGATCACCTACACTACACTACAGTAAAGGCAGCCATTGTGTGACCTAAATGAAACGGAAAAGTATATATAACAGCCCCAGTAGTATTAGGCACCTGGGAACCATGAAATGACTCATGGACTGTTTTCAATGTAGACAATAGTGGTCTCAATGTACTTTGGTCATTCAATGCTTCCTAGTGAAAATAGACAGGTTTAATTCTGTAAATATTGTCTCAGCCAGCAAAATGGCTTCTCTACTGTACATGACAGATGCACTTTTTAAAAAAAAACACTTTTATTTGAGAAATCACAATGAATAACAGAGACCATAACATTCACAATCTTGTTGACTTAGAAAAATAACAAAATATAAAGTCACTTTCGTATACAGAAAAAACAAAAACTGTACGATTCATTTTAAGGTGTAACACAATTATTATTAAGGCCAAAATGGGTACCAAAATACATAGCATTGAGGCAGGCCTTATAAAGAAGAAAATAAACAAAATAGAAGTCAAAAAGGGAAGAAGGAAAAGAGAAAAAGAAAAAAAGAAATATAAGAAAAATAAAAAAAGGAGGAGATCTCTGGGGTGAGACTGTAAGTCGAAACGCATATAAAATTAAATATAATTTGCTGTTACAGGGCATAAGGGGAAGAGGCAGACTGATAAGCTAAGCATGGGCTCCAAATTTTGTCGAAAGATTTAGATGAGTGGTTAATAATACTAGTCATATACTCCATGCGATAAATGTGCCAAACACAATGACAGATGCATTTTAAGAATTTATTTGTTATATATATATATATATATATATATATATATATTTGTTTATGGAGTATGAGCTTTTTTTTTATCACATATTCTAATACCAATATAGACATGTTATTATTATAACTATTTTGTGTGACAAAAAGAATCTCACCTTTTGCTCTAATGGTTTGCTCAGCTTCAGTTTTTTAACCAACTTAAAAAAACCTGCTTTTTTTTGTCCATTTGCTGCGTGTAAGTCGGGAACTTGCCATCTAAAACATGTTAAAGCAGAGCCCAGACACTCGGTCTAAAAGTCAGAAAAACAAACACTAGCTTTAGATATATGTTAAAAAACAGCAACACATTATGTTATAAAAAAAAAAAAAGAAAAGTAGATTCCTGTGGGGCCTATGTATTAATAATCGCGGAACTGTGCAGTGAAAGATGCATGCGCACAGCGTCAGCTTCCGGGACTGGCTGGCGGCTGTGAGAGAGCCCCCATAGACAAACAGTAGTTTACACCATCTGAAGATGGTGTAAACTACCAGGGGTTACACTCCGAAAAGCTTCCCTTTTTGGAGTTTAGTACATAGGGGGCAGATTGGAGTCCCCATTGATAATAATGGGGACTGCGATCTGAAGTGCTAATTAGCCTATAGCAGGAGATTTCTGTGAAATCTCCTGCAATGTGCCATTAGTACATAGGATGGATACATAAAAATGTGCAGAAACTTCAATTTCTGCATAATTTTATGTAAAAAATGGCTTGATACATAGGCCCCTATGTCTGTTGCGTTGTTTAATTTTATACAAGTATATAGCAAATTTCAACTTAAAAATGTTGTATTTGTGTTTTGTTAGCAGTTTCCCCTATAGTGGTTAGAATATACTTCATAGAATAACTGTGTAATGACCAACTGGCCCAATGCTGCAACAAATATTGCCCTACAAATGAGACAAAATAGTGCTGTATGTAATAATTACCATATGTAACCATATGTTATTAAACTACACATCTATTCTACTGATTGCACATTACGTAAAAAAATCAATCTATTAGAGTATAAATGTACAGCTTATATGTCTATTGCTTATTGTAACTGGTAAATCACCTTTCCTTTACATGAGTGTGTTGTCTGTAACAGCATGTTAAGCTGAATGATCGCATTTCCTGTTTTAGTTTTCTACAGCAGGTGGAACTAATGTAGTTTTACTACTGAACTAACTAACTAGAGAAAGGGGCTTCATTTACTGTGTCTGACATCATGGCTATGACTTTCTTCTAGTCACACTATGTGGAAAGAGCAGTGAAACTACAGTACCTGAAAGAGTGAGCAAAAAGTCCTAGCAAACCATAAAACGTGCTAACCACAACAGTTCCACAGTAGTGTTTGTCTCTTCCAGTTTTATGTATAGAAACAAGCACAATCGGAAACATCACTGAGAGGTGAACTCCAAAACTCTGCTGGGGAAGTGTATCTTACATGCTTTCTGCTTGACTCTATTAAGTTTAGTTAGCACATCAAATTAACAGAAGTTAATGCACTTTCATGTGGTCAGAAGGACATCATGAATAAAACTACAAGACCCAAAACTAAAATCCTAATTTCTACATAAGTTGTGTGCCTAATATGTATCATTCCTGGGTAAGGCTCATTTCAGTACCATTTACAATAGAAATACCTAAAAATTGATTGTTTATTATGTAGTTACCTGTAATGGATCACTATATTATTTTTACATGTTATTATAGGGCACAGACTAAGGGGCCTATGTATCAAAGCTGGGAGAAATATAAAATTGTGAGAGATAAAGTATTAACCAATCAGCTTCCAATTTACATTTTGCAGGCTGTGTTTAAAAAATGATATTTAGGAGCTGATTGGTTGGTAATTTATTTGTTACAATTTTATCTCTCTCCCAGCTTTGATAAATACCACCATTGTAGCATAACTCCACTCAAAAATGAAAAAGTAATATTAGTTGCAGGTCATGATGTTAAGATAGCATGTGGTGGAACCATCAATAGTCCAGTGTTACATTCTCTTGAACCGTCAGAGTTCCTGAACACTGCGAACAAACAGCGATTTTGTCAATGCATGAAAAGTTGAAAGAGAAGGCATGGATAAAATTGCTGCGTGTTCCATCAGACCAGCAGAGGAAGCTGTTAGGCCCTGAATCCTTCAAAAGGTCCAGACTTATGGGATTTAGGAAAATGGCGCACAACAGGCAATAAACACTCCATGTTTTATATTAAATGAGTGAACTTTAAACAATATTAAAAGTTTTGTGTGGAGTTGCCGTAAAAAAAGCAACAAAATAGAAAACACTTTAATGCATCTGCTACAAAAAGATCCAGCATATAATGTCTATTTGTGTTTCATTGTAATTGTTATTCAGACTTCTCTCACTATGTTTTGAGGCAAATTTTGACAGGTGGACTTGCGTAGTAATTTCCTTTGCATTCTCTGGGGAAAATGGGTGCTAAAAAAGTGTAAAACTCCTTTCAAACCACAAGTTTTGTTTCATGAGATTATTTTACAGTAATTGAGATGGAAAGTATGTGCATCATGGTATATATTTCCATTAGAACAGCAAATATCTACCTGATTTGCAAAGACAGCATACTATTTACCAAGGTTTATGCTTATTTATTTATTATCTTTTCCTAGCAAGATATAAGCATTGTCAGACTTCCCAGGGCTGACTGACAGAAGAGACTGGTTGAATAATGCCCCATTTCGGCAGTTTCTAGGATCCACCCTTTCTAGCCTATACCTTTCTCACTTGATTTACAAAAATGATCTCTTTAATAAAAGCAACTATCTATTGTATCATGTATCACAATACTGTACATTGTTGTTAGTGGACACATTTGTCTTGACAATTTTCTTAGTAATACATATAGATATTTTTATGGGTGTATAATACACAGTGCCTCTGTCTTAATGCTGACAGTTATGACAATTTAAGCAATTCAAGTCCAGTGAATAACCTGAAATGTTACAAAGGTAAGTTGTAAACTACTAGAGGTTAAACATTTAATTAATGTAAGTTTCATTATTATAAAAAGAGGGCTTTTTTCGGAGCACAAGTAAGGGGTTTAAGAACTTACAGCTGTGCTGCTACAAGGTAAAACATGCCTGTCTGGTACTGTACAGTATAAAACACTGCAAGTGGACTACTGGAGACTGGGATAATATCTTATGGACCGAGTGATCAAAATTTGAAATCTTTGGTTCATCATGCAGGGTTTTTGTACATCATCGAGTAGGTGAAAGGATGGTTCCTCAGTGTGTGGGGCTTATTTACTATGCAGCGGCTTGTAGAAGCCACCACTTCCCGACGTGTTTAAAACCAAAATTTAAAAGGGCAATGCTGTTTTACAGCAAAATACCCATTTTATTTGCTAAGCCATCACTTTGTGCATTATGGCGACTTACAAGTCAACACTAATAATTCTAGTAGGGTACTATGCAACATGACCCCCGTCCACCTTGTACAAAATGCTCTGCTCCTGGGTTGCAGTCACCAGTGTAGAGACACCGTTCTCATTAATTAACTACTGTAGTTCAATACAGGTGACGGCAAACACAAATGAAGTGGTAAGTGTAGTAGCAGAGCATTCTGTACCTTGTGGAAGGGGTCATGTTGGTTTGTCTGTAGCAATTGCAGTGTAGAGTATTTTACTTTAATTTAAAATGAACACTGGGCCTTTCAATAATAAACAAACAGTATTTCATTAATCTAATTATTACAAATATCCTGTGTATATTACTATACATCATGAATTTCTACACTGAGAAGTGCCTCAGCAGCTAATCAGCATGTTTAGTCATGAAACATATTACTACCTGACTTAGTTTCATGCTCTGCGGTTAATGTAAGCCTCTGACATCCTATTTGAATATGTTCACTCTGACTTTTTGAAACAAAAAAAGAATGTACTTGTCCTTATGATTGGTGTTTGTGGTTCTGTTTGCTGCATGTGTGCTGCTAGAAAACTGTATTACTCATTACACACCTCTCTTTTGTTTGTGATCATTTTAGGCACTAATAAAATTAAAGTGCTCTCTTACAGTGGCACATTTTTCTCCTGTGGGCAAAGTCTGTGACTGAACTTTTTAATGAATTATAGTTTGTAAAGGTAAGTTATGGGGCCTGTTGTTAAATATAGACTAGTGTTTTGTTCTTGTCTGTTTGGAAGAGAATGTAACTTACTCTCTTATCACTTCCATAGTCTTTAATCTTTGGCAATTGCATTTCTCTGAAATTGTACATTTTGTAGTGTTAAGAAAACATAGCTTTAGTGGATTTTAGTAAAATAAGTTTGCGGCTTATTGTTCTTGAAAATTATTCTTGAAAAGTGTAACTTCTCAACAGGCGGACAATGACCTTTCACTTACTCTAATTATAATTCATTTTTACCAGTGAAGGTGGGTGTGAGCTTCTCCCTGTGGGGTAAATTTACTAAAGTTAGAGCTTTTAGAAGTGGAGATGTTACCCATAGCAACCAATCAGTTTATAGCTATTATCTTCTAGAAGGTGCTAGTTAAATGTTCAGTAGAATCTGATTGGTTGCTATGGGCAATATCTCCATTTCTAAAAACTCTCAGTTTAGTAAATTTACCCCCATGGCTCACTCGTTAGCAGTTGTGTTTGCTCCTGAAAAATGAAATACATATTCTAAACATTATCTTTCAAGCTTATGGAATATTATAGAATATTGTATACTTCAATGATGGAGCACATTTGTTACAGGTCAACCTGCAAATTTTGATATGCAATATATATAGTAATATGAATGTAGAGAAATAAGAATAATTTACCAACAAAAGTTTATGTTTACACATAGCTTACCTTTATATCCGTTGGCACATGAAAAGAATGTGGGTGCTAGATAGATAAAGAGAAAGTGGCGTTAGATTTGGATTGCCCATACAAACATAACAGTCAGAGTTATTTTGATATCTTTAAATGTATACTTACAGTATTATTCATATGTTTAAGGATCGCTGTGGCAACTTTGTGCAATTCCTTACAGCGATTAGCATTTAAATCTGCATATAAGAGAGCAGCTAATGCCAGAAGACACATACAGCACAGTAACAATTTCCCCATTGTCTTTGAATATAGCTCTGTTGCTCACTGTATCCTAATCTTTGAATGATTGAAGATTGACAACTTACCAATTTATTTGTTATTGCCAAAACTACAGATCCCACCCATTTCTCGTGGAAAGCTTTGCTGAATGGATGAATGAGTAATCATTTTTCTTTTCCGCTGGCTAGGTGTACGTCTGTTGCTATATGGGGGTGGTAGGAGGGGATAGGTGTCAGTGAGAATCTGCCTATTGGCCAAGGAAAAATAATACTGCTTGTAGATTCCAACACATAATGCAAGCAAAGAAAGTCACCTGACTCAAGAACATATTATTTCTAGTGCACATATTTATGTAGACACTTTAAATGATCAAATATTGTAAATGTTGCTATAATTACTGTACTATGGATATTTATTATGTATTAATAAATGACTATTATTATATAATAAAACCGTAGAGAGTTGTGAAGTCAGAACATACTCCTAGGGCCATATCCTATTAGCCGCGATAAGCCGCTTTTTGACGAACAGCGGCTTATTGTGCGAAAACAATACTTATCTATTTGCCATGGTTTTCCACGTGCGAATTCTCCATATACAAAAGTGGCGAAGAGTTTTCACCATCTCAGAGCAAGTGAAAAGATGTGCAAAATCCCTTTTTTTGGCTAAAAAGGTTGGGACTTGGTTCAGAACCCCTTTAGCTCCCCTCCCAGCCTTAATGACTACTTGTAATTTTTGTGGTAAAAGAAAGTGTTGGAAATTGGGTTTACAGTACTAGGATAGGTAATTTTGGGGGTTGTATGGACGTGCCAGGTGTTTTTAGGATTACAGGTGCAAGTGATAGGTATATTTTTGAAATTTTTTTAAAAATGCACTTTTATGACACAAAAATATACTTACACCCATTTTAATGTACCCCCAATTTAAACACAGCATTTATTTTGGGGAAAAAATTATTTTTATAACTTTTTCACTGTTGGAGAAAAATCCTTATACTGTAACAGCCATTTCACACAATTTAAGAGCATATGGTCACTAATTTATTTATTACCAGTTATTTATATAGCGCACACATATTCCACAGCGCTGTACAGAGAATATCTTACCATTCACATCAGTCCCTGCCCCAGTGGAGCTTACAATCTATATTCCCTACCACATGCTCACAAACATACACACTATGGTCAATTTTGTGGGGAGTCAATTAACCTACCAGTATATATTTGGAGTGTGGAAGGAAACCGGAGCAAACCCACACAAGTACAGGGAGAGTATACAAACTCCTCACAGTTAGGGCCGTATTGGGAATTGAACCCATGACCTCAGTGCTGTGAGGCAGTAACGCTAACCATTACACCGTCTGTGCTGCCCACTAACACACTTTTATACTATTCCCCTAGCGTTTGCAAAAGGATTGTGCAAGTAATAGGGACACACATATAGGCGAAAAGTTACATATTCAGGCAAACAGTGCACAAAGTTAAAGCATGCAAAGATGTATAGTTTTCGTGGCTAATAGGAAATGGCCCTCATCCTAATTACATTTTCATAATTTTTGGAATTTATGAAAAAATAATCCCAACCTATAACTAATTATAGTTTTTGTCTTTGTTCTGAAAAAGCTGCCTATACATTGGAGATAAATGCAAGACATTTCTATTGTACAGAGATATGTTAATGATCTACTAACTTATAGGGACTGATATTATTCACATTTTATGAATCATTTCTAAATGTTCTGGTTTAAGTGTTCACAGCATTAAATGAAAGCACAAGGATATTCACATGGATTTATTGAAGAAAACAAAAAATACACAGACAGCAACCATCACGTTTTTTATAAACTTTATCTGGTCCTCAAAGAATAAAAATAACCGTGCATGGAAACATTAAAATAATTGTAAAACTCCCAATATATCAAGCCTATAATTAAAACTTTATTGGAAATATATGATCAAATTTTTTTTTTAATCAAATTATAGTTATTTTCAAAGGAAAATATAACTTTTTGGAGTTTTTATTTTTTTAGTGTACCATGATTTGTGTTTGCAAAAGGAAATCCCTTAAGTGCTGCAGAGAGCTCAACAAATGGGCTTTCCCGTTTGATGACTGTTAGTATAGATTCTGCTACATCATAAGAGGTTTGTAAAGGCCCTTTTATGTCACCCTTTTCTTCCTCCACAGACACTTTCTGCTCTGAGGTGAGTATTACCACTTTGTGATTCATCGAAACCAAAATGACCAATGCTTACAGAGTGGGGCTTGTCATAGGAGGTACTAGAAAGGGATCTCAGACGACATTCCCTGTGGGAGGATGCCACACTGTCAGCAATCACACTGTCCTCATATGTAGGCAAAGAACACAGTATACGGGGGATTCAGAGCACGTGAATTGTGTGTTTAAAACAAATGCCTCTTAACTTTTAAAATAGTAGTTTACTTTTAACTAGGGATGTGCAGGCTCGGATAGGTTCGAGTTTGCACGTGGAGTTCGGATTTTTCCCTCCAAAAAAACGGAACTCAGAACGAGGCAAAACGTCATCTTACATGGACGAACATCATCATTCCTGGTCTTTTGTCCAGGAATGATGATGTTCGTCCATGTAAGATGACGTTTTGCCTCATTCTGAGTTCCGTTTTTTTGGAGGGAAAAATCCGAACTCCACGTGCAAACTCGAACCTATCCGAGCCTGCACATCCCTACTTTTAACCTGACACACTTGGGGTGGAATGTACTAAGCGTCGCTTCCGCGATGCGGTACATCCCCCCTGACTTCGCGTACATACCGCGGTTCATTACCACGGTATGTAGCAAGGATTTCGCAAAGGACAGCTCTCCCGATAAGAGCTGTCATTTACGATGCTGCCGAGCAGAGGGACTTCCGGGTTAAACACCCAGAAGTCGTTCTGCGCATGCGCAGAAGGCCGCAGGCCGTTGGGGCTCATGGGAGGGATCCGATCATATCCCTCCCAGCCAGGAGCATCGCATTAAGAAGCCCATAGGCTTCTATTGGGTAACGCCTCCTGAAGGTGGCGTTAAAACCCCACAAAACTGCATTTACGGGGGTTTTACCGCATTTTTCCGTTTAGTACATCCCACCCTTGCATACTTAGCCAGCGAAATAAGGGTTAAAAAAAACGTGAAAGTAGTGATGAGAAATTTATTAAAGAGGCTGTCCTACCCAGGCCTGTAGAATAAATGCCATGGTTAGTTGAAGTGCTTTGTGTACATGGATCCACAGAAAACTTTTCCTGTGTACAAGTGAATCTCACCCTAAAAGGACGCACTTATGAGATAGTAGCTGCGGTTGGTCCCAAGCTCCCTTACCCACTTAAATAGACCGCAATTTCCCAGGGTTCACTGAGCTCTTGAAAGTACCTACCTCACAAAGTGGAGAGGGGTGTCAAAATGACCAGTTCTCTTTGGAGAAGAAACCACTGAGCAACCAGTGCTGGACAATAATACTTTTACTCCAGATTGGGGTACTCTCCCAAATGATATAGATCTGTGAATCTTTACTCAGGTCCAGCAAAATAAGGCTGCCCTCAAAAATGTTATACCTATCTCGGGTGAGGCCAAGGGCATGCCTAAAACTGCCTTCCCTCTGGTTCCTGAGCCCCTTTCTAGTTTGCTGAGACCTTCGGATGTCCCTTTGGCAGATACATTGTCAGCGGAACTACGAGAAGGAGCAGAGCTCCTGGTCCGCAACAACCGGGATGTGTTTTCTCTTCTGCCAGGGTGCACTACCTTGGTGGAGCGCGACATAAATATACCTGTAGGGGTGGTTATAAAGCAGTGACTGCATCACAATCACGAGGCACTACGTCAAGCAGTCTGGCAAGAGGTGAAGGATATGCTTCAGATTGGGGTCATTGAGGAGTCCAGGAGTGATTGGTCAAGTCCTATTGTCCTAGGGCCTGATTCAGACCCGCTCGCAAGTGCACAGCACTCGCAAGCGGGTCGATGCTCCCCCACTGCGCATGCACTTCCTCCGGTGTGCGAATGTGCAAGCCCCAGTGAGCGACGGCAGCTCCGTCGCTCCGGGACTCACTACAAGACGGGGCGACTGTCGATGTTGATTGACAGCTTGCCCTGCTTTGTAGGTGGGGAGGGGGGTGGCTGCACAAACGCAGGCGTTCCCTTAGGAACTCTTTCCTGCTCTATTAGAGTAGGAGACCCACTCGGGCTTGCGGGAGCCGAGACCCTCCTGCAGAGGCTCGATGCAAACCCGATGGTCACGATAATCACGACCATCGCCAGGCTGCTCGCACTAGCTGTGGGTGGTCACCCACAGCTTTGCCAGCAGCCTGGAGGCTGAAACAAACAAACAAAATATGCCCTGATTCAGAGCGAGCGCTTGCAAACAGCGAGCGCCTCTGAATCAGGCCCTTAGTCCTTAAACCTAAGGGCAATACGTTTCTGTAACAACTTTAGATGTCTGAATCAAGTTTCCCGGTTTGACGCATACCTCGTGTGGACAAACTAGTGGAAAATTTGGTGAGTAGCCGGTATCTTATGAACCTAGACCTCACAAAGGGGTATTGGCAAATTCCCCTAAGAAAGACCGCCAAGGAAAAGACTGCCTTCTTGACACCCGATGGCCTGTATCAATATAAAGTACTTCCTTTTGGCCTTCATGTGGCACCAGCGACATTCCAGTGGTCCATTGATCTCCTACTAAGGCCACACCAGGGCCTATTTAGATGATATACAAAAGATTGGGAACACACACTTGCCCAAAGTCTAAAAAGTGCTGGACAGCTTAAGGCCACATGGGTTTACAGCCAGGTGTACCATCGGACTTTCAGAGGTCAATTACCTCGGGTATGTGATTGGCAAGTGAAACTACAACTACGGAAAGTGGAGGAGGTTATGTCCTGGCAAAGACCCTCCACCAAAAAACAAAAGGAGGACTTTCCTTGGGTGTTGGGCTATTACCACTGTTTCATTCCACATTTCTCCTCCAGAGCTTTTCCATTGACTGAAACCCTTAAGAAGGCTCAGCTGAAAATCATTCTCGTGTCCAAAACAGTTGAGACAGCATGGGAAGATATGAGGATGGCCCTGTGTTCCAATCCGGTCCTACAGGGACCTGATTTCCAGAAACCCTTTGTCCTGCAAACTGATGCCTCCACAACATGCTCAAAGCTGTTTTGTCACAGTCCATTGCAGGTGAGGAGAAGCCGATTCTCTACTTAAGTAGGAAACTGCTGCAACGTGAAAAAAAAGTACGCTATAGTCGAGCTACAGTAGAATGTTTGGCAATAAAATGGGCAGTAGAAGCCCTAAAGTATTATCTCCTTGGAAGAGAGTTTGTTCTAGTCACGGATCACACACCCTTGAGGTGGATGCACCTCAACAAAGAGGTCAAACCCAAGGTTACATGTTGGTTCTTAACCATTCAACAATATAAATTTGTCATATGACATCGGTCTGGAGCTCAACAAAGAAATGCGGACGTATTGTCCCTGAAGTTTAAAAAAGCCGAATGGTGTCGTTCGTCACAAAGGAAGATGTGCGCTTCCCCAAGCTTGGAAAAGCAAAACGGAGGGGGGATGTGTGGTGAGAGGGGTTGCCTCTCACCTCAATTACCCACAGTCCTGTGGGATCAGCTCCCTCCAAGGGAGAGCAAAACAAAGCCTGTCTGCAGCAACAGTTGAGGTTTGGAACTCCTGGTTTTCTGGGTTGCACAGGTCCAGCTGGCAGTCATCACTGGATGACAGGAAGGGTTTAGAACCCTCATCCACCCAGTGTTCTGGGTACTGACGCCGAATAGCGACCAGCGATTAGGCCGGAGTCTCATTAGTGCCAGGGACTTTTCTGAACTAGCTGTGCTAAGGAACATAGCAGATTGTGGCTGCATTCTACCATAGCAGACTGAACACTAGCACTTTGGTGCTGGGTCATTTACTTATAGCTGTATGTCTAATTACTGTGCCTGTTTGTCCAGGCTTCTGTCTGTGTATGTTAAAGTGAAGTGTCTGTTACAATTAAGAGGCAATGTTTCACCATGAACCTGCCTATCGTGTGTCCTATTTACTATGACCCTGTTACAAAATATATATATATATATATATATATATATATATATACACACACACTGTATATACAATGAAAATGTTGATGAATAAGAGCTAATGAAGAGCACAACATAAAATAACATGTATATTAAAACTAAGTAGGTAACTATATATATATAATGTCCGTATAGGTGTACCTGTACCAGAGAGGAGTGGTGTAACAGCGTTGTATTGCAAACGGGGTTACGGAATTTCCCCTATGTGACTTACTGTTTGTAGTTCTTCTGGATAGGGTCTTCTAGCAGTATGCAGTAGTCTGACACATTTCTTGTTGTGCGACCAACATAATAAAGTCCACAGGAACATTCAATTACATAAACTATTTAGGTGGTGTGGCATGTGATAAAGTCCTTAATTTGATAATTTTTGCCCTTTATGTTGAATTATGCAGTTTTTGATGTCTCATGTTTAACAGTTTTACACATGGCACAGTTGCCACATCTGTAAAACCCTTGGCCCTTACAGGATTGTTATTATATTCTAGGGCGCTGTGATCACGATTATTTTTTAGGTTATCAGCTTGACGATAGATGAAACTTGGTTTAGAGGGCAAAACTGAAAATAAAATCTAATCTTTTTGTAAAATATGCCAATGACGTTTAAAAACCTTTTTAACTTGGGTATGGTGACTGCCATATTGCCTAATAAAAGCCCATTCTTTATTGGTTTGTGATTTCTTTGTCTTTGGTAAAAAGCAGATTTCTGTCTGTGTTTAATACTTCAGTTTTAAGAGTTTCAATTACATCTTTATTGTAACATCTAGCAAGAAAATTGTTCTCCATTGTTTGAAGTTGTTGACTGCCAACATTATGGTCAATGCATTTCCTAACCATTTATGAAGGTGTTCGCTCTCTTTTTTAATGTAGCTATTGGTATCTGTAGGGTTCTTAAAACATATTGCTTGAAGCTTATTATTTTCAATATAGATGGTTAGATCAAAGAATGTAGGGCCTGATTCAGAGGTGCTCGCTGTTTGTGAGCGCTCGCTCTGAACCAGGGTGGGGCTTTTTGTTTTTTTTCGGCCCCCAGGCCGCTCACTAAGCTGTGGGTGACCACCCACCACTTTTGCGGGCGGCCTGGCGATGGTCGCGATTATCGTGACCATCGGGCTTGCGAGGAGACCCTGTGGTAGGGTCTCAGCACTCGCAAATCTGAGTGGACTTCCTGCTCTAATAGAGCAGGAAGTCCACCACTAACATCTCGAGTGATGTCAGTAGGGCCACCCACAAACGCCAGGTGTTCCTAAGGGAACACCTGCATTTGTGCAGCTACCCCCCCCTCTCCGCCATCAAAATGGGGCAAGCTGTCAATCAACATCGACAGCCGCCCCATCTTGTAGCGAGACCCATTGCGATGGAGCTGGCAGAGGTGGCACATGTGCAGTCGGGGACCATCGACCCGCTTGCGAGCGTTGTGCGCTTGTGAGCGGGTCTGAAACAGGCCCTTAATCTCTTGCTTGCTGCTGTTAAAGATGAAATTGATAGTGTTTGTATTTAATGTGGAGCAGAAATACTTTAGGTTCTCTTCTGTCCCTTTCCAAAAAAAGAGGACATCGTCGATATAGTGAAACAATGATACCAGTCACCCCCTAATTTGGTTACACCAGATACATGGTCAACCGATACACTATTCCATATTTTGTCAAGAATTGTTCCACCTCTCTGTTCAGATACCTCCATTATCAGATCTAAGAATTTTAAGTCTGTGCCCTATTTGGTTCTCTATGAGTCTCATGTCACACAGTATTCACTAATACACGTTTCTTCTAATGGACCACACATGTTTGAATGTACTATTTCAAGTAATGCTTTACTTCTATTGGTTGACTTCGGAAATGGTTGACGACTTTGTTTTCCAAATATGCAGCTTTCACACACAGGTTTCTCTATGTTAGTCACCAATATTCCTGTGATCATCCCATTCTGCAGCTTTGGAGCACTGTCACATCCGAGGTGACCAAGGCCCTCATTCAGAGCCGCTCGCTAGCGGCCGTACGCTCGTTCCGAGCGATGTTCGCACATCTGCGCATGCGTACAGTTTTAGTACGCATGCGCGAACCAGTCAGTGCGGCCGAAAATCGTTTGTACGCTATATAGCGAGTGCCTGCTATTTTGAGTGACAGAATGAGGCATATGTGGGTGGTAACAGGGGAAGGTGCTTGTAAACGGGGGAGTGGAATTCGAACGCAGGCGTACTTAAAGGTCAAAACGGGCGTTTCAAGGGAGTGCATAATTAATCCAGCAGCGTCATTGACCACGTCACTTGATTTTTTTAAAATCAGAACTGCTCGCAAAATAGCGGTTGAAAAAAGCAACCACAAGAATAGCGAGCAGTTCATGCGCTGTACGATGTACTCGATTAATCTAATAAATAGCGGACATGACGTATGGTGCGAGCGGCCAGGGGGCGTTTTTAACAAATAAACGAGCGTATGTTTTGCTCGCTCATTCAGAATTAGAGGTGTGAACAGACTGCAATTTGCGAACGGATCATTTGAATAGCCACCCCTTGTTTTTGAACGAACGACCGCAAATAGCGAACGGCTCTGAATCAGGCCCCAAATCTTCTATGCCAGCGTTCAAATGACTGTGACTCACTTGTCATCATTGCCATAGCATACTCACTGGTACAGATATTGGTTCAGCAATAGAGAGGAACAGATGCGTATCAGCCGGTGACTTTTCTATCTCATGGTAACAATGCAGGTTCCTGGAACAGCAGATGAAGCAGAGTAATGTTGTGAGTCTCTGGAGCTATGAAGAGGACATCCATCCACCAACTAGTCGCTCATACAAAGTGGCAAGATTGCACTGTGCTTTTGCAGACACACTATTGGCAGCCATCTTCGTTAGGGAACAAGGCTTCCCTAGAGGACCCATGTTGTTGGAGACTGTCCACTCCACCACTATCAATCTAAAAGTAAAATTTATCCCAGCGCAATATAGTTTATCTCAGAGAAATCAAATTTATCTCAGAGGTAAATTCCAATAAATTCCAATATGACTACATGCAGTGTGGGAGAGGGCACCCAGCAAGGGATTGTGTCAGGAGTGTGAATGTTTCTCTATGTTAGTCACCAACATTCCTGTGATCATCCTGTTCTGCAGCTTTTGAGCACTGTCATATCTGAAATTACCAAATCTTCTATGCCAGCATTCAAATGACTGTGTACAGATATTGGTTCAGCAATAGAGAGGAGCAGATGCTTATCAGCCGGTGACTCATGGTAACATAGCAGGTTTCTGGAACAGCAGATGAAGCAGAGTAATGTTGTGGGTTTCTGAAACTAAGAAGAGGACATCCATCCTCCACCATGTTGCTCATACAAAGTGGCAAGATGGCACTGTGCTTTTGCAGATACACTATCGGTAGCCATCTCAGTTAGGGAACAAGGCTTCCCTAGAGGACCCATTTTGCCAGAGACTGTGCAGTAGCACACTCCACCACTAACAATCTAAAAGTAAAATTTATCCCAGCTCAATATAGTTTACCTCAGAGAAATAAAATTTATCTCAGAGGTAAATTCCATTATGCGGTGCGGGAGAGGGCACCTAGCATTTGGTATTATTATTGTAAGGTTTGTGTCAGGAGTATGGAAGTTGCATCAGGTGGAAAGGAGCAGAAATAATTAGTTTGGCCTCAATAGGTTAATGGTGATGGTGGCACCCTAATAGGGTTGACGCCGGGGCCGGATTGGCCATCTGGCACTTCTGGCAAATATTAGAAGGGCAGATGGCCTGTAGGGCCGGTCCGGACTAAAACCTGCCTGAGCAGCTCCGCCTCCCATTGCACTGCTCAGCCAAGATGCTGAGAGATGGGAGCATGCGGCAAGTTCACGCACCATGTGGCAAGGCCACACCACCTTTGCACGAACGCCAGGGCTGATCTGGAGCCCCAGTCCATCCCTGGTTGAAGCTGAGTTTTTACTATAGGGATTTGTTTGTGTTTTTATTACCAATTTGGGGGGTGATTAGGGTTGTAGAAGAATAATGATGGCACATGGTGACCAGTCTTATGCTGTTACAGCAATAATATTTTTGAGCGGAATTGCCAAGAAAGTATAGGGTGAGTCACATGACGCAGCAGACTGATCAGGTGTGAGTGAGTGTTTGGAATGACTTTTTAGAACTGCAACATTACAAAATAATTTCTGGTTCTACAAGTGCCGCAGGGCAGGCTTCCTGGAACCTGTAGTCCCACTGTAACTATATTATTTCTTTCTTTTACACAATTACACACTTCCACAAGGACTGGTTGATTCTCGGGAGGGAGATCCCCATTTTATTTTTGGGGTTCCCACTATCCGAAGACTGACAGTCCTGGGCTGACCAGTTTGGGGTTGGATGAGATTATGGCAGGGGGACCCCACGCTGTATGTCTTCTTGGTACAGTGTAAACCCCTCCTCCCCCCTGGTTCAGCCTCATGCTGGTTACTGAAAATATGAGAGCACACCATGCCATTTCCTCCCCCCCCCCCCCGAATTTCCAGGACCACAGGTAGCTCAGAGGTCCTGGGCTGGTTATACTTTTGTGGGGGGACCATTTTGTTCTGATTTTTAATCCTTTATTTACAGTGTACACACACAAGCACTGCACAAGCTCAGCAAAGTTTATTTAGAATGGGCAAATACGATTGAACTCGTGCATGATACAATACGATCAGTATTACCATTGAATCAAAATAGACAGTCAAACACGGTTATGTGTTTGAGCGTGAAAAACACAAGCAAGTCTGACCACTATGTTTTTTCACGACCAAACATTAATCTTAGTAAATTTACCCCAAGGAGAGCGCACTACAAGCACCAGTATTTCAAAAAAGCTTTGACTAATTTAAGATTTCACTTTTTAAATTATACTATGACCATGATATTTTAATAAATTAAAATAATAATAATACGGTTTCTTTTCTCTTTGTATTGCATTATTCAATGTATTTTTGATACTGTATGCAATTATATAGATTTCTTTAAAATCATAGGTTTAAATACACAAATAAGAACATATCTTACAATAAAGGGCAATTTTCCTCATAAATATGTCCTTTTCTCTATAAATACATTACCATGGTATAAAAATACTTCTCTATTATTCTTCCGTGCATTCCATATAAGTAATGCATTCAAAATATTATAGAAATTACGAAATATAAGGGATATATTCCTAATTCTGTTTTGAAAAAAAATGTTATACAGGAATTCTCTTTCAAATTTTATTTAATGTTCGATGCTATGTAAGGGCTATTAATCTCATTAATTAGCTCTTTTTTCTAGCAGCACTGTTCAGCGGTAACTCACTAAGGTCCTGTAGAAATTGTTGTTGTCAGGAGGGGTCAAAGAGCAAAATAGTTTGTGAACTACTGACCTAGTTCATTCTATAAAATGATAGTTAGAACCTCATTGACTGCTATGAGCAACACCTCTACTTGTCCTCTTTAGATTTTTTGATATATCTCACCCCAAGTGAAAGAGTAACTGACCAGATGACCTCGCTCCACCAAATGATCACAGATTTTTGACACTGATAGAATAAAGGGTAGTTACTCATCCCTGAGTAACCTGAGTGGGCTTACTTCTTCACTAGAGAATCCCTCTCACTCTTCCCACTGCATGGTGGTTGGGTAACTCACTGCCACCACCAGGCTCCTACACCGGCACCTGGAACCACGCATTCCACACAAGCTCCTACCACCAACACCTGGAACCGCCTACTTCTGGGTATGTGTGGACATGCTGCTGCAACATTTCCTGGGTAGTGTTGGCTAATTTCCAGTGATCCCTCACTATGGACCAGTATGAAACATATACATATATTCTTCAGAAGTACAATCCCCTCTGATAGAGGATACACATTCTTTCAGGGCCACATCAGCAATTCCTTACACAATAAAAAACTAAATAAATAATAAAAATGCAGAGTCCATACATTTAAATATATGTCTCTGAATTCTAGAACTGTGCACAGCACATCAAATATGAAATGTTAAAGTGCATTAAAACACTTCCCAACATTTTTACTTACATTCAAAAGAATGTTGCTCTGGTCTCAGCAACCAGCGCTGAGAATTGTCTCCCTTGGTGATGTAGCCCCCAGGTGCTGCTCCAGGATCACAGTTAGCTGCAACAGTTATTACAAATGTATAAGCTACATGATTACATATGTAATCCACCTCAAGCACATATGGTTATTATTTCCTTTTGAATGCACAGCAAAGTGAAAGATTATGCAGTAGGGACCAACTTAGATGCATGACTATTGTCTCCGGCAACAGCAACATAAAATATACTTTGCAGTAGGGCTTCATAATGGATTTGAAAGGTAACTTTAAAATTCTGTAGTATAGTCTGCTGATGATTTAAGTCCCTTTCAAAGAAGCAACAAGCACTTCACCGAGAAAATTCTGATTGGGATCAATAAATTGTCATGATTACACTTAGGAGATGCAACCGTCAATTGACCAGGAGACTTGCTTGCTAATTATTACATGTTTCCAGCAGTATAGCATACTCAGGTGCATGGATGAAATAGTATTAGGAGAGAGACTTGCAGAAATGCAGAAGACTAAATAACAATAGATCAGTAAACCAGAAATGCAAATAGTCCAGGAAACCAGTAATGCAAAAAGTCCAGGAATTAACAGATTTCACTGTCAGAAAATCCAGGACTGCAATGACACGGTTGTACAAGAATGAAAGGCTGTGAGTAAAACTAGACAGGTTTACAGGATCACACACCAGACACTACAGGAACTAAATACTGTGAATAGTGCTTAGCAGGTTCACCAGATAATTCAGGCAATGCAGAGAATCTATGACTTCAAGGTTAAGATCCAGTAAGACAAGAAGTAGCTAGGTGTCGCAACTCTTGGGTAGATAATGGCTGCTAGGCTATACTTTGAGGAAACGATTGGTGAGACCCAGAACTGAGGCGCGGTGTTTAACATGCCGGCGGTATTCACCAGGGACCTCTGCAAGGAGGTTTGGACTTAACTGCGTCTGACACGCAGGTCGCAACCCTCAACCTGGGTTCCCTAGTACAGGTGCAAAGCCGGGTCAGAACAAACGGACAAGATTGTACCAGGGAGTAGACGTATGCAAGTCACAGAGGATAGCCAAGGGTCAAACTGGAATATCAAGCGAAGTACCAGGGAGGAGAAAGGGACTTCCTTATATAGGCAGGGCTTTGAATTAGGCACCTTCAGTGACATCACAATGAAATGTGGTCTGGCCCTCTAAATCTGTTTCAGGTCAGTGCACTTGCCTCCAGGGGAGCCGCTGCCTCTGACCGGCACCGCTGGACCCGGTAAGTGCGTTATGGTGTCTGACACACTGTGATATTACCCCTTCCTCTAGGGTTGGGAGCCAAGCACCCCATAAAAATGGCTTGCCAGAAAACTACTGATGGAATTTCCAAAGAAGTTGAGGTGCATGAATATACAAAGCCTTGACCCAACAGCATTCTTCAGGACAAGGGGGTCATTCAGAGTCAGTCGCAAGCGCTGAGCGCTCGCAACCGACTCAATGTTGCCCCACTGGGCATGCGCACGACGGAGCCGGCTCCGTCGTGCACATGCGCGAGGCCCGGCTAGCGACGGGGCGAGCTTTCGATGGTGAGTGACAGCTCGCCCCATTTGGGAGGCGGGCAGGGGGTGTGCCTGCCCAAACGGAGGCGTTCCCGCTGGAACGCTTGCCGTTTGGGGGCAGCCCCACTGACATCATTGCTGATGTCAGTGGGTAGCTTCCTGCTCGATCAGAGCAGGAAGCTCCCTGGGGCTTACGAGTGCCCAGACCCAACCTTAGGGCCTGGTCGTAAGCCCCGATGGCCTTGACCATCGCGACCATCACTCATGTCGGTCGCTAGAGCTGTGCCCTGATTCAGTGCGACCACTTGCAACTAACGACCGCCTCTGTCCAATATCCCTTCAGCACACCAGGACTTGAACCATACCCCGAGAGATTCTGGGGTCCAAAATTTGCTTCACCTCATATTCCTCATGATGGTACACTGGCATAGCCAAAGGAGAATCGAGAAGAGGGAGTTATGGAAAACGTTCAGTATTTTAAGCGTGCCTGGCAGCCTCAGACGATAAGCCTCGGGTTGGTCACTTGGAGGATCTGAATAGGCCCAATAATCCTGGGAGCAAACTGCATTGAAGGCACCTTCAATCATAGATTTTTGGCTGACAACCAGACTCTATCCCCAGGACTAAGTAAAGGACAGTTTTTCCTCTTCCTGTCCGCATACAATTTGTACTTAGAAGAGGCTTTGCACAAATTCCTCTTACTATTCTCCAAATTTTGAGGAAACGATTCAATGTACTGTGGATCACTGGAAGTGAAACTGACTGGAGGGACGGTAACTCTGGTAACACAGGATGCAGACCGTATTGGATGAATAAGGGAGAGTAATCCAATGCCTCATGGAACAGATTATTGTGTGCAAATTCAGCCCACGGCAACAAAGGTACCCAATCATCTTGATTGGCTGAAACATACAATCGAATAAACTTCTCCAGATCCTGATTCACTCGCTCTGTCTGACCATTGCTTTGAGGATGATAGGCTGATGAAAAACTCAATTTAACTGCAAAGCATTTACATAATGACCTCCAGAATTCTGATGTAAATTGTACCTGCAGTCTGAGACAATGGGCCTGATTCAGAGCCGTTCGCTATTTGCGGTCGTTCGTTCAAAAACAAGGGGTGGCTATTCAAATGATCCGTTCGCAAATTGCAGTCTGTTCACACCTCTAAGTCTGAACGAGCGAGCAAAACATACGCTCGTTTATTTGTTAAAAACGCCCCCTGGCCGCTCGCACCATACGTCATGTCCGCTATTTATTAGATTAATCAAGTACATCGACCAGCGTATGAACTGCTCGCTATTCTTGTGGTTGGTTTTTGCTACCACAATCTTGCGAGCAGTTCTGGCTATAAAATAACCCAGTGACGTGGTCAATGACGCTGCTGTATTAATTATGCACACCCATAAAACGCCCGTTTTGACCTTTAAGCACGCCTGCGTTCTGATCTCCACTCCCCGTTTTCAAGCACCTTCCCCTGTTACCACCCACATACGCCTCATTCTGTCACTCAAAATAGCAGGCATTCGCTATATTTCGAGCACATGAATTTCGGCCGCACTGACTGGTTCGCGCATGCGTATAACGATCCGTACGCATGCGCAGATGTGCGAACATCGCTCGGAACGAGCGTACTGCCGCTAGCGAGTGGCTCTGAATGAGGGCCAATGACCCTTGGGGAACCCATGCAGCCTGAAGATTTCTCTAATGACTGCTTCTGCCAGTTTCGGAGCAGAAGGTAAACCTTTTAATTTGACGAAATGAGCACCCTTGGAAAATCTATTCACCACCACCCAGATGGAATTGAACTCTTGGCAAGATGGTAGATCAGTGACAAAGTCCATGGATATATGGGACCAAGGACGATCAGGCAATGATAGTGGACATAGAGACCCAGAGGGAGGGTGAGGTGGAACCTTGTGTTGTGCACATGTAGTACAAGCTGCCACAAAGTCTTTCACATCATAAAGTATTGTTGGCCACCAATAATTCCTGTGGATTCATTTCAGAGTTTTCCTCAAGCCTATATGACCGGTGAAGTGTGATGGATGAGCCCACTGAAGTTTCTTAGACTGGAGTTTGGATGCTATGAATGTTTTTCCCGGTGGAATCTTGACCTTGTTGGTGACAGTCACAAAGCAAGCAGGGTTCAGAATGGGCTTGTCCTCCCTTACTTCCTCCATGTCAGCAGAACTGAATGCTTGGGGCAGGGCATCGGCTTTGACGTTTTCATTACCCGAGTGGTAGGTAATCACCAGATTGAACCAATCGAAAAATAATGACCACAGTAATTTATGCAGTGAGCTGTTTGAAAGTATGTCAGGTTCTTATGATCGGTATAGACTTTCACCGGAAATTTTGCTCCCTCCAACAATTATCGCCATTCTTGAAGGGCCAGTTTGATGGATTGTAGTTCTTTATCCCTGACAGCATAATTCTTCTCCAGAGCAGAGAACTTGCAAGAGAAGAACCCACAGGAATACTACTTGCCCTCTTCATCCATCTGTGTGACAGCACTGCCCTAGCTCCAACCATAGAGGCATCCACCTACAGGAAAAAAGGTTGGTCACAATTTGGTTGTTTCAGAATGGGTGCTGATAGGAAACACTGCTTTAGAAGGACAAAAGCTTCCACTGCCTAAGGAGGCCACGCTTGAGTGTCTTGACCCTTCTTGGTAAGAGCAGTGATAGGAGTTGCAATGGATAAATTATTCCTGATGAGCTGGTGATAGAAGTTGCAAAAACCCCGGAAGCATTTCAACCCAATTGGACGGGGCCAGTTGACAATAGCGGTAAGCTTTTCTGGATCTGTCCAAAGGCAAGAACCTGAAATAATGTATCCCAGAAATGTCAGTTCCTTTTGCTCGAAGGAACATTTTTTTAGCTGGCAGAAAAGCTGGTTGGTCCGGAGTCGTAACAGTACTGCACATATGTGTTGGCGATGGCTCACTGTATCTTCAGAGACTATCAAGATGTCATCTAGATATACCACAACAAACTTACAGGTCCTGGAAGATATGATTCATGTATGTTTGGAAAACAGCTGGGGCATTGCTTAATTCAAAAGGCATGACTAAATACTCGTAATGACCATCACTAATTTTAAAGGCCGTCTTCCACTCATCCCCAGATCAGATTCTGATTAGATTGTAGGCCCTGTGAAGGTCTATCTTGGTAAAGATATGTGCCCCTTTCAAAGAGCTCAGAGATAAGAGGTAAGGGAAACCAGTCCTTGATGATAATGGCGTTCAGGCCCCATTAATCAATGTCCGTCTCAGATCTCCATCTTTCATTTTAATAAAGAATAGGCCGGCTCCAGCAGGTGAGTTGGACCCACACTCCAATATTCTTGAGTGTATTCTGACACTGCGTGGGACTCAGGAAGTGAGAGAGGTAAGACTCTGTCACGAGGAGGTATTTTCCCAGGTAACAAGTCTATAGCGTAGTCACACTCCCGATGAGCGGGAAGCATCTCAGTGTCCTATTTACCGAATACATCCCTGAAGGACTGGTAAGGAGCTAGAAGTGGAGAGATGACTGAACTCCAAATAGCACAGTGTGGAGGTTTAACAGATGACAAACATGACCTATAGCATTGAGAACCCCGCGACAGGATTTGAGGTTCACTACAATCTAAAATGAGAGCGTGCTTGCGAAGCCAAGGAAGACCCAGGAGGTATATTGGACTTGAGTAGAGTAATATTATATAGTGAAGATTTATTAGACACTGGTGGTATACTCTTTCTGATTTAAGTAAGTGTTCCCAAATAAGTTATTGCATTTAAACAGAGCCTCCAATATATTATACTGTTCATATTAATGTAATGTGTGGCAGTTCGCAAATGTAACTTTTTCTGCTTTTACCTTTTGCTAACAAACGCTTCAGTCACTGGGGCAGATGCCAAACTGTACATTATTATAGGACAATGGCATCCATGTCCAAAAACATTTATGAAGGAGTTTCAGTCATGCAATTTTGAATAATCTAACATCAATTAGTACAGCCCTAGTATAAGCCTAATTGCAATGTACAGTTATTTACACACATACCACTTTTGTAAAAGACAGCTATAAAAGTCTGCCCAACCCTCTCTGTGTCAAACTGATGGCAAACTGCAGTATGAGTCTAGCACAGGTGAGTTACAACATTAATTGTTTCAAAAATAATCCAACATTACCTAGTAAAAAATACTCATAGATTGAGGCAGTGTGTTGCTTCCGAGGTGTCTCCAGTTTAAGAAATTGCTTAGTTAGTTGCATTTGGCTTTTTGTGTCATCTGTTGTGGTTATGCATTAAAGTATGGTTGCTGCTATTCATACACTTTTATTTTAGTTCTGTTTTTGGTTTAAAGACAATTTTTCTTTTGATGCAAACAGATAGAAAAACATGCAAATGTATGTAGCCAAGCATTGAGAGAAAAGGAAACATCTTTGACCTTTTATGTGGTAAGTATGGTCATGCAGCAGAATTTAAGAAGAAACTGACTGACAAGTGTTTTGTATTATTATTATAATTATTATATTTTATTTATAAGATGTCACAAGGGTTCCTTAGTGCCATACAATGGGATCAAACTGACAAGAAACATAAGCACAATGTTACGATCTGCAAGGAACCACTGTGTAAGACCCCTAGAGTCAAGTTGGCGAGGTCTTCTGCCAATAACAGCCACCACTGTCTCCTTAGAGCTTACGTGGCAATCCTGCAGATCCCACAATGTTACGCGCCAGATGTTGGTACTGGATGGCACAGGTCACAGTACAAGTCACTATGCTGGAAAAGTCGCTGTATAGTGACCTGAAAGACCACATCCGACTTAGAGAGCCGAGATGCGACTAGTAGAGCCAGATGAGGCTTTGTGAGCCAGGGTGTGGCCTTGAGGGTCAAGGAGTGGCCTTGAGGGCCGAGGCGCAACTTAGATGGCAGTGGTGTGTGACATTGAAGGTCATGGTGCGACTTTGAGGGTCGAGGTGCGACCCTGGTGGTAAATGAAAGTAGACCGCAGGCAAACGTTGAAGGTGATGGTAGAGTGAGCAGCAATGGTAGAAGGCTGTTAGCCATGGATGGAAGTCATCAAACAGAGGTGAATGCTGAGAGTACGGTGAAGCCACAGGCTGAGGATGACAGCAAGATGATAAAGACGACCTGGATACAGACAAGGCAGTCTGGAGCACAAACTAGCAGGATACTGGCAGACAGAGACTTCAACAGACAGACAGGAACCAGGATTCACACAGGAAGAGTAAACTATCACCGGCAGTGCAGAAAAACTAAAGAAAGATCCTCCATCAATGAGTTGCCAGTGCAGAGATTGTTTGACGGCTGACAGCTGGGACACTGCACGTCTATCCGGCAGGACCAGCAGCACCCACGGATGTCCGACATCTTGGTCTCCCAGCAACTGTGGGCTCCATCCTAGTTCGGCATCCACATTGCATGGTGACCGGGGAAGTTGTCAGACCCTGCAGTCGGAGGTTGTGGCGTGAAGGTAACAAGCCACGATGGCAGCTTGTGACACAGACTAATACAGATAGTGTATCTACAGACGTATCCTGCTACATCTTTGCTCCATACGCCATGTGACCATTGCTAGGACACCATCCCCCAGCCACTAGGACAACTGCTGTGTATGTTGCTAATCGGTACACATCAGTTGGTGCTGGTGACCATGGCAATGTAGACAGTGGTGGCATGCCTAAGAAATTAATAGTGGGGTCTGAGCAAACTCTCAGCCAAAAAAGAGGTGTCTCTGGATTACAAACTGACTGTGCATTTTACGCTGCTTATTTGCGGCAATGTCGGCAATGCTGTGCCACTTGGAGCTCGGATATCATGTCGCTAATCGGTACACTTTAGTAAGTGCCGGTCACTGTGGCACTTTGAAATCTTTGGAGCGGGAGCTGTGATCACAATACATACTTGGTGTGCCATCTAGGCCCCTTCCCCTAAAGCAATCATGAGCCTTCCATAACATAATAAAGGACAAATTACCCCCACCCCCATACCACCACATTAAGGTGGGATTTTCTTTTGGGCTTTTGACTTGTTTTGCTTAAATCCACTTTGCATAAATGCAGTTTACCTCGCACAGTGGGCCTGATTCGTAGATGTATGCAATGCTGACATTTACGCAGATTGGACGTTTCGCTCTGTGCGACATGCAGTAATTGTTTGGGGGAGGTAACAGGGTGGTTAGACAAATTATGCCTATGCTTTGTATAAGAGGGTAGAAGTGGGCGTCCATATGCTCAGATATGCTTAGGAAACATTAGCATATTTCCGCAGCTGCATTTTGTGCAAAATCACAGATGCGTTTGCATTAAGGTACATCTCTGAATCAGGCCCATTGTGCCCTACACTTTACCTCTTTACCATTAAAGGCAAATTGAACTTTCTTTACTGTAAACTGTTAAATTGAAAATACAAAACATGGTGTTCAACAAGTTTTGTTATTTAAATAAATAAAAAAAATATTCAAAAAGCATTCCAAAATAAAAAAACAATCTACTAAAAGGTGGGCAATCACCCTACAGAGTGCTAAAATTTGAAGAACTTGCTCCGTAGAAAAAAAAAGAAAAAGGCACAGTATTACAACACTGTTGTACAGTACAGTAAATTGTATAATCTTGACATCCACAATGTACTGTATTGTAAGTACTACACTACTGTATACACGTGGGCCCCTTTGGTCCTGGAGGCTGAAGTGTCGGAGAGGAATTAGCTCTGTTAGAAAAAAAAGATATGATGCTGGAGTATAACCTTTACATTATGCAACATTGTAGAGCTGCCGCATAACATTATGTCGAATTGTAGTGTCGCCGCTTAACATTGACACATTGTAATACCCACAATTCACAATATACTACATTGCAATGGAACTACATTATGGAGGATGAGAGGAAGATCACATGTAATTTCAAAGCATGATATATTTTTAGGTCACCATTTTAGAATGCTCTGTGGAGCATTGGACCAAATCTAGGAGTCTGGAGGAGCAGTAGAAGAACCTACAGTACATTACCTAAATGTGACCGCTCCATCTCATTGGCTGTGGAACTCCCTGGCTCCACAGCTGACTCGTCAATGATTAGCCAGTCTGTGTGTAAAATAAAAATGCTTTATTGTAAAATCAAGTACTTTTATTGTCTGGAGATTAAACATGGGGGAGAAGCAGTATCATCACACATAGGGGTAGATTTATTAAATGGTGATATGGGGAAGAAGTGGTATCAGTGCACATTATGTGCGCTGATATCACTTCTTCCCCATGTATTATTGAGGGGCTGTGTGGTAGATGACAGGGGTGCTATGCTCCCCCACTCTGGCAGATTAGATGTTCTGACATCTCATCGTTGGTGATTCCTGCTTCGCCTCGGTAAAGAGCAGAAGCAGGAAGAGTTAAAGCGGCACGATCTGTGCTGCTATAATACATCTCCCCCTAAATATGTACATCTCCCTCTAAATATGTGCTTATGCCACTTTTCCCTGTAATGCCGCTTCATACATCTCCCCCACTGTACTGTACCAATACTTGGGTGGAGGCACCGATATATAAAAAAGCAAGGTTAAAGCTTACCAGAATCACTGCTCTCCTCCACACTCTCCGTCTCCATAACTATGATCCGGAGGTGTTCTGTTTAAAGAAAAGAAAAATACAGTAATGTACTCAGTGGGAAAGTACAGGGTCAACATACAATTATTGTACACTACAGTACAGTAACCAAAACATAAAAAGAGCACAAGTAACAATTAGTACCATAATTCTCAGGACACAATACAGCTGGGAAGCAAGGTGAACGAGGGAGTAACCGATGAACGGTTTTTAGAGTACAGAGGGCCTGATTCAGCAAGGAACGCAGTTACTAATACGCACATAATCAGTCGATGTTTGTGCTCTGCGCATGCATATGCATCGCAGTGCGCATGCGTGTACTAGCAATTGCGATGGGAACAGCGATTGCAGAGTCTACGCAGACCCAGAGCAGAGTGATTGACAGGAAGTGCCATTTGTTGGTGGTGACGTGGGGGTGGTCGGGCGAACGCAGGTGTGCCAGTGTATTTCAATGCCATTGAAGGGGCGTGCATAAATTATCCACTGTGTGGCCATAAGCAGCCAAACCACTGATAGCGTGTGTGGCTGGTAGCAATTTCTAAGTAAGGTCAGGACTTGTGCAAGTGTGCATATGGGTCTGATGTTACTCGATGTTACCGAAAGTTTTGCTATGTTCCCCTAGTATACGGATGTGAGTAAGGGGAAGTGGACCTTCTTATGTCAGGATGTAATCGCAATGTGAATGCAAACATTTAAATAGCACTGCTGATATTAGCAACTATTGTGCGATCATATAAGCAGAATTGCGATCCGTAGTGAATCAGGCCCAGAGTACAGGAGGTATTGTACAATACAGGAGGGAGAGAGACAGTCTTAAAAAGGAAGAGAAGTACAGTAGTAAAACACAATGTACTGTACAGTACTTACTTGACTAGGGAAGGTTTTTTACGCTCTGCCTCCACCTCCATCTCCACCTCCACCTCCGCTACTTCCGTCTCATGCCGGTGGCATGGTTCTGGGCCTGTGTAAAAAAAAAAAAAAATAATATATATATATATATATATAATCTTGTCTAAAAAAATATTTGAACATATATGTACTGTATATACAGTAAATAAACCCTGACTGTACTATTATTATTATTATTATTACACTTTATTTACAGTATAAGGCGCCACAAGTGTACATTACATACAAGTGTACATTACAGTAACAAAAACATAAAAAGAGCAAAATTAATTATTAGTACTGTTCTAGATTCTCAGGACACAATACGGCTGGGAAGCAAGGTACACTAAGCGAGGAAGTAATCAGAGAAGCGTGGACCTGACTCCAATAGTGATGGCACAAGTAGCAGAAGTAGAGCTGCTGGGAGAGATGAACGGCCATGAGTGAGGGGAATTCTGGGCTACTGTAAATGGCTACTGATTAAATGAAGGCTGTCAATAAATTGTTAGAGAAGATGGTTGTAAGAACAGGGTGGAGGAGGATTCTGCTCTTTGGGATTACAATCTAGGGGAGATGTCATGAGGTGTGAGCATGTAGAAGGGGACCTGATGGCAGAAAGTAAGCAAGGTAGAGATGGCCGAGGTACAGTAGCAGGATGGGGTGACTGACAGTGGCATAACTACTGCTCCCGCGCGGTGGCTTGGAGGCGCTGGATAGCTTGGGGGCGTCGGGGGCAGTAGTTACGCCACTCAGTGGAGGAACTCCCGTGACTCCCTCCATCTGCCGGGCGCCCGCTGAGTGTGTTACCAGCGGGCGCCCGGCTGCTATTGAAACCCCCGACGGCAGCCGGAGGACGGAGCTCCCTCTGACTTCCGGGCCCCGCAGGGCACTATGGGAGTGACGTCATGACGTCACTCCCATAGTGCCGAGGAGCGGACGCCGGGGACGGAGCTCGGGAGTGAGCTCCGTCTTCCGGGTCCCGCAGAGCACTATGGGAGTGACGTCATGACGTCACTCCCATAGTGCCGAGGAACGGACGCCGGGGTATGGGCGGCAGCAGCACTGGAGCGGGTATAAAGGTAAGTGTTTTTTTTTGTTTTGTTTTGTTTTTTTGTGTGTTTGTGTGCGCGCAGGGGGGGAGAGCAACTACAGAGGACTAACTACTGGGGGCAACTACAGGGGGCTCACTACTGGGAGCAACTACAGGGGGCTCACTAGGGGCAACTACAGGGGGCTCACTATTGGGATCAACTAGGTGCAACTACAGTGGGCTGACTACAGGTTGCAACTACAGGGGGCTCACTACTGAGGGCAACTACAGGGGGCTTACCACTGGGGGCAACCACAGGGGCAACTACAGGGGGCTCACTACAGTGGGCAACTACTGGGCACAACTACAGGGGGCACTACTAAAATGGGCACAACTACAGGGGGCACTACTAGAAGGGGCACAACTACAGGGGGCACTACTTGAAGGGGCACAACTACAAGGGGCACTCCATATGGCCACAATTACAGGGGGCCCTGCATAATGGGCACTACTACAGGGGGCATTGCATAAGGGGCACTATTACAGGGTGGCATGTGTAAGGGACATTGCTGTGTGGCATAATGTGTTGTAAGGGGCATTCCGGTGTGGCACACTGTGTTGTAAGTGGCATTACTTAGTGTGTCATAATGTGTAAGGCACGTTGCTGTATCATGTAACCACACACCTTAAACGTCGTCTTTAGGTGTGTTTGATCTTTGGGCGGGGGAGGAGTTGGGCGGGAGGGGGGCGCCTGAAACTTTTTTGGCATGGGGGAGCAAAATTTATAGTTACGCCACTGGTGACTGACCTGATGACAAGGTTACAGTATGTAGTGGAAGGGTATGCTTTGATGGGTTTTCAGTGCACGTTTAATTTGAATAAAAATAAACCCCTACTGTATTATAATTCTTTACGCCATTAGTATTAGCCTTCCGTTATACACAATTTGTGACAGGGCAGGGCAGGGGTACACGATGGTCCCAGCACATGAAGAGAAAATTAAAAATACATTGTTTGGCTAGTGCCATCGATGGTGGTGAACCATTGTTTCTGACAGATGCAGCTATTGATATTGACAGCTGAAACTGTCTTTGGCCTATTACCACAGCTGCGGCGGACAACAGTTATAGAGGCACGATCTGCTATAATACATCTACCCCTTTGTCACATACTGTACTGTAGTTATTCACGTCACACAGTAGTGGCCATGGGCGAAACTACCATAGTATTTTGAAAATATTTATGGTCGATGGCCATCCCTACATCGTTTGGCTCTGTGCCAGTGATGGCGGTGAAAACTTGGTTACCACCTACACTGTAGCATTGTAAAATCATCAACCATCGGTGGTTAACCATTAATGTCATATGTCACTGTACAGTTTATGTCACACAAAGCTCATTCAAGTTATGTCACACAGTAATGGTGCTTTGGAGGATTCTGATTGGCTATACTTAACTACAGTGCTGTAACTACACAGTAGCACTGTACTTACTATGCACAAGGCGCTGCCCCATCCTTTGTAGACGATGGGGTTCTCTTCTAAAAAGATCACTCCAACGCCTCTGAAGTGATCGAATTAATTGATCCCTGCCTACTTGGGCCAAGATAACGCATCGGGCATTTATAAATGCCCAGTGCTTTTCTATATTATTCAGCAGTGGCTGATCTCACCACTGCATGAGGATCTGCAACTCCCTCCTTGTGTAAGGGCGCTGCCTCACTGCTATTTTGTACTGTATACTGTACATTATAAACAGAGCAGGTCGCACAATGCCGGATATCAATGTATCTGAGCGTACACATGCGCAGGCCATGTTTTACTGTTGTGTACCGATTAGCAACATTTTGTCCAAGATCCTAGTGGCACAGCATTGCTGATATTGCCGCAAGTGTGCGGCATAAAACGCTCAGTCAGTTTGTAATCCAGAGACTGCTCTTTCTTGGCTAAGACTTGTAGTTCAGTGATGGATTATGCACCACTGTTCAGAGCCCACTACTAGTTTCTAAGACTTGCCAGCGCTATGTGAGCACCGCACACCACTTTCTGCAATGCTGCAGTGAAGGCGCTTACTGATGTGTACCGATTAGTGACATGTTGTACAAGCTCCTAGTGGCACAGCATTGGCGACGTTGCCACAGGTGTGCGGCATAAAACGTACAGTCAGTTTGTAATCCAGAAGCACCCCTTTCTGGGCTGAGACTTGTAGTTCAGTGATGGTTTTATGCACCACTACTTAGACCCCACTACTAGTTTTATAGACATGCCATCACAACACTTTGTACAATGCTGCAGTGAAGGCACTTATTGCTGTGTAACTATTAGCATCAAGCTCCTATCGGCACAGCAGTGCCAACATTGCCGCTTGTGTGTGGCATAAACCGCATGGTCAGTTTGTAATCCAGAGATACCTCTTTCTGGGCTGAGACTTGTAGTTCAGTGATGGTTTTATGCACCACAGTTTAGACCCCACTACTAGTTTCTAAAACTTGCCATCACTATGTGAGCTCCGCACACAACTTTCTGCAGTGCCGCAGTGAAGGTACTAACTGCTGTGTACCAATAAGCGACATGTTTTCCAAACTCCTGGTGGCACAGCATTGGTAACATTGCCGCAAGTGTGCGATATAAAATGCACAGTCAGTTTGTAATCCAGAAACACCTCTTTCTGGGCTGAGACTTGTGGTTCAGTGACGGTTTTATGCACCACTACTCAGACCCCACTACTAGTTTCTAAGACATGCTATCACTTTGTGAGCGCCGCACACCGGTTTCTACAATGCCGCAGTGACCGGCACTTACTGATGTGTACCGATTAGTGACATGTTGGGGAGTTTGACTGAGGCGGTACACTTGTCAAACCGTAGCGCAGATTTCCTACAGTGAGCTCAGGGATGGCAGAAACCTCAAGTGGAGCAGAAGGGCACAGCAGTGCCGACATTGCTGCAAGTGTGCGGTATAAATCGCTCAGTCAGTTTGCAATCTGAAGGCACTTCTTTCGGGGCTGAGATTTGTGGTTCATTGATAAATTCGTACAGCACTGCTAAAACCCCACTACTAATTTCTAAGGCATGCCATCACTGTGTGAGTGTTGCACATCACTGCCAAAAATAGCCTGCCATGCAGAATTACTACAGTACTATACAGTATACTATATTAAAGACACTGTTTACACTCTGCAATACTGTCCAGTATGTGATTAGATCCGCCTGTCAGGGCTTACTGTTCTATTGTATACTATAGAATGTGGAATACTGCTGTATTATTCACACTTATTCAGTGGAGCACTGGCCACAAAGCCGTAAAGCTGTGTATTGAATGCCATGGACATAGTCAAGTCTCACCGCACTATTCTCATGCCGCGACTTAGAAGCCTGTATGGCGCGCTATGAGCAAAAAAGTAGCTGGACACATCTGTATAGAATAAGCTGAGAAAGCGTGTCTGTCTGTCTGTCTGTTTGTCCTTAATGCATGGCTAGAGTTTTGGACCTAGGGCCTGATTCAGAGTTGGGAATAGAGTGAGATATCTCTCTCAACTGTGAACCTGAACAAACCATGGCCCTGATTCAGACCCGGACGCAAGTGGCCGTTCGTACGTTAATTTAAGCGCTCGCACGTAATTTTGAACGCAGCTAAACTTCCTCCCCAAAGTCTACCGACCCCTCCTCTAGCTAACGAGCGAGCCAAATAGTGAGCGTACATCCCCAATGTGGCTTGCAGGGAACGCACGCACAAGTACAAACCGGAAGTGGGCCTGTCAGATTCCGATTACCTGCTCGTTCATTCTGCCTACCTCCTTCAATCGTATCATGCCAATCAATATATCAATTAGCTTAATTGCTCTTCACGTGTTCGGGTTTTTTTTTTTTGGTTTTTCAATAAACTTTACTCTTGTCCGTGTTTTTGTTTACCCGCAGAATACGTACGGTTTAAACAATGGTTTTCTTTTGCCAAAATACATGTTTGAGCCAATTATCCATTTGTTTTCCGTGTTTTTACCCACGCATATTTTACTGGGTTAATTTCTTTATTTAAATTAGCTTACGCATGTCACTGCATCAAGCCTATCATAACTCACAATAGATTTTTTGGCCTGTAGAACACGACTCATACACTAACCAATAGAATGGTTCCTGTTAATTTACCAACTACATTAGCCAATCAAAATTATTTTCTGGTCTTTATTAAAACTGTTTTATTAAAAATACACCATTGCCATCATGAGAGCCTCTGCATTCACCAAGCGAGAGCTTCTGGTTCTTACAGAGGTGATGGACAGACATATCACCAGCCAGCCTCCCCCCATCAGCAATCGGGAGAAGCGTGCCGCCTATGCGAAGGTTCGCGGCTGCCTGCGTTCCTTCGGCTCACGCCGACAGATCGGCCAGCTGGAGCGCAGGTGGTCCGACCTTCAACGCGGACGCCCCGCTTGCTGGCATGTTTTCGCCAGCGTATAGCGGAAAGTAAGTTATGTTTTGTTTGTTTTTCCTGTTTATCTTTGTGGCCCTATCTGCGTGTGCATGTTTTCTTGTTTGGCCTGTTTCTTTTTTTCACTCATATCTGCGTGTGCATGTTTTCTTGTTTGACCTGTTTCTTTTTTTCACTCATATCTGCATGTGCATGTTTTCTTGTCTGGCCTGTTTCTTTTTTTCACTCATATCTGCGTGTGCATGTTTTCTTGTTTGGCCTGTTTCTTTTTTTCACTCATATCTGCGTGTGCATGTTTTCTTGTTTGGCCTGTTTCTTTTTTTCACTCATATCTGCGTGTGCATGTTTTCTTGTTTGGCCTGTTTCTTTTTTTCACTCATATCTGCGTGTGCATGTTTTCTTGTTTGGCCTGTTTCTTTTTTTCACTCATATCTGCGTGTGCATGTTTTCCTTTTTGTTTGTTAAACAATTAGCGTTTAGCAAGGTGATGTTCTAAACTAACCTCAATTTGTTTCCCATCATTTAGGGGCCGAGCGAAGACTACGGCGTCATCGCCGGCAAAGACGTCGCCCTCGTCCCCTCTCCCCAACCCCCAGCCAAACCTCCTCTCCCCCAAATTCCCAAAATTCCCCCTCCACCCCAGCCTGCCCAGACCCTGTCGCCCATCCCTCTTGGCGATTTCCCCTCCATCCCAATTCCCCCTCCCCTCAACCCACCCCTCTCTTGACCACCCCATCTCCCGAGTCAGTCATTACCCCCCCACCTCATTGGGAAATGTGCCCACCTCCGAGGAGGACGATGGAGTGGTTTCGGGGCCAGCCGTCATTCACAACGGTATGTTTCCCTTTTATCCATTATTTGAAGGAAAATGTGTTGATGTAATCCTTTGTCTGTGCCTTTTCCTTTTTTTATTATTTGTAAAGGTTGGTTATATATCTGTTTGTATTTACATTTCACAGCTGATTTCCCCATACACATATCCCACATGTCAAAACATTCAAACTTATATCACTGGTATACGGTTGCCAGATTGTTAAGGTTTTTTTTTTTGTTTTGTTTTTTTATTGTTCAAGGTTTTTTTTATAATGTGGTTTTTGAAACACTATTGTCACTTTTTGCTAAGTCTATTTTGCTTGATTAGTTTTTTAGTTTCATAAATTATGGATTCATTTTAGTAAGCACCACAATTTTTTAACCCACAGAGGACCAGAGGCATTTGGCGGACCTAGTCGGGTGTGTCCAACTGATGCGGGGGCATGTGATCGGCCTGCGGGTGGTCCTGGATAGGATGTCGGGGATCCTGCGCCCCTAATTTTTTTTGTTTTCCCCTGAATTATTTTTCTAAAATAAAATTTTTAATTTTGAATACAGTCTCATTCCTTGTCTGAAAATCTTAGATTGTTTAAACTTACATAAGTAGACTATAGCAGCAAGTATTTGAAACTAATGTAACTAAGATTGTGTTATGCTGATTTTTTAAAGCAGGCACATGAAACACCTAACACTAACAATAGGTTTGGAGAGTTACCAGATTTTTTGGGGGGTTTTGTTTTAATTTAAATTGTTAAAATTTTTAGGTAAACCTGCTTAGGCCAAGATTCAAAAACATACTGATTCTACATAATACCTTTTGGTGTTGGTTTTTACCCACAAAGCATAGTTAAAAAATGAGCAAATTGACACATTACAGGATTAGCCATTAAGCAACTTTTCCTTGGGTGAACCTGCTTACACTTGCTTGTAATGTCGAAAACAATTGTTTTGTTTCAAATAACCAAAAATGTATTCACCAAAAAAACACACACAAAGTGTTGGGTCACAAACAATACACACAGTGATAACAAAGTGAAAAAAACAGCAAACACCATAATAAAAATTAAGCTAAAAATCAAGAATTGGTTGACGAATGAGCATGCCAACATGAATCCACAAATGTTGCGTTTCCAAATTGGGTCCAGAATATATATCCAATGTGGCCCCATGAAGTCATTTTTTGGGAGCAGGAAGTAGTCATCGTTTCATTCCAAAATATTATGAAATAAAACACAAGATGGGAAAAAAAAACCTGATTAATTTGTTTGAAAAATAATTTCCTTTCGACATTGTGGCAAATAACTTATTTTGTGCCAATAATTACCTAAAGAATCTGGCCACCACATCATCGCGTATGGCCCCCCCCACATACTGACCTCCGACCAACCTCGGGGGGGCCATCCTCAGGCAAGGCATCCTCTGGCTGCATTGGGACACCACTCCTTATGGCGATGTTGTGAAATATCCCACACAGGACCACAATTTTCTAAACCATATCCGGCAAATACATGAGCTCGCCACCAGAGCGGTGGAGGCATCTGAATCGGCCTTTTAAAAGGCCAATACAGCGCTCCACCACTTGCCTGGTGGCTGTAAGTGCGGAATTAAAATCACTTTGTGGGCCTGGTGTGGGAGCCAAATAAGGAGTGAGCAGCCAGGGCGTGCAAGGGTAGCCACTGTCTCCTGTGAAAAAGAAGTGACAACATCAGGATCACTGTGTATCAAGCTTTGCATTGGTATCTACTAAAGGTCTCCACTTACCCAGAAGCCACGCATCACCAGCTTGTAGGTTGTTTAATTTTTTCCAAATCCCTGATTGCCGGATGACGAATGAGTCATGTGCACTCCCGGGTAATTATGCATTCAGGGACAGGATCTGGAGGGAGGCATCACATACCACTATTACATTCAGTGAGTGATAGTGTTTTCGGTTCCTAAAAATGGCCTCCAGCCGTGCTGGAGGCTGAAATGGTATGTGAGTACCATCCACAACCCCTATGATGTGTGAGAAGCCAGCTATTTGGTAAAAATTGGCCTTGGCCACACTAAGGGAACCCATATCCAAAGGCATTTTAATAAAATGATGGAGGTGCTTGAAAAGGGCCTCCATCACTGCCCTCAGGATCCTTGAAAAGGAGGATTGGGAGATTCCCGCAACTATTCCCACCATGGTTTGAAAGGATCCTGAGGCACAGAAATGTAACACCGCCATAAATTGTGTAAGTGGTGGTATTGCTGTAGGACTGTCAATTTGCCGCTCCAGATCACTCTCTATTAATGAGAGAGTGTCTATGATGATTTGGGGTGGAAGACGGTAGCGCCTTAACACCTCATCATCGGGCATTCCAAAAAGAGTGACACATGTTCTATATATCTGGGGCCTTGCACGCCTACGATGCCTATGCCTGGGACGAGATTGAGGTTGGTCGGCTTCCGGGAGCATGCCCACAACAATCAGACCAAGATCAACCTGAAATGGCAAGAATTGAAGTAAAGGTTTGTTTCCCCCAAAAAAGACTGAAAAATACTTATCTTTACGATACAATCCAAAGATGCTTACATGCCGGGGTGTTGTCTTGATTTCCCAAACCTAAAATTCAACAGACCATAAAAAGGACAAAATTTGGGTTGCCCATTTTGTAACCTTGATTTTGTAAAAGACGAAAAATAAAAGGGGAAAAACACACATTTCTACAAAGAGCAAACCGACATTGCGCCGACTTCCACAATTTGGGCCCCAAACAACAACCCAGATTGTGAACGGTAAATATCTCGCAATTTAACTAGAGAAATCAAGCCGGCAAAAATGCGCTAAATAGTTCGCAATTTAACTAGAGAAATCAAGCCAACAAAAATGCGCTAATTAGTTCGCAATTTAACTAGAGAAATCAGGCCGGCAAAAATGCGCTAAATAGTTCGCAATTTAACTAGAGAAATCTAGCCGGCAAAAATGCGCTAATTAGTTCGCAATTTAACTAGAGAAATCAAGCCGGCAAAAATGCGCTAATTAGTTTGCAATTTAACTAGAGAAATCAAGCCGACAAAAATGCGCTCATTAGTTCGCAATTTAACTAGAGAAATCAAGCCAACAAAAATGCGCTAATTAGTTCGCAAATTAACTAGAGAAATCACGCCGACAAAAATGCGCTAAATAGTTCTCACATTTATGATCCACAAAAACACAGAAAAAGACAGTAATGTCCACAAAAGATGCGTAAAAAAGTCCTGAACCTTTAACAAACAAGTGAAAATCCAAACTTACCAATACACGATATAGAAGTCACAGAACAAAAAGGTCGTTGGGGCAGAGCCAAAATAAACCTACAAAAGGAGAAAAAATAAAAATTGTTGGTACCAAAAAAACAAAAAAGGATAGCCAAATTTTACAAAAGGATGACGGTAAAAAACTTACCAAAAAAATACACCACAACTAAAAGAACCACACCAAAAAATGCGAACGGAAAGTTAAACCCCCCAAAAAACTGAGAGAACAAATCACAAAACACCGCCAAATACAACTCCCGCCAACAATCCACTCCGACCAACGTAACCTCCAACAAACAACACCCGCCACCTAGACTCGAGTCGGCCAAAGCCATAAATAGTGTTTCTTTTCCCGCTCAAATTAAGGACGGATCATAGGAACGCACAATCAATGATGCGACCGAAAAATAAGGACGCATGTATAAATACGTCACGACCCCAAAAAAACGGTCTGGTGTATTTCTTGTTTTGACCAGAAAAATGGCTACAGACAAGCAAAACAATGGCCAAGAGGCGGCCGGTAAGTATTTCTGGCATTTCTATTCAAGGATTATTTTGAGCCAGAATATAGTGAAAGTTTGACAGCTAAAATTTAACAATTTTATTGTAAATAGGTGTTGAGGATGACATGGAAGAGGCTGCTGGGCCTAGTATTCCGGCCAAAGCTGGGAAAAAGAAAAGGCAGCCACAATTCACAAGAAAGGAGATGGAGGTTTTGGTTCAGAAGTGTGTGGACATCCTGCCACAGGCAGACAAGAATATGGGTGTAAGCCAGAAGTGGAGAATGTGGGAGGAGATAGCCAGTGCTGTCAATAGGGTGGGTGATTATGTCCGTCTAGCCCGGGATGTCAAACGGCGGTAAGTAAAAACTTGACCACCCAAAAAAAAAGGTAAAAATAATGCAGGAATAATGCCTACTTTTTCACCCACAGATGGCAAGACTTCAAATATCGCCTGAAGCAAAAAATGGCTGACAGGGCTAGGCATGCAAGGGGGACAAGTGGGGGTCCCACCCCTGTGTCATTGGAGTTTAATGATTTGGAAGAGCTGGCACAGGGGTGTGTGCAGGATGTGGGGGTGTTTGGCGTGTCCAACATGGATACGGACATGCCAGACTTTGCGGCTCCTCATGTTGTCCCAGGTAAATGTTGTGATGTAACCAACTCTGAAATGTTATTGTGACAATATGTAGATTCTAATGTTCCTCTTCTCTCTTTTTTCTCACAGAGACACAGGCGGATGAGTCTGCTCCAGAGGGGAGCCTTGGCTGCAGAATTTCTGCTGGCTCTGCAGGGGAGGAACCAGTACATCCGGCTGAGGACCCTGCAGAAGCCAGTCCTGGGCAATCCCCCTCGCAGGCAGTGGCACTCCTCACAGAACTCAATTTTAAATCGGATTCCCATACGGAGATTCTGCAGAGGATGGACGCCAGTCTGCTACGGGTGGCTGAGGCCCTGGAGCAAAATGCTGCGGCCAACGTGACCATTGGTCAGGCCCTGGCTGAAAATACCAGGGCCAACATCAGAATCGCCAATGCCCTGGAGCAGCTCGTTCGCCAGCACATGGTGGAGCCACCCTCCCTTCCTGCCGGAACATCAGGATCCTCCACCTCTGGCACAACAACAGCCATTCCTCCAAATGTGCCTAGCCCTGTGCCTAGTCCAGAGGCCACAACATCTGCCTCTGGACAGGCCAGCCAGAGGACATCCCGGACCCGGTCTGGCGCCCACCCTACCCCAGCCAAACGGGGAAAAAAACGATGACAGCGCTGGCTACTTTTCCCACACTCCTTCTGTGCTTGCCCCATATTCCTTTCTGGCCAAAACTTCCCTCTCCTTTCTTGCGAATTTTTTTTTTTTTTTTTTGTATTTTTTGTACCAAAATTATCATTTAAAAAAGACAAATGTACCAAATATTAGTGGGTAACAATGACCCCAAACTTGTATGTGAAAATGCACATGATTTGTTTTAAAATGTGTTTTGAAAATAAAACCTACAAATTGTTCTCAACTGTATTGTGACATTAATTGAAAATTGGTTTCTAGTTAATCCTGTACCACAAGGAAAAAACAAAATCTTAGCTTTGGATTTCCAAAAAATAAAGGGTTTTAAAAAAATTTTACTTTAAGGAACACTTTGTTAAAAAAAAAAAAAAAAAAAAAAACTCAAGCCCAATGCAAAAGGTTACAATACACACAAACATGATGACAATATTGTTACAATATCAAAAAACACTAACAAAATTGTAAAATACATTCCTACAAAAAAACGCTAATTGATTGTGTAATCCTGAAATTAGCAGCAGAGATTTTCAGCTGCGTACGGTTTTGTGCTATCCCAAAGGAAAAAAAAAAAACACATTACAAGCTGGTTTTCAATCCAAAGTTGATTGTTTTTCTGACAAGCCGTGATAAATCGATGAAACATCGAGGAGGCCCGGGCCAGAGGACAAGGCCATCGCCATTGTGGTCGAGTAATCCAGACCCCAAGCTGTGCGAGCAGTTTGAACGGAAAGAGAATCAGCCAGTGACGTATGACTTGGTACGAACACATTTGACGTTCGCATGAGCTAATTTATGTACGCCCCAAAAACGCCTCGCCACGCCTGCGTTTTCCCATCTCCACCCCCGTCAACGCCCAAAAACGTCCTGTTCTGTCAATCACATTTGACATGTCACTCCCTGTTCGCAATTTGCCGAACGAGTGACAAAAAGCTCGCAATCTGCCGTACACACATGCGCAGTGTTACAACGACGCATGCGCGGTTTCTCAACATCGGAACGCAACGAGCGTACTGCATAGGAAAACGCAGGGGGGGTCTGCCTGGAAACCCCCCTCACCAGCCCACAACATGATCACAATAGAAATAGTAATATAATAGATTGTTACTAGTGCTGCATGTTCTTCACAGTATAGCAATGAAATAATTAGCACCACCTGTGGATCTTTTAACATGTATCAGTCAGTAATAAATAACCTGTGCACCAACTAAAAGATCTGGAAAACATGCACTGTTATACCTCTTTTCCACCAAAAACCCAGGTCCGACCTGGGTTTTTGGACATGGTTCCAACCCTGGTCAGACCCAGGTCAGACCCATTTACACTGCACCTTCAATCTGGGTTACTCCCAGGTCAGCCCTGTTCACACTGAACTCACGTCTGCCCTGCTAAACCTATGATGTCATAAAAAGTATGAGGTGAATGCTCCACAACCATCAATCAGCTCATTTTAGGCATGAGCAAGGTCGGATAACCTGGGTTGCATCGTTTACACTGCACCATTACCTGGGTCCAACTTGGGTCCAATCCTGGTAGCTACCTGGGTTGGATTGCTGGGTCACTTGACCTGGGTTATTTTTCAGGGACCCTTTCATACTGAGCTGCGACCCGGGTAGACCCAGTAAAAACCCAGGTTTTTGCTCTGGTGTAAAAGGGGTATTAGAGATGCACTGCTATAGAGCCCAATATGTACATATATGTCCAGGGCAGTGCTAGGTTCTTCTGCTGCTCTTCCAGGCTCCCGGACTTGCTACAGTAGTCTGGAATGGTGCCCACATCTAAAATAAATACGTTCAGCTCAGGCAGGATGGCCCTGCTGCTGCATCTAATGGCTTACTGTGATCGCTGGTCCTGTATATGCTTGGAATTAATACACACAATATACTTTGTATGACGTTTATTAAAGCTGGTTAAGTACTAATTCTGGCCTCTTCATGGACTGGCCACACTCGCTCTAAAATTAAGCATTTGGAAACCCCCCTCTGGAAATCCTGCGTTTGCCACTGTACTGCTGTTAATGAGCGGCTCTGAATGAGGGCCCATATTGCAATGCAAGGGGTGTAAATACATACATTTTTTTACAAGTGGGGTAAATACTAGCTGATTTTACATGTAGCCCACAAATACTGCACAGCTTTTTTATTACTCTACAATTTAGATGTCAGTTTGGAAACACTCCTCCCAATCTAAATCTCTCTGCACATTTTAAATCTGCCCCACCTGCAGTGCAGCATGGTTTCACCAAGATGATCAGTTGAGAGAGAGATCTCACTCTATTCCCAAGTCTGAATCAGGCCCCTAGTTCCACCAAAATTTTGCATGGTGGTGTAGTTTGACCAGGATTAGGTTTTTGCCTTGGTTTAAACTATGTCAGGGTCACACACTGTCACACAGGTTTCGGGGCTGGCTTCAGTGGAAATTGTCAGTCAGCCAAAAACCTGTGAGAAAGCTACAAAAGTATCCTTTTTAACCTCAGTCTGAACAATCTTGATGACTCACACAAGTTCATATTAAATCTAGAGCCTCTGTGTTTGCATGCAAGTGCGTAACTAGAACTTTGTGAGCCATATAGCAAGATCTTAAAGGGGCTCCCCAGAGGTAAAAAAAAACACACAGAGCTCATTCATGTTATGCCACACAAACCCATTCATGTTATGCCACACAGAGCCCATTTAGGATATGCCACACAGTACTACCCCTTATACACATTATGCCACACAGTAGTAGAGCCCATTACACATTTTATACCACACAGTAATATCCTTTACATATTATGCCACATAGTAGTAGTGCCCCATATGACACATTACTCCACATAATAGTAGTGACCACCCCAGCAATTCAACTCCCTGTGTCTCTCCAGCGGCCTCTCGCCTCCCCTTGTGTGCCATCAGCAGCCAACAGGTGTAAATTTGGGTCTGGGCCGCTAGCAAAGTACAGATGATGCACTGGCAGCCAGATGGCAGTCATGGACAGACAGCATCAGTGCAATTTGATCTGGCCAATCAGGGCTCACAGACAAGCAGCCAATCAGGAGCCGCCACTGTCTCTATGACTGCCTGCCAGTGCACGAGCTGTAATCAGCTGGGGAGCTGGCACCAAATCCACATTCCTGACACCTGCGCCCCCCTCAACGGTCCTGACTGGACCAACCCACATTGTGTGTGTGACTGGGTGCAGGGGGAGCATCGGGCTACAGAGGAAGCTCAGGCACCATAGCAGCTGCACCCACAGTAGTTACGCCACTGTTTGCATGCATGTTAGCAAACAGTGGAGTATTTTTCAGGATCAATGGAATGGGGTTATAGGTGAGGACAATGTAAACAAATAAAGGCTGCAGATGTACTTCAGGGTCCAGTCTTCATCTCAGGCAATGCCGAGTATCCCAGCTAGAAAATTCATAAAAAACATAATTAAAGTGTGTATTCAGCATAATTATGTGAAGAATAAACGGGTAGAGAGGGCCTTTATCATACAAGCTTACCATCTATATTGTAGGTGGTATGGGTGGACACAATAACACTGTTAGAAGAAGGGGTAGTAAACCAGAATGAAAAGTTGATATTTAAGAGCTGTTCAAAGCTGGGACTCTGGTTAGAAGTCTAATGGAGCAAGGGAGGGCATTCTAGAGGTAAGGAGCAACTTGGGAGATATCCTGTATGTGAGTGGTGATCAGGGAGGAGGTGAGGTGAAGAAAAAGAGAGTGAATATGTGAGGTTGGAGATGTAGGAAGGAGCAGTGAGTTTGAGAGCTTTGAAGGTGAGAGATAGGCATTTGAATTTAATTCTGATAAGTATAGGGAGGCAATGGAGAGACTGGTAGATAGCGGCAGAGTGACAAGATAGGAAAATTCGAGAGGCAGCAGAGTTGAGGATAGACTGGTGAGGGGTGAAGAGAGAGAGCTAGGAATGCCAGAGAGAGGCAGATTACAATAATCAAGTCAGGCAATGATGATGGTATGAATGTAATACCCCCAATTTGGTGGGATGTCAGTGAGTGGATCGTACCTGCTTTTCTTCTGGAACCTGCTTGGGCGTAGATCAGTGCAGTTGCTCTTTCAGGCTCCTCCTATCACAACAGAGAGACAGGAAATCCCCCCAGAACCCAGCAGAGTAAACACACTTTGGGGAAAGTGACATTAATTTTATTATGCTAAGACACTTCTTCACGCTTGTACTGTTCGGAGTAAAGGTAAATTATGCAAGGATACGACAATACCAAAAATATATACAGTTACTTGAATTAACTTATGATCACTTTCCAAAGCTCACTATAACTTGCTCAATATGACATTTATAATACCTGTTTCACATTTGCTATTACTAACTGGCAATGAATAATTGTAGTTTAACTTATCAGTAACACTAAGTGCATTACAATGCAATGTCTCTGAGTATAATTACACCCAACTGTTCTGGTGTAAGGTCTTACTGCAAATTGCCAATAAGGAGCACAATGTCCCTTTCTGTGTGTTCTTGAGGTATTGTCACTTAATCTTCCCTGTATAGGCTCTCGTCGGTGCACATAAATACAAAGGAGATGCAGGTAATCGCTGTATACTGAGATGTTGTATCTGTAAATGTGGTCACTCAATACTATGGTACACTGGTGTTAGCAGTATGATTATGTCTCCCTCACTGCAATGGGTACAATATAGCTGGCTGCTGTACCTGGATAGCTCTCACTGATGCAGAAGGTACACTGACACACTGGAATAGTTCTGTCCTGCACTTGTGTGCACTGGGATTGTCCTTGTTGCAGAAACAATCAGCTCTTGAGCTCTCTTCTCTATGTGGTCACTCAGTGTCAATTCTTGCATTGGTTACACACTGTGTCCTTCTGCAGCAATAGCATGCTCTCTGGTGCTGGCAGTTACCATTGTCAGCTCTCAGCATGGGCCAGTCTATCTCTGGGGATCCTCACAGGCAGTGCAGCTCCTATCACTACTGCAGCTCTCCTCAAGCACCATGTGTGCCCAGAAACTCAGCCTCTGCTCACAGTATGCTGCTCCTCTCCCAGTCTTGTGCAGGACTCACTGGGCTTCTCTAGCTCCACCACCAACAGCCTCTCTCTAGTTTCCCTCCTTAAGGCAGGCAGAACCATCTCCAGGGGATCAGCAGGGACCTAACTCCTGGCCATTAACCCCTTCCATGCTGGAGAAAACACTACTGGTTTGGGGGTATCACATGAATGAGAGTTTTAGTAGCTTCCATAGTGAGTTAAGATCTGATTCTGGAAATATTGCAGAGATGGAAATGGCAGGACCATGAAAGGGGCTGTATCTAGGGAAATAAGAAAAAGGAAGGGTCAAGGTTGAAATATAGGGTTGGAGTAATTGTAGTTCAGTTTTTTGGATGATGTTGTGCCACCCAGGATGAGATGGCTGACAGACAGGAGGTGATATGGAAGAGGTCTTAGGAAGAGAGGTAAATTTGGGTGTTACCTCCATAGAGGTGACCATAAAGTCCCAAGGAACTGAAGGCCTGATTCAGAGCTGCTCGTAAGCGGCCGCTTGTTCGCTGTGAGCGATGTTCGCACAACTGCGCGTGCGTATGGGTCGTAATGCGCATGCGCAAACCAGTCATTGCGGTCGGAAATCGTGCGCTCGCAAAACAGCGAGGGGCTGCTAATTTGATTGACAGAATGTACCGTTTGTGGGTGGTAACGGGAAGGTGCTTGAAAATTGGGGAGTGAAGATCCGAACGCAGGCGTGCCTAATGGTAAAAAGGGCATTTAATGGGAGTGCATAATTAGTGAAGGAGCATCATCGACCACGTCACTTGGTTGTCTTTTAGCCTGAACTGCTCGCAGTGATTGCGGTAGGATAAACCTACCACAAGCACTGTGAGCAGTTCAGATGCCTTTCAATGTACCCGATTAATCAAATAAATACCGGAGATGACATATGATGCAAACGGCAAAGGGGCGTCTTTACAAAATAGCGAGCACATTTTTCGTTTGCTCGCGAGCGCTCAATTTAAATAGCCGACCCCTTTTTTGGAACGACAGTCCGCAGATAGCGTCCGGCTCTGAATCAGGCCCTGATAACCTTCCTGAGGGAAGAAGTGCAGAGGGAGAAGAGAAGGAGGCAAAAGGCAGGACCTTGGGGGACCCCAATGGGAAAGGGAAGCACAGGTGTAGATACAGAGTATGTGTAATTGGACAAGTAGGAGGCAAACCGATACAGAGTTGATTTTTGTGAAGTCCAATAGAATGGAGGGTTTGGAGGATAAGTAGATGATCATTGATATACTGTGAGGTCAAGGAGTATTGGACTTGGCTGTGAGGAGGTCATCAGCGACAATGGGGAAGGTAGTTTCAGAGCAATGAAGAGACCAAAAGTTAGCTTGAAAGGGATTCAGGAGGGAGCGGTAGTGGAGGAAGGAAGCAAGGTTTTACACCAACCACTTGAGGAGCTTGGAGGCAAATGGGAAAAGTGAAATGAGAGAGCAGTTAGCAAGAGAGAAGGGGTCAAGAGAGGGTTTCTTAATAATAGGAGATATCAGTGCATGCTTAAAGGATGAAGGAAATATACTAAAGTAGATAGGTAAGTTGACTAGGTGAGCAATGTGGGAGCATGTTTTAGGGGATTGGGATCAGAGGAGGTTGGAGGGAATGGTGTCAACAGGGGAAGGTAGAAGGTGAGGAGGAGTACTAAGACTTCTGCACTAAAGACTGTACTGTACAATGTTGAGGTTAGCAGTCCCATTAGTGGGGGAAGTGGAGACTGAGATATTGCCTGAAGTAATAAGATGTCATGGCAGATGGACTATATTTTGTATGTGAAGTGAGTGTTAAAATCAAGTGCACTAAGGGAAGGTGGAGGAGAAGTGGGATAGGAAGTATTTGAAGGTAGCAGAGTGGTGATGAGGCGTCTAATGTCTAGGAAGAGATAAGTATTTTGAGGACGGATTGTTTAGCAAGTGACAGTGTATAGCTGTAGGTTGAGAGAATGAAATTGAAGTGGAGGAAGTTAGAAAGAGAGTGCAACTTCCACCAGGGACGCTTAGCAGAGTGACAGCACTTTTGGAGAAAGCAGATAAGAATAGAGTGCCAAGGTTGAGAATGGGAGCTTAAAAGATTGATAGTAACAGGTGAGGCAGCAGAGTCAAGTGCAGCAGTGAGGGTATTGCCATATAATGGGCAAGAGTAGAGAGACTAGAGAAGAGAAGGACATTTTGGTATCAAGGGCATCAAGAGTAGGAGAGGGAGTGGGAGGGAATGGAATGCTGAAGGAGAATAGGTGGTGGTATGAGAGAGGGGATGGTGTTGAAGTTGGAAACATCACAGAGATGAGGGGAAACCAGGTCAAGGGTGTGACCATCAATATGAGAGGAGGAGTTTCATTGGGAGATGCCAAATGAAAAGGAAAGGCAGAGAAGTTTGGAGGTAGCAGGGTTGGAGATATTGTCAGTTGGTATGTGAAAGTCCCCCAGGATGAGGGAGGGCAGGTCAGAAGAGACAAAGTGTGGGGACCATGCAAAGAAATTATCAAAAAAATTGGGGATAAAGAGGACAATAAATGGTGGCAATGTGGAGGTGTATAAGATGGAAAGAGTGGACATCAGAGGAGGATAATTAGAGAGGATGCATGTTGTGGAAAGCAACCATGGCAGCTGGTTGGTCCGTGGGTGTGGAAGAAGAAGAGCCTCATAGGATAGTGCAGCTTGAGAGGTAGTGTCAGTGTGAAATAGCCAGGGTCCTGCAATAGCGAAGAGGTGAAGAGAAGTAGAGATCATGGATGGGGTCAGCTTGTTGCAAACTGTCCTGACATCCCAGAGGGCATAAGCGGAAGTACAGAGGAGGAGAGATGTAGATGAGGTTAAAAGGGTTGCAGTAGCGTAGGTCATAGAGTGGCAGTATTAAATAGTAGATATGACAGTAAGCAGACTAAATTAATCAGTACATAAGATGGTAAGTTTTGACGGTGGAGAAAAGAAGGCTAAGTAATATTGAGACAACTATGGTGTACTACACAAGGGACAATAAGGAGATGGATGAGGGAAGGAAATAGTGAGTTTGCAGGTATGGGGAGTAAATACATGAGAGATAGAGAATCCTAACCAGTAGTTGTGACTCTGAAATTGTATTACATAGAATTGGCAGTAACAACAATAGAGGCACTGAGGGTTGAAGCCGAAGAAATCACAATATTAAAAAATATGAAGTTACTCAGATTGGCTCTCACAACTCTGTGACCAAGACCATGAAGTCTGCGTCATAAAATAGAGAACCTGGCCTCAGGACCCCCGCACCGCCCCCAAATGTCCGTAGCCTATCAATCAGGCTGGGGCTCAGGGGGCACTGTGTGCAACAATGCAGAATCCATTGAGCACATGCATAAAACGAGTCCTGAGCATGCACAGGAACCCCACCATCAGAGATGTATGCAAAGTCCAGACCATCGGATTTGCGTACATCTCTGAATAAGGCCCTCAGAGAAGTGTGTTGAATGTAGTCCTCCTGTAGCAGTGGTTTCGGGTAGAATGCTCTCTTCTGTCCACTCTGTTTAACACCTTAACAGTTTTGGGTTATGCTACACCTAGTAGTAATAATCCATTTGTAGCAGACAAAACTAGATAAGCAGCTAGAATGGCTATGTAGCCAATACACACTGATTAAATATGATATGTGATCAGTAACATGAATCATCACACAAAAACCTCTCACACATGCCTAGCAATAAAATCCCCTCTCAAAAAACCCAGTGCAAAAGCAGCATGCCAAATATTTTTAAAAACAGCACTGTCCTATTGCTGTTCAGAGTCTGTGGGGTAGATTCACTAAAGCACCTAAAAATAAAAAGTGGTGGTGTTACTCATAGCAACCAATCTGATTCTATTCTAGCTATCATTTCTCTATTGCATCCTAAAAAAAAGTAGACAGAATATGATTGGTTTCTATCGGCAACACCACTGATTGCCTACTATAGAAGCTTCAGTAAATCTACCCCATTTAACGGGTGCAATTATGGTATAGATTAAGTTCAACCCATTTCAGGTAGCCATGTAGAGCAGATAAGAGATTGAGGGTAAAGGCGGGTATCCACTAGACGATATGCTCCATGAGCAATATCGTCTAGTGTTTCCCCAGCAGTGATGTGCTCAATGTCATTAATGACATTGAGCACCTACTGTACACTGAATGATATATCATTCAATGACGTCACCCTCCTTCATCCCCATACTTGCGGAGCCTGATATCGTCAGGTTGCCCTGCAAGTACGGTACGGGGGATGACAGATGCCATCAACGACCAGCGGGAGCACGCATCGCTGGTCGTTGACGGCATATACACTGGAAGATATTGCAGACGATGAATGATAACGATATCGTTATCGTTCAAATTGTCCAATTTATCATCTAGTGGATACGTGGATTAAGTTTCTGAATTGCACACAATTCAAATGCAGCCGCATCCCACACTTTTTAGCAAACTGCAACTGTAGTGGCCTACATATGCAACTATGAGTGATTCTGAGTTGGACACATCTCAGTAATTTCTCACAATAGACTGAATGAGCATATCTGAACTGCATTTGGGTGGCATTGTAGCATTTGCACATTTAAGTGTCCCGTGGGTGTGTAGCCATAGTTGTGAATATATGCAGAATGGACACCATTTTCTGTTGGATCTTAAACAAACCAGACAAAATAATATGGAATGCTAACATTAGATGTTAATATGGTGTTACATCACCAACTACTTTAATTACAGCTCGGCTATTCCGAAGCATGCTATCAATATGACTCTAAATCACATTTATATCGATTTGCGCCCATTCCATGACCAAGTGGTCCTTCAATGCAGTTAAATTTGGAGGTGTTTGTGTTTCTACTTCACAGCCCATTCCAACATGTCCCAAATGTTCTCAATAACATTGAGATCTGGCAAATTGGAGGGCCATGTGAGATGTGGCACTTCAGTCTGGTGTTCTGCAAACCAATCCTGCACAATCCTAGCGCGATGGACAGTACAGTTACCTTCCTGAAACATTGGATCCAGGAGACGGTCTTCGTCTTTCAGAAACTGGAGAAATGGCAAGAATGCATGATCCAACAATGTAACATAGTCCACCGCTTTAATGCGATTGGACACCTTGACCAAGGGTCCAGCTTCAACTCTCGAAATACACACCCAAAACATGACGCTTCCACCTCCTTTTTGCACAGCTTGTTGGACACAGTCTGGTTGGAACACTTTCCCAGCCCTCCTCATGCCGTCATAGGAATACAACCAAATCTGTATTCATAAGACCATATAATGCATCTCCACTGTTCAATGGTCCACTGACGATGCTGTTTGGCCCATGCCAGATGCTGTTTCTTTTGGATGGTTGTTAATCTGGGACACACCTGGGTTATGCGATTAAAAATTTGTAACCCCTGCAGTTCACGTCTAAGTGTTTGTTCTGACACTGTTTGGCTGAGTCCAGCATTGTACTGTTGGTGCAGGTCCTGACGCATTTGGAACTGATTGGTGGTTGCTTGGCTCCCTAAACGCCTGTGGTCCCGATTTGTCATGATTGACTTCGGCCACTGTTCCACCGCTGGTGTCCATGCTTCTTCCACAGTAGGTGGATACTGCTCACTGTATTCATGGGCACACCAACAAACACCGCCACCTCCTCCAGGCTATGGCCATACTCTTGGCCAAAAACAATAGCTCCCTTTTGCCACTCAGTCAAGTCACGTGTACGACCCATGGTTCCATCTGAAAAAGAAACAATATCTCAACAAATTCGCATTTTATCAATACCTCAGACATTCACAATGATCATCCAATAATTTTAGTGAAACCATCTACACGCATGTTCACGTCCCGCTTCATTGATACCACCTTGTCTTTCTGCATTACATATTATTTTTTCCGGTGTGTTCATGTATGGATAGGTGCAAATGAAGATTGTAGTAACGATGATTATGTAATGATGGCTGCACTTGCAGCGGAATGCAGAGGGTGGTGCTGTCACATAGATTTGCCTGACTTAGCGTGTGGGTGGATATTTTTACAGGCCTTCCAATCGCAGTATGTGTCTAAAATTACAACTGACCAGAGTGTGCACACAGGCATTCCAGACCCGTAGTGTTGAGTGTCAGCTCTGACATAAACCTGTGACCCACTATCAAAATTATTTATGGCTTGCAGGTAAGTGGAATGCTTGAATAGTAGTGGGTCATGGGTCATGAGAGTTAGCTGTACATTCAGTGGCGAGTGCTTTCCAGGTGTGGTGGTAATGGAATTAATTTTAATCAATTATTTAATACACTGTCTACAGTGCCATTACACTTACGGAAACACTTACACAACTTACATTGCTTGTTATTAAATATAAAATATATTACATACATATTGATGATTACAGACAGTCCGCAGGCAGGCAGTCAGCGCTTTGCCCGGGCAGCATCCATTCCCTGCTCCTAGTCTCTGAGACGAAAAGAGGAGGAGCAAAAGGGAAAGTACACAGAACTAGTGGGGCGGGCGATTAGCTGGCCTGCTTTCACAAGTGAAAGCAAGCGCTGCGGCCGGGCGGCAAGTTATGTCAGCAGCAGCACTGACGCCTGACGGACACTTTTGTAACCCTCCCTTATAGGGTACTATATTATTGTGCCTCAACCCAAGCTTAACAGTATAGGGATATATAGTTTGGGCTTGCTTGGGTAAGCCCAATAAAAGCTGTAAGTGATACCCCTATTATATAGTGTTATACAGTAAGGTATGTCACTGGATTATCTATAAGATAAATACGTTTTTTTCTATTTTACTTAGTATAATAAGACTGCTGGTATATTCTACCACTCTCCCAGGTAAGTAAACAGACTGTTCAATAAGGCAACTCATTTATGAGAGTGCAGGGGAAAGTATTATATCGCCTGAGCGCTCATTGACTGCTTCTGATGATAAAGCCCACTGGTAGCTGTACAGTATCTGCTGCCCAGAGTGTAAAATAAGTAAAATCCATAAACACGTTAGTCCTCACTTCACATACTTTTACTTCAGTGACAGATTACTACTACATGTCTGACAGATCTGCCGAGCTGCAGCTTATCTCACAGTGTGGTACAATGACCCATTACCGACCTCTAAGCGCAGTTGTCTTCACTCCTAAGCTCTTGCTAGCTATGGCTGTAATGCTACAGTGCTTTCCCAGCTCTCCTCACTGCTGTCACCAATTCTAGGGAAGCTTCTTCTGTAAAGGTACCTACACACTAGAAGATGTGATATCGTGAGCTATATCCCTTGAACTCTGGGCCTGATTCAGAGCCGGACGCTCTGACCAGAGCGCTCGCTCTGAATCAGGGCCCTCCTACCTAAAAATGGAGCAGCCTCCTGGCCGCTCGCATAGCTGTGGGTGACCACCCACAGCTTATGCGAACGGCCAAAAAGATGGTCGCAATGGTCATGACCATCGCGACCATCGGGCTTGCGACGCGACCCTGCGGTAGGGTCTCGCTGCCGCAAGCCGAGGAGTGCTTTTGGCTCTATCGGAGCCAAAAACACTCCCACTGACATCACTAGTGATGTCAGTGGGGCCGGACCCAGACGGTAGGTGTTCCCATGGGAACGCCTCCGTCTGGACAGCAACACCCCCGGCACGCCCACCAAAGGGGGCATGCTGTCACTCACCATCGACAGCACGCCCCCTTTGGTGCGAGATCCATAGCAACAGCTTGGCTGTCGCTATGCGGGTCTCGCGCATGCACACGACGGAGCTTCCTCCGTCGTGCGCATGTGCATTAGGGCACCATTGACCCGCTTGCGAGCGGGTCTGAATTAGGCCCTCTCCCCGGCACTCCAGGACACGATATGGTGCTAAATAAGTGTCCAATCTGACTTAAGATCTATCGTGCACAAAATCTATCTATTGCACATCATCGTGTATGAGATTGGCAAATCTTGCCTGCGTTAGGCAAGATCTGAAGATGCGATATACAACCAGCAGGTACGTGCATCGGCATCGTGATCGTGTGTGGACATATTTTACATGATTTGTTGTTCCGATGCGTCTAAATCGTGCAAATCATGTAAAATATCGTCTAGTGTGTAGGCACCTTAAAACAGGCAGGCAGGCTGCCCTGAACCCGCCACCTGATGCTGAGGCTGGGGGTGGGTTCAGGGCCCCCACTCCAGGGAGTGAGGAAACAGACAGTGTGCACTGACGCTGCAGTCCACTGTCTCAGTCCCTGACATATAGCCCAGTGGCAGCGGCCGGCTTTGCAAGTGCCGCGGCCGCCACTTGAACATTACATGGGTGGCCGGGCCATTATACTGTCTGTGCCCGGACATACAGTAGCGGTGGCTGCATCTGGCTTTACAAGTGCCGCGGCCGCCACTCGGAATTTACACGCGGCCATTATAGTTAGTAGTACACTATCCCTAACATAACAGGGCACCGAGTGGCTCCCTCCAGTCGCCGATGCCCCTAGGCAGCTGCCTAATGGTGATGCCAGCCTTGCACTACTGTGTGTCGTAATGTGAATAAGGGACACTACTATGTGGTGTAATGGGAATCAGGGGCACTATTGTGCTACTGTGTGGCATAATTTGAATTGAGGATTCTATGTGTGATTTTGGCTGTGCAAAAGGGAGCATGACTTTGCAGCAAGGGGCGTGGGACCACTTGCTGGGAAGTTATGCCCCCTTTTGCATGCCACGCCCTCTTTTTCAGGCTTGGTAGATCACAAAAGGATTTTAGCTTTATAAGCAGATCATCGAAAAGTCTGGCCACCCCTGCTCCCCCTGCTCTAAGAAATGGGTAAGGGATACAGGCAGAATACTGACAGGGTTAGAATCCCGACACTTTGTCGTCGGTATACTAACTCTCGCCCTCTCTCTACCCTAACCCTCCCTCCCTGGTGCTTAACCCTAACCACCCCCTTTAGTGCCTAAACCTAACCTCCCGTTTCCACACCCTAAACCTAACCCTCCCCTATTAGTACCTATCCCTAACCCTCCCTCTAGTGCCTAAATCTAACCCCTGACCCTAATGCTAACCCTCCCCCTAACCTCGGTACTTACCTTCGGGATTCTGGCGGTCGGGATACCTGCGGCGGGATTCTGACAGGTGTTGGGATCCGGCGCTGGCATTCAAACTGCCGGAATCCACTCCATTAGTATATTAATCGCATCCCCTGCTCTAACCCCTCCGTGCAGTGATGACAGAGGAAGAATACAAGGCAAGACTCTCTCACTTGCTGTTTGTTTTAAGTTACGAGACAGCATCTGAGATGTGTTGTGGGCAGTCATTTTTAAAAAGCTACAAATATTTTTTCTACTGTAGATTTGTAGAATTGCCCTGTATAATTCCAAATATTATTATTTTTTTTAATTCTTTATTTATAAAAGGAAACCACAAAAATAGATGACATCATAGAAACAACTAACATAATTTCCTTTGTTTTCTGTAATTTTGAGAAAAGAAAGAAAAGAAAATGAAAAAAGGGATGTAATAGAAAATGAAAAAAAAAAAAAGAAGGGAGGGGAGGGGGGTGGTGGACAGGCACATAGCTAGCCTAGAACTATAGCCACACAAAAAATACAAAAATAAAAATACAGTAGAGTCCATACATAAAAAAATAAATAGGTAGCTAAATAGTTCTTACATAAACAGGAGGGGCTGTATCCATCGTGGAGGACCTGAGGACAGCAGTGTAAGCAATTAATATAAGAGTTTCATGGTCAAGGGATAGGGACTGGTCCAGAAGAGGTAACAGCATTCTCTATGAAACCAGGGAGCCCATATAAGATCAAACTTATGAGGTGTATCATACAGGTAATGAGTAATACTTGTTACAAGTCGCGGTCACGACTTGCTTCCCTCTAGCAATTTATCTCTTTCTGGCAGTTTGGTTCCAGTTCCGTCGGTTGCTAGTTGATCTGGATGCCACAGGATGTCACGTGCTATCCACAGCATGGCATGATTGGTTCCTTCCCCTTTTTGTACATGCTTGCCTTTTGCCGCCTCGCTGACTTTAGGATTTCTTGTGGATTTCTTAGCTTTGCTGCATGGTCAGCGTTTTCGTCTTTCCTGGTCGTAGCTCAGTCTGTTTCCCTGGCTTCCACCTACTCAGTCAGCCTCCTAGCCGCTACCAGCTTCCAAGCCGCTCCACTGGCACTGCAGACGCTCCATCAGCCTCCTGGCTGCTACTGGCTTTTAAGCCGCCCCACCGGCTCTCCAGCCACTCTGTCAGCCTTCAAGCTACCATCGACTTTCTAAGCCGCATCACTGGCTTCCAAGCCACTACATCAACTCTTCAAATTGTATTACTGGCTTTAGCCGCACCATCAGCGTACACAGCCGCACCATCGGCTCTCAAAGCCACATCACTGGCTTCCAAGCCACTGCATTAACTCTTCAAATTGTACTACCAGCTTTAACCGCACCATCGGCGTACAAAGCCGCACCATCAGCTCTCCAAGCCGCATCAATGGCTTCCAAGCCACTACATTAACTCTTCAAATTGTACTGCCGGCTTTAGCCACACCATTAGCATGCAAAGCCTCACCACTGGCATACAAAGCAGCAACATTGGCTCTCAATGCCACATCACTGTCACCACATTCAAACCACTTCATCAATTCATCAAATTGTACTGATGGCTTTAGCCGCATCATTGGTTCTCTTAGCCGCACCATCGGCTTCCTAGTTGTGCTACTGACTTTCCTGCCAGTATCCAGTATCTCCTGCTATTCTATAGTTTCCGAAGGTAATCAGTGTAAACCTCTGCTACCCTGAGTATTAAGACCAGATGGCCACTTAAGTACCGGTGAATGTCTTCCAGTTCTAAGGGAACAGCAGGTGGCTATTAGTGGCAGAAGATCTTGCCAGCCTGGGTTCTAGGGGTTTACACGGAACAGCCTAGGAATCCGTAATATTATAGTCTGCGCTAAAAAGATAATATGGAACGGGCACAGAATCCTGCCCAGCTGCTTGCTACACAAATCCAAGTTCTCAAACAAAAGGTTCAAGAGCTTTCCCTTCGAGTTGAGGTTTGGTCTCCAGCAGCTCCAGTTGCTTTAAAGGAACCTAAAATGAACTTGCCAGATCATTTTGCCGGGATTGCAAACAATTCGAGTAGGTCTGATCATTCTTATGTTTCATAGAATTGTAGCATTCTACCTCTATGGAGCTACGTACGAGTGATTATGAATATGAACATTTAAAAATAATCTTTTATACTGCCAGGAGATATTAGCTAACTCTCTTAAAGTACTACTTTGCTGATTGCTATTTCTAATAAAATAACATATTTTTTTGAGTATTAGTGTGTCAAAGTATATATTGTTCTAAGCGCCACTGCATAACATTTGTTTTGTCTGGGACAGACACTTACCTACTGCAGCGCCAACCCGGGGTATGGCCGGGTCAGCACTGTTCACACCAGAGTCGGGTCTGCAGTGACCCAGCTCTTCCGACGTTGCAGTGCATGCTTGGAAATGATGTAATCTCCAAGCGCCACTGAAGCCACCCAATTGGGTAGCATGCGGCACGATCTGGGTCATCATGACCCGGATCATGATGTTTACACTGCAGGATGGCACAGGAACGACACGTGGCCAACCCTGCAAGCTACCCAAATTTATACTGACAAAAATCCTGGGTTGATGCGCGTTCGATGTTCAAGTTTAGACCCGTTATTTGCTTGGATGCTGCCAAGCACACACACACAATTTTTTCTCTTCCCATGGGTCACAGAATCATTCCAATACCAGGTGGCTGGAATGGTAAGTGGGGTCCACTGCATTACATTCATATTTTTTATAAGTGGTTGATACAGTGCAGTAATGAGATATTGGGAGGAGTAGGAGGATATTTATGTTGGAATGGTCTATGTATGTGAGTAGCGGTGGATATTATGTGATGAAGTACTGGTGTGTGAAGGTGCAGCCTTATGAAGGTGCTTGAAATTAAAATGTGACAATCAGTGTAGTGGGAAACTATTTATCTTAATATATAAAAACAATGTACTGACTCACTGACTCATCAATGCCCAGCCCAAACCCCTGGACCTAGAAACATGAAATTCCAAGAGTATATGCCTTCAATCTCAAGAAACACAAATAATATCCTGCACAGGACAAAAATGTAATTCAATTTATGGACCAGCAATTTAGTACATTCTAATAATTAGGTACCAAATTTTGTATATAGCTGGATGTGCTCCCTGGAATCGAATATGAAATACTCAGAAAAAAACCTCCATTGGCCTTGGCCAATGTGCAGCAAGTGATTCCTTTGTGGGGCACTCTTTTATAATACATTAATTGATATTATTGATATCAGGAAATATACATAATTACAGTATAACTTTAATTGGTTCCCTCTTTAAAGAGATTGAGGATTATTTTGACTCTGTGGGTCTGATTCAGACCCAGTCGCAAGCGCTGAGCGCTCGCAACCGGGTCGATGGTGGCCCACAGTGATGCGCGGCCAAGCGTGGTCACCCACAGCGCATAGCGTGATCACACACAGCTATGCGAGCGGCCAAGAGGCCGCTCCAAAAATAAAAAAGCCCGGCCCTGATTCAGAGCGAGCGCTCTGTCAGAGCGAGCGCTCTGTCAGAGAGAGCGGCTCTGAATCAGGCCCTGAGTGTGTAAATATGACAGTCACCCATCAATAAACACCCAAAAATACCATATAGTTGATATCAGAAAATAAACATAATTAAAACATAACTTTGAGTGAATATACTAACTGCTAAACCTGTCTATTTTACCCATTAGGGGATATGTTGTTAATGATTAAATATGATCACCACAAGGTAATTATTTCATACACCATTACAGAATGTCTAATATATTTGTGTTTGCTTATTGATGGACATAATATTTATTTGTGCTTATTGATGGGTGACTCTATCATATTTTCATAATCAGAGTCATAATAATTCCCAATTTATTTTAAAGAAGGATCCGATTAAAAGTTATGTTTAATTATGTTTATTTTCAATCAATTATATAAATTAATTTATTATAAAAGAGTGCCCCACAAAGGAATCATTTGCTGCACATTAGCCGAGGCCAATGGAAGTTTTTTTCTGAGTATATTCCTTCAATGACCTAAGCATGCACTAAGGGGGTGAAAAGAGGTAAAATGTTTCCACCCCCTGTACAATGTCCTAACTGACTGTCTTATCAACTCCCAGCCCAAACCCCTGGAACTGGAAATTTGGGGAGTATATTCCTTCCATGACCTAAGCACCCACTAAGCAGGGATTTTTCAAAATTCGACTTCTAAGGGCCTGAAAAGGTGTAAAATGTTCCTTTAGACCGAGGTGATTGGGTGACAAAGCAACATTGCCCAAATGCTGAGGGACTGTAAGCTCATTGTCTGGGACAAGTGGCGGCTCCAGAGGTGTGGCTGTAGTGTAGTGCAATATTCAAATAGGTGAGCCACACCAACTGCCAGTTATGTTTGGCAGCATTTGAGGTGGCAGGTGGTGTGGCTCCCCTATTTGAATATTGGACTGCACTGCTGTCCCACCTCTGGAGCCGCCACTGCTAAGGATTTAACACTTTGACTAGGTCTTTTCTTATTAGAAAATTTGCTTCATTTGTATTTGGATATTAAAAACTTACCTTAATTTGGATTGCAATACGGTACTTCACTTAATTTGGATTTCGAACATGGCAATTGAGTTTTTGAATGTTAATGGGGAGATGGTTCCTCACACCATTGTCCCAGTCACAGGAGATAGAGCTTGCCTGTATCTATCTCCTATCTCATGTATGGCACTCAGCTAATGGCTAGGGAGGTACGTTAGCTAAACGTGAGGAATGAGGTGGACAACTGGAAGGACTTCTCCATCATGTCACATGATAGCAAGGGGGACAACTACACCAGCTCCACTGAGTGCCTCCTTAACATGTCCCAACCCATTACTTATGATGGGATTGACTTGAGGGAGGACTGCTTCTCACATGTGCAGTTCTACATGGCCTGCTCCAGAGTCAGCTCATCCAGCAGCGTGGTGATCCTAGCACCTGAGCAGAGAACCACCAATGTGGTTTACAAAGAAATCCTTAAGTAGAGAAAAAAAAACAGTTTTACCGTATACAACTGGGTGCTTTCATGATTGGCCCTGTATTTGCGAAAATAGTTTGATGCTCTTTGCAGACAGGTATTTTTCCTGAACCACTAAAGGAAGCAATTATTAGACCACTTTGTTAAAAAACCTAATTTAGACCCTGACTGCATGACTACAGACCGGTATCAAAGCTTCCTTTTCTAGGAAAGGCTACTTGATATTTATGATCCATTCCAGTCAGCAGGGGCTGGCTGGCAACTTTTAGCCTGGGGGGCAGGCACAAGTAGGTGGCCCGGTTTTTAAACCAGCGCATTGAAATGGGGAAAGACACATGATAATAGCCTCTGTAGGTAAGGCTTGTCTAATGTGGGCGTACTTTAAATGGGATGTAGTTGCGGCCGCCGGTCACAATACCGACTGTTGAATGCCGGCAAAGGAGGAAGCATGCCCGAACGAGTTAAGTACGGGCCGCCCGTCCTTTTAGCCGCGGAGATGGGTGGGTTATGTTTAGGGCTGTTAGCGGGTTAGTGTTAGGTTTTGGTGGGGGTGGTTAGTATTAAGCACCATTTCAAACCCATTCCCCAATGAAGTATATCAAAAATTGTTGTGTCAAAGAGCCCTGTCCCAAACCAGAAACCAGAAGTTCAGAAAATAGTTCAGCCAAAAATTTTTAATATAAGCAGGCTCCCTATGATCCTGGAATTGGGTCTGGCTCTTTAACAGAGCTATGTGCTTTGCAGGGGCAGAAGCATGGGAAACAATGGAGGCGCCTGCCGCCGGGCTCCAGCTCTGAAGGGGCACCTCCTCCATTGTCACAGTGATGTGCCGTATAATGCAGAGGTTCGCAGTGACCACCAGATCATGGAGCGTCGCAGTGATGTGCTGTATAATGCAGAGAGGTTTGCAGTGACCATCAGATCAGGGAGCATCGCAGTGATGTGCTGTATAATGCAGAGAGGTTTGCAGTGACCGTCAGATCAGGGAGCATCGCAGTGATGTGCTGTATAATGCAATCGCCAGATAACGCAGAAATCGCTAGATAATGCAGAAACCAACAGATCCACGTATAACACAGATATTATGAATATCCCCTAACACACAATAATAATACACCCTATAAACACTCATTATTACACCCCCCCAGCACAGACTGTATTAAAACACCTCCCCTCCCCAACAGAAAACAAAAAAAAAAGCAACTACACCTCTCCCCATTGCATAAGTAATCCAACCCCCCCCCCCCCCTCAAATATGATTTAAACATTTCACATCTCCACTGACACTCTGCCAGATAATGCAGAGAGGTTTGCAGTGACTGCCAGAACAGGGGGCTTCGCAGTGATGTGCCATATAATTCAAAGAGGTTTCCAGTGACTGCCAGAGCAGGGAGCATCGCAGTGATGTGCCGTATAATGCGGAGAGGTTCCCAGTGACCGCCAGTTCAGGGAGCGTCACAGTGATGTGCCGTATAATGCAGAGAGGCTCCCAGTGACCGCCAGATCAGGGAGCGTCACAGTGATGTGCCGTATAATGCAGAGAGGTTCCCAGTGACCGCCAGATCAGGGAGCATCGCAGTGATGTGTGGTATAATGCAGAGATTTTCTCAGTCACCGCCAGATCAGGGAGCGTCACAGTGATGTGCCGTATAATGCAGAGAGGTTCCCAGTCACTGCCAGATCAGGGAGCGTCACAGTGATGTGCCGTATAATGCAGAGAGGTTCCCAGTCACTGCCAGATCAGGGAGCGTCACAGTGATGTGCCGTATAATGCAGAGAGATTTGCAGTGACCACCAGGTCAGGGAGCATCGCAGTACCTACCACATTATACAGAGGGGTATGCAGTGACCGTCAGATCAGGGAGCATCGCAGTACCTGACACATAATACAGAGGGGTTCGCAGTAGCCGCTAGATCAGGGAGCATCGCAGTACCTGACACATAATACAGAGGGGTTCGCAGTAGCCGCTAGATCAGGGAGCATCGCAGTACCTGATACACCATACAGAGGGGTTCGCAGTAGCCGCTAGATCAGGGAGCATCGCAGTACTGACATAGCGTTCCCGCTAGGCTGTTTTAGCGGGGCGCGGCGCCCTGCCCTCCTTCTGGAAGGCAAAAAGCACCCTGCCCTCCAGGAGGAGGGCAAAAAGCGCCCTGCCCTCACAGCCTGCGGGTGCCGTTCTCACCCGCGGGACGCAGTGTCCCGCGGGTGGAGAAACATGCGGTGTCCCGGTCACCGCCGGCATCTATTCTCCCTTTCTGCAGCGCTTGGGGGCTGCTCGGCATGTCCGTAGCGCCGGGCACGCCCCCAAGTATGACGAAAAGGGGACGCTTCTTATAAATATGCCCCTTTTCATGACCACGTCCCCTTTTCGGGCGCGCGCATAAGGTTGCCCTCTCTAGAGTGAACACTACCTGACACATCATACAGAGGGGTTCGCACTAGCCGCTAGATCAGGGAGCATCGCAGTACCTGACACATCATACAGAGGGGTTCGCAGTAGCCGCTAGATCAGGGAGCATCGCAGTGGCTGCCAGATTATGCAAAGCATCGCAATAATCGCCAGATAATGCAGAGACCAACAGAGATCCACATATAACACAGATATTATGACTATCCCCCTAACACACAATAATAATACTCCCCTATAAACACTCATTATTGCACCATCCCCCGCACAGACTGTATTAAAACACCTACCCTCCCCCACAGAAAACAAGAAAAAAAGCAGCTACACCTCTCCCCATTACATAAGTATTCCACCAGCTCCCCTATAAATATCATTTAAACATTTCACATCTCCACTGACAGTCACTTACCTGTCTGGAAGGATCAGTCTGGTCCCTGCAGAGTGCGGAGCTCCAAGTACAGGAAGGGATAAAAGATAGACTTGAGAGGGGGCGGGGACTCAGGGTGAGGAGGCAGGGTCTCTTGGGCAATGGGCAAGGACAGGAGGAGGTGAATTAAAATAGTCACACAGGTCAGGAGAGGGGGGGCGGGGCCCCTGGTGAGGAGGTGGGACCTTAGTAGCGGACAGGAACAAGTTTAAAACACAGAGGGTAGAGGAGGGGGCGGGGTCTTGCCCGGGATACTGGAGGGATAGAGTGTGAAGTCAGAGTAGTGACAGGGGATAGCAGGGAGGTGGAGACTCAGGAGTCTCAAGCAGGGAGGGACTGACACTCGTATCAGAGAGGAAGCATGTAGTAGTGTACCAGTGCACAGTGCACAGCCCCTGCTGCGGAGCGGACTCAGAAGGAATACAAGCTGCATGAATGTGACAGACAGCTGGGTAACCGGCAGAGAATGCTGCCCAGCCGCTCTGATGGTTCTATTGTCGGAGCGACTGCAGAGCACTTTCTGCCTGTCACCCGGCCGTCAGCCCTTCATGTGCAGTGTGTGACACCGGCCCTCACTGAAGGATAAGTGTACCGGCCTGGGGGGCATATGGCACCCTGCCCCCCAGCCCTGCCTGCCACTGCCAGTCAGGAATCAGGAGAAGACATAGCACTGAAACAGCCATGGTATGTGTGCTTAATGATCTTCTGATGGCAACAGACAGAGGTTCAATCTTAATCCTTATTGATCACTCTGCAACATTTAATATCATGGACCACGGGATTCTAATTGAGTCCTTAGCTGGTTCAAATAATTTCTCCCCGGCAGGTCACAAAGAGTTTCTTTTGGAGTAAACTCTTCATCACCAGTGCCACTTCCATGTGGTGTCCCACAGCTTTCTATAATATCTCCCATTATTTTTGCAGTATACATGCTAATACTGGGTGAAATAATCAGATGACATGGCCTGGTCTACCACTGCTATGCAGATGATACAAAACTGTACCTGTCCATTGCTCCAGGTACTGAGAACCCAATAACAACCCTAAATGGCTGCCTAGCAGAGCTCCAGGAGAGGATGAGTGCCAGTTGGCTGCGACTCAACCCTGATAAAACAGAGGGCCTGATTCAGAGGCGCTCGCTGTTTGATCACCCACAGCTTTTACGAGCGGCCTGGCGATGGTCCGATTATCACGACCATCGGGCCTTTGGTAGGGTCCCTTTGGTAGGGACCCTTTGGTAGGGTCTCAGCTCTCGCAAGCCCGAGTGGACTTCCTGCTCTAATAGAGCAGGAAGTCCACTACTGTCATCACAAGTGATGTCAGTAGGGCCGCCCACAAACGCCAGGCATTCCTAAGGGAACACCTGCATTTGTGCAGCCACCCCCCCTCCCCGCCTACGAAACGGGGCGAGCTGTCAATCAACATCAACAGCCGCCCCGTCTTGTAGCGAGACCCGTTGCGATGGAGCTGCCGTCGCAGTACGGGTCTCGTGCATGTGCACGCCGGAGGTGGCGCATGCGCAGTCAGGGAACATCGACCCACTTGCGAGCACTATGCGCTCGCGAGCGGGTCTGAATCAGGCCCAGAGATCCTTACGATAGGTCACAGGACAAGACTGCAGCAAAGCCAACCAACAGGACTTACACTTGTGGGCTCAGAACTACAAAACTCTGAACATGTGCCGTAATCCTTGGTGTTGTCCTGGATAGTGGCTTGACACTTAAACATCAGGTATCAGCCATAATCAAATCCTCATTCTTTCATCTGAGGAATATAGCCAGATTCAAGCACTTAATTCCCTCAGAAGATCTGTCTAAAGTCATACATGCATTTATATCACTACACCAGTGGCATCACAAGATGGTGCGGGGGGTCCGGTCCGCACCCGGGTGTCACTCGCTGAGGGGTGACACCAAAGTGCAGACTCCCGCTCACTGACAGGAGCCGGGTGCTGCACTGTAGCACTGAGTACAGCACTCGGCTCCTGTCATTGAGGGAGCCGGCCAGCACTCCATACACGGACCTCTTGCACCCCCCACCCTTCTCCCCCAAATAATAGGCACAGGGATTCAGGCTGTGTGATCATGCCCCCTTTCCACATTACCATGCCCATTCTGCGTGGCCAAGCCCCCTTATTGCGGCACTTGGTTGCACCGCACGCACAGCGTCCCTCCCCGCACCGAGTGACACTGCGGGGAGGGACGCCACTGCATAACACCTAGACTACTGCAATGTTCTCTACTTTGGTCTCCCAGCAAAAGAACTGCACTGCTTGCAGACGGTCAAAATGCAGCTGCCAAGCTATTAATCAACCAGCCCTGTTCCAGCCACATAACACCCATTCTCTACTCCCTTCACTGGCTGCATGTAAGATGGCACATCGTTTTCAAGATTGGCTTACTGACTTTCAAAGCCCTACATGACCAGGGCCCAAGGTTATTGAAGCAGCTTCTGATCTCATATGATCCCACTCAATTACTGCAATCCATTAACGAAGGACTATTAACAGTACCTAGAATCTCCCGTAATTAATTTGGGGTTCAAGCTTTCTACTTTGTGGCTCCGACTCTATGGAACTCTCTTCCACGCACAGTTCGAGAAGCCTCCACTCTAGAATCCTTCATAAATAGATTCAAGACTCTCCTTTTCACCCAAGCTTTTCACTAATGACCCTTGTTAAACTTGTTTTGTACTATGGGCCTGATTCAGAGCTGAACGCTCTGACCAGAGCGCTCGCTCTGAATCAGGGCCCTCCTACCTTTTTTTGGAGCGTCCTCATTGACGCTCGCATAGCTGTGGGTTACCACCCACAGCTATAGCGAGCGTCCATGATGATGGTCGCGATGGTCTTGACCATCGCGACCATCGGGCTTGCAACGGAGACCCTGTGGTAGGGTCTCGCTGCCGCAAGCCCTGGAGTGATTTTGGCTCTATCAGAGCCAAAATCACTCCCACTGACATCACTAGTGATGTCAGTGGGGCCGGTTTGAGACGGTAGGCGTTCCCATGGCAGGCACGCCCTAGGCACGCCCACCACAAAGTCCAGGAATGATGATGTTTGTCAATGCAAGATGACGTTTTGCCTCTTTCTGAGTTCCGTTTTTTTGGAGGGAAAAATCCGAACTCGGCATGCAAACTCGAACCTATCCGAGCCTGCACATCCCTACTTCAAACCCAAATGCCGCCTTGTCAGCTGCCACTCAAGTTCCACCCAGCCGACCTCCAAACTCTCTGTCCTTGCCACAGGCAAGAGGAGTTGTCTGCCACCTTGCCAGAGGTCCCAAATTCTTTTGCCAGGTCCAAGAGGTATCCGCCACCTTGCCAGGGCAGTATGAAGCATGAGGGGAGCAGTAAAAGGCAAGCGCTATGAAGCATGAGTGGGGCATTGTGAGGGGGGCAGAATAAGATATGACAGGAGAAGTGTGAGCGGAGCAGCATGATGCATGAGGGCAGAGCCGTAACTAGACTTTTTGGTGCCCTGTGCCAGAAAGAGCATTGGCGCCCCCCTCATTTTTCAAAGGGACATAATGCACCCAAAAAAGGGCCATGGCTTCATGGGGAAAGGCCAGGGAAGAGATAGGAGAGGCCAGGAGATGCTGGGGATGAAATAAGAGGAAGCTACAAGCAAGAATGAAAATAAACAGAAATTTGACAGACCCAAACAGTGCCCCCTGACCTGTGGTGCCCTGTGCGATGGCACCGGCCGCACTACCTTAGCTACGGCCCTGCATGAGGGGAGCAGTGGGAGGAGAGCAGCATGAACATGAAGGGAGCAGTTTGAGGTGTGATATAGGGCAGTGTGAGAGGTGCAGTATGAGGCATGAGCGAAGCAGTGTGAGGGAAGCAGTATGAAGCATGAAGGGAGCAGTGTGAGGTGTGATCAGTGGCAGAACTAGCGGCGGTGCAGCCAGTGGCTTGCACCAGGGCCCACTGTTGTGCATGGTTCCATAGCCGCCTGCATTCAACAGCACCGCTGCACCCGCTGCCAGTGTCCCCCGGACCCCACAGTATTTAAGTGTATTGCAGACCGCAGTGAGAGAGGTTCGCACTACACAGTAACAAATACACCACCGCCAGCTGCGGCTGTGTGTTTGTTATAGCAGCCAATCAGAGTCAGACAGACTCTCATTGGACACTGCATAGGGAGGACTATTACTGGGGACAATGCATAGGGGGACTACTACTGGGGGCATGGCAAATGGGGGACTACTACTGGGGGCACTGCATAGGGGGGACTACTACTGGAGGCAATGCATAGGAGGTACTACTACTGGAGGCAATGCATAGGGGGACTACTACTGGGGGCACTGCATAGGGGGGCCACTGCTAGGGTCACTGTATAAGGGGCATTACTGAGGGCACTGCATAGGGGGACCACTACTGGGGGCATGGCATATGGGGGACTACTACTGGGGGCATGGCATATGGGGGACTACTACTGGGTGCACTGCATAGGGGGGACTACTACTGGGTGCACTGCATAGGGGGGACTACTACTGGAGGCAATGCATAGGAGGGACTACTACTGGAGGCAATGCATAGGGGGGACTACTACTGGGGGCAATGCATAGGGGGACTACTACTGGGGGCACTGCATAGCGGGGGCCACTTCTAGGGGCGCTATATAAGGGGCATTACTGAGGGCACTGCATAGGGGGAGGACTACTGGGGGCACTGTATAGGTGGACCACTACTGGAGCACTGTTGTCACGACCAGGGTTTCTCGGCATGCCGGCCGGCAGGTATTATCTGTGAGGACGCTATGGCGAGGGGCGTCTGGCGGTGGCGCTGGTATCTGGCGGGGTGCATTGTCTGCACGTAGTCCTGTGCGGGCATACTGTCACTCTGGTCTGGTTAGGCCTGGTGGTGCTTCCATTCCGCTCTGGCATGGGCGCCGCCATCTTGCCTCTGGTCATGTGACCCAGTCGCCCTACCCTGGTGTGTCACATGCTCTCTCTGGCCTGTCACAGTATTTAAGGGAGTGCCGAGCTTCCTCTGATTGCCAGTGCAACGTGTTTCTCAGCGAGAGCTGAGAGAGAGAGTTCCTGTGCTCATTCATCTGTCTGTTGGGATCATTACCTAACCTGCTTCACCCTGCCTGTCACAAACTGCTGGCTCCTGCCTCCTACTTTGCCACTCCCTTGTCTGAGTACCTGTGTCAGCTGTTACCCTGCACCTTGCCTCCACTTGCAGTTTCCCTGGACATTATTTCTCAGCCTGCAATTCCTTTCAGCCTGCCATTCACTTCAGAAATACATAAAAAACATAGGCGGCGTCTAAGAACACGTCTGGAAGTGTATTTATAAACCAGCTTTATTGAAGGCTATAATATTAGTATTATATAAACTTTCAAAAATCTCAATAAAACTCCCGGGAGTATAAAAAAATTCTATACACACAGTATGTATTTAAATGAATAACATGTCTTCAAATAAAGCACAAAATTACAATTAGAAGATAAACAATTACAATAAAATATCTCAATTATTCTTAAATTGATGGATTGAACATCTGAGCTCTAATGCTTCAATGAGCCAAGTGAAAATGACCCAGTTAGCAGCAATGTTCTGAATAACTGAGAATGTTAAATGACATGTTATTCATTTAAATACATACTGTGTGTATAGAATTTTTTTATACTCCCGGGAGTTTTATTGAGATTTTTGAAAGTTTATATACTAATATTTTAGCCTTCAATAAAGGTGGTTTATAAATATACTCCCTGATATGTGTTCTTAGACGCCGCCTACTTTTTTTTTGTATTTCTTTATTGTTGTTGGAAGTGTGGCAAAAACTTCCTGTGGGCGTGCTGCAGTCTACACAAGGAGAGGGGTTAACAGCACACCATTACTGGCGTTTGGGCTATCTATCTTTTTTAAACTTTTGCAACTCACTTCAGCCTGCAATTCACTTCAGTCTGCAACTCACTTCAGCCTGCAATTCTTTTCAGCCTCACAAACCCTGGAATACTGGACTACCTTCTGTTATCACTACCTGGACTTTTTCCCATTGCTTCACTACAGTTTCCCAAGTGCACTTTAGTCCTATACCCGGACTTTTTGTTTTTCCACATTCATCTCTGTTAAGCCACTCATTAAAAACTCCATGTTTATTATTAAATCTGCTTCAGTGTCTGCTCCTTTTACCACCCTGGGCCCACAACAAAACCAGAACCTCACAGTTTGCACTGGCCCCATGGACCCGGCCACGGGACAGAAGTCTGGAGTGGATTTATTCCGATGTATTGCATACCGCTTGGAAAACCTGGAAGCTACATCAAATGGCTCAGTTTCTAAAGAAATGTCCAAACAACAGGATAATCTGCAAACCTCCTTGTCTACCTCTAATGTAACTATAGTTACCTCTACTACTCCCCCCAATAATACCGTTTACAGGGCATCCCCTTGACTACACCTTCCTATGCCAAGTAAATTTGATGGCAACCCCAAGCTCTGCCGTGGATTCCTGAATCAGTGCGATATACATTTCACCCTACAACCTGACAACTTTCCCACTGCTAGAACCAAAGTGGCCTACCTGGTGTCTCTATTGTCTGGTCCCTTATTTGATTGGGCTTCCCCACTCTGGGAGCATTCAGATTCTCTACTGGACAACTATACAGACTTTGTAACATTATTCAGGAGGATTTTTGATGAACCTGGGCGAACTGTATCAGCCTCATCTAGCATTATGTCACTGAAACAAGGAACCCGTCCCTTCAGCCAATATGTAGTACAGTTCCAGATTTAGCATCAGAGCTCAAGTGGAATGAGGAAGCTCTCACCTGAGCTTCCTGGCATAGGCTTTCCGACCGTCTGAAAGATGAGTTGGTCACCCGCGACCTTCCTACTAATCTCAATGACCTGATTTCTCTCTGTAACAAGGTCGATCTCCGCTTTAGAGAACATCAGGCTGAGAAACAAAGAACTGACTATACTAAGTCCACCACTCTTCCTTCCTCTACCCGTCCATCTCCTCCTCCTACAGATGAAGAGCCAATGCAGGTGAATCATACCCATCTCTCCAGAGAAGAATGCCAGAGAAGAATATCAAAAAACCTCTGCCTATACTGTGGAGCATCGGGTCACCTGGTGGCCACTTGTACCCGCAAGCCGGGGAACGCCCGTTCCTAACTGACCCTGGGAACATCAAGTTAGGAGTAATCTGTCCATCCCCAACTTCCAAAGACTTTGTCCTGATCTTGGCCATAGATGTCAAGCCTAAACCTGCCTTTGTCACTGCTCTACTAGATTCTATAGCAGCCAGAAACTTTATGACCTCTAGTCTCATTGAGAAATTACGAATTCCCTGTTCTACCCTGGATCATTCAATCTCTCTGACTGCTGTAGACGGATATCCTCTGGCTAACGGAGTTGTCACCAAGGAGTCTCAACCAGTGCTAGTCTGCATTGGAGCACTCCATTTTGAGTATCTAAAATTTCTCATGATTCCTGAGGCTTCCCAAGAAGTCATTCTAGGTTGCGTCTGCACAATCCCAGGATAGACTGGTGCTCTATGCAAATTCTTTCATGGGGAGTTGAGTGTCAGAGATACTGTCTTCCCAAGATACGACCTATGAGGAAAACAGTCTCGTTAGTACCTCCAGCTATTCCCAAAGAGTATCAACTGTTTGCTGACGTTTTTTCTGAACGACAAGCTAATATCTTACCTCCTCACAGGGATTGGAATTGCCCCATCGAATTGCTGCCTGATAAGATGCCTCCTCGAGGTCACACCTATCCTCTATCCTTGCCAGGGACCAAAGCAATGTCCAAGTACATCCGGGAGAATTTAGGGAAAGTCCTCTACATCTCCTGCTGGTGTTGGATTATTTTTCGTCAGGAAGAAGGATGGTGGGTTAAGACCATGTATAGATTATCGAGGCCTTAATGACATAACAGTCAAGAATCAATACCCTCTTCCATTGATTACAGAGCTATTCGACAGAGTCAAGGGATCCATCGTTTTTTCTAAATTAGACCTACGAGGGGCCTATAACCTTATTCGTATACGTGCGGGAGATGAGTGGAAAACCACTTTTAATACCAAAGATGGACATTTTGAATATCTCGTGATGCCCTTCGGCTTATGCAATGCTCCTGCTGTCTTTCAAGGCTTCGTCAACGAGATTTTCCGGGATTTGTTGTATGTCTCCGTAGTCACTTATCTGGACGATATATTGATTTTTTCCTCCTCTCTAGAGGAGCACCATAAACATGTGAAGGAAGTGCTGTGTCGTTTATGACAAAACCATCTCTATTGTAAACTAGAGAAATGTGTCTTCAGTGTACCCAGTGTACCATTCCTTGGTTATATCATCTCCGGTTCCAGTATGGAAATGGACCCCAAAAAGGCTCAGGCAATTCTAGATTGGTCCCATCACAGTGTTGACTCATAAAGGCGCCAATCCTACTCTATGGACTCCTGAAGCTGAGACAGCCTTCCAGCTTTTGAAACAAGCTTTTATCACTGCTCCAGTGTTAAGACAACCAGACGTGGATAGACCTTTTCTGTTGGAGGTGGATGCATCTTCGGAGGCAGTGGGAGCAGTTCTATATCAACGGTATGAGGATAACAGAGTTCACCCTTGTGGCTTCTTCTCCAAGAAGTTTTCTCCTGCTGAAAAAAATTACGTTATTGGTGAGCAAGAACTTTTGGCAGTTAAGCTGGCACTTAAAGAGTGGCAATACCTGTTGGAAGGAGCTAAATTGCCTTTTACTGCCTTCACCGACCATAGAAACCTCCTCTTCCTCAAAAATATCCACTGTGTAAGTCCTCGTCTGGCCTCATGGGCAATATTCTTTGCTCAATTCCATTTTACTCTGACCTTTTGCTCTGGAGCCCTCAATCAGAAAGCAGATGCTCTATCTAGATCATTTCCCTGTGACAACAATACTGAAACCTCATGCAGTACCCCCGTACTGGAATCAAGGGTGTTTGCTATCACACAGCTACAGCCTCCTACTGGGAAAACCTTTGTGGCCCCAGAGTTAAAGAAGCAGCTGCTCACATGGGCTCACTCCTCATGCTTCGCAGCTAATTCTGGTACTCGGAAAACCCTGGAATTTTTGAAAAGGTCCTACTGGTGGCCCTCGATGAAGACTGATGTATTGGAGTTTGTCTCCTCATGTACCCCATGTTCCCGCATCCTCCCGTCAAGCCCCAGTGGGTGAGTTTTGCCTCTACCCATTCCATCATGTCCATGGACACACCTCTCCATGGACTTTGTAACGGACTTACCAAGTTCAGAGGGCTATACCACCATCTGGGTCGTGGTGGATCGATTTTCAAAGATGGTCCATTACATTCCTCTAAAGAAATTACCCACAGCTTCTGATTTGGCTCATTTGTTTGTCCAGCAGATATTCCGCCTGCATGGACTCCCTGTGGAAATAGTCTCAGATCATGGCGTTCAATTTGTGGCAAAGTTTTGGAGAGTCTTACGTTCCATTCCGCAAGTAAAACGAAATTTTTCCACAGCCTACCACCCACAGTGTAATGGATCCACAGATAGAGTTAACCAGGACCTTGAGACTTTTCTAAGAATATTCATGTCATCATCCCAAGACAATTGGTCCGAATTACTGACCTGGGCCGAATTCGCGCACAATGCCTCATATCATTCCTCTACGAATCAAACTCCATTCCACGTGGCTTACAGTCTTCACCCTCGAGTACCTGAATTCTGGAGCTTGCCGGCTTTTGATGTACCAGCCATAGAGGATACTGTACAGAGATTTGCGTCCATATGGGTTCGAGTGCGCACTGATTTGGAGAAGACGTCCTCTCGCTCCAAACTACAAGCAGACAGGAGGCGAAGGAAGGTACCTTGCATGAAAGTTGGAGACCAGGTTAATCCTAAACAAGTTCCTCAAAGTTCTCCCTGTTCCCCCTCGTATCCAGACTGCCGGAGGTGTGGAGTTCGAGGTCTCCCAGGTCCTGGATTCTCGTGTCCGCAGGGGTCGATTACAGTACCTTCTGGATTGGAAGGGTTACGGCCTGCACTCATCAGGAAATTCCATGCTGTCCATCCTGAAAAGCCTGGTGAGTGTCCTGAGGCCACCCATAAGGGGGGGGGTTCTGTCACGACCAGGGTTTCTCGGCATGCCGGCCGGCAGGTATTACCTGTGAGGATGCTATGGCGAGGGGCGTCTGGTGGTGGCGCTGGTATCTGGCGGGGTGCATTGGCTGCGCGTAGTCCTGTGCGGGCATACTGTCACTCTGGTCTGGTTAGGCCTGGTGGTGCTTCCATTCCGCTCTGGCATGGGGGCCGCCATCTTGCCTCCGGTCATGTGACCTAGTCGCCCTATCCTGGTGTGCCACATGCTCTCTCTGGCCTGTCACAGTGCAGCACTGGGTATTTAAGGGAGTGCCGAACTTCCTCTCATTGCCAGCGCAACGTGTATCTCAGCGAGAGCTAAGAGAGAAAGTTCCTGTGCTCATTCACCTGTCTGTTGGGATCATTACCTAGCCTGTTTCACCCTGCCTGTTCTAGCCCCGCTGGCTCCTGCCTCCTCCTTTGCCTCTCCCTTGCCTGAGTACCTGTGTCAGCTGTTACCCTGCACCTTGCCTCCACTTGCAGTTTCCCTGGACATTATTTCTCAGCCTGCAATTCACTTCACTCTTATTTTTATATCTGCTTCAGTGTCTGCTCCTTTTACCACCCCGGGCCCACAACAAAACCAGAGCCTCACAACTGCATAGGGGGGCCCAAAGCTTATTCTTGCACCTAGGCCTACCACTCTCTAGTTCCACCACTGGTCATGATAGAGGCAGTATTAGAGGAGCAGTGCGTGAGGAGCAGTATGATGCATGAGGGGCCAGTGTGAGGTGATGCGGCAGTGTGAAGGAAGCTGTATGAGGCATGAGGGGAGCAGGGGGAGGTGATGGGGCAGTGTGGGGGTACTCAGGGAGCAGTATAAGGCATGAGGGGAGCAGTGTGAGGTAATGGTAGTGGCATGTGAGGGGAGCTGTATGAAGTATAAGGGAAGCATGTAAAGTATAATAGTGGCATGTGAGGGGAGCAGTATGAAGCATGAGGGGACAGTGTGAGGTCGGATAGGGGCAGTATAAGTGGAGCAGTATGAGGCATGAAGGGAACAGTGTGAGGTGATGGGGCAGTGTGAGGGGACCAGTATGAAGCATGAGGGGAGAAGTGTGAGGTATGATAGGGACAGTGTGGGGGGAGCAGCAGGAAGCATGAAAGGAACAGTGTGAGGTATGATGGGATTAGTATGAGACCTGAAGGGCTTAGTATTAGGCTTGAGGGAAGCAGTGTGAGGGGAACAGTGTGCGGTGTAATGAGGGCAGTGTGAGGGGTGCAGTGTGAGGGGAGCAGTGTGCGGTGTAATGAGGGCGGTGTAATGAGGGCAGCGTGAGGGGTGCAGTGTGAGGTGAGCAGTGTGAGCTGTGGCTTGGAGGGAACTGGCAATGAGAGAGCTATGGAAGGAGTAATGAGAGAGCTATGGAGAGAGCAATCCAAAGATTTTTAGAGAGCAAGCAATTCGAGAGATATGGATGACAGTGGCAGTGAGAGAGCTATACTCCAGCATCACTGGTCACTCCCCCACATCACTTGTCACTCCCATATATATCAGAGAAACATCAGAGATGTACGCAAACCATCGGAATCAGGCCCTTAGTCTGTTCTTACAAAAGTGATAAACTATTTACTCACAGGAAAGTCCAAAAGCATTTTCTCTGGAACTTTTGACACCGTTTTCCACTGGTCTTCACAGAACACTTCTTTCCTGGCCCATATCATATCTGTGCAACTGCTCCTTCAACACCTCCACCTTTAGGACATCCTTCTGCTCTCACAATCTGAACCAGTTACATAAGGCTCTGTTATGGCCCACTGCTTTTCTTGCTAAAAAATCTCTTGTCCCTGTGAAAAAATCCACTCATTTGGCCCACAGTGTTTGCACTACATGGCTGATACCAAATCCTCCTACATTCCCCTGGTCTGTCCCCTTCCTCCTATCTCAATCGAACAATTCTCTCTCCACTATTATTACCACATGGATGTCTCAGTATTACTAGCTCAACAAAACCAAAACAGATCTCATTTCTTTTCTCCTTCTAAGGTTCCCAACCACTACAATTCTCCAACACTGTCAATAACACTACATTGTCTTCAATCTGCCTGGGAGTCTTACTGTATTTTAGACCTTTCTGCCCTTTCTTTCAAGCCTCATATCAGTTTTGTCCCCAAAACTTTAAACAATCTCTAAAACGGGATCTATTCTCTGAAGTCTACTCAGCAACCACCACTGCCCTCTAACACAGTTACCCTGCTATATCAAGCTCTAACCCGAGTAAGACTTGGTCCTGAACTATTTCCCATCATCACAACATTGTAAGCTCTCAAGACTCAAGAGTAAGGCCCACTCCACCATTATTTCACATCTAAACTCTTGTTGGTTCACTCTTACTTAATATCTTATGTTTATTATTTGCAGTCCTGTGTATCACCAGTAATCGCTTTATGTAGTTTCCCATTATCAAAATAATATAGACATGCAGTCGACATGTTGAATGTCGATGTTGCATGTCAACATTATGAATGAACTTGTCCACATTCAGAACATTCAATATTACAATGTTGACATTGCGAATGTCGACAATATTATTGCATACCATTAAAACAGTCCCCATACTCAGATACTGTTACTAAACATCTTTCTGATTCTAGCTTCCTTTTAAGGTTTTTAAATAATAGGAATTGTTCCTGGACACAAAACTTTGTTTGGTTTTTAACGTAAAGAAACAAATGATATGGAGAATCAATAAAATGATGGACTAAAATGCTTATAACACAACTTTCCCTTTGATACAAGTAATAAATTTGCTCTAAGGGATAAATTTACTAAAGTGAGAGTTTTTAGAAATGAGTTTTAGAAGAGATGTTGCCCATAGCAACCAATCAGCTTCTAGCTATTATCTTCTAGAAGATGCTAGTTAAATGTTAAGTAGAATCTGATTGGTTGCTATGGGCAACATCTCTTCTAAAACTCACTTCTAAAAACTCTCACTTTTGTAAATTTACCCCTAAATTGTATCTAATGTGCATGCTGTGACCACACCTTGCAATAAAAAAAATCAAAAAACAATATATGTAAATTAAGTATGTAAATTATTAAGATATTATATCTAATGTATATATTTTTTATACTTCCTGTGCTCTAAACGAGACCTTTTAATTTTCCTAGGTGATGTCATGGGTTATTACTGACAGTTTAATGTTTATCTGTGAGGAAATCTTGAAGACGCAAGGATCATAGGTGAACACCGCTTGTGTTTCATTTTGATTGTACCAGCGCTATTCCACGTAGATGGAAAACTCTGAAGGCGGACGAGCATCACTAAAAGAATAAAGAGAGCGACAGTAAAATAAACAACTTCCTATTTTCTTGTTTAATTGTGCCGTGGTAAGAAATGTCAGCTTTTAAGATGAGTTTCGTTAATCAATATAACACAATATCAGTAACAGAGAAAATAGATACATTCTGTATTTGCAAATATAGTTTAAAAAATAGGTAATAAATGAAATAATTTTGTGCTGTCTTAATTCATGCTTTTCATAGTATAATCTATCTATTTGCCAATGTGCTATTATGGTGCAGCCAGAAAACAGGAAAGGATTCACCAGCTCTCATCTCTGAGCCCTGAACTACCCCTTATAATGTTTGTCACACTTTCTACAGCTGTTTATAGGTTACTACAGTAGAAATTGATGCAGAGGAAGGGAAAACATGTAAACGCTTTTTAAAATGCTTGTGACTTCTGCATTCGAACATCTGCATTCATTTATTATCAGTTATTTATAAAGCACACACCAGGAGTGTTTTAAGAAAGGACCTCCCTGTTTGGGTCCCCTCATCTCTGGGAAAATGGTGCCCGCGCCTTTTTCTTAGGGACATCTCTTCTGCGAATGCTTGAGTCCGCCGCCATTTTCCCTGTGACTTTTTGCTGATCTGCAGCACCAGTCCTACGCTGCAGGGCAGTACACCGGAATCGGTGAAAAGATGAGTATAATTAACTATGGATGCAGGGTGTGCGGTGGGGCCCCCCTGGATCCAGGGGCCCGTGTGCACCATACACCTTACACCCATTATAAAGACACCCCTGGCACACACATCAGTCCGTCCCAGTGTAGTTTACAATCTATAACCCTACCACATGTACACGCACACGTGTAAACACTAGGGTTTTGTCAGGAGCCAATTAACCTAACAGTATAGTTTTGGATTATGCCCTGGAGGGAATCAAGCCCAGGATCTCACTGCTGTAAGGCAGTAATGCTAACCATTACATCTGTGTTCAGTCATTACACATAGTACTATGTGCCTGTGTATAATTAATAAAACACATATATATTATTTATATAAAATTGTTAATAGTTTATTTTTATCAATTAACAAAATGCAATGTGAATGAACAGAAGAGAAATCTAAATCAAATCAATATATGGCGTGACCACCCTTTGCATTCAAAACAGCATCAATTCTTCTAGGTACACTTGCACAATGTCAAAGATTTTGTAGGATTATAGTCAGGTGTATGATCAATCAATCATATCAAACAGGTGATAACGATCATCATTTTCATATGTAGGTTGAAACACAGTCATTAACTGAAACCGCTGTGTAGGAGGCATAAAACTGGGCGAGGAACAGCCAAACTCTGCTACAAAGGGGAGGTTGTTTCATGTCACAGGTCATACACCATGGCAAGACTGAGCATAGCAACAAGACACAAGGTAGTTATACTGCATCAAGGTCTCTCCCAGACAAAGATTTCAAAGCAGACTGGGGTTTCAAGATGTGCTGTTCCAGCTCTTTTGAAGAAGCACAAAGAAACGGGCAACATTGAGGACCGTAGACGGAGTGGTCGGCCAAAGAAACTTGCATCAGATGAAAGACACATCGGGCCAAATGTAATAGGTAGTCTGTTTTGGAAAATTGCGAGTTTGGTGCTAAACTCGCAATTTTTCACAACTCTCCAATGTAATAGGGTGTCTGTTCACTAAAACTAGCATTTTTCAGAGTTACTAAAACTCTCCATTCTCAAACTCGCATCCAGATGTTTTCTCATTGAAAACAATCAACTCGCCCAATGTAATAGAGTGTCTGTTTCAGACTCGCAAAAAAAAGTTTACCAAAAGTCCCCAAATAATAGACCTGCTTCAGGCTAGCGAGTACATCCTGAGCAGGTCAGATTAACACAGAAACATGCACATATCCATGAGATATGTACATGTTTCTGTGTGTACTTATGTTAAATGGTTTTAAATAAAAAAAAAATTACGTGCACCCCCTCCCCAAAAGCATAACCAGCCCCGGGCTTTATAAAGCCTGTTCTGGTTCTAATAATACAGGGGCCAAAATGCGTAGGGGACCCCTGTATATTAAGAACCAGCACAGGGCTTTGTTGAGCTGGTCCTGGTTCTGGAAAATCAGGGGACAAAACGAGTAGAGGTCCCCCGAAAATTCCAGAACCAACACCGAACTCTTTCTAGCGGGGGGATAATGCCACAGCCAGGGAAAACCTTTCACCAGTTTCCCCGGCCAAATCATTACCCCTGACCGCTAGTCAGTCCAGGCCGGGGATCCCTGGGGAGTTGGGTACCCACCCAATAAAGGGGTACCCCTCTCCAGGGCACCCCAGGCCTAGACTGATAGCCCGGGGCTATCCCCGGCACCCTAGGGCGGTGGGTGCCGGGTTGATAGTGTTAGTGTAAAGTGTAAAATTAAATTTTCAATATTGTCTTTATTTGTAGAACCACAAGTACCAGCAAGCCTCCCCTGCATGCTGGTATTTGGAGAACCACAAATACCAGCATGCGGGGCATTACGGGCCCGCTGGCACTTGTAGTTCCACAACTAAAGAAATACGTAAATAAACAAACATACACCGTGAAAGTATAATTTTAATAAAACATACATGCACACTCACACATACTCACCTAGTATCCGAAGTAATCCATAGGGGTGTACCTGAAAAAAAAATCCATACTCACCTCTCCTATGCGTCGATCACGTCCTCTTCTCCAAGTAGGCAATCCAGGGGTTAAAATAAAAAAACGCAAAAAAACCTGATCCATACGGACTGAGCAAAGGTATGTGTGTACACATACCTTTGCTCCGCGTAAATGACCGGGGCACACGTGTGCCCAGTCAGTGAAGGGGCCACCAGCCAATCAGGGAGCATCTCCGTCGGAGCAGCTCCCTGATCAGGTGAATGTGGCCAGCCTGTGTGTTCCATAGACTTCTATGGTGAGAAATCCCCATAGACGTCTATTGTGGGAACCGCTACATCGTAGCCGCAAAATTAATTGAGGTTAATCTTGTGGTTACATCAATGATACAATGTCGCGACATTGTATCAGTGATGTAACCACAAGGTGAAAGGTTTTCCCTGGCTGTGGCATTATCCCCCCGCTAGACAGAGTTCGGTGCTGGTTCTGGAATTTTCAGGGGACCCCTACTCGTTTTGTCCCCTGATTTTCCAGAACCAGGACCAGCTCAACAAAGCCCTGTGCTGGTTCTTAATATACAGGGGCCCCCTATGCATTTTGGCCCCTGTATTTTTAGAACCAGAACAGGCTTTATAAAGCCCGGGGCTGGTTATGTTTTTGGGGAGCGGGTGCACGTTTTGTTTTTTTAACACACACACAGAAGCCATCACAGATCTCACTGATCTGTGATGGCTTCTCTAAAACTCGCACCTTTTAATGCTACTCGCATTAAAAGGTGTCAGTTTACATAGTCCTAAACTCGCCTAACCTCGCAAATGCAGTAGCCTCGGGCTGAAAAGTTCGCAGGCTATTGAATTTGCGAGTTTCAGTACAAACTCGCACTTTCTAAAAGTGCGAGAAAGTGCGAGTTTGTACTGTTACTAAAACAGACTACCTATTACATTTTGCCCATTATGCTTACTTCCATTCGAAATTGGAAGATGTCCAGCAGCACCATCAGCTCAGAAATGGCAGAAACTAGTGGGACCCAGGTAAACACATCTACTGTTTGGAGAAGTCTGGCCAGAAGTGGTCTTCATGGAAGAATTGCGGCCAAAAGCCATACCTTTGACATGGAAACAAGGCCAAGCGACTCAACTATGCACGCAAACATAGGAACTGGGGTGCAGAAAAATGGCAGAAGGTGTTCAGGACTGATGAGTCAAAATTTTTAATATTTGGCTGTAACAGATGGCAGTTTGTTCGCTGGAGGGTTGGAGAGCAGTACAATAATTAGTGTCTGCAGGCAACAGTGAAGCATGGTGGAGGTTCCTTGCAAGTTTGGGGCTGCATTTCAGCAAATGGAGTTGGGGATTTGGTCAGGATTAATGGTGACCTCAATGCTGATAAATACAGGCAGGTAAATTTATTCTGCAGCAGGACAATGACCCCAAACATACAGCCAATGTCATTAAGAACTATCTTCAGTGTAAAGAAGAATAATGAGTCCGGGAAGTGATGATATGGCCCCCACAGAGCCCTAATATCAACATCATTGAGTCTGTCTGGGATTACATAAAGAAACAGAAGGATTTGAGCAAGCCTACATCTACAGAAGATCTGTGGTTAGTTCTCCAAGATGTTTGGAATTACCTTCCTGCTGAGTTCCTTCAAAAACTGTGTGCAAGTGTACCTAGAAGAATTGATACTGTTTTGAATATTGATTTGATTTTGACTTCTCTTCTGTTCATTCACTTTGCATTTTATTAATTGATTGCTAAAAATAAACTGTTAACACTTTAATTTTCTGAAAACATTCTTACTTTGCTGCATTTTTCCACACCTGCCTAAAACTTTTGCACAGTACTGCATATATACAGTGCCTTCACACCCCCCCCCCTTTGCATTTTTCATGTTCTGTTGTCTCACAAACTGGAATTCAAATGGATTGTTTGAAGGTGTGCATCATTTCATTCACAGAACAAGCCTACAGCTGTGAAGTTGTGTTTTTTTTTATATTGTGATTCGAACATTTAGGACAACATAACAGAAAACTTCAGCGTGCATAACTATTCACCCCCCTAAAGTCAGTACTTTGTCAAGCCACCTTTTACAGCAATTACAGCTGCAAATCGCTTTGGATAAGTATGAGCTTGCCACATCTTGCCCCTGGGATTTTTGCCCATTCCTCAAGGCAAAACTGCTCCAGCTCCTTCATGTTTGATGGTTTGACCACAGATTCTCAATTGGATTGAGATCTGGGCTTTGACTAGGCCATTTCAACACATTTAAAAGTTTCCTCTTAAACCACTCGAGTGTTGCTTTAGCAGTATGCTTCAGGTCATTGTCCTGCTGGAAGGTGAACCTCCGTCCCAGTCTCAAATCACAGGCAGACTGTAACAGGTTTTGCACAAGAATATCTCTGTATTTAGCACCATCCATCTTTCCCTCGACTCAAATAAGTTTCCAGTCCCTGCTGCTGAAAAACATCTCCACAGCATGATGCTGCCACCACCATGTTTCACTGTGGGGATGGTGTTCTTGGGGTGATGGGATGTGTTGGGTTTGCGCCAGACATAGAGTTTTCCTTGGTGGCCGAATTTTAGTTCAATTTTATTCTCATCTGACCAGAGCATCTTCCTCCATACATGTGGGGAGTCGCCCACATGCCTTTTGGCAAACTCAAATCGTGTCTTCTTATTTTTATCACTAAGTAATGGCTTTTTTCTGGCCACTGTTCCATAAAGCCCAGCTCTATGGGGCGTATGGCTTATTGTGGTCACATGCACACAGGGCCGCCATCAGGGGGGACTGCCGGGACTGGAGTCCCGTGCCCGGACACTCGGGGTGCCCACTCCTACCCCCTCCTACCGCACTGTAAAAGTGTGTGCCGGCTGCCCTCCTGCTCCTCCTACTTACACCACGGCCAGATACACAACATTAGCATCTGCCGGGAGATACTGAGTCAGAGGGAGAGGAGACAGCACTGTGAGCATTGCAGCACTGGGATGGGGGCAGGGCCTGGCTGTCTGTGATGACTCCTCGGATAATTAAGCCAGTGATCTGAGGAGTCTGAAGTGAGCTGAGCTGTCTGCTTCAGGCTTCTTTGATCACTGGCTTAGAGAGCTGATGAGTCATCAGGAAGCTCTGCCCCCACCCCAGTCAGTGCAGTATGCAGTGTGTTCAGCTTCACCAGGGACCCCGACCAGCATCAGGCATAATGACAGCAGCACAGCAGTAGAGCCAACTGCCAGGGAGCAGGACTGGCCAGCATTGTAATAGGTAAGTGTTGGAGGTGGGGCACAGTGTGGGTGAGAGGAGGGGGCACAGTGTGAGATGAGGTAAGGGGGGCACAGTGTGGGTGACATCAGGGAGCACAATGTGGGTGACATGAGGGAAAGGGAAAAACAGTGTGGGCAAAATGAGGGGGCACAGTGACTGAGAAGAAGGAAGGGGGAGAACAGTGTGGGTGACATGAGGGGGCACAGTGTGGGTGACATGAGGGGGCACAGTGTGGGTAAAATGGAGAAGGGGGAGCACAGTGTGGGTGAAATAAGGGGGCACAGTGTGGGTGACATGAGGGAAGGGGGAGAACAGTGTGGGTGACATGAGGGGGCGCAGTGTGGGTGACATGAGGGAAAGGGGAGCACAATGTGGGTGAAATGAGGGGGCACAGTGTGGGTGAGAGGAGGGAAGGGGGAGCACAGTGTGGGTGAGATGAGGGAAGGGGGAGCACAGTGTGGGTGACATGAGGGGGCACAGTGTGGGTGACACGAGGGGGCACAGTGTGGGTGAGATGAGGGAAGGAGGAGCATGGTGTGGGTGACATGAGGGGGCACAGTGCGGGTGGCATGAGGGAAGGGGGAGCACAGTGTGGGTGGGATGAGGGAAGGTGGACCACAGTGTGGGTGAGATGAGGGAAGGGGGAGCACGGTGTGGGTGAGATGAGGGACTGGGGAGCGCAGTGTGGGACGGGAAGCATAGTGCGGGATAGGGAAAGGGAAGCACAATGTGGGATGTGGAACACAGTGGGATACAGAGAAGGGGAGGCTGAACATATAGGGGGCACAATGCAGAACATATAGGGTGAAGCACATACATACAGATATAGGAAGGGACCAGACAATATATTTTTATGATGGCATATATTTTATATTGGCTTCTTTGCTGTTCAAGTTAAGTCTGCCAGGAGTCAAGTTGACGGTGAAGTCAAGCTACCGCCCAGAGGCAAGTGAGGATCCAGCGCTTGGCAAGTTGAGGAGCGGCGCTGACCCTTACAGGGAAGGGCTGGCATAGAGGTTACATCGCGTTGCTGGTCAAGGTCAGCAGAGCAGGTAAGGTCTCAGTGGGACAACCCTTCCTCATTACCACCCTAGACCACCAGGGTATCGGGCCTTATTCCCTGGGCACACAGCAAAGCCAGAGCCACTTGCTTGTATTTGCCTCTTTATCTGAAAGTTACCAGCTAGTCCCTCACTATCCCCCCCTTCTGCAGCACAATAGAGTGAGTCAAGTCACTTTTCACCCAACTGCCCAGGGCCGCCCTCCCACAACACCTCCTACATATACGCCACAATAAGTTTGAGCCGGCATGGCATAACGTCAAGGGAGGGGGGGTTGAGGCAGGGGTAGGGGGCCCTGCCTATTTTATCAGTCCCTGGCCCCACACTATTTGATGGCAGCCCTGCATGCACAGATACACCAGTCTCTGCTGTGGAACTCTGCAGCTCCTTCATGGTTACCTTTAGTCTCTGTGCTGCCTCTCTGATTAATGCCCTCCTTGCCCGGTCTGTGAGTTTTGGTGGACGGCCCTCTCTTGGCAGGTTTGTTGTGGTACCATGTTCTTTCCATTTGATGATGATGGATTTGATGGTGCTCTGGGGGATCATCAAAGATTTGGATATTTTTTTATAACCCAACCCAGAATTGTACTTCTCAACAACTTTGTCCCTGACTTGTTTGGAGAGCTCCTTGGTCTTCATGGTGTGATGCCTCTTGCTTAGTGGTGTTGCAGCCTCTGGGGCCTTTCAGAAAAGGTGTGTTTATACTGACAGATCATGTGACACTTAGAATTCACACAGGTGGACTTCATTTCACTAATGATGTGGCTACTGAAGGTAATTGGTTGCAGCAGAACTTTTGAGGGGCTTCATAGCAAAAGGGGTGATTACATATGACATGCCAATTTTCTGAATTTTATTTATAAAGATTGTTTTTTTATATATATTTTTCTCATTTCACTTCACCAAATTAGACTATTTTGTGCAGATCCATCACATAAAATTCAGAATAAAAAATTTAATAAATTACAGGTTGTAATGTAACAAAAAAGGTAAATAGCCAAGGGGGTGAATACTTTTGCAATGCACTATATATATATATATATATATATATATTCATAGTGTGCCTGGAGGCCAGTGGGGGACAGGAGACCAGTGTCCAGACCCACAAGAGGCAGGGAGGAACACAAATCTACAAGATTATTTGTGAGAAGTTGTGACAGCCAAGCTGCAGGCCAGGAGGTGCAGGGAGGAACACAAGAGAGACTTTGGGCCCTATTTACTACAATCTGCATTTAAAATGTGGTTGTAGTGTGATTCCTAAATTTAGGAAATATCACATGGATGTACTAACATCCACACACAGGGACAGAGCTTGTGATGAAGCTCTGTCCATGCGAATCCCATCCGCACACTTTTCTCTGTATTTTTCGGAATAAATACAGGGAGAATGTGTCTGTGCTTGAGCTGCCGCCGTATACCGCAAACCCCCCCCCCCACTCTGCTGCTCAGGGTCACAGTGCAGGAGCCAGGAGACCGGAGCACCAGAGGACATCGCCGGAGTACCTATCACCAGTCCCTGGATGCAAGTAAGTGTTTTTTGTTTTTTTTTGCAGTGATCAGCTTGTGGTCTATTTAGACCAGTGATGTCAAACTCGGGCCCTCCAGCTGCTGTGAAACTACATATCCCAGCATGCCCGGCCACAGTTTTAGCATACCCTAATAGCAAAACAGTGGCAGTGCATGCTGGGATGTGTAGTTCCACTGCAGCTGGAGGGGCCCAAGTTTGACACCACTAAGTTAGACCATACAGATGATCACTGGGGCCCAGCTCCCAACTTTGCTCTGCCTGTCAGGAGTTGGTGAACCGGGGGAAACTCTGGATAATGCTATCTCCAGGTGGCGTTATCACAGGCCTTCTCCCGGTATTTTTTCACAATAAATTTTTAGTAAATCTGGGCAGATCACATTTCCAATTACAAGTATGGGAAATGTGATCTGCTTACTAAAAATATGTGATAATTAGGGTTTGGAATAGAATTTTGCGAATTCTACTCCAATTGCCCTTTAGTAAATTCATGTGATAGTAAAATAATGTGAAGAGGTTGTTGAAACACCCGTTTTTACATTATTTTAGTAAACATAATGTTAATAAATAGGCCCCTTTGTGTGAAGGCCAGGAGGCTACATGTGAGAAACTTTTGAGAGACTTTCTTACATTTGCAGACTAGCTGCCAATTATAGTTAGGGTTCAAGAAGTGAGGAAGTGTCCTGAATGTTGGGCTAGGTTTTTTCCTGAATGCTGACAGTAAAGCTCCATTTATTTTCATTTAAACCTTAAAAGCTGTGTGTGGACCCTTATTATGCACCTAACACAGCACCACTGACCACTGAGTCACCACTGAGCTAATTACCCCAAGTTATTACAATATGGTGGAGAATGTGTGCATGCATAAGGATCTATGCATATATGAATCTACTGAATTGATCTGCACAGAAATAATAGATGCACAGCATAATGGAGACAACAAGATTGAACTCGCCTGAATGAAACCCAGGGAGATGGTGAGTGCCTGCGATAAATTGTTGTTGAACACAAAAAAAATTGTCTGCATAGGTGATGCAAAATTTGCTAGAAAACAAGTGTGCAAAGTCACTTTTTCCTTTGGAGATGAAGACAATGTGTTTGCAAAGCTGCTAAAGTGTTATTTCAAAGAAATGCAAGAGGTTATGATATTTGTTACAGCAGTGAAAGTGTTAAAAGGAAAAAAATGTGTTTATCTTACTGAAAGCACCAAAAGTGTTGCTCTGGCTCATTATGTGAAGATGTGTTGTTGTTTTGTTTTTGCTGAAGAGAAAGAAAAAGTGTTTTAAATCTGCATCAACAAGAGAGTGTCTGGCAGAGCAAAGATACCTCTGGCAAAGGTTGTTAAAGAGACAGTGCTTGATACATGCTGGTAGTGGTAGTGCCACATCAAGTGAAATGTTTTGCTGTGCTGGACATAATTTTGAAGGCAAAGTGTGATACAGTGAAAACAAAGGCTGATCCTGTTCTTATGCTGTGTGGAGATATATTTTGGAAAAAAGAAGCAAGCTCTCAAAAAAGGCAGGTTGTCTACAATTGTTCAAGCTGTAGAGTTGCAAATCCAGGACTGGAGTGTACAGTCTGAAAGTAAAGCAAGTGTGTTGCAATGAAGTAATTTAAAGTTGTTTGAAATCCTATGTGGTAATGCTTTTCAAAATGCTGGGGCTTCAAGTAATGTTCCAGAGAAAAATACATTTAAATTGCCAAAGCAGAGTAAAACTGGCAGTGTGTACAGTCAGTGTATGCTGCAAGGTCCACCAGGAAAGGACTATATCAGCATAGAAAAATTTGAGTCTCTGTGTGAAGTTTGGTATGAAACACTTTTACGGTATTATGACCTGATAAGTGACTTAGAGGAAAAGTCTACGAAAGAGAAGCTTTAGCATGTGTAAATTGAAAAGACGTTACAGAGTGAGTTATCCTCTTTGAAAATAGCATTTAAGCTGGAGGAAGAAAAAAAAACTTAAAGCTCTTAAAGACACAGACCTCAAAATAACGGTTATGGCGCGTATTCAATTAGAGGCGAAAAGCCGCCATCTCCAGAAAGTTTACGCCAAAGCGCAGTTTTCACCAGTATACGAAGTATTGCATTAGTCAATTCCAGGATGTTTTCGCCTGGGTGAAAACTCCATAGGCAAAAACAGGCAAAAAAGTTTCTCCACCCAAAGGCAGTAGAAAAGATGTGCAAAATCCCTATTTTTGATTAAAAATGTGGGAACTTGGTTCAGAACTCTTTGGACACCCCCCATACTAACTAATTAGGTACCAAAAAATTTTTATCTTAATATCCCCTAAATAAGGCATGTCATTTTTGGGGTGATAATTTAAAAAAAGTGTTTGAAAATGGGTTTTAAGTATGGAATTGGGTATTTTGGGGTGCTGCATGGATGGGACAGGTGATGCTAGGATTGCAGGGGGCAGCAGCAGTTTTTTTCTAAAATTTTATTAAAATGCACTTTATTAACTCCAAAATATACTAGTACCCATTTAAATGTTCCCCCAAATTAACTACTGCAATTATTTTTCACCAAATAAATTGCTTTATATATGTTTTTATACTAAGTGCATATAACAGCCATTTGACTCAATTTAGGAACCCAAAATAGTTTTATTACAGCTATTAATACACTTCTATATTAATTACCAGGGTCACTTATGCTTTTTTTTGGGTACAGACTGATTTCTCTATTTTTCTATTTTCGCTATTCGCAGCATTCACATGTCCGCATTTTTGCCTGTTTTGCAATTGAATAGGGCAAAAAGCGGGAGCGCTCATTGTGAAAGTACGCGATAACTTTGCCTCAAAACAGGCAAATGAGGCAAAAACATTACGCTTTTCATCGCTAATTGAAAATTATGTTCTTTTCATAAAGAATTAAGTGTTTTGGGGAAAAGAGCATGAGAATGAGGTGCTTTTTGCAAAACATTGTTGAACTGCATCAGAGGTGTTTGGAACTTCAGAGGGAAGTGGAAGAATTAAAAGAATGTGTAAAGGGACATCAGAGTGATGCAGCATGCACACAAGTAAAAGTGGCTAATTTAACTCTGGCGATAAGAGAAAAGGACATGGAGATTGTCCATCTTCAAGCAAGTTTGGAAGAAGTGATATTTTGAAAATGAACTGTACCATGCACATGTTGAGATTGTAAAGTTTCAAGAAGAGAATAAGAGCCTTGAGAAGTGTCTGTTAAGTACACAGAACAGAACCAGTTGCAAAATCTCCAAATAGAAATGTGTGCCAGAGAACTGGAGCTTCAGTGTAAGTTAAACATGGCAGAATCTGAAATAGCTGTACATAAGTAGAGACTGATTGAATTTGGATATATGGAGAGCAATCTTCTACAGTCTGAGTACAAACTGGAAAGCATTATGGCGAAAATTACCCAGTTGGAAGAGCAGCTCTCTGTAATGAAAGGAAAATGGCACTTGGAAATGGGAAAATCAGAAGAGGAAAAGAAGTTGGATAACACACTGAAATTAGATTCTGGTCTCAAAATGGTGTCTGATGTATTTGCTGAACCTAGTGGGATAGAAATACAGAAATTCAAGAAGTTACTACTGGTTGATCGTGAAAAGGTTGGCATAAAGAGTGATATGCTAGAGATGCAAAGCGACCTGTATAATGAACAGCAAACAAACAGTGAATTGCTTGAACAAAGGATGCTCCAGAAGAATAATATCTTACAGCAGCAGTGGGACGATGGAGATGTCCTCATTAATTGTCAAAGAGATACCTTGCAGGGACATTTAGCTTCAAGTTATATGTCTGAAGGAGTGATGTACACCCAAAGGGTTACAGTTTCAGATAATAAAGCTGTGTCTAAAATTGGTGCTGTGAAGCTGACAAATAAAGATGATGGTTGTTTGTGCCTTGAGGAAAAGGTACAAGATATACAATAGCCTACAGAGATATTGATGGCTCCCAAGGATGAGACTGTTGTTTCACCGTGTAATCAAAGTGATGTGAATATGAATTGGTCACACAATTTTGCAATAGAAAGCAAAGGCCTAAAGAATGTTAATGTTGACAGTCGCATGAAGAGTAATACTCTTGTATGTGAACAGTGTCATTATGCAACCAGGATGTAACTTGCAATGCAGCTGAATTTGTCTGTGAGAAAGTGAAGTTGTCTCACACTACAAGGTGTTAAACAGGTAAAACAGCTAAACAGAAGCTGAAATTAAAGACCTGTGTTGAGGGTGATTCTGAATCTATGCTGATGGAACATGTTGGTGATGTCACTGGTGATGTCAGTAGGGCCGCCTACAAATGGCAGGCGTTACATCAGGAATGCCTCCGTTTGTCCGGCCACCCCCGCACCACGCCTACAAAATGGGGCGAGCTGTCGATCAACATGGACAGCCGCCCCTTTTGTAGCGAGCCCCGGAGCGAGTGAATTTGTCTGGGACGGTACACCTGTCAAACCGTAACGCAGGTGTCCTAAGGCGAGCTCAGGGAGGACAGAAACCTCCCGTTGAGCAGAAGGGAAAACTTACTTTTGGCCCCTTAAAAAGTGGGAGGCACATATAGAAACCGTTGTAATTCCTACACTGTTCACCTGATTTGGATGTAATTACCCTCAAATTAAATCTGAAAGTCTGCAGTTAAAGCACATCTTGTTTGTTTCATTTCAAAGCCATTGTGGTGGTGAATAGAGGCCAAAATATGAAAATTCTGTCAATGTCCCAATATTTATGCACCTGACTGTGTATGTGTATGTGTATATGTATATATATATATATATATATATATATATATATATTTATTAGGGGTGTGCATCGGCCACTTTTCGTGTTTTGTGTTTTGGTTTTGGATCTGGAACTTTCTTCATGTTTTGGGTCTGGATTGGTTTTGCCAAAACCACCCTTCCGTGTTTTGGGTTCTGGGTTTTGTGTTTTGGATCTGGATGTTTTTGAAAAAAAAAAAGCATAAAAACAGCTAAAATCACAGAATTTGTGGGTTTTTCTGCTCCTATGCTATTATTAACCTCAATAACCTTAATTTCCACTCATTTCCAGTCTATTCTGAATACCTCACACCTCACAATAGTGTTTTTATGTCCAAAAGGTTGCACTGAGGTAGCTGGATGACTATGCTAAGCGACACGAGTGGGCGGCACAAACACGTGGCCCATCTAGGAGTGACACTGCAGTGGCAGACAGGATGGCAGTTTGAAAAACTAGGTCCCAAACAGTACATAATGCAAAGAAAAAAAAGAGGTGCAAGATGGAATTGTCCTTGGGCCCTCCCACCCAGCGCCAGGGTCTGCCACACAACTGTGGCTGAAATGATTGCTTCGTTTGGGCCCCCACAAAACAAGCTGGCAATTAATCTGTCCCTGCACAAACTGGCTGTACGGAGGCAAGATGTCGTCCTCATCCTCCTCATCCACCGATTCCTCATCCTCTTCAGTGTTGTGTACATCCTCATCCTCACAGAGTATTAATTCGTACCCACTGGAATCCACCACCACAGGTCCCTCTGTACGTTCTGGAGGCTGGTCTCCCTGGAAGAGTTGATAATTCATTTTTATGAACATCATCTTCTTCACATTTTGTGGAAGCAACCTCCTACGCCTTTCGCTGACAAGGTTCCCGGCTGCACTAAACACTCTTTCGGAGTACACACTGGAGGGGGGTAACTCAGGTAAAATAGAGCCAGTTTGTACAGGGGCCTCCAAATTGGCTCTTTTCCTGCCAGTACAGGTACAGACTGTCTGACATCCCTACTTGGATGCTGTCACCAATGTAATCATGTAATCCTCCACCATTCTGTCAGTGGTGACAGTATCATATGCAGTGACAGTAGACATGTCAGAAATTGTTGGCACGTCCTTCAGTCTGGACCAGATGTCCAAACCGGCCCTTGACTTATGACACAGGCACACGCTGGGCGCTGCTGCTGTGTTGATGCATGTGCGGCTACTGCGCATACATTTCACACACAAACACAGAAAAAAAAGAATTGTTTATTTTTTTGTGGAGTGTACTTTGGGGGTTACACCACCCTTTAACAGACTTATGGGACATAGGCGCACGCTTGGCGCTGCTCCTTTGTTGATGCACGTACAGTGCACACAATTCACAAACACAGAAGAAAGTGTTTTATTTCTGTTGGAGTGCACTTTGGGGGTTACACCACCCTTTAACAGACAGACGCATGCTTGGCACTGCTGCTTTGAGAATGCAGGTGCGGCTACAGCCCACACAATTCACAGACAGAAAACAAAGAATTTTTTATTTTTTGTGGAGCGCACTTTGGGGGTTACACTACCCTTTAACAGACAGACGCACGCTTGGCACTGCTGCTTTGAGGATGCACGTACAGTGCACACAATTCACAAACACAGAAGAAAATATTTTTTTATTGTTGGAGTGCACTTTGGGGGCTTACACCACCCTTTAAGAGATGAGCCAGCCGGCCCTTTACTTATGGGACACAGGCGCACGCTTGGCGCTGCTCCTTTGTTGATGCACATGCAGCCACAGTGCACACAATTCACAAACACAGAAAATATTTTTTTATTTTGTTTGGAGTGCACTTTGGGGGTTACACCACCCTTTAACAGATGAGCCAGCCGGCCCTTTACTTATGATACAGGCGCACGCTTGGTGTTACTTTGTTGATGCACGTACGGCTACTGCGCACACAATTCACAATCACAGAAAAAAATAATTTTTTTTTGGAGTGCACTTTGGGGGAGCACCTCTGATGCACAGATCACCCCCTGGACAACACTACAGCACCCCTCTAGGACTACAGCCTTTATGGGACACTACACTACACAGTTCAGCCAGCCCCTATAGACTTTGGAGTGGACACAGCCCCTATGGACAACTGACTGCACAACACAGCCCAGCCAGCCCCTATGGACTGAGTGGACACAGCCCCTATGGACAACAGCAGCACAACACAGCCCAGCCAGCCCTAGCTCCCACCCTCCCTCTTCACTGTAGACAGCCGGAGTGAGAAATGGCGCCGACGCGGGGACCTTTTATAGAATCCAAAACCCGCGAGATCTGGAAGGCAGGATGATGACGTTTTGCCTCGATTTCAGATCAGAGTCAGGCGGGAAAAGTCGAGCCTGACTCGGATACGTCTCAGATCCGGGGGGGCTCGGATTTCAGAAATCCAAACCCACTCATCCCTAATATATTTTATAATATATATTTTATATATATATATATATATATTTATATATATATATATATATATATATATATATACACACACACACACTCACACACACAATCGTGCCCTTATATTGAGGCTGAATAGAAAAAAATGGAAATCTCCTTAGAGAATTCCAGAGGGGGGGCAGGGTGTTTAAGGGGCTACACCTCAAAAGCTATTGGAGGTACTGTGCTGAAATTTGAAATGGACTAGTAGAACGGTTACTCGGTGCTGCATGCCAAATTTCAGGGCAACAACAGACACTTTTTTCTGACATTCTCAGTTAGGACTACTTTACTGCTGTTCTCTATGGGGGATTTTTGAGAAGGCATAACTCAGGATAGGGGGTGAATTTAGACTTGGGGTTTGTTTTATTAGGTAGCTATTGTTCCAGAATAGAACCTTTTGGGGTTCAGGTAATTGAGAAAGTTACAGTTTTTAAACTATTAACTAATAAAAAAATCCAAACTCACCTCCTTCTATGCGAAGATCTGTCTGTCCTCTTCGTTCCAAAGTAGGCAATCCAGGGTCTTGGCAATAAAAAAAGGCAAATAAGCGGAACCTCGTACATTAGTAGTGTCCTCTAAGGACACTACTACCCGAATGACAGCTCTGCCGTGGGATTTCAGAAAATCACAGATTACAGAAAATGACAGAAATCCCGGTGCAGAGCGCTCATTGGCTGAGAGAGGTAAGCCTTTCACCTCTCAGCCAATGAGCATTCTCACTATTGACTTCAATGGTGAGACATGAGCGTGCCCATTTAAAAAATGGTGCCTCAGCGCCATTTTTGAAACTTAAATATGGCCGCCACGAGCCAATAACGGCTCGCGATGTCATCGCCCCGCCTCCTCATGGCTTATATAAAGCCAGCTACAGGCGCCGTCCAGCAAGTTCGTTGGCCGGGTAGCAGCAGACAAGAGCTGCTGAAGAAAGAAGACGCCGGGAAGTCCTGGATGAGCGGCGGCCGTGAAAAAGAGCTGGAAGGCCGCCGCCCTCCAGGTGAAGACGCCGCAGATGTCCTGGGGGAAGCGGCAGCCATGAAAAAGAGCTTAAAGGCTGCCGCCTCCCAGGTGAAGGAGCAGATTAATTAAATATTTGAATTTCTGCCACTCAAACTTCAAAAAGCAATAAAATTACGATGATTACGGCTGATGCCTTAATGGACATGTTCCTTGCGTAATACAGATATGGTATGCCATGACACCATGTGGTTAACTGCAGACTCAGCACTCTCACAGAGTGAGATTGCTGTCACTCACAAAATGGTGGCACTGCTAATTCACAGAATTGTGTGCTCATTGGAATACACACATGCAGTCTATGCAACTGAGGTCTGAGCAGAACATAGAGCTGCGCAGATGGGATAAGAGTATGGTGGATGGGGAGAAGACAAAGTGGTGTGGATGGGGCAGACAGATATGCGTGGAGAGGGGAAGATTAAGCAGTACAGATGTGGGCAAGCCAAAGTGATGCAGATGGGTTGAAAACAGTGGTGCACATGGGGGGGAGACATAGTGGCACGGTTTGGGGGAACAGAGAAACATGAATGGGAGGTACAGAGTGTCATGGATGCTGGAAGACTGAGCAGTGCAGATGACTAAAGACAGATTGGTGTGGATGAGGAATACAGACTAACACAATGGGAGAACACACAACAGTAGGGATTGGGGAAGACAGAGTGGTGTGGATGGGTGGGAAGAAAGAGAGGGTCAGAGATGAGGTTAAGACAGAGTGGTGTGGGTGGGAGGGGAAAGACAGAGTGGCACAGTTGGGGGGGCATAGTGGTGAAGATGGAGGAAGAAAGAGTGGCAGAGATGAGGGGAAGACAGAGTGATGTGGCTAGGGGCAAGGCAGTGGTGCAGATGGAAGGAAACACAGTGGCACAGATGCAGGAAGACAGGGCGGTACACATGGAGAAAAATATATTGGTGTGGATGAGGGAATGCAGACTAGCACAGTTGGGAGAACACACAGCTGTAGGGATTGGGGAAGTTATAGCAGCATGGAGGCGAAGAAAGTGTACATGTATAGACAGAGTATGATAGTTTTAGCAATTAGGGGCTGAATGTGTATAATGAATGAGATGGATGTATTCAGTAAGAAGGATGTTGAAACCCAGTGGGATTATTGTGGTGACTGAATGGGAAGATTGTGGGCACTGAGTGGGATGTGTGTGCCACATAACTGCTCAGATCTCAGTTGCATAGACTGCATGTGTGTATTCCAATGAGCACACAATTATGTGTGTCATGGTATACCATATCTGTATTACACAAGGAACACATCCATTAAAGCGTCAGCCTTAATCATCGTAATTTCATTGCTTTTTGAAGTTTGAGTGGCAGAAATTCAATAGGTTTTGTGAATATTATTTATATATAAATAATGTGACAGTCAGGATGGGGGTCCCTCTCCTGGGGTAGATGGACTCCCTCTTTATACACACAGCAGCCGTAGAAACAGGACACAAGTCTGGGGTTCTCGTACAAACTGGTCGGCGCCGGTCTTTATTGTGCCAGATAAATATAACAAAACATAAACAAAAATCCTAGCCCCGTCTGGGCACTAACTAAACATCAGGTACCTCACTACCAGGACGGTATGGCCTACTGCCCTCACCATCAATAACAGCACGTGCACAGTACTCACAGGAATATCACAGTGTCTCTGGACATGCTAGCGTGCATGCCTGCTTCCCCCAGGTGTGAGACACTCAGCCACAAACAAACCAGGCTTATCTTAGCCCTTTCCAACTGCAAGCCCTAATGAGCCTGTTACCAGGCTAAAAAGGCCCAAAACCTGGAGTGGGATGTGGATGGAGCCCTCCCTCTCCTCACATCCACACCCCGAGGTCCCAAACCAGCTTTTCCAAAAGCAGATACTCTGGGCTGTTTACAAAACAGACTTCTCCTGGGTTTTTTTAGAACACATAGGCCAAAACCTAGGAGAAATGTACCTGCCACTGACCACTTTACTAGTGCTTCTACCACAATATATATATATATATATATATATATATATATATTATATGTGTGTGTGTAAGTGTTAAACATGCACACACACACATATACTGTATATATGTAGCAAGAGTATATATTACATACACACTAACACACACATATAAAGGGTACACACTTGTTCACACATGCTTACACAATAACACATAAACATTATACACACACTGACACATATACTGTATGTATGTATGTATGTATATATATATATATATATATAAATATATACATTAACACATACATACACATATATACATACTAACACATCCACAGTATGCACACAATAACACATACACATACTGTACAGCAGTGATTCCCAACCTCGGTCCTTTAGAAAAAAACTGCTCTAAAAGACCCAGTCGATGGCGCCTTTGTAGAGTATTACTTGAACATTTTACTCATTGCTATAAAGAAGCTTACAGAAACAATAGGAGTATATGCGACTTTCAAACAGTAATTTGAGTATGTTCCTGTAAGTATTTAACATTTCGAATATAGAGATCTGATAAATAATAACAAAACTCTACATTTGTTTTGGCTTGTGGCAAATGAAAGTGCTATTTTCACCTTATATTATACACTGCCACCTACGTACTACTTTGCTAATCAGTCACCAGGCTTAATCATAGAGGAATGATATTACAGGTAAACAGTAAAATGTTTGCAACATATTGGCTCCAGCAACACAGATTTTTCAACTATTATATAATGCATTGCTACTGTGGTCTCTTTGGTTTACTGTTTCTTATAGATGAGTTTTGCACAAAACAGGAAATCGGTGCATAGAAATTTTCTTCTCATATAGCTAAACTTATTATTTTTCCCATATTTTTTATCTACAGGATTAGGGTATTAGCACATACAGTAGGTGTGCACATTATAACTACTTGTAAATGCATAGCATTATTATACTGTAAGTACAGTAAAACATTTTCCTGAGCATACAACTTTCACCTAACTGCCCTGTTTGCCTAAAACACAACAACTAAACACTAAAAGCAATATAAATAAAGCAAACCACCTGCAGTCCTGGTTTTGCATTGTTGTGAGAATACCATGACAGGCAATATTTTTAAGGCAGATTCTCATTAAATTCCATCAAGACAATGGGCCTGATTCAGACCCACTCGCGAGCGGCTGTACGCTCGCAAGTGGGTCGATGGTCTGCACTGAGCATGCGCACGACGGAGGGAGCTCCGTCGTGCGCATGCGCCAGACACGACGAGCGAAGGACTTTCCTTCGCTCGTTGTGTCCGATCAAAGGGGGCGTGCTGTCAATGTTGATTGACAGCACGCCCCCTTTGGTGGGCGTGCCGGGGGCGTGCCTCCCTGACGGGGGCGTTCCCACGGGAACGCCTCCCTTCAGAAGCCGGCCCACTGACATCACTAGTGATGTCAGTGGGAGTGATTTTGGCTCTGATAGAGCCAAAATCACTCCGGAGCTTGCGGTTGAAAACCTCAACCGCAGGCTCCGGCTCGCAATTTCGATGGTCGCGATGGTCACGACCATCGCGGCCATCAAAATGCACGCTCGTATAGCCTGTGGGTGGTGACCCACAGCTATACGAGCGTCCAGGAGGACGCTCCATGAAAAAGGAGCCCGGCCCTCATGCAGAGCGTGCGCTCTGCTCAGAGCGTACGGCTCTGAATGAGGGCCAATGACTGTTGATTTTTTGTGTAATATGTTACAATTGCGACACATTTACTGCTGTACCTTCTGAATGACTTATCTAACGGTCAACACTAGAGGGCATAATCATTCCATAAGACAGCGGTTCCAAAACGTTCTCAAATCAAGGCGGCGTAGAGATTCAGCATATTGTTACAGCACCCCCTAGGCCATATGTTTCTTGTTGAAATAATCAGTAAACATTATTAAAGTTAGCAAATTGTGCTTACCTATCATCTTTAGGTCCAGTTATGTAGTTGTGCGTCCCTATATCCATGTATTTTATCATTGGCAACCACAAGCATAATTTTTGCCATAAATCATTTGATATAGGACTGGACCACCAACCTGTGGCACCCCTGCAAATGAACTGCGGCACCCTGGGGTGACACTAGGTTTGCCATCTCAACCCTTTAATAAGGGACACACATGGATTACGGAATCTGTGGCTGGCTGACTTCAAGTGTCCACTTAATCTGGTTTTAATCAGCCATAGTACCTGTGTAATACATATGTATCCCTTTATATAGGGATGAGGTGGAAACCCTAGATGCACAGCACACAGTTTGGGAATCACTGCCATAAAGATTAGCATAACATTTGCAACTTGAACTATTTTTACACAATAATTACAGTGGAACCAAACCTCTGACTAGTGACTATCCATATCAGGCAAACCAACCTGGCCACTAGTTTCAAAATTTAGGGCTCTCACCTGACTATGATGCGCTTGATGAAGAAAATACAGACTTTCCATTTACCTTAATTTACACTGCATTAATCTACACATATATTGAATAGACAATTACTGTTCAAATGGCTTTATTACAGACTGTGATGCAAACATAGGTGTAGCCAGAACCTTGTGAGCCTCATAACAAGATTCTGAACGTGCCCCAACCCCAATGCTTCTGAAGAAACTCCCCTCTCCGCATTGGTTGTTCATCATATGATCCATAGAAGTTCCTTAGTTAAGTTTATGAACCATAGTAGTGTCCTAGTTCTTGTTATCCTTCATAGTGGTGTCCTTGTTCATTTTATGCCCCATAGTAGTGTTCTTGTTAATTTTATGCCCCATAATAGTGGCCCAGTAAACACTACATCACACTGTGCCCCCAGGTCATATAATGCCAACTGTAGTACTGCCAGTAGACATTATGCCAGATAGTGCCTCTAGTTCATTATATACCATATTGTAGTATCCAGAGTTCATATTATGCAACATTGTAGTGCCCCCAGTTCATTATATGCCACACTGCATTGACCCCAGTTCATACTGTGCAACATTACATTGCCCCAGTTCAAATTATGCCACATTACAGTGCCCCATAGAAATTATGCAGTGCACCTAGTTCATATTAAGTCACATTACAGTGCTCCCAAATCATATTATGTCACATTACAGTGTCCCCAGTTTATTTTATGCCACGTTACAGAGCCCATGTTCATATTATGCCACATTACGGTGCCCCTGTTCATATTATGCCACATTACATTGCTCCTTGTTCATATTATGCCACATTACAGTGCCCCTGTTCATATTATGCCACATTACAGTGCTCCTTGTTCATATTATGCCACATTACTGTGCTATTTGTTTATATTATGCCACATTACAGTGCCCTGTTCATATTATGCCACATTACAGTGCTCCTTGTTCATATTAAGCCACATTACAGTGCCCCTGTTCATATTATGCCACATTACAGTGCTCCTCACTCATATTTATGCCACATTAAAGTGCCCCTGTTCATATTATGCCACATTACAGTGTCCCTGTTCATATGATTCCACACTATAATGCCTCCGGTTCATAATATGAAACATCACAGTGCCCCCAGCACATTAAAAATGCACTACAAACACACCCCTTACCAGTATAACATCTGCTACACACACCCCTTACCATTATAATATCCAGTATACACACACACTCCACTAACTGGTAAAAAAAGGCTGGTAAGAGATTATGGGCCTGATTCAACATTGGATGACTTTACACAAATGCCACCAGAAAGCCCTTCCCTGATGTACATCCATGCATATGAATATACAAGGACTGACACTCCCACTGTCAGCCTCTGTAGATGCTGCAATACCTCCTGATGCATCTTTAGATGCCATCATCGGTCACACCATCAAAACTTGGATCAGTTCTATGGCAGGTGCAGATTTGCTGTGTGAGAATGGCCTCCAAAGTGAACGATTGAGTGTTGTGTGTACAAATACTTCAGTGACACGCCCACGACACACCCATAACACACCCATTGGATGGACCATGCATGTGCGTCCCTTTAGCCACCTCCCAGTCACCATTCTGGAACGCCCAGCACTTTTCCAAGACATTTCTGTTACTGTGCATCTCAATTACTACATTGCCTTTGTGAGTACACTTGGTGTAACGCATGCGCCATAGGAGTTATTAGGGATTTTCGTGCATGCGAACATCGGCAATGTGTGTGCCTCTGAATCAGGCCCATATCGCTTTGACCCCTTATCAGGGCAGGTGCAAGGTTTCCTGGCACCCTAGACAAAATGTCAGCCTACTGCCCCCCTCCCCAGATCCAGACGCTCTATAATGGTAGAGCCAACCCTGCCAGTGTTACTCATAGTTGTGTTGTCTTAATATTATAGTGACTATGTGCAGCGTCTTCTGCTACTGCACAGTGACACATGTATGTAGACATGATACTGTGATAAAATTATACATGGCATAGATGCTTGTATGTATGCATAACATGAGCAAGCGGTACACACATACATAACAGTGACATACATTTGTTGACATGACAGACACTCATGATAAACATGAGTTATACACTTACAGTATATATATATGACAGCAACACACAGTATATATACTTGACAGACACATATATGTATTTATAACAAAGCAATACATATTGATATACAAGAGTAACAAGACACAGCAAATTATACACTTATACAGTATATGTGATCAGGCTTGGACTGGGGCCCCGGGGATTCGGGGATTTCCCCGGTGGGCCCCGGTGTTTAATAGCCACGCCCTCTTTTGCGAGTGGGCGTGGTCTAGACCAGGTCGCATGCAGGGTTTATTTTATAGCAGGCTGTTTAGGTGACTGACCCGGCTGCTGATCGCTGACCCCCCCTTCCCTGCACTGGGCTGTCTCATCACCTGCCGCGGCATTCCGCGCTGTTCACTACTTTGTTTATAGTCTTGCCTGCAGAGTCCCGTCTGGTGTAAGCTGCTGCCCCTCTCCCAGAACCATCCACCAATGAGATAGGTTTGTCTCTTCTAGACACGCCCGCCTCTCCTCTCTCTGCACGGACTCCTGTGGCTGTGGCTTCCTGCTCCCTGCACAGCACTCTGACATTACAGAGAGTGAGAGGCTGGCTGGAGGCTGCTTTATATAGTAGTGTGCAGCATGGATTGCTTCATGTCTCCTTGCACTTGCAGCAAATGTCTCTCTCCAGTCACCTGCCATGAGAATGGCTTCAGGTAACATAGGACAATAAAAAAAAAGTTAATAAGTGCAACACCCCAACCCCCCCCCCCCCCCCCCAATCCACTACACATGTCCATTTTCTCTGCATCCCAATCCTTGGAATCCTCCTAATCTCTGGAATGTAACAGACCCTCTTGTCTTGTAAATTGTAACCCTCTCCCTGCCAGCCTCCTATTCCATGTACAGTATAGATTTTATTCCTGCTAAAAAATAGATTAAATATATTAGGTATGTATATAGAATATACACTATGTATGTATACTATGTATATGTATGCATGTTTATGTGTATACTAATTATATGTATGCATGTGTATACTATGTATGTATGTATATGTATGCTATGTGTTTGTATGTATGTGTATGCTATGTATAAGTACAGTATGTATGCATGTCTGTGTATACAATGTATATGTATGTATTATATATGTACAATATGTGCGTGCATGCATGTTTGTATGTTATGTATGTATGCATGTCTATGTATACAATGTATATGTATACTATATATGTATTCTATGTGTAGTTAATTGTGTATGCATGCTATGCATATATACATGTGTTCTATGTACATGATTGTTTATGTACAGAGGGTCTGATTCAGAGCCGGACGCTATTTGCGGACGGTCGTTCTGATAAAGGGGGTGGCTATTTAAATGAACCGTTCGCTCTTTGTGGTCTGTTGACGCCTCTATGTCTGAACGAGCGAACAAAACATGTGGTCGTTATTTAGAAAAATACGCCCCCTGGCCGCTCGCATCCTACGTCATGTCCGCTATTTAATAGATTAATCGAGTACATCGAAAGGCGAAAGAACTGCTCGCTATTCTTGTGGTTGGTTTTTCCTACCGCTATCTTACGAGCAGTTCTGACTATAAAATAACCAATGACGCTGCTGTATTAATTATGCACACCTTTAAAACGCCCATTTTGACCTTTAAGCACGCCTGCGTTCTGATCTCCACTCCCCGTTTTCAAGCACCTTCCCCTGTTACCACCCACATACGCCTCATTCTGTCACTCAAAATAGCAAGCATTCGCTATTTAGCGAACAAACGATTTTCGGCCGCACTGACTGGTTCGCGCATGCGTATTACAATCCGTACGTATGCGCAGTTGTGCAAACATCGCTCGAAACGAACGAGCGGCCGCTTACGAGCGGCTCTTAATGAAGCCCAGTATGTGTACACTATATATATATATATATATATATATATATATATACACACACACACTCAGCATATGTGTGTGTGTGTGTGTTAACTATGTATATTATATATAAGCAATAATTGGTGCCCCTTTTATTAGACTACTATAATAAAAGGGTCACCGATTATTTATACTTTTAGAAAGGGGGCACGAATTATTACTCATTTAATAAAACAGAGCACAGAATACTATAATAAAAGTGGGCACGGATTATTGGTATTATTTTAAAAGTGTCATAGATTATTGGTATTTAATGGGGATGACCATACCTACAAAAGGCTGGTCATGGTCACGCCCCATCAGTGGGCCTCTGTCATTGCATTCCCCTGTGGGCTCTTTATGCCCCAGTCCGACACTGTATGTGATACAGTTACATATACATAGACATGACACAGCAATACATACACTGATATACAGTACATGACAGTGACTCATATATGCACATGACACAACGATATACAGCCAGAGCGCCTGCACTAACCTCTAGCCTGTTTAATGTAGATAGACTTACTATTACATAAATATTGTCATGATAACTGATGATAATTATTACATTACAGACGGACCGCTCTCTGCCCGAGCAGCACCCCGATTCCTTTCCATGCTCCTCGTCTCTGAGAGGAAGAGAGGAAGAACAAAATAGAAAGTACACAGTAATATTGGCTGGCAGCCGGGCGGCACTTAACAACACTTTGTCACCGGCAGGCTGCAGCGCTGACACCCAACTTGTGACAAAGCAGGCAGGCAGCCTTGAACCCTGACACTCAATCCCCTAATCTAAAGGAAAATAAACAAATCTCATTTAAATTTTATATAATCAAGTTCTGTGCGGAACAGGGTGATCTGCAGATGTGGGAAGTTCCAGAAAGGACCTTTTCGAGTTCTGCTTTTACTTCACTATTCTTCCAGCCTCCCCTACTGTCAAGAAACTGCATAGATAATGGCAGAAGATCAGAAATATTGCTATCTGCTAAGTATGTTTCATAGTAATCTGTGTCACAGAGCTAACACTATGATCGACAGTAAACTCCCAGTGGGAGTGATTGCCATCCATGGACTATTATACAGTACAAGTGCATTAATTACTACAAAGATAAGTAATAATAAATTGACTTGGTTTATTAGCAATATAATTTGACTATACCCAGTCAGGATGTTACTGTACAGAGGGAATGCTGATAGCATTAGTCAGTAAAGCACATTCACTAAGAGCAGTTATATGGTCGCTTATGCTCAGTACTGCTGTGAACATGTTAGTTAGGAGTGGATGAGTTGTATAGAGAATACTCAAAATATGTATATGCATTAACATTGTTATATTTGATTTACAAGTAAAGAGTATACAGCAGCTCAGTACAGTTTGTTTATTATAGTCTTAGGTCAAACATATGATTTTGGGTTCCTCACTACGGTATACAATCGGGAAGCCGGCTGCCTTAATACCGACAGCCTGCTTCCCGACTGTCATATCCCGGCGAGGGTGAAATGCCGGGCGTCTATAACTAGACGCCTGTCATTTCCCCGATCGGGATGCCGGGCACCGCGAGCGGACAGCCGCAGGGGGGGAGGGTTAGGTTTAGGGCACCTGGGGGGGACTTAGGGTTAGGCTCCCCCCCGGGAGGGTTAGAGATGGGCACCCCCGAGGGGGACTTAGGGCTAGGCACTTAGAGGGGGGATTAGGGTTAGGCACAGGGGGAAAGGTTAGGGTTAGGCACCCCTAAGGAGGGTTAGGGTTAGGGGGGTTAGGTTAGGATAGTAGATACTTACCTTAGGACGATCAGGATTTCCAGCGCTGTCGGCCTTCCACTGCCGGGCTCTGCTGGTTTGTCGGGCTGCCGCTGCTGGGATTCGAACTCCCGGCCATGCGGCAGCCGGGATATCATACAGATTCCCTCACTACCTCTCCTTCTATTTACTCTGATGGTAGAGTGCAGCTGAAAACTTGATGCACATACGGTACCCCTACTATGGCGGTGGTCTTCTTAATTTAACAGCACCCCAAACACTCTCCCCGAATGCAGCAAGCAGGCAGACATCGAGTCCAGTCAGAGTGAAAGACCCTCCCCCATTCCCTACTGACCACTACCCCAATTGTAGCAGGTGGATGTTAGTAAGTGCAAACAGTAAAGGCAGTGACAGGTGCACCTCACCTTCCAATCTTCTATCCTCCCTAGGGAGCGGTGCACCTCACCTTTTTCTATCTTCTCGGCTCCTCTCTCTGTGCGTGTGACGTGACAGGTCACTCGCAGCACAACACAGTGCAAGAGAGGAGACAGAGCAGAGTGCGCTTGAGCAGGCACCTGGCAGCTGTCCAATGAAATCACTGACAGCCTGCCGGGGACCAGAAATATTCAACAAGCCGAACGCAAGCAAAAATGCCTCCAATTATACAGCCCTGTCAGAGGGCCCCCTGGTACCTGCCGGGCCCTTAGTGGCCGCTTGTGTTGTCTAGCAGTAAATTCACTACTGCTGTGGAATGCCATTCAGGATTGTATGTTTACATTTCATGGAATGAGAGCTGGGATGAAATCAGCTAGTTCATAGTTCTGTGTGGTGCTATTATGGTAGGATTAGGATACATTGTAATGCACTTTTTGTGCTGAGAAAATGCTTCATGGAAAGAGAGGATAACAATATAGGAGCCACTTTGTTTCCACTCTGTCAACAAGAGCCCTATTACTTTACAACAGAATGGTTAGAGAGTTGGCAGTAAGAAACAAAAGCTTTTAGATGGTGTCTTGAGCATCGTTCTGCAAAAAATATTGACTTGTTTTCTTGGGATAACCTCGGAAATTGGTTCTTCCTTTCCAACCCCCTCCTGCCTCCTCTGTTTTTATATTATTACTGTTTTAGTTGTATTATGCCATTTGTTTCACGGAAAACTTGGTCATTGTAAAAAGTAATTTTTTTATACTCTGTATATGTTTTGAGAGCCTGGTAATGGGTTTCAGACTCCCTAGCCTCATATGCTTGGTGCCCTGTAATGATGCTAAACACAGAGCACAATGCATAGGCATGCTTAGGAAATCAGCATTTACAGTATACTGCATATGTGCAGGCAGAGCCATAACTAGACTTTTTGGTGTCCTGTGCCAGAAAGAGCATTGGCGCCCCCTTCATTTTTCAAAGGGATATAATGCACAAAAAAAAGGCCCATGGCCTCATGGGGAAGGGCCAGTGAAGAGATAGGGGAGGCCAGGAGATGCTGGGGATGAAATAAGAGGAAGCTCCAAGCAAGAATGATAATAAACAGAAATTTGATAGGCACAAACAGCGCCCCCTGACCTAGTGGTAGTGGTGCCCTGTGTGATGGCACCGGCCGCACTACCCTAGCTACGGCCCTGTGTGCAGGTAACAAGGGTTATGCAACTGACATGATTGATTTTGGCTATAAATGAGCCAATGATGTTTGTGGAGTGTGAAGGAGACTTTGGCTTCTGGGGAATGTGATGGAGAATCACATGCAGTTCTTCAGGCTACCCAGATGGCGCTGTAGCACAATGTATACAAAGCAAAGGTTTAGCAGTAAGTTACATTGGGCTCTATTTATTAACATTATTTTTACTAAAATAAAGTGAAAAAGGGTGTTTTCACACCCTTTTCACATTATTTTAGTTTCACCTGTAGTTATTACAGGGCAATTGGAGTAGAATTAGTAAAATTCTACTCCAACCCCCAGTATCACTTATTTTTAGTAAAGCAGATCGCATTTCCCATAATTGTAATGGGAAATGTGATCCGACCATAGTTACTAAAAATAAATTGTAAAAAAATACCAGGGGAAGCCCTGTGATAATAACGCCACCTGGAGGTGGTGTTATCCAGGGTCTCCCCCGGTTACCGGGCTCCCACTCTGCTCTAACGGGGAGAGCAGAGGCGGGAGCCGGTACCAGTAATCAGCTATGTGGTCTAAGAAGACTGCAAGCTGATTACTGTAAAAAAAAGAAAAAAAAAATTAAACATTTTTTTTTTTACTTACCTGAATCCAGGGAACGGTGATCGGGCCTCTGGTGATGGCTCCTCTCCGGTCAGCTGGTCTCCCACAGTGCACTGGGGCCTGGTCATCAGGTGATCGGGCCCCAGTGCAGTATGGGAGATCACCTGATCGGGAAGCCCGGATAAGATCACCGGAGGCCAGGAGGTGCAGGTAAGTGAAATGAAGGGAGGGGGGGTCACGGGGGGGAGGGGGGGGTCGCGGGGGTCCGCGATCGCGGGGGGCGGGGCTTAGCGCTGGGGGCGGGGCTTAGCGTCGGTGGGGGGGTAGTAGTGGTGGTCAGTCGGCGCATGTGCGGGCTCTTAGTCGCAGTATTTTTCCGAAAATACCGCGACTAGAGTGCGGATGGGATCCGCAGGGACAGAGCTTTATCGCAAGCTCTGTCCCTGCAAGGGATTTATAGTAAATCCCTGTGATATTGCCTGAATTCGCAATGCGAATTCACTCGGTAATATCACACTACAATCCGCATTCAATATGCAGATTGTAGTAAATAGAGCCCATTGTCACATTGGTGAAGCCATTTGGTGCACAGGTACACACTTTTAAAATTTCCCTCAATACTGCCTCAGGATGACTATATAAGTAACAAGATTCTTTAATTAAGCTGTGCAACATGAAATGAATAAGGTATTCATTGTATTCTACAGATGACAAAGGGCCTGATGCAGTACAGATCGCAACTGCGATCGCATACACATTAGTGGAGAAGTGGGATGGTCTGCCATAACTCTGGAGACCATTTACATCCATAGGATATATCTGGAGGACATTTTCCTGGAACTAATCTACAAAGAAGCAATAAAAGATGTTCCTTTTATGGCCATCTCATACATAACTCAATATTCAGTATTCATATTATTTTGATATTTAAAATCCACTGAACCATACCTTATTTTTTAAGTAGGATAAACCAATGCCAAAAGCACTGACAATGTCTAAATGTCAGGGCCATCTCTTCCATTGGGCTTGTTGGGCAGTTGCCCAAGGGCCCGAAGCTTGCAGGGGCCCGCCAACATGCCCCTTGCAGCCGTGGCCATCCCCCCCCCCCTCCCTTGATGAGTACACACCTCCGTTCCAGTTTCACTTCATCCGCCGGCTTCAGACCAGTCAGACAGAGTCTCTCTGCATGTGTGGGAGGTCTGATGGGCATGCAGGAGGGTTTCATTTTATTGACCATTTAAATTTTTTTCCCGTGAATGGGTGGGAAGGGGCCCCTGTGCATTGCTTTGCCCGGGGCCCACACCAAGACAATTCTGCTAAATGTATCCCCTGACAACAGCTGGGGACACTAAAAGGAAAAGCTACAGAAGTCACTGCTCCAAATATAGTGAACACGTATAAAAGTGTGTTTAGCATAGGTTATGGTATTTACATTAAGTGAGAATTCCATACCAAATATTATAAAATAAAAAAAATATGTTAAGCTAGACAACTATAGAGTGGATAAATCACATCAGTGGAATATTGCCACTTTGTAAAAACAGTGCACTTAAGGAGTGACACAAACTCACAAAAACTGAAAGCTGAAGAAGTACATAGGGATTTAGCTACAAATGCTTATAAGTGGACAATGACGGCAGACAGAATTCTGGGGCCGTTATCCCGACAGCAATCAGATTACCGGTTCCAGAATCTCGACAGCTGCGATCCCAACAGTAAGTATTAGGCTTAGGTTTAAGGTTATGGGTTAGGGTTAAGCACTAGGGGGAGGGTTAGGCTGCAGGAGGAGACAGCTAGGGTTAGGTTGCAGGAAGAGAGGGATAGGGTTAGGTTGCGGGAAGGAAGGGTTAGGGGTAGGGTTAGGGGAAGGATTAGAATACTTACCTGCATGAGTCTGAATTTCCACTATCGGGATTATGCTGCCAGGATTCTGAACACCGACATTATCAGAAAATGCCAGGATCGCGTACCAACCCCTTATAAGCCTTACTCCTACACACCAAAGTACTAATTTCTGCTATATAGAGCCTATAATCATTATCCATATTTATTTGTATGTCATCATATTTTCTATGGTGGCTGACATATATGACATACATTAAAACAGAAAGAATAATAATAGACACATAGATAAAAAATTAGTAGAATATAAAATGCATAGATGCAATTATCAAAACATATTGCAAGTCCTACAGAAACAATTCAGCATCATAGATGACAAGAAGCACACGAGGTAAACAGATTGTGGACGTACATGATGCAGAGGGTACAGAGGTGCCTGTACAGTACATGAGAGCTTTCAGTCTAGGGGGGGGTGAAGAAAGACTGTATTGGTAAAGTTTAGTTTGGGGTATGGACCAGTGTAGTTGAGATACAAAGTAGTAGAGCAGTTTACAAAGAAAGCACGCGCCTAGGGATGAAAAATAATGCTGCGATAATTACCATTTACTTTAAGAGCTAACACAGGGCCTGATTCAGAAACTGCCGCTAATGCAATTTTCTCACAGATCGAGCGATTGTTTACCATTGTACATGCGTGTGCAGCATACTACGCATGCACTGCGATGGCACTGTGAACACGCACACACAGAGGAATTCATCGGCAAGCGAGTGACAGACTGCCAGCGTTTGGGGGTGGTAATTGGAAGTGGTCACAAAAACGCATCCGTGCCTGTCCGTTTAAACGCCATTACGTGGGGGTGCATAAATTAGCCACTGCGATTGCATATGCAGCTCTACGTGTCAGAAGAGCACTTGCACGCAGGTGAGAAGGCAGCAGTGGGCATCTTGATGCTCAAAAGATCTTTGCTGACACTTGCATATTTTCGCAACTGCGTTGCGTACAGAAACACAGTTGCGATCGCATTAGTGTCCGTCTCTGAATCAGGCTCATTGCTCAGTTACTCCCTGATTTATCCCAAACAGTAATAACAAACTAATTTAATCAGATAAACTGTAAATTGAAACAAATTTATTTGAGGCATTAATGTAGAATTCTAAGGGCGGAATTCCATTGTTTTCATCCCCTATCGCGCCCGACGGAGCTATTCTATTTCTATTCTTGCTCCTGTCGGGCGCGATCAGCTGCCAAGCGCTACATTTCAGCTCGCAGCCCCTGGGGGATGAGAGCTGAAATGTGCGAAAAGTGACATGTTTGGGCGCCCAAACATCACTTTTCGCGATCGCGCCCAGCACTTTGGTCAGGGTTAGACGATTTACGCGGCTAAACCCGACCACTTTGGGTGCGATCAGCGTGAAAAGCTGGCACAATTGAATAGCGGCCCGCGATCTCCTGTCACTTTAGACGGGAGATGCGGGCCGCGAAAACAATTGAATTCCACCCTCAAAGTCAAACCTCTATGATACATCGATTTTTTAAGGACAGAACTTTATTGCATGATATTTAATATGACAAAAAGTTACAATGCTATTAAGTATAAATGGTGATTACAAACTGAAATACCAATGTCAAATTTTATGTTCAGCTATGTGGATGCATACTACCAGCTAAGATTTGCATAACCAATAACAGGTGCAGAGCTAAAGGAAAAGAAAAAGAACAGGCTAGGAAATAAGGAGAGTTATGGTAAAATCCACAGGGAGACATTGGGGGTATAGGTGGGACCTGGAGGAATAGACACCAACAGCAAAGCTTTTCAATCCCAAAATGCTGCAGCCCTTCCTCATATACCCCACCCACAGCCTGGGGGCACTTCATTTTTGTTAACGAGGTCAATGCAGGAGCAGGACAGGAGAGAAGGAAGACTGGTACACTGAAGAATCACACTCTCACGCAGAAAAAGGAAACAAGTGACCAAGAGGAGAAGCCCATAGAAGCCAGGTGTATCAGGGCAGGTGCCCTATGTGTCACGATCCGGTGCAAATGTTCCTCTGTGGAGGATGGTGAGCCAGGGGGTTCGGGTGACTATGGGAGTGACTGGACTAGGTCTCCTAGTTGCAGCCGAACCCAGGTTTGACTAGACCTGCCCAGAGGCGCGGAGTCTAACTCACTTGGTGGTTTTCTCCAGTGACCCCTCCAATTGGGATTTGGTTTTCCACTGCATCAAGTGAGCAGGTCGTGGCCCTCTGGACAGGTACCTGGGAATGGCAGAAGACCGAGGATATAATGAATGTTATAATACTGGAGGTGAATGGAATGCTAGAACTCTGGAGATGGATCTGAATGCTAGAAGACAGGCATGGACTGGAAACAGTTAAATAAGTTGGTGCTGATTTGCACAGACAAGACACAGAGCAGAGTGGACAAAGGCAAATACGGGGAGTGCTAGAAATGCTGGTACTGCTTGCACAGACAGGACACAGAGCAGAATGGACAATGGCAAATACTGGGAAAGTGCTGGGAGGACCAGCTGAGAGCTAACTAGTGATTAGCACAGTGAGACACAGAGAGAAGTGGACACAGGCACATATATTGGGAATTGTAACAAAGCAGGTGCAGATTTGCACAGAAATACACAGAGATATACTGGGAATGTTACATATGCAGGAGCAGATATACACAGACAAACACAGAGCTGTAGACTAGCTGGGAATGCTCAAAGAGGCAGCTGGGAGCTAATTAGTACTAGCAGGTAATCAGACACCTCAGTAGCACAGAAAGCTGCAATAGAACTAGCAGCACATATACAAGACACACAGACATTGAACACATGAAAGGTAGAATATTGAGAGAGAACTAATCTCTCAGACTGAGATTAGCATGAAAGCTAATACTGGAAACTGGAGAAATGTGGGCAGGCTGAAGCAACTCTCTGAAGGAATACCACAGAGCAACACTGGTATCACAGGCACTGGAACAAAGAAGTTGAACAGCAGCTTCCTGTTCCTCGGGTCAGACTAAAACACCCCTGAGTAGCTGATCATTGGATCAGAGGATCAGCTGAGCGACCACGGGACTATCACTGGGAGAGACTAGTCAGGTGATATGAGCCAACATGGCTGTGCCCATGTCCGGCACCCTGGAAACCAAGACGCAGGCATGGAAGCCCTAGCAGACCCCAGGGAGAATACTCAGTCACCACTCACCTCCACTCCCAGCGTCTGGACACCTAAGCCCAAGGAAACCAGCGCAGAGGTGAGTAGCAGTCGATCCCAGGCCGAATCCTGACAGTACCCCCCCATTTTAGGGTGGACTCTGGACACAAAAAAATGTGCACAAAAATTTCCTTCCAGAAATACAAGAAAGCTTGAAACTTGAAATATCAGGACAAACTCGAAAAACTTCCAAAAACTTGACTGAACCTGTCAGATATCTTCAAGAAATGATGCACACAAAGACTTAGTGTGAAGAACTGTGGACTTCCCAATCTTAAGTTGATTTCTAGTATGGAAGGAAGAACTTTTCTTTTGCAGTGAAGTAGTTCTTACTGGTAATTCTTGGGGGAACATACAACTAGGAAGAATATGGTCTGATACCAAATGGTTGTCAAGGAAAGGAGTATTGTCATGCACAGGATCAATATCAGAATCAGAATCCATGTCCAAAGGAAGATCAGAGGAGTTAATATGACTTGAAAACCTAGAGGACTCTGGAGATGGGCAGAGGGAAACACAACCAACTCTCATGGTGTCATGTTGTTGGTCCCTAATAGTTCTTTGAGTCTTCTTCTTTCGGACTGATTGATCCTGTACCATATGATTTTGAGAAGGGAGTACAGCGGTGTATGCGAGTTTAATATCTGAAGGTGGTGAAATAACTCTAGAATATTTATCAGAAAAGGTATCTGAAAACGGACACATAGGAGCAAATTCTTTAAGCAGAGCTGCACTAAAAGCTATTACGTCTTGTAGAATTGGATCTACGGACTCAGTGAGTGGGTTAGCCCACTCCAAGGCTTTACCTCTAAAGTGCATAAAAAGAAAGATGACGATGTTGGTGGGAGTAATACCACAAGTTGGATTGGTTCTCATTAGGGCATCATAATGCTTAAGCAATATGGTGTACTGGGACACATCATCATCGAAGGTCATGGACACTATGGCATCCTGAGTTACAGCATTCTTTTCAGGAACTGAGAAGGAACCACTTAGAGATTCTTTAACGCAATGATTGGATGATTCAGCCAAAGCTGATTGATGTTCTTTCTTAGACAGGACAGAGGAAACTTCCACCAAGAGTGTGGAACATGAAATCTGCTCCTGGGGAACGGGACTTGAAACCTCCTCCTGGGGTATGAGACTTGGAAACCCCTCTTGGGACATGAGACTTGGAACCCCCTCCTGGGGTGTGACTTGGGACCCCCTCCTGGGGTGCGAGACTTGGGACCCCCTGCTGGGGTGCGAGACTTGGGACCCCCTGCTGGGGTCTGAGACTTGGGACCCCCTGCTGGGGTGTGCGAGACTTGAGACCCCTGCTGGGGTGCAAGACTTGAGACCCCCTGCTGGGGTGCAAGACTTGAGACCCCCTGCTGGGGTGCAAGACTTGAGACCCCCTGCTGGGGTGCAATACTTGAAACACTCACTTGGGGTAAGGAAGTTGGGACCCCTTCTGTACAATATTTGTAATAATGTTGTGCCTTAAACAAAGTTTATGTACATTGAACCATCAAAAAGCAAAGATTTCTCTATCTCAGTCATGCTGAAAAAATTTCATATATATCAGAATATTCCGTATTTCGGAATATTTGGATATGGGAGACTCAACCTGTAAATTAAAGTCTGGCTAAAATAGGTTTAGTGCCAAGGATTCTCAAACAGCATAATTCTGTATTGCACTTAAAGCATTACCTGGAGCCAAAAACACACACTTAGGTTGCATGTAGACCTTAGTACGTGTGTGTTCTAGATATACTCATGTAGACATTAGCACGCGTCTGTTCTAGATATACTTTAATGCAGAAGAGAGTAACATGCTGTTGTTTCAGTCCACGAAAAATAAATCTATAACATGAATGTGCTAAAAAAACTAAAATTATTTCCAATATCTCAGCATGGGTCTGCAGAGGGTTCAGAGGAGGATACAGCCAGGTGGGTGGTATGGGGCATGCCACTATGATCCAACACAGTAGGCCATCAGTCATATGGCCCACATAGCACTGGCAACATCCACACAGCACTGATCACACCTCCTCCACTTCTCACAATAAGGCCTTGATACTTTTCAGCCCCAGGCCCGTGTAGCCCCTAAACCTGCTCTGCTTTTCTCAGATGTTTATGGATGGCCAAAAAGCATGTGAGAATGCCTATACTCTGCTCTTGTAAGTTGCATCTGCAACCTAAATGTGCACCTAAGTGTGCAAAATTGTAAACATTACATAAAAATCAAACCAAATTACTTTAGTACCCTCCCTTTCAATAAAATAAAAATAAATATATTATAATAATAAATCAATTAATTTCAATATAGCCCACAAGCTCAAAACTAAAATGAAATTATCTATCGGATTTTATCACATTGACATGTTCAGCTGTACCCTAATTTATATACTATTCTATATACCTAATATACTGTACAATTTAGGGTCTGATTTATAGTCTGGCTGAAATATTACACAGCTCTTATTGTTGAAAATGCTGATTTGCTTCTAAATATTGCCATTTGCTTTTGATCTGCTTAACCACTTAACTTAGCTGATGAATTTTTCCCCTAAAACCGGTCAGAAATTGTTGTTTTTTTATATAATAAAGTTTTTAAAGTTTAAAATAATATTTCAATACATTATTGAAAAAAATATATATATGCCTAGGGGGTGTCTCGCACCGCCTCGAGTCTATAGGTCCCAATTGTTAACTTACCGCCCACCCCCCATTGGCAATAGTGGTCATAGTTTCTATTAACAATACGCCTCACACAAATCCCCTTAGTGGACACTGTTTTATAATCCCCCTCTTGTGTAAAACACCAGTTTTTTGCACCCAAACCCCATCACCCACCCTGACTGAAAGTAGATTACCCCCCTGGGGTATTACCCCCCACCCCCAAGGGTCGCTACCCCTTGCCCTACACACATGCAAAGCGCAGCGGAGCATGTGTCAGGGAAGACAAATGATCAGTTCCCCCAGCTGCAGCTGATCTGTACTCTTGCAGAGATCAGTCAAATTGTGCTAGGCGGGAACAAAGCTCCCATGCTCACACTTTTGTCCCCGGTGATTGCGCTACAGAATGCCGTTCTCACAACATGCTGGGTCCTTATTCTGGCAGTGATATCGACGGTTATGTCCTTTAGATGCTCCAGACAGGAACCCTGCAGTCTGTGCACAACTGGTCGTAGCATCCTCAGAATGCTCCAGTCAGCAACTGGTGCTGCTGGCCCCGCCCCCTCTGTGCAACGTAATGATGTCATGACCTCGGATGCTAAGACGGCGGGCCGGACACAAGGAGCACACTATCAGCTACTGGGGTTAAGAAGCAGCTTCATAGTGCTGCTGGCATCAACATCATCACTTATCTTCACATTAGGCCTTCACCACCGACATAAGCTGGACCTTCTAAGAAGCATATGGTGTATTTCAATCAAGCTTCATTAGGTTGCATTTCCAGGAGGAGTGGGGTTAGGCAGTTACTACACTTTCTACTCAACTTGTGCTTGCCCTTTCTTCCTCTATAGGCATAATGGGTTAAGATATGCACAAATCTAGATGCTGTATGTAACACAAGAGGACCAGGGAGTTTTATATCCAAAATATATAATGTACGGACCAGAGCTGCTACAATATTACTTATACAAAGTTGCCTCTTTTTGGAACCTCTGTGCTCCAAAATTTCTGACTAGGTTTTGCACTTAAGAGATGCCTGTTTCCATCATACCTCATATACATATACATATAAAAAAAAAAAAAAGTTTAAGTAGGGTAAATATAAACTGCTCATTTTGGAACTTATTGAGTACCTCAAAGTATAGTATAATATAGCAACAAGCTTTGGAAAAATTAATGCAAACATATTGCCATCTTGCTTTGTTGTGGGTAACTCTATCACAAAATAGTTTCACTCTTGCTGCTAATGTAAACAGCCTTTGAAGTAGAAAATGTAATGGTCTCCACAAACAAGTAATGGGGACACATACCACTGGGCTCCCGCTAGGCGGAAACACCACCCACAACAATGTATCTCATCACAGTTCATGTCAAAGGAAAGCAGGAGAGTAAAAACTACCTTCTGTCTTGGTCAATATTGTCGGGTTTCATAATGAATAGTAAATAGAAAGATTCAAAAATGAATTTTACCTATTGTTACTGTAAATGCAGTAGAAAAAAATTACCGTAGGTGGGTATAATTTGTCTGAAATGCAATATAAATATACAGTATATCCAAACTCAAGATTGATTTTATTGAACACACTCCAATGTGCGGAATCATTGATTAAAACATAATACAATTATATATTTTATATATATATATATATATATATATATATATATATATGTCTAGTTTTTGGTAAGGAATAGAAATGTACAGTTTTTCAATTATTTTTACAAAAAGAATTAAAGCATTATTTCATGAAAATATGACAGATTAAAGAAAAAACATACAGAGCTGAGAGCCCAGTAACAGAACTAGACGTGGCTCTGGAGGTGATGGAACCTACTGTAGCAAGGACGTCCCTCACCTTCCCATTCCCCGAAATTCCTGATATGCTTTCTTTTTGTGTGCAGAGAAGGAACCTCTTCTGGGCAGCTCCCAATAAATTTAGATGTAGGATGATTCAAATATAGAGATTAAGGCACACCATGTAAGAGAGGTATAGGAATTTAAGTATATGTTTGAAATGATTGTGTTGAGGAAAGTAATCGATAGACACAAAAGTGGAACTCAACGTGACAAAAACAAAAATGTTCAACAGAGAAAGTATTTATAAACTACTGACAATTTGTTAGCTATACATTACCGAAGATGTATTATACCTAAACTGTGATTTACATTTATGATAACTCATAATCTAAACTATCTAAATAGGACCTAAACAGCTAACATTTCTTTTCCTGTGGAACATGATCCAGTAGGTGATTTTAAACAAACCAAACAGCACCTCCCTGAAACTTGACAGTAGCCACCAGTTTAGTAGATGTAATTAAATGCAGGGTCGTAACTAGAGTGGTGTTGTAACATGTGTCATGGCACAGGGCACCGCAGAGCAAGGGGCGCTGCTCAAGCCTGTCAATTTTCTGTTTATAGTTTTTACTTGTAGCTTAGTTTTATTTTATTCCCGCCACCTAAGGGCCATCCCTATCTCCTCCCTGACTGACTCCCCCTCCCCAAGCACCTGCAGTGACATCCTCTTTGTATTTAATACACACATTTAAAAATACTGTCATACATAGGACTCAAACCTATCACCTCTTACATGGCAGTCAGACACCTTACACATGGAGCTATCTGCCCCACAATTTCTGATTACAGCCCTGAACACAGCCACTGATCAAGGTGTTACCAGCACACTTCGAGTACCTTTGCCGGTGAGTTCAGCTGGCAGCGCAGAGTACATACATGGATCTCTCCACCCCGCTGATATTTACTGCATATACACTACTAATATACCTTCAGACGGTGATCTATACTGCTGGCTCCAAGCTTGTGCACAGCTGCTCTGATGGACACCTGGACATTAACACTAAAATCCTTAAGGGGTGGTGACAGAGCAGGTGACCTCTTGCGGAAGGAGGCCTGGTGGATTTTCCATCTTAACACCATCAGCCCTAATGGTCTTAACGAGAAGATCACATGGAGCGTATTTAATTAATCCCAGAGCATTCCGGTATAATATCCATCTAGACTCCAGCCATATGTTCTTCTCTACTAAACGACCACCCTCTATTTAGAGATGGTTGAGCGCACACATTAATTCCATCCTACTTCTCTAGGTCCCATTTGCATGAAACATCTATATTATCTCCGCTACCATGAAGTTATTACAAAACCCCATTTCCCATGTGTTTAGAGTCCACAGGAACGCAGTCTATTGTTGCTTAGTTGAAGTTTACAGTGTTCATTTGTTGTTGTCTATAGTTATGTATACTTTGTGCAGCAATTATAATATGCACTGCTATTTTAAATGTCATGGTGGGGGTTTAAGGTAAACTGTTTTTCATGTTCTCTGTACACACCTTGACAAAGGGGCTTATTTGCCCCGAAACGTTGGCTGTCTTGTTATGTGATTCATCACAGTAGAAATCTTTTGTACCTGTTTGGAAGCCTCCGAGTGTCGCTGCCTTTTGTTTACTATTGATTTGAATCTCCAGAGGGCACCGGAGCACATTGTTATTGATTCACCGAGTGCCGGTCTGATATCACTTGTCGAAGCCGGATAATTGGCTGAGACAGGATCAGTTAATAATTAGATCGGAGCTACGCCATCTTGCGAATGGCGACACGACTCCATCTTCAAAATGAGATCTGCTCAACTCCATTTTGCGAATGGCCGCCCAGCGCCATTTTAGCGAAACACACTTAAGTACATACGGCGATGCTATTATTAGCTTCGTGCGATCGCATACATCATCTTACCCCATATACACATTAAATACGCACAGTTGCGCTGTTAACACCATACGCACATTAGCGTACGAACGCTGTTTGTTAGTTTCATGCGTTCGCATCTGCCCCAAGTTAAAAGTCCTCACTATATAAATACAGACAGTCACTAAAACATACAAGGGGATTAACCCTGCAAAACACGTACCATGGTGAACTCTAACTAGCATCCTTTCCCAAACCCCTAATACTTACACACTGCACACTTACATAAAAGGTTCAATAGCTCCAAAGTGTAATATTCAAGGTTTATTCATTTATTACTAATGTTCTGAAATAAAGATTATTTGATATCTAAGGTTTAGTACATGATAAGCAGACCGTGTTTGGTGTTTTACTGATCTACTGTGTCTCAACAGTGTCACGGTTTCATCGGTGAGAAGATCGCAACATGCGTCCGCAACTTATGGACTATAGAGAGTTAAAACACTAAAATGTACTATGTAATATTAGCAGCTTAGATTTGCATGCAGCGGGAAAAAGGAGACAAAAGGCTGTCGGAGGCTGACCTGTGTCCATTTGAACTGACCTATTAACTGTCCTGTAACAGAAGCATCGTGACGGAAAACCAATGGAATCATGCCAAACTTGCTTATTGTATTGCCTATCCCTGTAAGAGTATATATGTGTGCTCTCAGACCCCAATCGGGAGTCTTCTTGCTGATGCTGTTGACAGATGTTTCTTGCTGATGCCGGTATCTGGTCCCAGAGCACGTGCGTATGTAACAACTGTACCTTGGATCTGTACGATATATTTGCGCTAATTGTCTTTAGATCACAGTGTGTAACCTTCTGTTTTTATGTTGAATAATAACCACTTGTGCATTGAAAACACATTCAAAGTCTGAAGGCATTTATTTACTGTATGACTCATTACGCTAATAGCGATAATTTTAGAAGGTATAGGCAGAATCGTATAAAGGTGTAGAAGGTATAGGCAGGATCATACAGAGGTTTTTACTAGGCAACGATAGTTGGGGGCTCGCAGTGTTAATCACGCAACTGGTCGGTAACTCGGTATCGAACTCTCAGCAAAAGGGTGGAGGCGCCTGGCAGGAGAATGCATTGTGTGTTCGGAATCTGTTACCACCGTTGTTGCTGAGAGTGCGCTACCTGTTACTGTGACTTTAAGAGTGCTGATTGAGAATCCAGGGATGAGGGAGGAAAAAGTTTGTTTTCCTTCGTCGATAGGTTTTTTTTATGTATTTTGTTTTGTGTGTTAAAAAGGGGAAATCGCATTTTTGCGTACGCAGCTAATTCGCATTATTACGTACGCAGCTAAGTCACAATATAGCGTAAGAGTCATAATACGGTTGTGTAGTAGTCGCATTATTGTTTGTGCGACTACTTGCACAATAGCGTATATGTATTTCCGGTCTTGCTGCCACGTGTTTTAAACAAAGCCATTGAGATTACATTATCAATTGTTGCCAATAACTGGGTTAACGTGTATTTTTCTGCGCAGTAAAGAAATGTGTAACAGTGAGTATTTGTTTAGGGTGTAACACGGGTCCTAAATGTTAAGGGTATCGTAGGACCCTTAAGTGCTAGGCGTAACGAGCGGCCTAGTGACTCGGTGGCAGCTTACCGTTTACTTTACACAAGGCGGGTGTGTGGGTTGTTATTTTTGTTAGGGTTCGGCTCTCAGTGTGATTACAGTATTCAGTAATCGGTTAGGCTTATTTGAGCACTGTAATTGAACCGCATAGTTTTGGCTAAACTGTGATTGTGAACTGATGAGAGGGTGGACGAAATCAACTGGAAAACAAAGGTTATTTACTGCCCCCTAGCGGTTGAAAGGTAGTCAAAAAGGGATTTCTGCTTGGGAGCAGCTTTTCTTCCATAGGTGAGTGGAGGCGTCTAGAGGTCTTCCATAGGGATTGTGGATTCACCCTTTTTCAAAGACGTCCACAGGTAAGTGAAAGTATCTTGATTGTCTTTCACCAGTTTAAATCTTTATCGAAAAACGTAGGGGTTGTCCCAGGATGGGAGCCACGCAAACAGTAGAGATTTTAGACAATGATGTGCTGCTAATGGAAGCGCCGCTTGGTTCGGCACGCCGTATTATGCATACTAAGTACGGTGCTTATGCTATTAGGTACTGTGATGTATGGTTTAAGATGATGATGAAGAGTGTTAGACCATTTCCCAGAATTGGTAGCTTTGATAAGGACGTATTGAACAATGTCGGAGATCACATCAGTCTGGTGCGTTCTCGTGTGAAAAAGATAAAATATAATGAATGTTTAAAATTATGGCAGCATGAAGGGGATGTGTGGCTTAAAGGTGTGCAAGCGACGCAAACTAATGTCGTGAGCACGTTACCAGAAAGTACACCCGCAGCGCTAAATTGCAATGTGTGCGAGCCGCGAAATGGCGCGCACATGCAGCAAGGTAGCGTTGTGGAAGGTATTGCCAGTGGTTCACGCGCTGACGCCCCCCCGCACTATGCTGATGGGGGTGCAGGTACAGTTGTTGAAAAAACCCATAAAAATGTAACAAGTAGTTTGTACCCTCTCTGAAGTAACCATAAGGAAAATGTTTATGATGTGGATGATGAGCCTATTGTTATGTCTGCCATTTCCCATGCTGTACACATGTTAGATGCTCCACCACGGCAACCACAAGTGGTGCCGCCATCTCCATCAGTGATAGTACAGGAAGTGTTAACATCCACTGCACCCGTAGAGGAAGTTGTTAACCCTATATATAGCAGTAATAGACTAAACCTCCAGCGAAGTAATAAGGTCAAAAGTAGTAGTGCGGCCGGTCTGCATCCCATCCGGACAATAACTGTTCCGAATGGAAATGCAGATGCGAATGGTGTAGTGCCCACAAGGGAAGTAGCAATGCATTGTCCTTGGACAAGAGCGGAGCTAAATTCCATAATGAATGATTTGCCCGATCCCAAAAAGGAATTAGCCAAATGTCAAAGATTTTTGAAAAATTTGGGTAGTTCTCACGAGCCAACCAATAAAGATTGGAGAGTGGTGTTAAGGGCTTGTCTTCCATGCAATACCGACGTGACAAAATTTATCACGGATTGTGTATTAGATGGAGATGTTCCCTTAACAGACGAAATTAACCAAGGTAACATTTCCCACATTGTAACTAAATTAGGTGTATATTTTCCAGTAGTAGTTAACTGGAGCAAAATTTTCACCATAAAACAAAAAGAGAGTGAATCTGCAGAAGATTATTGTAACCGGGCTCTGCAGGCTATCACCCAGTACACTGGGTTAGAAGATATTCAAGATAGCACTCACCACAGGGCAATGATTGTCACTGTACTCATGGACGGTCAGAAAGACGATTTAAAGATTCGGGTTCAGACCTCACAACCTGGCTGGAGGGGACTTACAATAGATAACCTCATAGAGTCTGCCATAGAACATGATAAAAACATCTCCAAAAAGAGAGAAGCCCAGAGCGAGAAACTAATGGCTGTCAGTATACAAGCTCTGGAAGGATGGTCTTAAAGAGAACCTAAAGACCTGGGTTCAGACCTCACAGCCTGGCTGGAGGGGAGTCACTGTAGACACCCTCATAGAGTCTGCAATTGAACATGACAAAAACATCTCTAAAAAGAGAGAGACCCAGAGCGAGAAACTAATGGCTCTTAGTATCCAAGCTCTAGAAGGAATGACTGTAACATCACAGCCAGCAGACACACCTGCAACTGCACCTGAACAGTTACACGTCCTCACTAATCCTAAACCACCGCAAACACAGCCCTACCCCACTTATCACACACAACCACAATTCCCGTACTATCCACAAACCCCATACCTCCCTCAATATCCTTACCAATACCCACCACCTTTCCCTCCAGCTCAACCCACACAACAATCCTTTGTTCCACCTCACCCACAAAAGTGTTTTAATTGCAAACAGCCAGGACATGTAAGTAAGAACTGTACAGCAAAAAGGGTAGGACCCCCAAACCAGGGAATACCTGGATATTCCCATAAAGGATATACACAGAGACCAGCAAATGTCCAACAGGCACCAGCTCCAATTGTGGTCGTTGATGCTTTATTGGAGAGTGGGAGCCAACACTAGGGGTCAGGTCATACCTGTAGTCTACAGATAGTCAGGTTAACGGGAAGTACTAGGGAAGAACCGGTAATGATGGTTGATGTAGCTGGTACCAAATATCCTTTTCTTGTAGACACAGGGGCGACTAGGTCAGTGATAAAATCTCCCATTAATTTACAGGTAACCAACGAGACAGTACCAGCAATGGGCATAATGGGTAAAGTGCAACATTATCCTTTAACAAAATCCACAGAGGTCACTATCGGGCCATTGCATGCCAGGCATTCATTTCTCCTGGTAGCGGCGGCCCCTACTAACCTACTGGGAAGGGATTTGTTATGTAAAATGGGATGTGTCATATACTGTACCCCTGATGGTGTATTTTTAGATATCCCAGAGAGAGTTGCGCATGAGGTGAGGGATATGTTGGACACTCCCCAAAGGATAATGTATCACTCTACTGGTTTAAGTGAAAATCCATCTCAGGTAGATCAAATGTTATCCCAAATTCCAGATTCACTTTGGACCAAGGATGGACAGGACACTGGATTAATGGCAAACGTAAGTCCCGTAATGGTAAATTTAAAAAGCGGTAGGCAAGCTCCAAAAATTCCCCAGTACCCATTAAAACAGGAGGTAGAATTAGGGGTTTATCCCATAATTGAGCGATTGTTGCAACAGGGAATTTTAGTGCGTACAGCTAGTGTAGCCAACAGTCCCATCTTTCCGGTAAAGAAGAGTGGTGGGAGGGGTTATAGGCTGGTACAAGACCTTAGAGGTGTTAATAAGGTGGTAGAGAGCCAATTTCCCATAGTGCCAAATCAGCTGTCATTCTCATGCAGATCCCACCAAATGCAACCCATTTCACTGTCATTGACCTCTGTTCTGCTTTCTTCTCTGTGCCTCTTCATCCTGACTGTCAGTACCAGGGTTTCATAGACAGCCCCAGTATCTTCTCCCAGGCCTTGCACGACTGTTTACAATCTTTTCAACCTGCCAATGGATCTGTTCTAATACAATATGTGGATGATTTATTGTTATGTTCTGATTCGTTTATGTCATGTTTAAATGATACTAAACTATTGTTGCTTCATCTCTCGCAAACAGGACACAAGGTTGCCAAGGACAAACTACAGCCATGCCAGTCCAGGTTTAAATATTTGGGACACTGCCTAAATCAGGGATTACGACATCTCACAAATGACAGAATCCAGGCCATACAGAACATGACACTGCCGCAGAACCAACAGCAAATTTGTACCTTCTTGGGAATGTGTGGATGTTGATCCCAGGTTTTTCTATTTTGGCCTTGCCATTACAGGTCTTTTCCTCAAAGCCCGACCGTGTCATACACACAGAGGAATCAGAGCAGGCTTTCCTTAATCTTAAAGATAGTCTTACAAAAGTACCTGGATTGGGAATACCTGATTATGAAAAACCTTTTGGTTTGTATTGTACAGAAGCCGATGGTTGCGCAGCAGGTGTCCTCACACAAAAACATGGTGATGCCAGCAGGCCCATAGCATACTACAGTGCACAATTGGACACTGTGGCAAGATCACTCCCAACGTGTTTAAGAAGTGTAGCAGCAACTGCTCTATTGGTCAGTAAGAGTGAGGATGTGGTACTAGGCCATGATATGATTGTCTATACTCCCCATGTTGTATCTGCTCTGCTGAACTCTGCCCAAACCAGACACGTCTCTTTGACTAGATTTACCAAGTGGGACCAGACCTTTACCGCAAGACCTGACATACGTGATACACCTTTAGAGAATGTGGATGTGACATTTTACATGGACGGGAGTTGTCATAGACAAACAGACACAGGTGAGTTGTGTACAGGTTATGCTGTTGTAAATGAAGAAGACATCATAGAAGCGAACCTTTAGGACCACCACACTCGGCACAAGTGGCGGAACTGGTGACTCTAAAGAGAGTGTGTGAATTAGCGGAAGGTAAATCTGCTAATATCTATACCGACACTAGATACGCCTTTGGAGTAGTACATGATTTTGGTGCCTTATGCCGTCTGAGAAAATTTATGACAGCAGCAGGCACATTGCACATTCCAAACATATAAAAGGACTATTAACAGCAATCCAATTGCCAAAGGCAGTGGCAGATTTTAAGTGCAAAGCCCATACATGTGAGGATGATCCAGTGTCACTGGGCAACAACAGAACAGACGAAGCTGCAAAATGGGCAGCAGGGTTAAAACTGAATGTACCAACGGAACAAATTATGTCTTTTCAAACAATTGATATGCTGAGATTAATTGAGATGCAAAATTTGTGTTCTACCCAGGAAAAGTCAGTCTAGAAGTCCAAGGGATGTGGGCAAGAGTCCTCTGGACTCTGGAGGGACGGACGAGGTAAGCCAGTAGCTTACGGCATATTACCCCAGCCTGGCTGAGGCAGCACACGGTCTGACTCATCTGGGAAAGCAAGGTATGTGCAAATTGGTGAGAGCATACTGGTGCGCACCGGGTTTCTCTTCTCAAGCAGAAAAGAGAGCAATGTCCTGTCTGACCTGCATGAGGAAAAACATTGGGAAAACGATCCCTACCAAACCATCCCACATTCCACCGACTGACGGACCTTTCCAGGTAATACAAATCGATTTCATCCAATTACCACCCTCCAGGAATCTCAAGTATGTATTAGTGTGCGCTGACGTGTTTTCCAATTGGGTTGAGGCATACCAAGCTGCCACGAATACTGCTGCATTTACTGCCAAGAAAATTGTACAGGAGTTTGTATGCAGATACGGTATCCCTAAAATTATCGAGAGTGATAGGGGTACTCATTTCACATTTGATGTTTTTCAAAATATGTGTAAGCTGATGGGTATTAATAGTCGACTTCACACCCCCTACTGACCGCAAGCCAGTGCCAAGGTAGAGAGGATGAATGGGACTATTAAAAATAAACAAAGTAAAATCATGGCAGAGACTGGACTAGGATGGCCAGAAGCATAACCGTTGGTCCTACATAGCATAAGGACCACTCCTAGACCCCCTCTAAATATGTCCCCATTTGAAATACTGTTTGGTAGACAATCTCATTTGATTATATGTCCGCAGGAAGATTTGAAGGGTAACAACGAGGTAATTGTAAAGTATCTTATATCAATGAGTAAACAGTTAAAACAGCAACAGCAGAAACTGAAATTGTTGTCCCATGATATGCCTGAAACAAACTGTTATGATGTTGAACCTGGAGAATATGTTATGATCAGAAATTTCTTGCGTTCAGGTTGTTTGACTGATCATTGGGAAGGTCCGTATCAGGTATTACTGATGAGTACCACATCTTTGAAGGTGGCCAAGAGAGATACCTGGGTCCATTCCACTCACTGCAAAAAGGTCAACCAACCGGTGGAGAAAAAAGGCGTAGACGAGGCTGATAACGTGGGCCTGTTGATAGCGAGCTTGTTCCGGGAGGATTAAAAGGTTGTAGTGAGATACCTGAGCTAAAGAAATTTGCAGTTCCTTGCTGCGGCGATGGACTGGTCTGCTGTGTTCATTTTTATATTCTCTTCCAGAGTTTCCATCAACTTGGTTTGCTAGGGGATTTCTGGTTTCTGTGACGATAGAGGAAATGGAAGCTGATGGTAGTGCTGATGGAGTGGAGTCAAGAGGAGGAGTGCTATGCCAATCAGGGGAGTGTCTGACTAATCTTAGTACTGTGATTGTTAAGAGATCTGCTATTTTGGATACTCGGGGACAGTGTGAAGGTCTATTGACTGAGGATTATTGTATGTGTGCGTCCAACAGTGTCAACCCAAATATAACCAGTATTGGGATGAGTATCCTTTAGAGGATTATCACACCATGGTGGGCAAAATTTTGAACCAAACTGACTGTTGGGTGTGCTCTCACGTGCTCCAAGGACAACATAATGTAGGATTATTGCCCTTCCCGTTAAATATCTCTGAAATATTAGAGTTGCCAAAAGGGAAGATACTGGACGGGAAATTTCTTAATACCAAACCACCCCATTTTAAACTCTACCAGTACCAAGTAGATAAAACACTTTTATGTTTAAACATCACCAACTCCAATGACCCAGGAAGTTGGGAGGTGACTGGTAATAATCAGACGATGACCTTCTCAGAAAGAGCTGACTGTGAGTGAGCCTATGAATTATGAACTATTGCGCAAAATTAGATCAGGTGGAAGACACTTCCGGTATAAATATACACTGAGCAACACCAAAGAAATGGTTGGTAGAATACCAGAAGGATACTGTGCTAAGGTTCTACAACCAGAAACATGTATCCGGAGGTTATGACCCTCACAAATGTTGAAATGCTTGGTATTCATAAAAACACACCATCACCATATCTTCATATGCAGTATGAACACAGAGGCAAAAGAAATATGATACCGATGTGCATAAAGCCACACAGTTAATTAGTGAGACAACTGGCTTTCAAGTCTTAGTAGCACTGGATCCCACCAGGTTCGCTCGGGGTACACTAAATTTTAGATATATCCAAGATCTTGCTAAATTGATAGATAATATCACCGAGATGTATGATGACACATTCAGGTATACAGGTAGGGAGTTGCAAGCGTACAAGAAAGAATTGGTGCAACACAGACTAGTGTTAAATTACTTAACAGCTATCACTGGAGGGTACTGCGTAACTTTGGCCACCCAATTTGGAGTGAAGTGTTGCACCTATGTCACAAATGATACCAGCGACCCCAAGGAGGTGATAGGCCGGAAGGATGAAATTCTGCAGCTAAAATGGGAATTTCGAAAAGCACCATAATGCTTCAGTGGCTGAAGTAGAAAAGAAGGTAGAGGAATGGGTTTCATGGTTGAACCCATGGAAATGGTTCTCAAGTCTAGGAGAATGGGTCCAGGAAATGATCACAAGCATAGGTAAACTCCTGATCCTCATACTAGTTGTCATCATAGTAATTGGCATATGTGTCAAGTGTGTTCCTACTGTGTTGAAGTGTGGAAAATGTAAAAATAAGGTAAACCGGAAGAACAGATTTATGATGGTGGTCAGTAGTGACAATATGAATACTGAGGTAAATGTAGAACTGCATTACAACCCTGAACTAGGAAATACCATCGTATAATGTATTATATTTAGACATGCACAAAATGTATTATTAAAGTGTTATTTTAAAACACCTCAAATAATGTAAGTCCCTATCTCCCCCTCAAGACTTCCTTTATAGGATAGGTGCATCCCCACATCTTTCCCATGATCATCCAGGATCCGCGGTGTGTGTATAAGACCAGTGTATGATAGCATGTTGGTTGCTATCAAAGGGTGGACTGTCGAAGCCGGATAATTGGCTGAGACAGGATCAGTTAATAATTAGATCGGAGCGATGCCATTTTGCGAATGGCGACAAGACTCCATCTTAAAAATTAGATCTGAACAACTCCATTTTGCGAATGGCCGCCCAGTGCCATTTTAGCGAAACTCACACTTAAGTACATATGGCGATGCTATTATTAGCATCGTGCGATCGCATATCTCATCATACCCCATATACACATTAAATACACACAGTTGTGCTGTTAACACCATATGCACATTAGCGACTCAATAATACCCTGCATACAAATGCTGTTTATTAGTTTCATGCGTTCCAACTGCCCCAAGTTAAAAGTCCTCACTATATAAATACAGACAGTCACTAAAACATACAAAGGGATTAACCCTGCAAAACACGTACCCAAACCCCTAATACTTACACACTGCACACTTACATAAAAGGTTTCATAGCTCCAAAATGTAATATTCAAGGTTAATTCATTTATTACTAATGTTCTGAAATAAAGATTATTTGATATTTAAGGTTTAGTACATGATAAGCAGACCGTGGTTGGTGTTGTACTGATCTACTCTGTCTCAATAGCGTCCCGGTATCATCGGTGAGAAGATCACAACATGCATCCACAACTTATGGACTATAGAGAGTTAAAACACTAAAATGTACTATGTAATATTAGCAGCTTAGATTTGCATGCAGCGGGAAAAAGGAGACAAAAGGCTGTCAGAGGCTGACCTGTTTCCATTTGAACTGACCTGTTAACTGTCCTGTAACAGAAGCATCATGACGGAGAACCAATGGAATCATGCCAAACTTGCTTATTGTATTGCCTATCCCTGTAAGAGTATATATGTGCGCTCTCAGACCCCAATCGGGAGTCTTCTTGCTGATGCTGTTGACAAAGGTTTCTTGCTGATGCCGGTATCTGGTCCCAGAGCGCGTGCATATGTAACAACTGTACCTTGGGTTTGTATGATATATTTGCGCTAATTGTCTTTAGATCACATCGTGTAACCTTCTTTTTTTATGTTGAATTATAACCTTTTGTGCGTTGGAAACACATTCAAAGTCTGAAGGCATTTATTTACTGTATGACTCATTATGCTAATAGCGATAATTTTAGAAGGTATAGGCAGGATTGTATAAAGGCGTAGAAGGTATAGGCAGGATTGTACAGAGGTTTTTACTAGATAACGATACACTACATATATATATATATATATATATTCTTCATTAATTTCCCTGTACATTAACCACATCTGTGAGATGTTGTACTGTTTTGTTACATAAGAGAATAACAGAAAAGCTTAAGGAGGAAATTGTGATTGTGTTACTAAATCAACAGCTCTCTGAACAACATAAAATAATTTACGTAAACTAAATATTATACATTCTTGTTTTAATATTTATTTCATACATATACACTGGGAAAATAAATCCATTACAATAATAATAATAATAATAATAATAATAGAGAATTGAATAAATGTACCTCTATCAAAAACAAAAAACAGTTTCTTTGCAAAGCCTTCCTTTCATTTATTGGAACTTTCCAAGCGGCTCATCTCAGTGTGTTCAATTCCAAAGATACAAACTGAATATACAGTACTGCATGGACATAGAAATGGCTATTAGCCATTTATGCTATTGGTACCATCCTGTAACTGAATATGTTGGTATATAAATGCTGGCAGCTGTGTCCCATGAAATAGCACAATTAAACTATCAGGAAATTTGTTACTTTAAGGGCTTATCTACACCTACAGTATTTGCTGTTAATACACTTTTCATTCATTAACGAATACCTGAAAGTGCCTAAGAAGAGAATTAAATGGTTTAATGAATGTTTAGAATGCATTGTGCCTTATTCCTCTTGTGTGGACATACTATACCAATACAGGTTGAGTCTCCCATATCCAAATATTCCGAAATACAGAATATTTTTAGCATGACTGAGATTGTGAAAACTTTGATTTTTGATGGTTCAATGTACACAAATTTTGTTTAAGGCACAAAATTATTAAACATAAAGTATAAAATGACCAATAGGCTTTGTGTATAAGGTGTATATGACACATAAATGAATTTCATGTATGTACACAAACTTCATTTGAGCCACAAAATTATTGAAAATATTGTATAAAATTACCTTCAGACTGTGTGTACAAGGTGTATATAATACATAAATGCATTCTGTGTTTAGATTTGGGCCCTATTCCTAAGGCAATTCAATATGGTATACAATTATTCCAAAATACGGAATATTCCGATATCCAAAATACCCCTGGTCCCAAGCATTTTGGATATGGGAGACTCAACCTGTACAAAAAATAATTGCGGCTGAATATGAGCCGCAAGCAATGTGGCAGTAGTTGCGGGCAGCCCCAGAAGCCTGACTTACTACCTCATGCTAATGCCAGTAGGGCTAATGCGGGCACATGTATGCCTGCAAGCGGGAATCTGTGCCACGCATTGAACTTATGCCAGCCGCCACAAGCGTCATCGTTATTATAGGCACTTGCACCAGCCTCTTACTAAGTGCAAGATATACATCAGAAATAGACTTCTCTTACGCGTACACATGACTCTGAATCACATGGAGCCTTAGATACACGCCCACGACACTCTCATGACAGTCCCATGGGACTCCAACAAGACAGGGGCACTTCCAGTTGCTATCCCGAAATGCCCAATTTCATGGAAAGACAGATCTGAATGAGTCCCGTACGACTCAGCATAGAACAGACATAAGCAATAATTTGCATCTGCACTGGCACTGTTTGCATACATGTACAGAGATCCATCTATATTGGTAAAATCACAACGCATGAATAGCACAAGTAAAACACATTAAAATGGCAGCATTAAAGATCACATTAGTGTTCACGTATTTTACCACTATGTGTGAACAAGCCCTATAAGCACACGTGAGATTGCTACCTGACACTCTTGCAGAATCATTTTGCTTATGATTCATTTTCTAATTTTCATCAACACAATAAGATAAAAACCAGCTGCAGATGACCAAACTGCCTTGCTTTTCTATAATGAATAAAGTCATCTGATGCATACTTATTAACTGCACAATAGAGAAATCAACAATATAATATACATTATTGATGCATACAATGCATATTAAAATTTAAAAAAAACAATAGAATTAAAATGTTTAACTTAGAAATTAAGCAATTATTTCATTACATTGGATGAAAATGTAAAAGAAGCTACCTGAAAACTAAAGCATGACAATCCCGTGTGACTGATCCACAAGTAATTGTATTTGGTCTATTAATGTACAGTAGACTTTTTTCTTTATATCAGTCACTCGAGAGATCAGACTGACTCATATCACCTTTTAAGCCTACATGTCTTCCTTGTATATACCATGCCAGCATCCAGCTACAGACCAAAGCCTGTGTGCGACTTTCATTTCTGCTTAATTTTCTGTTTTCCAGTCAGTTAAAATGTCAGTGCTGACCTTAAAAAACAAAAGCCATAAGTTTCAGATAGACTCTGCCCTAACGTAACAATGCCGTTAACATCGTTGATAGCAGACTCATTTGAAGAATTAAAGTTTTGATGTTTACTTTATTTGTTTTTTATTGTGTATGTATATTGTACATGTAAATATATATATATATATATATATATATACACACACAAATAGTCAAAGCGCAAGACTTGAAGAACGGAATAGTAGTCCCAATAAGGAAATCCTTAAAACAGGGATCTGTGTGCAAATGCCTCATATATTGGGCCGGCGTATCTCCCTTCCAAGAAGTCACTGTATCCACCACACAGGTAATCAATTTCTAGAAGAAAGATAGAAGGGGCGCCAATAGTGCATTATCTTCCAACTTTTATTAAAACATATCAGAAAAAACATATGTCTTAAATGATGTACCAGACATAGCGGTCAAGCCACCGCAAGTATACAGCGCATAAAGAAAATTGATCCTCTGTCTCCGGGAACAACAGGTTCACTCGTAGGAGACCTCGTATCACAGAACAATGCTAGGCCACGCCCCTACGCGTTTCGTCACTCAGGACTTCGTCAGAGGGCTGGCCTAGCGTAACCAGAACTCCCCATATATACGAAGTGTAGCCAATCACTTTGCCACACCTCGTTTAACTTTCAAACAGTGCAAGAACATTATAGCGTTTATACGTGGTTTAAACATACAATGTAACATAACATATATTAAAACATACATTGTGACACAGCATATATTAAAAACATGGTAATATCCATTACTTACAAATACAACAATCAAAATTTGATCATATACAAATAAATATACATATACATAAGACATAATGATTCAAACCAAATACTATATAATATACACATATGCAAATTCACAAATAATTAAAAATTTAAAATTCATTATACACTATATATTAAAATGTAACAAGAAATAATTCATGACAAGAAAGGTGTAATCTCGAAACCTTCATTAAGACCTAGAGGGTGTAATGTATTCAAAGTAATAATCCAAAACGTCTCTCGTTTGGATAAATTATTTAATCTATCTCCACCTCTTTGATCTACTGTAACATGTTCCAAACCTATAAATCTAAGATTATCTAATTTACTGGCTTGACACGTTTTAAAGTGGCGAGGGACACTGTGATTGTCAATTTGATTCTTTATGTTTCTAGTATGCTCGAGAATTCTAATTTTTAGTGGACGCTTAGTTTTTCCCACATATTTCTTCCCACAGCCACAAATGACCATATAAATTACATAGGAGGTATTACAATTAATAATACCCCTAATTTTATATTCTTTAGAGCCTTCATTACCCGTAAAACTCTTTTTACCTTTGTGGCACAGTTAGGTTAGGGGGTCCCTCTCCTGGGTAGAGGACTCCTTCCTTACACACACACACAGCAGCAGGGAAGCAGCACACCAGTCTGGATGCAAGTACAAGCTGGTCGGCGCCAGTCTTTATTGTACAATAATAGAAATATAAAGAAAACATAAATACAAATCCTAGCCCTGTCGGGGCACTAACTTCACAGGTAGTTCCCTCACTACCAGAACCTGGCAGGGCCTAATGCCCTCGCCAGCAACAAAGCACAGCACAGTACTCACAGGTAGGTTTTTCAAGTGTCTCTGAGCAAACTCCCTGCCTGCTCTCCCAGGTGAGATAATCAGCCCTCAACACACTAGGCTTATATTGGCCACTCTCAGGTGGGAACCCAATCAAGCCTGTTACCAGGCTGCGAGAACCAAAACCTGGAGTGGCCATGGGTGGAGCCCTCCCTCTCCTCTCACCCACAACCCCCAGGTCCCAAACCGGCTTTTCAAAAAGCCGAAACTCAAGCCTGCTACACTGCAGACTTTCTCCTGCGGGTTTAAAACACAAAAGACAGGAATCTGGGACAAATGTACCTGCCACAGACCACTTTACCAGTGATCCTATCACATATCCCCCCCCCTTTGTTTCTACCTGTGGGGCGGAACAACTGAAGCCCCCAAACAATGAACGCGTGACAACGCATCAGCATTGGCCAGCTGGCTTCCTGGCCTGTGTTCCACTGAAAATTTAAAAGTTTGTAACGCCAAGAACCATCTTGTAATTCTCGCATTACTGTCCTTATTTTCAGACATCCACTTCAGAGGGGCATGGTCAGTGATCAATTTGAACTTTCTTCCGACCAAGTAGTACCTGAGAGCCTCTAACGCCCACTTTATGGCCAACGCCTCCTTCTCCACTGTGGCATAGTTTCTCTCATGTACATTCAACTTTCTGCTAAGATATAAAATAGGGTGTTCCTCACCCTCCTTGTTCTGGGACAGGACCGCTCCTATACCTACTTCTGATGCATCGGTTTGTACTATGAATTCCCTTTCAAAATTAGGAGTCATCAGGACTGGTTGGGAACACAACACTACTTTCAACTCCTGAAAAGCTTTCTCTGCCTCAGGACTCCATTCTACCATGACTTTTTGTTTGCCTTTGGTCAGGTCAGTCAGTGGGACTGCCATGGTGGCAAAGTTGGGTATAAACCTCCTGTAGTACCCCGTAATTCCCAAGAAGGCTCTCACCTGCTTCTTATTCAGAGGCCGTGGCCAGTTTTGTATGGCATCAACTTTATTGAGCTGAGGCTTTATCAGGCCTCTGCCAATGGTGTATCCCAGATATTTTACTTCCTCCATGCCTAGACAACACTTTTTTGGGTTGGCTGTCAAACCTGCCTTATAGATGGAGTCCAACACTGCTTGTACCCTGGGTAAGTGAGACTGCCAATCAGGACTATGAACGACCACGTCATCCAGATAAGCAGCCGCATACCATCTATGGGGCCTTAGAATCCTGTCCATCATTCTTTGGAAGGTAGCAGGTGCCCCATGTAGCCCGAAGGGCAACATCTTGTACTGAAACAAGCCCTCTGGTGCTGAAAAAGCTGTCTTTTGTTTGGCACTCTCGGTTAACGGTACTTGCCAATACCCTTTGGTTAGGTCAAGAGTGGTTAAATACCTTGCCGTCCCTAGTCTCTCAATCAGTTCATCCACTCTTGGCATCGGGTAGGCATCGAATTTTGAAACACTGTTCAACTTTCGGAAGTCATTGCAGAAACGCACACTCCCATCGGGCTTTGGAATCAACACAATGGGACTTGACCATTCACTATGTGATTCTTCAATAACCCCTAACTCTACCATATTTTTAATTTCTTTCAACACCGATTCTCTTTGTGCTTCTGGTAACCTATAGGGCTTTAGATTAACTTTAACCCCTGGGTCAGTGATGATGTCATGTTTAATGACCGAGGTTTTCCCAGGTACGTCAGAGAACAGCACCCTATTTCTAATCAGAAACTCCTTGACCTCTTGTTGTTGAATTGCCGACAGGGTTTTTGCCACTGTCACTTCGGGAACTAAGGGCCCTGGACTTACTGGAGGGTCTCGGATGGCCGACAGTACCGTTCTACCTTTCCAGGGCTTTAACAGATTTATATGGTATATCTGTTCCGGCTTTCTTTTCCCCGGCTGGTAAACTTTGTAATTGACCTGTCCCACTCTTTCTAAGATTTCAAAGGGCCCTTGCCATTTAGCCAAAAGTTTATTTTCCACAGTGGGAACCAATACTAACACTCTGTCCCCAGGAGCAAAGCTGCGTAACCGAGCATTGCGGTTGTATACCCTCTGCTGTGCCTGTTGAGCCTGTTCCAGGTGCTCTCTCACTATCGGCACTACCGCAGCAATTCTCTCCTGCATTTGAGAAACATACTCAATCACCGTTTTGTAAGGACTAGACTGCCCCTCCCATGTCTCTTTGGCAATGTCTAGTAACCCCCTTGGGTGTCTCCCATACAACAAGTCAAAGGGTGAAAACCCGGTGGAGGACTGTGGAACTTCTCTTATGGCCAACAATAAATACGGCAATAAGTAGTCCCAATCCCTACCATCCTTGTCGACCACTTTCCTAAGCATGTGTTTTAACGTCTTGTTAAACCTCTCGACCAGCCCATCGGTTTGGGGGTGATAAACCGAAGTTCTTAACTGTTCGATTTTGAACAGGCGGCATAACTCTTTCATGACTTTGGACATAAACGGTGTACCCTGGTCAGTTAGTATCTCCTTAGGTATACCCAGCCTGCTAAAGACATGAACTAGCTCTCTGGCAATAGTCTTGGTTGACGTATTGCGCAACGGGATCGCTTCTGGGTACCTGGTAGCGTAATCCATTATGACCAGAATATACTGGTGTCCCCTGGCAGACTTCATTAAGGGTCCAACCAAATCCATCGCTAATCTTACAAACGGCACCTCTATGATAGGCAATGGAACTAGTGGACCCTTAAAATGTGGCCTGGGAGCATGATACTGACACTCAGGGCAGGATGCGCAAAAGTCAGATACCTCTTTATGAAGCCCGGGCCAGAAAAACCTCTGCATTATTCACTCAGTGGTTTTCTCTACCCCTAGATGGCCTGCCGTTATATGACCATGGGCCAGATCCAACACTGTTCTTCTGTAGGCTTTGGGAACTATTAGTTGTTCCACAACATCTTCCCCCTTCTTAGTCACCTGATATAACAAATCCTGCCACATTGCCATGTGGGGATAGGACAAAGAACTATCAGGGTCTACGGGTTTACCATCAACTACTTTTACATTCTCCCTGGCTTTTACCAAAGTAGGGTCATTCAACTGCTCCACGGCAAAGACCTCTCTTCTGACCTCTAAATCAGGCAGACGATCACCTGGCCCAACAACACTTCCCACCTTAATGGGAGGCACATCAGTTGGCGGGCCACCGTCACACTCCGCATTCTCTAGTTCGCCAATCATAGTAGAAAAAGGGAATAACTCTGACTCAGAAGAAACTCCCTCCTCCACTACATCGACAACCTTCTCAAATGGATCGGGGTTGTTCACCTCTGGAACAAAACGGCTTTCCCACAACTTCCAGAAGAGAGCAAAGTCTCTCCCCAATATTGCATCGTACATCAGACCATGTACCAAACCTACAGAAACTATAGCAGAACCACATGGTGTCTCGATGTTCACCCCGGCAGTAACAATATCGAGTATCCCCATGTATGCAGGTCACATCAACAGTTTTCCCCTCATGCCGCAAGGGGTTCACCAGCTCAGCTTTTATAAGTGTCACCAAGCTACCAGAGTCTAACAGTGCCTCTACTCGGTTGCCATCTACAGTGAGTACACACAAGCGCTTATCAGTCACAGCCTGCCGGTCAGCCGTACAGGCTATCTGTGCAAAGAAAGACCCCCTGCGGTAGACATGAGCAGTATCACATTGCATAGGTTCAGTTGTAAGTGCACAATTAGCGGCAATATGGCTGAAGCCACCACATCGGAAACACTGAGTCATATTAATGTCTAGTCGTTTACGGGGCAAGAACCTTCCCGGCCTGGCAGGCCTGTCTCCAGGTTCTACACCCTTAGTCTTAGGTACATTCCACCGCCCAGCACCCTTCTCCCCTGGAACAGTCTTACCAGTGTCTGTGGGAGTTCGCCGGTGCACCATCGGGGCTTGGTGGGGCATACTCATCAGCTCCTCAGCCGCCACGTACCTCTCCACCAGCTCGACCAACTGGTCCGTGGACTTAGGGTCTGCATGGCTCACCCACTTGCGCAGAGTCGCAGGTAATGATCGCAGGTACCGGTCCATCACGACCCTTTCCACGATCTGTGGTCCCGTCAGTGTCTCGGGCTGTAGCCATTTTGAGGACAGATGGACGAGGTCATGCATCTGTGAACGTGGAGGCTTGTCCATATGGAACTCCCAGCGGTGGACCCGTTGGGCACGAACAAAGGTGGTGACTCCCAAGCGAGTTAGGATCTCCTGTTTTAGTTTTTTATAGTCCTTGGCATCAGCCAGGCATAAGTCAAAATAGGCTTTTGTGGCTCCCCAGACAAAAAAGGTGCCACCAGACTTGCCCACTGCTCCTTGGGCCAATTCTCCCTTTCGGCCGTTCTTTCAAATGCGGTGAGATAGGCCTCCACATCATCGCCCGAAGTCATCTTCTGGAGGAAGTGACTGGCTCGTACGGAGTGAGTGGTGGTGGGAGGACCAGTACCAACATCTCTGGGCCGGGCGATCAGGTGCTGTACCACCTCTTTTATGGCCTGGCTGTTTTCCGCTAAGGCCCGGCGAGTTTCCTCGATGGCAACCTGTTGTTGCCCCTGGGCTGTCTCCAAGGCCGACAGTTGCACCCTGGTGGATTCCTGCAGAGCCCTGGTAGATTCCTGCTGAGCTGCTGTAGCTTGGAGCAGGGCTTTAATAATGTCCTCCATTTTGTCCTGGGGTGTAGGTTGGAAGCTGAACCTTGCCTCTCTGAGCATGGGCTGACGCCTCCTCTATGGGACTCCAAGGACACAGCGTTATTTCCACACTCACAAATTGGGTGTCTGTCCCTTTAATTTTTAAACGGAAAGTTTTCCTCTTGCTGCAACTTCAGTGTGTGTGGGTGCCCGCATTCTCCACCATATTGTGACACAGTTAGGTTAGGGGGTCCCTCTCCTGGGTAGAGGACTCCTTCCTTACACACACACACAGCAGCAGGGAAGCAGCACACCAGTCTGGATGCAAGTACAAGCTGGTCGGCGCCAGTCTTTATTGTACAATAACAGAAATATAAAGAAAACAAATACAAATTCTAGCCCTGTCGGGGCACTAACTTCACAGGTAGTTCCCTCACTACCAGAACCTGGCAGGGCCTAATGCCCTCGCCAGCAACAAAGCACAGCACAGTACTCACAGATAGGTTTTTCAAGTGTCTCTGAGCAAACTCCCTGCCTGCTCTCCCAGGTGAGACAATCAGCCCTCAACACACTAGGCTTATATTGGCCACTCTCAGGTGGGAACCCAATCAAGCCTGTTACCAGGCTGCGAGAACCAAAACCTGGAGTGGCCGTGGGTGGAGCCCTCCCTCTCCTCTCACCCACAACCCCCAGGTCCCAAACCGGCTTTTCAAAAAGCCGAAACTCAAGCCTGCTACACTGCAGACTTTCTCCTGGGGGTTTAAAACACAAAAGACAGGAATCTGGGACAAATGTACCTGCCACAGACCACTTTACCAGTGATCCTATCACACCTTTTAAACCATACTGACACACTTTACATGAATTACATGTAAAAAAACCTTGCGTTTTATTTACAGACAAAAAAGAAGAAGAATCTTTAAAATCTTTTAACACAGGTAATAAACTTGGGCACACCATATTCTTCAATGTTATTGCTCTTCTGAAAATCAATTCTGGTCTATCAGACACAAAAGAAGACAGAATTGGGTCCATTTTAATAATGTGCCAATGTCTATTAAAAAATTTTCTCAGCTCTTCACTTTGGCTAGAAAACTGGGTGACAAAAGGACATGTAAAAGTTTTCTCTTTAACCTCTTTATTCTTATATTTTAAAAGAGTAGTTCTGTCAAGATTTTTTGCCCTCACTATAGCAGCTTCTATTAATTTTATAGGATAACCTTTTTCAACAAATCTTTCAACATAAACCTTAGACTGTTCATCGAATATTTCTATATTAGAACAGTTTCGTCTCAACCTCAACAGTTGAGAAAAAGGGAGATTTCGCTTCCATCGATTAAGATGACAACTATTGAAATCTAAGTAGTTGTTACTATCGACTGTTTTGAAGTGAGTTGATGTATTAATAACCTCATTCACACCATGGCTGTTATTAACCTCTAATAATAAATCCAAATATGTTATTTTTAATGGTTGAAACTCCGAGGTAAAACTCAAGTTATAATCATTCTTATTTAAATACTGGATAAAACTATCAAATTCCACTTCTGAGCCACACCACACAATTAACAGGTCATCTATGTAGCGTTTAAATAAAACCAATTTTCCTATAAATGGATTATTTGAATAGATATATTGTTTCTCCCATTCTCCCAGAAACAGATTTGCTACAGTCGGAGCGCAAATCGTCCCCATAGCAACGCCACACGTCTGTTTATAAAAATCAGCCAAGAAAGTAAAATAATTGTGTTGCATAACAAATTTAACGGCACTAACTAAAAAATCGATTTTAAGAGGGGGCATATCAGGGTCATTTTCCAGTACTAATTTAATACATTCCAAACCTTTATTGTGTGGGATTGACGTATATACAACGATTGAACGTCAATTGTACCCCATTTATAATTATCTCTCCACTCCAAATCATTTACTATCTGTAATACACTCGTAGAATCTTTGACATATGAGTCTAAGAGCGGGACATATTTTTAAAGAAAAATGTAAATATATTCAGACAATCTAGCAGTCAAGGACTCCACTCCGGGTATTATAGGACGACCCGGAGGAGATCTCTGATCCTTATGGATTTTTGGCAAATGATATATAGTTGCAATTCTTGGAGTCTCATTATACAAATATTTATACTCCTCATTTGTTAGTACCTTCTCTGCTAACCCTTTATCCAATAATATTTTTAATTCTACCAAGTATTCTTTGGTTGGATCATGTGATAACTCAATATAGGACTTTGTATCTGATAATAGTCTTTTAGTTTCTAATATATATTTTTCCCTGTCCATAATGACAGTACCCCCTCCCTTGTCAGCTTGTTTTATAACCAACTCTTTGTTCTCCATCAACGTTTTTAATGCCTTAATTTCACCTTTAGTAAGATTATTCACTCCACTATTATAGGCATTATTCATTTTATCCAAATCTTTTTTGACTAGTTTAGAAAAAAGGTCCAAATACGAACCTCGTGATTCGATTGGATAAAAACTGCTCTGTTTTTTAAGGCCAGAGGATTCCCCAGGAGTTGCTTTCCAGTTTATAACAGGAGCTAAAGATTTATTATTGTTCCGCAGGAAGTGCCTTTTTAATGTCATCTTTCGTATATATAAATTCAAGTCCATATATGTTTTAAACTTATTACTAGCCATCGTGGGAGCAAAACTAAGTCCTTTTTGTAATAACTTACTAGTATCAGCTGACAATAAATTTAATAAAATAAACAATTTTGTCTGTAAATAAAACACAAGGTTTTTTACATGTAATTCATGTAAAGTGTGTCAGTATGGTTTAAAAGGTAAAAAGAGTTTTACGGGTAATGAAGGCTCTAAAGAATATAAAATTAGAGGTATTATTAATTGTAATACCTCCTATGTAATTTATATGGTCATTTGTGGCTGTGGGAAGAAATATGTGGGAAAAACTAAGCGTCCACTAAAAATTAGAATTCTCGAGCATACTAGAAACATAAAGAATCAAATTGACAATCACAGTGTCCCTCGCCACTTTAAAACGTGTCAAGCCAGTAAATTAGATAATCTTAGATTTATAGGTTTGGAACATGTTACAGTAGATCAAAGAGGTGGAGATAGATTAAATAATTTATCCAAACGAGAGACGTTTTGGATTATTACTTTGAATACATTACACCCTCTAGGTCTTAATGAAGGTTTCGAGATTACACCTTTCTTGTCATTAATTATTTCTTGTTACATTTTAATATATAGTGTATAATGAATTTTTAATTTTTTAAATTATTTGTGAATTTGCATATGTGTATATTATATAGTATTTGGTTTGAATCATTATGTCTTATGTATATTTATTTGTATATGATCAAATTTTGATTGTTGTATTTGTAAGTAAAGGATATTACCATGTTTTTAATATATGCTGTGTCACAATGTATGTTTTAATATATGTTATGTTACATTGTATGTTTAAACCACGTATAAACGCTATAATGTTCTTGCACTGTTTGAAAGTTAAACGAGGTGTGGCAAAGTGATTGGCTACACTTCGTATATATGGGGAGTTCTGGTTACGCTAGGCCAGCCCTCTGACGAAGTCCTGAGTGACGAAACACGTAGGGGCGTGGCCTAGCGTTGTTCTGTGATACGAGGTCTCCTACGAGTGAACCTGTTGTTCCCGGAGACGGAGGATCAATTTTCTTTATGCGCTGTATACTTGCGGTGGCTTGACCGCTATGTCTGGTATGTCATTTAAGACATATGTTTTGTCTGATATGTTTTAATAAAAGTTGGAAGATAATGCACTATTGGCGCCCCTTCTATCTTTCTTCTAGAAATATATATATATATATTTATTTATAGATTCCCAAACAAGGTAAAATAAAGTATTAAGAAAATGTTGAATATTAAGTTCACTAAAATTGTGTAAATGATATTAGATTATATTTCATCCTTAAATTTTGGAATATTTCTCGTGAATTAATTAAAAACGGAATTTCTAAAAAACAATTGATCACTACAAATTAATAATAATGTATATCAGCTCCTAACTGTCATGTTACAGGCTGTTTGAAAAATGAGTTAGGAGCTGATTGGTTGGTAACTTATCTCTCTCCACTTTATCTCTCTCTAAGATTTAATAAATGCAAATATATTTGTCAGAATGGTAAGGAATGATTACATTTACACAGTTGAGATCATTTTAATGTATGGTTTCTCTATTTATTTAGGTATTAAGATGACTATTGTAATAATGGTTTACAGAAAATGATTTATTACACTGAAACCACGCAATGTGGCAGTAGCTGTGGGCAGCCCCAGAAGCCTGATTTACTACCTCATGCTAATGCCAGTAGAGCTAATGCGGGCACATGTATGCCTGCAAGCGGGAAGCTGTGCCACCCATTGAACTTACGCCAACCACCACAACCATCATCGTTATTATCGGCACTTGCACCAGCCCCTTGCTAAGTGCAAGATATACATCAGAAATAAGCTTCCCTTACGTGTACACATGACTGTGAATCACATGGAGCCTTAGATACAGTGGCAAACGCAGGATTTCTAGAGGTGGGGTTTCCAAATGCTTGATTTAGAGTGAGTGTGGCTAGTCCATGAAGAGGGTATAATTAGTACGTATCCAGCTTTAATATGAATCATACAAAGTGTATTGTGTGTCATAATTCCAGCATGTACAGGACCAGCGATCACAATAAGCCATTAAATGCAGCAGTAGGGCCATCCTGAATGTTTTTATTTTAGATGTGGGCTCCATTCCACAGTATTAGAGTAAGTCCTGGAGTCTGAGAGCAACCTAGCACTGCCCTGGACATATATGTACATATTGGGCTCTATAGCAGCACATCCCTAACAGTGAATGTTTTCCAAATCTCCTAGTTGCTGCACATGTTATTTATTACTAGCTGTTACATGTTAAAAGATCCACAGGTAAAGCTAATAATTTCATTTGTGATAGTGAGAATAACATGCAGCACTTGTAAAATCTATTATATTACTATTTCTATTGTAGTCATGGTGTGGGCTAGGGAGGGGGGGTTTCCAGGCAGACGGAAACCCCCCTGCGTTTGCCTATGAGATACACGTCCACGACACTCCCATGACAGTCCCATGGGACACCAACAAGACAGGGGCACTTCCAGTTGCTGTCCCAAAATGCCCAATTTCACGGAAAGACAGATCTGAATGAGTTCCGTACGACTCAGCATAGAGCGGACATAAGCAACAATTTGCATCTGCACAGGCACTGTTTACATCCAAGTACAAATTGGTAAAATCACAACGCGTGAATAGCACAAGTAAAACACATTAAAAAGGCAGCATTAAAGATCACATTAGTGTTCACGTATTTTATGACTATGTGTGAACAAGCCCTGTAAGCACACATGAGATTGCTACCTGACACTCTTGCAGAATCAATTTGCTTATGATTCATTTTCTAATTTTCATCAACACCAGAGATAAAAAAAAAAGCTGCAGATGACCAAACTGCCTTGCTTTTCTATAATGAATAAAGTCATCTGAGGCATACTTATTAACTGCACAATAGAGAATTAAAAAATATAATATACATTATTGATGCATAAAATGCATATTAAAATTTAAAAAAACAATAGAATTAAAATGTTTGACTTAGAAATTAAGCAATTATTTCATTACATTGGATGAAAATGTAAAAGAAGCTACCTGAAAACTAAAGCATGACAATCCCGTGTGACTGATCCACAAGTAATTGTATTTGGTCTATTAATGTACAGTACAGTAGACTTTCTTCTTTATATCAGTCACTCGAGAGATCAGACTGACTCATATCACCTTTTAAGCCTACATGTCTTCCTTGTGTATACCATGCCAGCATCCAGCTACAGGCCAAAGCCTGTGTGCGACTTTCATTTCTGCTTAATTTTCTGTTTTCGAGTCAGTTAAAATGTCAGTGCTGACCTTAAAAAACAAAAGCCATAAGTTTCAGATAGACTCTGCCCTAACGTAACAATGCCGTTAACATCGTTGATAGCAGACTCATTTGAAGAATTAAAGTTTTGATGTTTACTTTATTTGTTTTTTATCGTGTATGTATATTGTAAATGTAAATATATATACACACACACACATATATATATATATATATATATATATATATATATTCACAAACAAGGTAAAATAAAGTATTAAGAAAATGTTGAATATTAAGTTCACTAAAATTGTGTAAATGATTTTAAATTGTATTTCATCCTTAAATTTTGGAACATTTCTCTTGAATTAATTAAAAGTGGAATATCTAAAAAAACAACTGATTACTACAAATTAATAATGACGCATATCAGATCCTAACTGTCATGTTACAGACTGTTTGAAAAATGAGTTAGGAGCTGATTGGTTGGTAACTTATCTCTCCACTTTATATCTCTCTAAGATTTAATAAATGCAAATATACTTGTCAGAATGTAAGGAATGATTACATTTACACAGTTGAGATAATTCTAATGTGTAATTGATGGTTTCTCTATTTAGGTAAGAAGATTACTTTATTATAATAATGATATACAGAAAATGATTTAATACACTGAAACCACGCAGTAAGAATGAAATGATTAGTGTATATAATATCAAACAGAGTGAATTAAGATAAAGCTACAAATTAACTATAGCAATCAGTAGAAAAGCTATATATCAGGGCTAATGCCACTTATGGAAACTAAGTAGCCAAATGAATGCCTTTTAATATAAATCTTATTATATAATATTTTAAGTATTATTATAGCAATTTGAAACAGTATATCCCATATTATAAATGATGAGGAAATTATAAGGTAATAAAAGTCACTGAGGCTTTCCATGTTTCCTATATTAATACACGTAGTTACATGCTGTTGTCCTAGTGCTGCCTGGGTTATCTTTCTCTCATTCTCCCTCTCTCTCTCTCATTATCTTCAGCGCTCCCCTCTTTATCTCCTTTTCTTTCTCCCCCTTTTACTTCACTTCTATTTGCCTTGTCTCTCTCCTCCCTTCTCTTTTTCTGTTCACCTTTATTATCTCCAATTACTCTCTCTCTTGCCTTCTCTCTCTCTACCCTTCTTCTGTCTTTTCCCCTCTCGTTTATCTGCCCCTCTGTGTTTGCATTTCTCTCTCTCATTATCTTCAGCACCCCCTCTTTATCATCTCCTCTGTCTACTTCACCTATCTTTGCCATCTTTCTCTCCTCCCTTCTCTTTTTCTGTTCTTTTTTTCTCTCCCAGTACTCTCTCTCTCTCTTCTGTCTTTTTCCCCTATCGTTTTACTGCGCCTCTGTGTCTGTGTCTCTGTTTCTACAAACCCCCCCCCCAGCTATATCTCTCTTTTCTAGGCTTTATATCTCCGCCTCCATGGCAGCGTGTAGGCATAGTCTGTGGCACAGGCTGTGCACATCACTGTGTTAGTCTGTGCTGCTGACCTAACATGCACAAGAGCAAACCTGTATTGTGCTTTTAAACTTTACAGGCTAATGCAATTATTTAGTTACTAGTTGATGTGCTCGGTTTCACCCCGGTAGACTTTAGATATTTACTGTTTCCATTTCCATCTCCCCACTCCAGTAACAGATGAATCCTTCACCTCTATAGTAGTGCATCACTGTTATATAAAGAAATGACCCTCCCTCACCTATTTACTAACACATTCCACTCCCGCATCTCTGTAGTAACAGATTAACCATCCTCGCCCGTGTTGGTACACATGTGACATTCCCCTCCTTCAGCTGTGTAGAAATACAATCCCTTCCTCTCACCTGTAGTAACACATTACACTCACCCACATCTGTAGTAACTTATTCCCCTCCCTCACTTATGGAGTAAGATATTCCCCTCCCTTACTTCTGTAGTAACACATTACCCCCACTCACCCCTATAGTAACACATTCCCCTCCCTTGCCCATGTTGTAACACATTCCCTTCCTTTACCCTGTAGTAACACATTTGACATTCCCCTCCCTCACCTCTGTAGTAACACATTCCCTTCCCTCACTATTCAAATAGGAGAGCCACACCAATTGCCAGTGATGTTTGGCAGCACTTGGGGTGATAGGTGTTTGAATACTGTACTGTGCTACAGCCACAATGAGTCAGTTTGGACATTGCACAGGGGGAGGAAACATTTTAGCCCTATTCACCCCCTTAGGAGTAAAATTTTGAAAAATCCCTGTTTAGCGGGTACCTACATCATGAAAGAAATATACTCCCCGCTTTTCATGTTTCTAGGTCCAGGGGTTTGGGCTGGACGTCGATGAGACAGTGAGTCAGTCAGGACATTTGATTTTATATGTATATAGAGTGTTTAGGGGTTGAATGTAATTTTTTTATACTATGACTCAGTTTGAGATGACTGCTGTTCATGTTAGGTCAGACATGCAACATATTGAATAATTTTTATCAGCACTTGATTTTATTATATTGCTTATCCTTAATATTAGTATTTTCATTTTATCCAATTGTACTTTTTAGGACATCCTCATCTGGGTGCCTTTTTCCTTCCCCCTATATTCCTACTTTTTTTTAGTTGTGGATGTTATGATGTCATTGCTTGATTGTCAGGAATGTCTATCTTCTATCAGCATGATTAACTATGGGAAATAACAGAAGTGCTTGCTTACGGGAAATCATTTCTAAGAGCGGTTTCTAAACTATTGAAAATATGCCACAATCCACTGTATTAAGTTGTTTCTGTACTTGTTTGAAAATACAGCGTATCTAGAATGGGTGCAGGGTATGTTGTGCACACAGGCCCCTGGGTCCAAGGGGGCCCACGCCGCACACTCTACATCATATATTATACTCACTTCTCGATAGTCCCGCATTGACACTCCAAGAAGCCCGGGTAATTAGTACCCATTCCCCCCCTCTCTCAGCGCCCCTGATGATGCCAAGAGACTACTGCACCACAAGAGATGAGGGGACCCACACGGAGGCTGTACACAAGCCCCCTCCTAACTTAAACCATTACTGGTGGGTTGTGAGTGAAAAGTCTGTTCAAAAACACAGTTTGGTGGTGAGATAGAGAAAGTTGGTTTAAACTATCAAACAGAAGGATGCGGTCATAATACTGACCGAGAGGATTCTGATGCTCAGAATGTCTGTCAGTATCCCGACCGTCAGATTTCCCGAAGGTAAGTAGCGGGGTTAGGAGGAGGGTTAAGGTTAGGCACTAAGGGGGGAGGGTTAGGTTTAGGCACTAAGGGGGGGGGGTTAGGTTTAGGTTGCGGGGAGGGGAATGTTAGGTTTAGGCACTAGGGGGTAGGTTAGGTTTAGGCACTAGGGGAGAGATTAGGTTTAGGCACCCGGGAGGGAGGGTTAGGAGTAGGGAGAGGGTTAGGATACCAACCGGCAGGTGGTATCCTAAACCTGCCGGGATGCCGGCATTGGGATTCTGACCCCGGAATCCCATACCCAACCCCATACAGATATGTCCACCCTCGTCAGAGCCGGCCCTAGCCCATTTGGTGCCCTAGGCAAAATTTTGACTGGTGCCCCCAAACAACTTCCTATACCGAGCGGAACAGCCCCTCAGGAAAAAACAGGCAACACTACTCAGTAAGTGCTGTTAACTATTTAAGACCCATCTGTCTTTTCATCAGGACATGTGCTGATGAAAAAACAAATGGGTCTTGAAATGTCAACAGCACCTATGTGATTTATGACAATATATCACTTTTTTACAACTACTGAGGAATGCCGTCTGTTTTGCTTCCCAAGGGGCTGTTCAGCTCAGTATGGGAATTTGTTTATTATTCCTTACTTAGGAGGGCACCCTCAAGATTAGCAGTAAATCTATACTATATATATATATATATATATATACATACATGTATATGTGTGTATATATATATATATATATCTTACATTCTGATCAGGTCTCCGCAGCGTGGAGGCAGGGGGCGGGCAGCTGGCACACATTGCTGGGCATATGGTGGTGGCACATTGCAGGGCTCCTGTGGCAGAGTCCTCCTGAGGAGGGGCGGGCAGCCGGCACACATTGATGGGCGGGTGGCTGAGGAACGCAGCTGCAGGGCTCCAGACAGTGGATGAACACGCGGCACATTGACACAGGAGGCGGGCGTTAACACAGAGCCAGCCGCACAAACACACACTGCGGCTGGCTTCCTTGTATGACTGACAGTAGTGGGCGGGGGCATGTACTGCTTTCTAGCTCAGTGCTGAAGCAACGCCTCCGCTGGACTCCGATCGCAGTTGCAGTCGGGGGGCGGAGTCAGCGGTAGTCGGAAGGGTAGCGGCAGAGCCCTGGAATGCCCCTAGGCATTTGCTTATAATGCCTATGCCTAGGTCCGGCTCTGACCCTCGTCTTTGGTGCGGTCATGACAAACAGACCCTCTCGGCGCGCCTTGTCCTGTAAGACTCTGCTAGCGCAGGGCGTCCTTTTTGTCAAAAATGAATCTAAGTTGCAATGCAATACTATGACGCACCAGCAGACTGTGCTGATTAATTTGATAGGTGACACTTGTATATCTCTGTGCGACTGAGTCTCTCAATCAGCATGTGAAGTGCTACAATGCAGCGGCCACATCTTTTATCTACATCAAGTTCTGTTTACAGACTCAGTTGCACACAGATATACAAGTGTCGCATACAGGTCCGGATTAAGGCTTGTGGGGGCCCCAGGGCAACTAAGTTGCGGGGGCCCCCTTCAAGCCACACAGAGCTGAACCCAGCCCAGCCGTGCCCCCAGTAGCAGTCCCCCAGGAGTACCCCTAGTAGTGATCCCCACTCTATGCTCTGTCCCCCAGTAGTGGTCCCAGCAGTGTGCAGTGTCCCCATTGTTATCCCCAGCAGTGCCCCTAGCAGAGCCCCCCCCTCTATAGAGTGTCCCCCAGTAGTGGTCCCAGCAGTCCCCTTAGGAATAGTCCATCCCCTCCCTCCCAGCAGTGCCCTTAGGAATAGTAATCCCCCCCCAGCAGTGCCCTTAGGAATAGTAATCCCCCCCCAGCAGTGCCTTTAGGAATAGTATCCCCCCCCCGCAAGTCCTTTAGGAATAGTAATCCCTCCCCAGCAGTGCCTTTAGGAGTAGTAATCCCCCCCAGCAGTGCCCTTAGGAATAGTAATCCCCCCCCAGCAGTGCCTTTAGGAATAGTATCCCCCCCCCGCAAGTCCTTTAGGAATAGTAATCCCCCCCCAGCAGTGCCTTTAGGAATAGTAATCCCCCCTCCCGGCCAGACACACGCAGACACACACAGGAATAAAAAAACTCCACTTACCTTAATCCCCGCTCCTGCATCTGCTCGTCTTTCCAGCGTCCTCCCGGGCCGGCCCACTCTGCATGATGGGAGAGATGTCGACGTCTCTCCCATCAGCCACTGCGGGAGCCGGAAGACAGAGGCTCCAGCAGTGGGCCGCAGCGCAGCAGCCGATGAGAGTCTGTCTGACTCTCATCGGCTGCTAAAACAAACTCACAGCTGCCGGCACCGGCGGCTCTGTGTTTGTGCTGTGTAGTGCGGACGGAACTTATGTGCCGTCCGCACTACCACCCTGCCCCAAGCTGATGCAGCAGCACTGACTGTGCTGCTGCATGCTGCTGCAGAGCGCCCTCCTCCCGGGAACAGGTGCCGCCGGCACCTGCTCTCGGCAGGGTCACATCGACCCTGTGTGGTGGCCCTCTGTGTGTGGGGGCCCAGGGACGACCGCCCCTGTCGCCCCCCCCCTTAATCCGGCCCTGGTCGCATACTAAATTACTCTGTACAGTGAATTAAAACGACAATATACAGTGGTGCACGCAAGGGGAGCTGGAGTACCTAGAAACCTAGAGTTCATAGAAACACCCCTGAATTACCACAATCGAAGCCCTGCCCCATCACGGCTTAATGGCAGAATTCGTGGGTTTCATTTTGGCTCTGCCCCCTCCCATAGACCCACAAATTGCAGCATTATGTTGCAAGGGGCAAGGCCATAATGACTTTGCCTTGCCCCATCCCCAACAAGAGCTAATGTATATATATATACACACACACTTACATATATATATACTAGGGGTGTGCGCCAGCCACTTTTCGTGTTTTGTGTTTTGGATCTGCATCTTTCTTCGTGTTTTGGATCTGGAATGGTTTTGCCAAAAGCACCCTTCCGTGTTTTGGGTTCTGGGTGATGTGTTTTGGATCTGTATTTTTTTGGAAAAAAGCATAAAAACAGCTAAAATCACAGAATTTGTGGGTTTTTCTGTTCCTATGTTATTATTAACCTCAATAACATTAATTTCCACTCATTTCCAATCTATTCTGAACACCTCACACCTGACAATATTGTTTTTAGGCCAAAAGGTTGCACCGAGGTAGCTGGATGATTATGCTAAGCGACACAAGTAGGCGGCACAAACACGTGGCCCATCTAAGAGTGACACTGCAGTGGCAGACAGGATGGCAGTTTGAAAACCTAGGCCCCAAACAGTACATAATGCAAAGAAAAAAAAGAGGTGCAAGATGGAATTGTCCTTGGGCCCTCCCACCCATCCTTATGTTGTATAAACAGGACAAGCACACTTTAACAAACCAATCATTTCAGCGCCAGGGTCTGCCACACGACTGTGGCTGAAATGATTGGTTCGTTTGGGCCCCCACAAAACAAGCTGGCAATTAATCTGTCCCTGCACAAACTGGCTCTATGGGGGCAAGTTGTCGTCCTCATCCTCCTCATCCATCGATTCCTCACCCTCTTCAGTGTTGTGTACATCCTCATCCTCACAGAGTATTAATTTGTCCCCGCTGGAATCCACCACCACAGGTCCCTCGGTACGTTCTGGAGGCTGGTCTCCCTGGAAGAGTTGATAATTAATTTTGATGAACATCATCTTCTCCACATTTTGTGGAAGCAACCTCCTACGCCTTTCGCTGAGAAGGTTCCCGGCTGCACTAAACACTCTTTCGGAGTACACACTGGAGGGGGGGGGCAACTCAGGTAAAATAGAGCCAGTTTGTATAGGGGCCTCCAAATTGCCTCTTTTTCCTTCCAGTACAGGTATGGACTGTCTTACATGCTTACTTGAATGCTGTCACCAATGTAATCCTCCACCATTCTGTCAATGGTGACAGTATCATATGCAGTGACAGTAGACATGTCACAAATTGTTGCCAGGTCCTTCAGTCCGGACCAGATGTCCAAACTTGGTCCTGCCTGCCCTGCATCACTGCCAGCAGGTTGCTTAGGATACCCAAGTTGTTTCCTGGCAGCCCCAGGTGCAGTAGAAAATGAACAAGGAGCTGTTGACATGTTACATTCCGCTTCAGCTGACAGTGTTTTCACCAGCAGGTCTTTGCACCTCTGCAGGCTTGTGGCGGCTGGAAAGAGAGACACCATGTAGGCTTTAAACCTAGGATCGAGCACGGTGGCCAAAATGTAGTGGTCTGATTTCAACAGATTGACCACCTTGGAATCCTGGCAAAGCGAATGAAGGGCTTCATCCACAAGTCTCACATGCCGAGCGTTTCGCTCCATCTTAGCTCCTCCTTCACTTTCTCCAGCTGCTTCTGCAAAAGTGATTTTTTTTTTTACAAATCTTTAAAAAAAACAAAACTTTTTTTTTATGAAACCATTTTGAATAAGTTAAAGTGGATGTTCCTCACCTAATTCACTCATAAAAAAAACCCAACAATTTTGGAGCGGTTTTTGGAAAAACAAATTATCAGTTAAGTGGTTAAAAAAGCATAAATATACTTAGTATACATATATCACTACTGTGTATAACGTATTCTATATAATTTGACTTGCCTGTAAATAAATATCAGATAATCAGAGCTTGAATTTCACGTTTGAACTCACTCATAAGTATGCATGTATTTGCAAATATATATATATATATATATATATATACGATAAAACATATTTAATTGAACTTTATCTATATTTATAAATATATATAAAAATAGTATACATATATTATTATTGAAGACTCCATCTTCAATAATTGGCACCCCTAATGGATAAATATTATACATAAAAGATTCCTCCACAACACGGACCCCTGGGGGCGCACACCACACAACCATATTTTTAATACCTCTCTGGAGTCCCACATCGGCGCTAGCAGTGCTGCACAAATCGCCTGGAAAATAGCTGCTGCGGCTACCTATGCTGCACCATCCTTGTCCATTTCCCCGGTGATCTGTGCATGTGCAGACTAGTGCCCAGAGTCTACTGTGGTGCTCAATGTGCCGCCAGTCACCAAGGAGAGAGGAGGGGGCCTCGGTCAGCCCATCCTCTCTTAATATGCCTGTGAGTAGAATATACCATATAAGTTGTAAAACATAAAGTGGATAACACAATGCAGTATTTATAGGTTAATAATTATAAGCAATGTGAGTGACCGAATAATTGATACTTTTACCATTATCGCTAAATGCATGTTAGGTTTTATTCAGAAGGCAATGTGCTATCATACTAAATGTCCTATTGTGGACTATGCTGCATGTTACTGTGCCAGCAAAAGTCACTGATCACTGTAATGCTTCTTATTATAATGTTGGGGGAATGATGGTATCCCACTCTTGGAAGTGCAGGGAATGGTGTGAGTCCACAAGTGGTGCAAGCCCTGCCGGGGGAGTCAGCTCTGGAGGGGCGGCATCCTGTACCCTCCATTTGTGTCTTGCTGTGCGTTCCAAGCAGTATATTGATGTTGTTGTCCTGCTTCTGCCCCAATGCTAAGGGCTGACCCGTAGTGTGTCCGCACTCGGGAGTAGGACTGGCAACAGAAAGCCCAGTCCATTGTGTAACTGTTTGTCCCCACCTCTTTTCCTCATTACACCCCGCAGATTTGTTTTTATCTCTTCATAAGGGGGGGGGCAGAGCTTTCATTGTACCCCAAGATCTGTTGCCAGTCCTGATCGGGCGTCACTTGTGTTCTGCAGGACAGATGCTGCGGTCCCTCGGTGGTGGCCCCCGACTCCACGGCATGTTCTGTGAAATATAATACATGATTATTTTTAATTTTTGGTGTCGTGTTTTAAAGAATATGGCTTCTTGCATGTGGGGCAAGGATGACGCAGCATATTAGTCCCAATAAAGTGCTAGGTTTAGTGGCCATTTTCCCCAAACTGTGAATGCGCACCTGCCACAATGAGGTAACACATAGACAATAAAAATGGCAGCAATAAGCGCTACACCTAAAGGAGGTCCACAAAGTCCACAAAAAAAGCCATGTCTTGTAGTAAAATAATTTTTCACATTCCACTTCTCATGCGACGCTGCTATTTCTCCAATAACACTGTTGTACTGTATGGCAATAGATGAATCTAAAGCAATAAGGGGTATATGTACTAAGCCACAGAGAGAGAAGAAGTACCAAGCAATCAGCTTCTAATTGTCATTTTTCATATACAGCATGTAAAGTGACAGTTAGGAGCTGATTGGTTGACACTCCTACTTTAGTGGAGGTAACGGCATACTTACCAACATTTCAGTGCAGCAGGGAGGGTGGGGGCGGTTTCAGGTGGCAGAATGGGGGCTTGCGCTATCCTGACCCTGCCCCCCACATTATAATGCTGATATTACCGGCAATATAAAGCAGGCGGCGAGGCTACGATGACGCGATTCAGCCCGAAATGCGTCATAACACCCCCGGACCACCCACTATCATGGCGGGCGCGGGAGGTGAGGTCGCCATTCTGGGGGGCTTGCTTACTCTTGCGGGGTGACGGGAGCTGCACCCGATTTTCAGGAGGCTCCCTGCAGTCCCGGGAGAGTAGGCAAGTATGGTAATGGGGAGTGTCGGCAAAAAATGCAGGCGTGTCACAACTGTTTTGTGGGTGTGTCGCATCCTGTGTCTGCAATCCCGTATGGAAGAAAAAAAGTCTCTGGTGTCTTAGTGAGCACGCCCCATTCTACGCGACCAGAGGGTGACTCAGAAGACCAATATTTAAAAGATCTGTTTCTATGTACGCGGATGCTTGGATTTGCAAAGCCATAGGGGTAGGGGGGTCTCAATACATTACTGGGCGTCTGCGACATTTGCATATTTTCGCACAACAGTTGCGTACAGAATCGCAGCTGCAATTACATTATCACACAACTCTGAATCAGGCCTAGAATGCAATAAAATGTGTTTGAAAAAATACTTATTTGACATAAAACTTAAAATTGATATCACACAATACATATACACTTCCCATTATCAAGTATAACACACATGGCATTAACAGTGAAATATTCATATAGTATGTCATACAGACTTGATGTCATAAGCAAAGCTGCACCTAGAAGAACAGCAGGTGGGTGAGGATGATGTGGAGGATATGGAGACCGCACATGATAGTACCTTGCCGGTCTGGCTGATATAACTGCTGGCGGATACAGGAGATGTCCGGGCTGTATGCCTGGCAGAGGAGAAGGGATAAGAAGGAAAATGCATTTAGCCAAAGAGTGAGGAGGATTCACAAGGGGAATTCATCTGTGTATGTATCCCTTTTCCTTCTTCACTATCATGTGCCAGCAATTTCCCTGACTATACAGCGTGCCGGCACTCTCACTAACTATACTGTGTGCCAGCAATCTCATTACCAGTACTGTATGCTGGCACTCTCACTAACTATACTGTGTGCCAGCAATCTCATTACCCGTACTGTATGCTGGCACTCTCACTAACTATACTGTGTGCCAGCAATCTCATTACCCTTACTGTATGCTGGCACTCTCACTAACTATACTGTGTGCCAGCAATCTCATTACCCATACTGTATGCTGGCACTCTCACTAACTATACTGTGTGCCAGCAATCTCATTACCCGTACTGTATGCTGGCACTCTCACTAACTATACAGCGTGCCGGCACTCTCACTAACTATACTGTGTGCCAGCAATCTCATTACACATACTGTATGCCGGCACACTCACTAACTATACAGCGTGCCGACACTCTCACTGACTATACAGCGTGCCGCCAATCTCACTAACTATACTGAGTGCCAGCAATCTCATTACCCATACTGTATGCTGGCACTCTCACTAACTATATAGCGTGCCAGCAATCTCATTACCCATACTGTATGCTGGCACTCTCACTAACTAAGGAAAAAAGAAGAGAAAGAACAACTCCCTAGTTTGGGGCACACTCAGTCGTATTAAAAATTAACTTTAATTTTTATATTTTTAAAAAAATTCTTTTAATTGGAACTCTGAAAACCAAAAAACTTGTTTGAATCCTTGAAAAAGACAAAGTTGTATTCCACCATAAATATAAGAATTGCTTCTCAAAATAAACACATGTAACAAGATATCCGCAATTTGCAAACAGACATTATAACATGTGAGACCATTAAATAATTATAATAATATTTCAAGAAGAACAATGATAGCAGCAATTATTAATAAAGTGCTAGTGTTTAAACATGGCAGTAATAAGTTATCAAAGTGCTAAGTGCATAGTAATCCATTGCATGATATAACTTCAAATACAATATATAAATGGAAAAAGCACATAAGATAACAACAGTTGTTATTGGTGAATATGGCTGTGCCAAGGCAAAAAATAAAAATAAATAAAGTGCTAGTGCTTGATAAATAATTATATGTATATCTAAACAAAAGAACACAAGATGTGGCAATAATTCAAAGTGCTTAGTGCATAATATAACTGCAAATTCAGTATATGAGTTACATATTGGAAAAACACATAAGGTAAGTTGCTATTAATAAATATGGCTGTGTCAAGGCGAAAATACAATAATGCAATAATAATGTTAAACAAATATCACCATTTGATATTTATATAATATAACGACAAATAATTTACATTACACCACGGACAAAGTTTAAATAACTCTGATATAGTAGCATGAGGCATCCCTCTGCATAAACCTTATAATAAGGTGTCCCCAATAAGAGTGTGCTGAGAAAAAGAGACAATAGTGCATGTGCACTTAGAGGGACTTAGATCTGCTTTTTACCAGTCTTGTAATTACCATTGGACTGGAAATGAGAGTCTAAGTCTCAGGGCACAGTGAAGAAACAAAAGAATACTTTCTCTGCTGCCAGTGCGGGGCAGTACACTCACCCTGTTACCTCATAGCATTGCAGGGTTGAAAATGTATAGCTAGCAGCTGATGAGAGTCTCGTGAGGGAGAAGAAATAAATACCTGTCAGCACAACAGCGGGGAAGAGGTATGTATGCCTTAGACTGATGTCCGTGGTGTACGAAGTCCCTGTGCAACCCTGACTATACAGCATGCCGGCACTCTCACTGACTAAACAGTGTGCCGGCACTCTCACTAACTATACAACGTGCCGACACTCTCACTAACTATACATCGCGCCAGCACTCTCACTAACTATACAGCGTGCCAGCACTCTCACTAACTATACAGCGTGCCGGCACTCTCACTGACTATACAGCGTGCTGGCACTCTCACTGACTATACAGCATGCCTGCACTCTCACTAACTATACAGCTTGCCGGAACTCTCACTAACTATACAACTTGCCGGAACTCTCACTGACTATACAGCGTGCCGGCACTCTCACTGACTATACATCGTGCCGGCACTCTCACTAACTATACAGCGTGCCGGCACTCTCACCGACTATACAGCGTGCCGGCACTCTCACCGACTATACAGCGTGCCGGCACTCTCACCGACTATACAGCGTGCCGGCACTCTCACCGACTATACAGCGTGCCGGCACTCTCACCGACTATACAGCGTGCCGGCACTCTCACTAACTATACAGCGTGCCGGCACTCTCACTAACTATACAGCGTGCCGGCACTCTCACTAACTATACAGCGTGCCGGCACTCTCACTAACTATACAGCGTGCCGGCACTCTCACTAACTATACAGCGTGCCGGCACTCTCACTAACTATACAGCGTGCCGGCACTCTCACTAACTATACAGCGTGCCGGCACTCTCACTAACTATACAGCGTGCCGGCACTCTCACTAACTATACAGCGTGCCGGCACTCTCACTGACTATACAGCGTGCCGGCACTCTCACTGACTATACAGCGTGCCGGCACTCTCACTGACTATACAGCGTGCCGGCACTCTCACTGACTATACAGCGTGCCGGCACTCTCACTGACTATACAGCGTGCCGGCACTCTCACTAACTATACAGCGTGCCGGCACTCTCACTAACTATACTGTGTGCCAGCAATCTCATTACCCATACTGTATGCTGGCACTCTCATTAACTATACATTGTGCCGGCACTCTCACTAACTATACCGTGTGCCAGCACTCTCACTAACTATACAGTGTGCCGCCAATCTCACTAACTATACTGTGTGCCAGTAATCTCATTACCCATACTGCATACTGGCACTCTCACTAACTATACTGTATACTGACACTCTCACTAACTCATTACTCATACTGTATGCTGACACTCTCACTAACTCATTACTCATACTGTGTGCCTGCACTCTCACTATACTGTGTGCCAGCAATCTCACCAACTATACTGTATGCCTACACTCTCACTAACTCATTACTCATACTGTGTGCTGGCACTCTCACTAACTATACGGTGTGCCTGCACTCTCACTAACTATACTGTGTGTCAGCAATCTCATTACCCATACTGTATGCTGGCACTCTCATTAACTATACATTGTGCCGGCACTCTCTCTAACTATACAGTGTGCCGCCAATCTCACTAACTATACTGTGTGCCAGTAATCTCATTACCCATACTGCATTCTGGCACTCTCACTAACTCATACTGTATGCCGACACTCTCACTAACTCATTACTCATACTGTGTGCCGACACTCTCACTAACTCATTACTCATACTGTGTGCTGGCACTCTCACTAACTATACAGTGTGCTGGCACTCTCACTAACTATACAGTGTGCTGGCACTCTCACTAACTATACAGTGTGCTGGCACTCTCACTAACTATACAGTGTGCTGGCACTCTCACTAACTATACAGTGTGCCGGCACTCTCACTGACTATACAGCGTGCCGGCAATCTCACTGACTATACAGCGTGCCGGCAATCTCACTGACTATACAGCGTGCCGGCAATCTCACCGACTATACTGTGTGCCGGCAATCTCACCGACTATACAGCGTGTCGGCAATCTCACCGACTATACAGCATGCCTGCACTCTCACTAACTATACAGTGTGCTGGCACTCTCACTAACTATACTGTATGCTGGCAATCTCACTAACTATACAGTGTGCCGGCACTCTCACTAACTATACTGTATGCTGGCAATCTCACTAACTATACAGTGTGCCGGCACTCTCACTAACTATACTGTATGCTAGAAATCTCACTAACTATGTTTAGCCACCGGTTCAAATCCCGACAGGAGAAGCCCAACAGGTGGAGATCCCGACGCCATCTGGTAAGGACCCTAACCCTCCCCTCTTCTCCCTAACCCTCCCCTTCCCCCCCCTAACCCTAACCCTCCCTTAGGAGTGCCTGACCCTAAGTCCTCTCTGGGGGTTCCTAATCCTAACCCTCCTTCCCGCACCCTAAACCTAACCCTCCCGGGGGGTGCCTCATCCTAACCTACTGCCAGGGGTGCCTAACCCAAATCTTCTCCCCTAGGGGTGCCTAACCCTAATCTCCCCCCAAAAAACCTAACCCTAACCCCGCTACACTCCTAAACCCAACCTTTCCCCCCCTGCGGCTAATGCTAAGGACGCCCAGTATTTTGACCCCTATCTTAAGTCCCCCGTCGGGCTTCCCCTGTCGGGATATAGTCCAGCGGCATTCAGTCTGCAGGTCTATAAACTGCATCTCCTCACTAACTATAACAGAGAAATACAGTAATATATGCCATTAAGACCATTAATTGAGGCTTCTCTATCAGTACAATTGGACAATACATAGAACAATCAAATTACCAGGAGCCACAAGGTCTTCATGTACTTTTTTGTGTTGAAATATACCAGGTCCTTTAAAATGAAATAGAAATATATACATATGTTCTTATTAATGAGGAAAATGACATTATTATTACACCAGAATAAGTATTTATGTATCTCAGGGTGTGGGGATAACAGAAAGACAGGGATACATAGGACATTGTATTATCCATACATCAGAGAGCTATGAAGCTCTCAGTCACCTCCATGCAGGGTCAGACCTACCGGTGGTGTAGCCGGTGCATTGCACCAGGTCCCATAGCAATGAAAGGGCCCACAGCTGGTGGCATTATCAGAGAGCCGTACTAACAAAATGTGTCACACTGACTCATTACACTATGCCGCAGCTGGTCATGGGCCATAACTAAGGAGAGGCGGTCCGGCCAGTGGAGAAGAGAAGACCCCTTCCCTTAGTATCCTCTAGCTGTCACTATACACTAGAGTTACTCCACTCTAAAGCTGGGTACCCAGGACCCAGTGATACATTGCATAATCCCGTATACAATGCCATAAATGTATAGCGACATAATAAGAAAATAATACCCACATAACTCAAATGATCTACATGCACAAGTCTTTGCCATGCAAGCCAGGGACTCTCTGTGTTATTTATATGAAAAACATCTCTAACAAATATAGACTTACCATTTTCTTCCATCTCCTGCATAAGGTAGGCCTCATATGCCTCAGGGCTGGTTTACTTCTCTGCAAAGAAAAATAAATAATTACAAACACTATCAAGTCATGTATTGTCCAGCATGAGGCTAGTGAACTAGATTTCTGACTAGACCCCTACCAAATCCCAAACATACAAAACATCTACCACACAGAGGGGCCTATTTATCAAAAACAGTTGCGGAAAATCCCAGTTTTCGGGGGATATACACAAATGCATATTAAGTATCACCTGTACGTATGAAGGAGGAACTGAAGCAGATATCTCCATACTTTCCACAACAGCAATGCGTACCACTGCGCCAATCATAGTGCTGCCCACCACAATAACACATAAAATAAGAAATGTGGGATAAATGAAGTTCATTAAGTGCCAATTTTCCTGGAACAAGTTGTGAGACATAATTGTAAACCGTATTAGTGCTATATATAATAAACTAGCTGTAATGGCTAGTGTAGTCTAACTTTTATTTAAAAAATTTCTCTTCCTCCCCTTCCTCTCTCTCTCTCCTCCCCACCCCAACACTTTCTCCCTACAACACAGTCCAGTCAGCCCCTATAGACTTTGGAGTGGACACAGCCCCTATGGACAACTGACTGCACAACACAGCCCAGCCCAGCCAGCCCCTATGACAGCAGCACAACACAGCTCAGCCAGCCCCTATGGACAACAGCAGCACAACACAGCTGAGTTAGGCCCTATAGACTTTGGAGTGGACACAGCCCCTATGGACAACTGACTGCACAACACAGCCCAGCCAGCCCCTATGGACAACAGCAGCACAACACAGCCCAGTCAGCCCCTATGGACTGAGTGGACACAGCCCCTATGGACAACAGCAGCAGAACACAGCCCAGTCAGCCCTAACTCCCACCCTCCCTCTTCACTGTCCACAGCTGGAGTGAGAAATGGCGCAGCCGCGGGGACCTTTTAAAGAATCCAAAACCCGCGAGATCCGGAAGGCAAGATGATGACGTTTTGCCTCGATTTCAGTTCCGAGTCAGGCGGGAAAAGTCGAGCCTGACTCGGATACGACTCAGATTGGGGGCGCTTGGGGGGGCTCGGATTTCAGAAATCCGAACCCGCTCATCCCTAATATAACAGTATATGTGTTCATTCTAGCACCTGTCACAACAGCCCCTTTGCTTCTTACCATAGGCCCCTGCTTCTCACTCCTTCTTACCACAGCCCCCTGCATGACCACACAGGCCTCTGCATCTCACCACAACTCCTTGTTTCTCACTCCTGCCCCCTGCATCTCACCAGTATCACCACAACCCCCCTGCTGCTTCCCTGCAGCTGGCTGGGGCCCGGCCACTGGTATGTCCTGGGAAGGACAGGAGAATCATGGATGAGAGATTTGTATTGCAGCTACCATAAACATGTCCAGTGGCATCCGTCCCCGCGGTGTGACCTGGTGCGGGGAGGGATGCTGTGATCGCGGCATAGCCTCGCGCCACCAAAAAGGGGGTGTGGCCTCACAGACAGGGGGCATGGCCTAGCTGGCCGAACCCCTTAGTCCCGACTCCCGTGCTTTTTACTGGGAGGGTCAGGTGGGTGCCCTGTGTACAGGAGCCGAGTGCTGCACTTAATACTACAGTGCAGCACCCGACTCCTGTCACTGAGGGGGAAGTCTGCACCTTCGTGTCACCCCTCGGCGGATGGCACCCGGGTGCGGCCCGCACCCCCATTTGTGACGCCACTGAGCATGTCCCCGAAGCTGGAGAACCTGTGCATATTTCTGCAGCCTCCATGCGCACCCTTCCCTGGCTGCCAAACATGGTGATGAGCAATGTCCTGTTTGCACAATGTACTCTGTATTTCCGGGGCTTCCTGTGGAGCTTCCTCGTCTGTGTATTCTGGGAGAGCAAAAAACATTCAATATCAGCTTGACACCAAGTGACCTATCAATTCCCACTGAAGGTCCAATATTGTATAGATAAAACGAAAGGTTGTTTTCCCTGTTTCCACTGCAAAGTAAGTGTAAATGGCATTCTACTTTAAATAATAAAATGAATGCACTTACTGTCTTCTACCATTTAGAAAATAAAAAATCCTACACTAGGATATTATTTGTTGATTACAGTTCAGCTTTTACACCATTATACCATCTTCATTCGTGACTAAATTATAGTTTATTTGTAACTGGTTTCTGAGAGCCTGATTCAGCAAGGAACACAGGGCCTGATTCAGACCCGCTTGCCAGCGTGTCGATGGCCGGGCAGTGCAAACGTGCCGCGTGCGTGAGCCCCGGAGCGAGCGAGAAATCACTTGCTCCAGGGCTTGCAGCAAAACGGGGCGGCTGTCGATGCTGATCCCGAAGGAACACCTGCTGTTTGAGGGCGGCCCTACTGACATCACTCGTGATGTCAGTAGTTGAGCTTCCTGGTCTATTAGAGCAGGAAGCTCACTGGGGCTTGCGGGAACGAGACCCTACCACAAGGGTTTCATCGCAAGCCCAATGGTCGCGACCATCGCAACCATCACCTGGCCGCTCGCAAAAACGCCCTGATTCAGAGCGAGCGCTCTGAAAAAGAGTGTCCAGCTCTGAATCAGGGTCACAGTTGCTAATACGCACGCAATTGTCCGAATGTTGCATTCTGCGCATGTGTATGCATCGCAGTGCGCGAACTAGCCATTGTGATCAGGATTGCGATCGCTGTGACTACACAGACCCATTGCAGAGTGATTGACAGGAACTGCCATTTTTGGGTGGTGACAGGGGGGGTCCTATTAGGCATGCCAGTGCATTTGAACACCATTACAGAGGCGTACATAAATTATCCACTGTGATGGCTTACGCTGCCTGAGGCCTCATAGTGTGCAATGAAGTTAGCAATTTCTGAGTAAGGTCAGAGCTTGTGCAAGTGTGCATGAGGCTGCGATGGTACTCGGTTGTACCGATGGCTTCACAGTCTTGTTAAACATTACAGATGTGTGAAAGGTAAAGTGGGCATACTTATGTAGTGCTACAATGGCATTGCGATCACAATGAAGTAGCATACTATCGCAGTTGAACTGCGTGCGTAATCGCTATTGCATTCGTAGTTGCGTTCCGTAGTGAATCAGGCCCTGAAATTCTTGGTGGAGAACTAGTGAAATTAGGATAAGCACAGGTGTGTCCCAGGGGTGCATTTTAAGTCCAATATTTTAGTCTCTCTTCACTTACGACTGTGTCAGTTTCCAGTTCTATTAAGGCCATAGATTTGTAGATAAAATTGCTGTTGTTTCCTTATTAAGCAATGGGAAATAATGGACAAAACTGTGTACTGGAATGAAATATCACTATTTGTTAGATTAAGTGTGAAGAATCATTTACATCTAAATGTAAAAAAACCCTAAACCCCCCCGGAGATTCCTAAACCTAACCCTCTCCCCCCCTGTGGCTAAGACCTAAGGGCTCCCACTGTACTTACCATCGGCATGCTGGCTGTCGGGATCCCGACGTCGACATCTCCCCTCTTGTTGGGATTCTGGCACAGGTGTCTTGTCCCCGGTTCGGGATTCCGGCACCGGGATTTCGTCACCTAGCATGGCGATGGTCGGCATTTTGACTCCATCCCATACAATGAACCAGGTCGCTGCTCTAGACAACTGCTCAACCGAGGTCCATTGTGAATTGCCCTAGAAGCCCCAACTGCATGAACAGAATGAGCTCGTAGGAAAGTTGGGACAGGCTTATCTAAAGTCAGGTAAGCCTGGCAGATAGCAGAGGTAATCCATCTCACAATGGTACACTTACTGTACATGCCGGCCAACCTCTCTTTAGGGTAGGGATGGGGAACCTCAGGCCTGGGGGCCATATAAGGCCCCCAGAATCATTTGGTCTGGCCCTCTGAGCGTTTTTCTGCTTGCCTCATTTGGCTAGCAGGGTGCCTAGAATAGCACCCTGCAGCCAAAATCTATGCAGCAGTGCCGTCTGGAGCGTCCTTAGGTTGCTGCAGATGGTCACACCACTGTCCTTACAGCTCCTGGAGCATCCTCAAGATGCACTGGGCATTGCTGTAATCACTGACGATTGTGGCCCTGCCCCTGTGTGACATCACACGGCGGGGGCGTGGCCTGCACCAGGCCCGCAAATAATGTTATATATATCAAAATGGCCCTCAGTAGAAAAAAGGTTCCCCATCCCGGCTTTAGGGCATCAACTAAAATGGAATACATATGCTGAATTGAAGATGTGTGGTCAATATAAATCTGAAAAGCACAGATCATATCCAAAAGTTGTAAGGACGTAGAAGTAGAGGATGAGACTGTCCCCCGTAAAGGCCTGAGAAACAATATCCCGGTTCATATGAAATTTTTAAACCAACATCGGTAAACACAAAGGCTTTGTCCAAAAAACGACCCTGTAAAAATGAAAGATTACAAGGGGAGGCTTACAAGATAAAGCAGCCAACTCTGAGACGTGTCAAGCAGACACAATAGCCAGAAGACAAAATATCTTCTACATAAGAAGTCTCAAGAAATTGGAAGGAAGACCTGTGAATCACTTCTGATACCAATTCAATTCCCACAGAGGGAAAGGCAGGGTCGCCCTCAGGGGGGACTGCCGGGACTGGAGTACCGGGCCCAGACAGTTGGGGGGCCCGCTGCTACCCCCTGCTACCACATTGTAAAAGTGACTTAGACTTACTGACAATGAGAGGGCCAGCTCAAGGCCACCCTCTTGCTCCGCCTACCTACGGCTGGCACACACATCCCTTTGAAACAAGTGAGTTACAGACCCAGCCGGGGCCGGCTTCTGCCAACACACTGCAGCTGCCCACCACTATGAAATGGTGCTGCTAGCAGTCTGCAGCCGGACGCTGCACATACGTGCAGGACCTGGTCTTGAGTGTAAGCGAACAGGCCGGCATTAGCATCTGCCGCCGTGGCCTGGAGAAGCTGATTCAGAGAGGTGCAGCACTGGGGTGGGGGCGGGGCCTGGCTGCTTGATAACTAGTTGGATATTTAAGCCAATGATCCGGGGAGTCTTAAGTAAGTTGAGCTGTCTGCTTCAGACTCCTCTGATCACTGACTGAGAGCTGAGGAGTCATCAGGAATCTCAGCCCCCACCCCGGTCAGTGAGGTGTTCTACTTCTCCAGGGACCCTGGCAGCCAGCGTCAGGTTACAGCACAGCAGGCTCAGCACTCAGCAGCATCTGCATGCAGAGGAGCCAACTGCCAGGGATCAGGACTGGCCAGCAACAGTGTAGGTGAGATTAGGGAAGTGGGGCACAGTGAGGGGGCCCGACTTCCAGAGCTGTATAGAGCTGTGCAAGGCCCTGATACAATCGATGGGTGTAGCCTAATGTCAGGAGGCATGGCCATGCCTCCTTTAAAAACAAATTAGTATTTGCTGCAGCATTACAGGGGGCGCTGTGTGCTGCTCAGCCAGGGGAAAATCCAGGCAAATTTCCTCCATACAGCCAGGAAATACTGCTGCTACTGATCAATGTCAGCAGCCTCCTTGGGCCCTGGTAATCAATACATGCTTCCCCTTCCCACTCTGCGCCCTTGGTCTCTTTTACAGCATATATACATTGAAACAGGGGTAATACTTAGCTATTATTATAAAAATGTAACTTTACTTAATGCTTTTCCTCACAGTAGTCCTGATTCTGAGGTGGACGCACATGTCAACAAAACTGCGTCTTTATACCAGTGGCGTGCGGGGAGTGTGGGCCACACCTGGGTGTCACCCTTGGAGAGGGTGACACCAAAATGTCAGCTCCTCCTCAGTGACAGGAGCCGGGTGCAGCAGTGTGACATTCTCCTGCAGCAATCGGCTCCTGTCATAGAGGAGGAGCCAGCAGAGCAGGCAGTAGTTTCCTGGGGCAGCCCAGCATCTCCGGAGATGCTGAGTACGCCCCCAGAGTGATGCGATCGGAATATCCCGTGAAGCTACGCCGCTTTATGTTAGGCCACACCCCTTTTCTGGTGTCGCCGCCTGGGGGAATATAAAGTGCGCATCGGTTGTCACCAGAGCCTATGACGCCTCTGCTTTGCACACAAAGGCCGTGTGGCAAAATGCGGGAGGAGTCTTGTGTAAAAAGACACCCACTGCCGACTTCTCAGATCCACTGGCTGCATCCTAAGATGCAGCATCAGATCAACATCGCAACCATCAGTTGCAGCAATAGACATCTGCGTAACTCTCAGGTTTATCAGGATGTCCAGCAAAACTCCGCTGCCGCGGCCAGTGAAACTGCACCTGAGGACGGAGCCACAGGCTCCGGTATGCCCCCAGAAGGGAGAGACGCCTCCATTTTGTGGAAGGCTACCCATCTCCTTCCCCAAATGCCTGCAGCATGTAATTTATGCTGTGGTGTCCAGGGCACTGCAACCGGGGTTGTAGTAACATCGCTGCACATTATTATCCTCATGCGCACTGTGGCCCCCGGTGCATAGGTAGTCCTGGAACCATCAGTCATTTGAGACTGAATCAGGACTGCGTGTGCCCTTAAATCAGGCCCTGTATTTGTATGTTCAGATTTTGCAGAATGAACAGAGCTAGATCAAGACGGACCTTAAATTATACTGTGCATGGGAAATTTTTGTTGCTAAATGTGGAAATAGACAATTTATGTATTTACAGACAAGACGTGTAGCAATAACACAGATTGCAAGCATTAAAGAAGATACAATAGATTATGAGAACAATATGATAACAAAAGAAATACAGCAAAAATAAAATAATATTGGGTAACCACAGACCTGGTCATCTCGCAGAGAATATAAAAACCAAACAATGAAGGTCAGGGAGCCACCCAGAAAAAAAAAAAAAAAAGAGTAAAATGGCAGCCTGGTACAGTATATACAGTCTCATACCAGGGAGTGTTTTTGAAAAAAGGCCAAATTTGTACCTTAATACGGGGTGACAGATCAGCAATGATGCACTACCAGGTATCAAAACAGTGTGGTAGTTCTTTTGAAGATAGGTTTTTTTTATTCAATCCGTACTAAATACATGATATAATTTTTGTCGGAACAGTGATCCAGCTTTGAAGCACACTCTTTCTGGCAGCCGCAAATTTCCTAATATAAGGAATATTTACTAAAGCTTCTAAAATAGACACGTGGTGGTGTTGCCCATAACAACCAATCATATTCTGCATAGAATTTTATAGAATTCAATAGCTAAATGATAGCTAGAATCTGTTTGGTTGCTATGGGCAACACTTGACTTTAGCGATTCTTAAATATGCTTGCATCCATTTTCATGTACCCCAAATTTGATGGGACTACTTATTTTTCCAAAAAAACAGTGGTATATAATATTCTTCACCACTTGCTCAAAGACGCTATATAGCACCTACTGAGACCATTTAAAGACCCCAAATACCTTTAGCAAGGCTATTCGGGGGTACCCATAGCGAACTCCAATGTCAGAGTATCTTTTGGGAGGTGTCTGGCTGATTTCCCCAAAAATGACAGCATTTTACGCCGTCTTCAATTTCCGCCGATTTGGAATTGAATACGGGGATACGGGGGGACGAGCGCGATAACATTTTTGACCTGAAAACCTCCGATGATGATGAAAAGTCCGAGCCATATTTGCAGACCCCCCAAAGGCTATTGTTAGTTTTTGAATTTGTACCCCCACTTTTAACTTTTTCACTTTTTTGGGGTGTCTTGTATTTTTTTAAGAGTTTTTTTATGCAGTTAGCGTCAAGGGGGATGTACAAAGGGTGCAGAGTGGTTTCCGCACCTCTGCACCCCAACACCGCAATTCTGCACTTTTTTCCGCCGGGTAATCATAGGCGAAACTTTTTCGCCTATTACATTGCATTGTGTTTTCGCATCGGCGAAAAGACGCTACAATTGAATATGGGGATAAGCGAGAAAAGTTTAGCCGAGAACGGGTTTTCGCAGCCTAATTGAATATGGCCCTAGTTTCCTTGAAAAAAAAAATTACTCAATATAGCCCATTCAGGAGTGAGGTATAAATTGTTGGCCAAACATTAATTAGTGAATATCCATAGATGATGAGAGAGGTCTGCTCTGGGAGAGCGAATCGAAAGAGTCTATGGGGAGATAAGTAAGCATGGGGATAAATATTAAAAACATTTTTTGGCATATATTATTATCATCAAGAAAATTTTAATGGAAGAGACAAATGCTAAATTTATATGGGGGGGTTCTATATATGTGCTATATTATATTTGTAGTACACACATAATAATAATCTAACATATATAACTATATATATAACACACAGACACACTTTTCCCCGAAGAGGGTCCTGATGGGGACGGGGCTGGGTGCTTTGCTTCATTAGTTCTGCCCCCTCATGGTGTAATGGCACAATCCACAGAACTATGAAGAGAGGGCAGGGCCAAAATGATGCAATTTGCATAGCTCCGGGGCAGTCAGTGTAAAAACCGTATTCAGAAAGCCCCCCTCTGTGCACCACTGGATGCCAATGCTTTAAGGAGCACATCAATAGATAATGAGGGGAAGAGGATTGTGATTTTATTATAATACAGAGGCTTTCTAAGAAAAGCATAATGAAGACAGGGGGACCAGAAAGTAAATTATAAAGTGAATTGTGCCAGTCATGGGAAGAAAAAATGCAACTACAGCATATACAACAACTACAGCCTGGATGAAAGCCAGTAGGAATGAGGCTGTAACATAAAGGCTGGTATCTAATTAGCCCCAATATATTTTCAGGGGTGAAAAACTAGTATTTTTTTCAGATAATCCCCGTTTTTCATTAAAAAAATTTTATCACCCTATCCTATATTTTTGGACAAACAAATAGGATAATGTGGCTCAAAACACATAGGATTAGTGATAAGTTCACAGACCTGTGTGTTTTTTGCGCCGGCGAAAACACAGCACTTTTTGGGAATTATTTTTTGGGACACATCTGGTCACGAAAAAAATCGGTGATAAATGGGCTGAACTTCGAGGCTAATTGGATAGCCTCACTGGGATCCATTAGCGGCAGTAATTAACCACTGCTAATTGGATACTGGCCTATATTGTGTACAGCCTGGAATGTTAGGGGTTTCAAATAAGAATCTAAATGTTGTCCTACACAGGTCAAACCTGTCACATGCCACAAAGTGAAGGATTTGGCTGCCGTGCCCTCCTGAAAAGCCAAATTACCCAACAGTGGAGAATGAATCTAGTAATAAGGAATTAAATCCTACTTGTATCTCAGTATGTTCCATACCATCTGCAGAGAGGTCAGAAGAGGATTCTCGCTTCCATGTAGAGGAATTTCGAAATCGTGGATATGAAGAAAAGCTGTCAACTCATTTCCAGCAGAAAAGCCTGGTCCAAAAAGGTATTGGCATAGCTGCAAGTGGAGATGCAACTGAGTTTCTTATGACTGTGAATCACCGTAAGATGCGTGCACTCAAGTCCGGATCATGCGCAGTGAATAGTATCTGTCCACAAAACAGATTTGCGTGCAACTCTGCATTAGTCCCTTGGATCTGATTCTGAGTCACTCGTTGCTGCAACTGCTTTAGCGTCTTTTGGTGGAGTTACACCTGCCTCTTAATGCTAATGTTATTATTAGCCCTTCTTCCCTGGTGTACATCTGTGCATCTGACTGTGCAAGGACTGAGGTGCCCACTTTAACACTGTAATACCGCTTGGTGCATCTTGAAACACCACCATCGGTTGCACCATCAAAACTTGAACCATTCCTATGGTAGGACTCTTCCGAGTATGGTCTCCAGTGTGAGCGATTAAGCATCTCTGGGCCTGCATCTGCACAGACGCCTGACCCGTTCTGCGCAAAACGGAGGCATGTCACCGTGTTGGGGGGGAGGGAAGACGCCAGGATCTCCGTCGGCTGACGGAGATTTCCTGGCCTCTTTCGCTCTTCTGCGGCAGCCAGTTTGCGTGACCTCATGGGTCACTTAGCCGGCCAATGCTCCCACAGATGATCCGATCCTGCGTTGTACAATGCTGCTCAGATAAGTAGTGTATGCAAGAGGCGTGATGCATCCTGCAGAATTATCATAAATGCAAGAACGGAATTGCAAAGTTGCTTGCGTACAGTTTTGCAGTTCCGTCCTAAGATAAATCAGGCCCTCTGTATGCAACCACTTCAGTGACACGCCTGCCACACTCTAATAACATGGACCATTTTCATGTGTCTGTATAGCCACCTCCCAGGAACGTCCAGCACATTTCCAGAAAATTTCTGATCACAGCTGCGTCATCTCAATCACAGCTGCGTCTTACGCATTGCTGGGGATTTTCGTGCACGCACAGTAGCAAACAATCGCTCAACTACCAGCAATGTGTACAGCTCAGAATGGGGCCCTATTTGTCTAGATTTTATAGACTGTGATTTGTTCACATTTAAAATAAGGACAAACATCTATAATAGCAGCCGTAAAGGAATTGAAAATCACCAATCTGTCACATACTTACTTTTCTTATGAAGGAGACATATTCAATACATTCCTTGTAAGAAGTTGCTCATTACCTGAACTTCCAGTGACAATAACAGCAAGACTGACAGAAGTCCCCATGGAAGGAACAAATGAACCTCACCAGGAACAAGCAATACGTTTACAAAACACAGCGCAAACATTTCATTTCTAATTAACTCCATTGTTTTTGCATAATGCTTACTAGACATTTATTGCAATTTGTATAAAACATTTTAATCATTTTTAGAATGTGACTAATGTTTAGTTATTTAGTTTTGAAAGGTCTTGAAAGTTAGTGAAACTTCAGACTTTCAGGTACTTTCCTAAGCTGCATACATCGAAAGAATTGGAAAATGCATTGATAGATGTCTACAAAAAATGCTGATGGAAAATGTGCTAAGCAGTTTGCTTTAAGATCTGTTGCAGGTTCAGGAATACAGACAGACAATGCTTAATAATACTTTAGTCTTGTAACACTCAAAAGTACATCTGCATAACTAACATGATAGCTTAGGGCCTGATTCATTACGGATCACAAAGTGGACGGAGATAAAGTACCAACCAATCAGCTCCTAACTCATTTTTCAAACACAATCTGTAACATGACAGTTAGGAACTGATTGTTTGGTACATTAACCCGTAAGTCATTGTGGTAAGATGAGGCGACACTGTAACTAATGGTATATCAAAGCATGTAAATCAAGTGTTCTACATTAGAGAAATATTTTGAACAAACAGGATAAATATCTTCCCCTATCAAAACTAATAAATATAGATACAACAATACAAGTTTTCCCTCTGCTCTGTTTGATGGACAGTATGGGCGGGATGTAATAGAGATCGAGTCTGCCGGAGGTGCGGGATGCAGACTGATCTCGATCGTTTTTTTAAAGTTGCAGTCATTTACAAGGCAAAGCCAAACTGGCCGCGATGGCCATTTTGCGGTCTTCAAATTACTCTATACACTACACCCATTATAGATACGCCACTGTGCAAAACCATCGGTAACATCAAGTACCATCGTAGCCTCACAAGCACTTGCACAAGCTCTGACCTTACTCAGGAATTGCTAACCGCGTTACACGCTATGTGGCCTCAGGCTGCATAAGGCATCGTAGTGTATAATTTATGCCAGCCCATGTAATGGTGTTCAAACACCCTGACACACCTGCGTTTCGCTGACCACCCCCACGTCACCACCCACAAACGGCACTTCCTGTCAATCACTCTGCAATGGGTCTGCGTAGTCACTGTGATCACAGTCCCAATCGCAGTGCCTGGCTCGCGCACTGCTATGCATACACATGAGTGGTACACAACAATCGGCAGATTGCGTGTGTATTAGCAGTTGCGCTCCTTGCTGAATCAGGCCCTTAATCAATCTTTTTCTGTGAGTATTTTATGTCTTGTTGCCAGAGGGGTTTCAGGCAGGGCATGGAAATGTTTGTAAGATGCCTAATAACACACTGTATTGTAGGTACAAGTAGGATCTCATTTAGTTGAAGACAATTATGAAAAAGGTAAATAGCAGGTCATTCAAAATAAATAACATTTCTGCTATTATTGTTTTTGTTATTCCACTGTCAGTTCCCCAGTTTTATATGTTTGTTTCTCTTCCCATTCAGTGTTGTCATTAGGATAAGAAGAGGGGGGCTTTATTAATTGGCTTTACCATTTCCTTTCTCATGTTTGTCAGCAAAAAGAGATATGACTTTGGGGCGCTAGCAAGTTTTTTTGCTGTTTGTGACTAAAAATATGTTAAATAAAAAATAAACTTAAATTTTATTGCAAATACATTACAATACATCCCAGCCCTATTTGAATGCATACCCGTATACTGTTATCACCTGTATGCATCCACATTTAACTGCTGGGACCAGGGGGCATATTAATGCCTGAGGAGGCACATGTGCAGCGGTCCCCCTTCTCTGAGCAGCGGGTCCCCTCCTCCCCAGATACTTACCTTGTGCCTGCAAACTAGTCCCTCCTCCTCCACGGCCCAGTGATATTCGGGAACACGGCACATGCGCACAAGAGTGCAAAGAATCTGGCACAGTGACAAAGTCTTTCCTTACACCACAAGTCGCCATGTTCCCGAAGATGTCACTGGGAAGATGGAGCCGTGGAGGAAGAGGGACTCGCTTGCTGACACAAGGTAAGTAACTCTGGGTGCAGGGGGTGCGATGCGGGGCTCCCCCTAGACCCAGGGCCCTGTGTGCACCATACACCTTGCACCCATTGCAAATACGTCTATGGCCGGGACAGTCCTTCTGATATATAAAGCTGTCCAGTTGAAGAATTGACATCTGGGTTTATGATCTGGGGGTCCTAATGAACATGTGCGGCCATCGGCCAGCTCATGAGAAAGCTTTCCGGAGCTTGCTGCATAAGGCCGCATCGCAGTTCCATAGAATTCTATGGGGCTTGCTGTGCTGTGGGTCCGCAGCAGGTATCTCTTTTTTTAATACATATGGGGATCCATATGTATTGCAGTAAATCTCGGAAAACAACAGTTTTCTGAGGTTTTATCGCATTTTACATTTTGATGCATCCTGGTCCCTATGAAATAACCTACATCACTTGATGTCCAAAATAGATTGAAGGCCTGGTATGCCTTCATCACTACTTACATATTGATACCTGGGCCCAAATGTAATAACATGTGAGTTGTTGGTGGCAGAGACAAAATTTCAGTGATGCAGCCTGAGATTTACAGGGCAGTTTTGTTACAGGCAAAACCAGGTTAGCTTTCCTTTTTTTTTTTTTAAATATTGCCGCTTTAAAGCTCGAGGTTACACTGCTGAAATCTCACCACTGCCCGAAACTCACAGGCTATTACATTTGGGCCACAGTGTTTTTTTCACAACCATTGGAGAAGCATCAGGTTCTGCCTAGTGAAGGTCGTTCAGTCGATGTAACTATTAGGGTGAGATCCTTTTTTTTCTTAAACAACATTTGTATCAGAAGAAAAAGCTCATGGTTTCCAAATGTTTCACACAGATATACACATGCTACCCTTCTCTGTGGACATAACAGTGAATAAAAGTGATAGTCATGGAATGTCCTGAAAAATATTTCAGTTTGTACAGTATCAAGGTTTCTAAGTTAACATCCTTTAAAAATGTAACTGCAGCTGGTTAGCACTGCAGACCACAGCCCCCATTATTATCAATGGGGACTACGATCTCAGCCCTATGTACCAAACTCCGAAAAGTGATGCTTTTAGGAGTTTGGCCCCAGTAGTTTACACCATATTCAGTTGGTGTAAACTGCTTTAAGCCTATGGAAGTTTACGAGCAGGAGAGATATCTTCTGATCTCTCTCCCGCAACCTCCAGCTGGCGGCAGAAACTGACAATGTGTGCATGCGCAGTAACAGCTTCCGCCAGAGAAGTCTTTCACAGACGTCTACATAATGCCAATTCACACTGCAGAGAATGTTAGCTCCACATAATGCAATGCATGTCAAGCTGACAACTCACGCCAAAGTCTTCCCCATCTAACCAGTCTTATATGCTTTTTGTGAAAAAAAAAAAAAAGTGTTATACAAACTAATACATTTTTTTTACAAAAATAATAATTTATTATTGATGCCCTTGCAGGCAGGCAATAGACAGGTCACTGATATGTGTGCATTACTAAATGCACTCAAAATAGACACCTTGGAAGAAGTCCAACATTAAATAAATCATTGTAACAGTTTATTTACACAACTAAAATGCAATACCGTGTTTCCCCGATAATAAGACACTGTCTTATTTTTTTTTTGGCTCCAAAAAACACCATAGGGCTTATTTTCGGGGTAGGTCTTATTTTAACTAACATTGACAGCCCCTTATGCAGGCCACCCTGTAGCAGTGCCCCTTATGCAGGCCCCCCCTGTAGCAGTGCCCCTTATGCAGGCCCCCCCTGTAGCAGTGCCCCTTATGCAGGCCCCCCCTGTAGCAGTGCCCCTTATGCAGGCCCCCCCTGTAGCAGTGCCCCTTATGCAGGCCCCCCCCTGTAGCAGTGCCCCTTATGCAGGCCCCCCCCTGTAGCAGTGCCCCTTATGCAGGCACCCCCTGTAGCAGTGCCCCTTATGCAGGCCCCCCTGTAGCAGTGCCCCTTATGCAGGCCCCCCCCTGTAGCAGTGCCCCTTATGCAGCCTCCCTTGTGTAGCAGTGCCCCTTATGCAGGCCCCCCCTGTAGCAGTGCCCCTTATGCAGGCCCCCCCTGTAGCAGTGCCCCTTATGCAGGACCCCCCCTGTAGCAGTGCCCCTTATGCAGCCTCCCTTGTGTAGCAGTGCCCCTTATGCAGGCCCCCCCTGTAGCAGTGTCCTTTATGCAGGCCCCCTTATTGCAGTGCAAGTACGTACTTACCTGAGTCACCGCCGTCCGGGATGTCCCTTTCACCTGCGCGCTGACTGGATCTAATATGATCCAGCAGGCGCGGCCGCACAGGATCCTCAACACGCGGGTGACGTCATGACGTCACCCGCGCACTGCATGACTGGGAACGCTGGTCTCTGCAGCGTTCCCAGCTCAAAAAGAAAAAAGGTAGGTCATATTTTCGGGGTAGGGCTTATTTTAGACCGGGCTTCACAAGTAAGGGTAGGGCTTATTTTCAGGGTAGGTCTTATTATCGGGGAAACACGGTATATATCTGCTGAGAATGCTTTTTTTAACTGACAGTATTAAAAAATACTAACAAATTGAGTCATGATAGCAATGCATGCACCCAGAAGGAGGCGCTGTTGCTTAATATAATATTATGGAATTGTTTCAATCTTACAGAACCATTTTGCAACATTTTCCATAGATTACTGTTAATAGATCTACTTTAAAATATAAAAAGTAAACTTTTCACTCTGATATGCATTACCCATTTATGAATAAAATAATTAAAAAGTGAAATTCAATTTTCATACTAATTACAGATTCTTTGAACTGTAGTTATAGAGAAGCACATAAAAGCATGTCTCATGGTTACTATGCTAAATATAATGTCATAAGCTGCCGAAAATTGAGATATATAAAAAAATATTCATAATATAACTGACAGTAAAACTAGTTCTCCATATACTGTACTAAAACTATCAAGAAAATCATTAGTTTGCTAAAGAGTCCAAATAGCTATTTCTGGTTAGTTAACCACCTAATACATAGTACATTGGAGATCAAACAGTACAGTTATAAACAAGTTCACAACTTTACAGATATACAAATTTATATAACAACAATAATATAAGCCATAGAGCAGTGATTCCCAACCTTGGTCCTCAAGGCACACCAACAGTGCTGGTTTTAGTGAAATCCATGCTTAAGCACAGATGGTTAACTCCTGAGGTACTAATTAAGTCACCTGTGCTCTACTATGGCTATCCATAAAACCTGGACTGTTAGTGTGCCTTGAGGACCGTGGTTTGGAACCCCTGTTGTAGAGAGAGTGGGGCCATGATCACAAGAGTTTACAGGGGCTGTGGGTGGACATAGTGAGAGAGAGAGGAGCAGAGTTGGGGATTGCAAAGGCTGAAGCATCATGTAAAGTGGTGGTAGGCTTGTGTGAATAGACGAGTTTTGAGGCCATGGGAAGCTGGGATAGATGACACGTGCTTGCCTATATTGTCTTTTTGCTGATGCTTGCTTTGTTTAGTCTAAGTAGGTTTAAATAAAAGTAGATCACATTCGGGCTAAAACTTAAAAGCACCTTAAAAATGCATTCTAAATTTACCATAACTGCTAACACTGACATGTACTGAGTGTGTACACAACCACATCTTTACAATTTTGGCAAACCACCGCCTAATAAAAGGGGAAGTAGTTATGAGACCGGCGGCCTATCTTAATCCCGACATCGGAATGCCGAAGGACGCCAGACCAAACAAGGTAAGTCTGGGGCACCCTTAGTGTTAGCAACGGGGGGGAGGGTTAGGCTTAGGGACCATAGCGGGATTAGGGTTAGGTTTTTGGGGGGGCGGTTAGCGTTAGGCACCCTAGGGTTAGGCACCCCCAGGGGGAGGTTAGGGTTAGGCACCCCCTGGGAGGGTTAGGCTTAGGATGCGGTAAGGGGCGGTTAGGGTTAGGCACCCCTGGGGGGCGGTTAGGGCTAGGCACCCCCGGGGAGAGGACAGGGTTAGGCACTGGGAGGGGGGGGTTAGGGTTAGGTACCACTAAGGGACTTCATACCCATTCCAATGAAAGTATAGGTGTAAATCCCTGTAAGGACTTTAAACGCAATTGTGATTTAAGACCTTGAACTTTTGTTTGATGCTATTTTATGTGCAGTTTTGCCATTAATAGATTGAATATTTTACAAATCTGTATCCACAAACTGTGTATGTGTCTATCTAGGTAAAGTAAGGGGGGAACAACAGCGCTGTGGAACACCTGAAACCTAAATAAATAGTAATCAATAAAAATAAATACATTTGTCAGCTATGTCAAAGAACAGTTTAAATCTGTTTATTATTAAAAATATAATAAGTTCAATGTAAAACATACATCATTGGCCAATGAAACACACATGAATATAGATATAAATTTACAGGATGCTTAAAAAAACATAGAACATAAAAAATATAAAGAATGCGTAAAAAAGTAGCCAATGTCGATAAATATTGCAATAATGAACACTGATGCTGATTATTTAAAACGCAGATATTTATTATCCCAACATATGGGATGATAAATATCTGCACTTTAAATAATAGTCATTAAACCTTTAGCTGATACAAAGTATTGTGGTGATTCAAACAAGCCAACTACCTTGCTATAGTGTTCATTACTGCAACACCCAGTAAGTCGTGAGAACCGGCATTTTCGACTTGTTGCAATGAAAGGGGTGCAAATACATTTATTTATTTTGCATGCAGTTAAACACTGGCTGTTTTTATGTAGGGCCTGATTCAGAGAAGTACACTATGCCAATGTTTTCGTAGTTGAGCAATTAACGGCTGTCTGCGCCAAGGACATGCAGTCAGGGTAGGCAGAGCCTCCCCTGTCACACTCCCTCCTCTATCATACTCCCTGTCATGCTCCAGAGTTTTGATATGAAAACTGTGTTTTTATACATGTGTGCCTCCCCAGCCATTGACCTCACCGCACGTCACTGATCTGCGTATGTGTCTGAGTCGCACTGAGCATGCGTCAAAGTCCATTATCATAGTCACAAGCAGCGACCATTTTATTTGCAGAGTGATTGACAGGTAACGGTTGTTTGCAGGGGTGGAACTAGCGGCGGTGCAGCAGATGCACTGCAGCGGGGCCCACCACAATATAGGGCTCCACACTGCCTGTATGGCAGGTGCAGTGCAGCTGCTTGCCGGGCGGTCATCAAGGCTGTGACTAACCCGGCCGGCAGCTACACGTAGGGGACTGGAGCACAGTGCAGTCAGGCTCAACACTGCAGTGCACTGCTGGGTAATACATCCCAGTAGTCTCTGCAGTGTGGGCAGAAGACCATGTGCTGAGCTCTGATTGGAGAAGCCCATCACATGCTCCTCTGACCCAGCAGCAGCGCAGCTTCATGGTGTGACTCATTGTGAGGCTGTGACTGCTGCTCTGTCGGCTGCCTGAGGATACTGCTGGTGAGTACACTGTGTGGGCACTATAGATGGCATAATGTGGGGACTACAGTGTAGCATAATGTGCGGGCACTACAGGTGGCATAATGTGTGGGGTCTACAGTGTAGCATAATGTGCGGGCACTACAGGTGGCATAATGTGTGGGGTCTACAGTGTAGCATAATGTGAGCACTACAGGTGGAATAATGTGTGGAGACTACAGGTGGCATAATGTGTGGGCACTACAGTGTAGCATTATGTGTGGGCACTACAGGTGGCATAATGTGGGGGTACTACAGTGTAGCATAATGTGTGGGACACAACAGTGTGACATAATGTGGGGGGTACTACAGTGTGGTATAATGTGTCGGGCACCCACTGTATCTCCCTGTCACACACTGCCTGTCACCCTCTCCCTGTCACCCACTGCTTTTCCCCGTCACTACCGCCTGTCACCTCTACCTATCACTCTCTCCCTGTTACCCATTGCCTGTCAACTATCCCTGTCACCTTCTCCCCCTCTGTCACCCACTGCTTCTTCCTGTCACCTCTCACCCTCTCCCCGTCACCCACTGCCTTTTCCCTCTCCCTGTAACCCACTGCCTGTTCCCTCTTCCCGTCACCCACTGCCTCTTCCCTCTCCCTGTCCCTGTCACCCACTGCCTCTTTCCTCTCCCTGTCACCCACTGCTTATCCCTGTAACCCACGGCCTATCACCTCTCCCTATTATCCTCTCCCTGTCTCCCACTGCCTCTTCCCTCTCCCTGTCTCCCACTGCCTCTTCCCTCTCCCTGTCTCCCACTGCCTCTTCCCTCTTCCGGTCACCCTCTTGTCTCTCTTGTCTACCTCTTGCATCTCCGTCACCCTCTACCTCTCTCTGTCACCCACTGCACTTTGAACTTGGAGTAGGGCGGAGGAGGGGGGCCAAAGAAAATTTTTGCACCTGGGCCCACCACTTACAAGTTCCGCCACTGGTTGTTGTGGGAATAACGGGGTGTGCCGCCAAAAATGCAGGCGTGTCGCAACCATTTTCAGGGCATGTCGCTTCCTGCATCTGCAATCCTGTACGCACAAAACATGGCTATGGCGTCTCAGTTCAGGCGGCCATTCTACATGACCATACAGTCACTCCGGAGGCCGATTATCGAAAGATCTGCATATGCAGCTGCGCGTTAATACAGAGTTGCTTGGATTTGCAATGGCACTTGTGGATGTCTCAATACAAATCACGGGTTTGCAACATTACAATAGTTTTGCATATCCTTTGGGTATACATATGCAGAAGTGGTGGCATTAGCGTACAACTCTGAATCTGACCCGTAGACCACAAATGCTGGACAGTTTTGTTTTTAAACTGCAATTTAGAATTGAGCAAGGCACACCTCTCCCAAATCTAAATATCTCTCTACACTTTAAATCTGCCCCACTAGCAGTGCAACGTGGTTTTGGCAAGGTTTCAAGTTACTTGCTGTTTTTGCTTTGCTCCCAGTTTACAATCAGCCCCATAAGCAACAGATTAATGCCAATGAATTATTTCGTTTCATATGGGCCTATTCATAATCACTTAATTTCTACAAATGCAGGTGAAAATGAACATATTTACCTGCTTTTGTAGAAATTAAGTTTTTGGGCCATTCATCAAAAAGATAATGCTCCTGCTTACCTTTTGCTCCTGGAATGGCCCAATGTCCCCATACACTAGTATGGGGACAGAATTAATCAAGCTCCGAAAATACAATATTTTCGGAGCTCATCTGCCGAAGCATTCGCCATCTTCAGGAGGAAGGAGCCCCGGGTTGTGAGGGATCCCTATGCCCGTCCGGCTCCTTCCACTGGACGCCGATGGTTTTGTGCGCATGTGTAACCTGTAGGTCACGCAGGCGCACTAGTTTCACTGCTCCAAAAGGAGCAGTGAAAAGACTCTGGGAGACAGATGATTTTTGGAGGATTATAATTAACATAATGAATAGAGCCCATTTACAGAAATAAAGTACAACAGGTGTGGTATAAAAGATCAATAAATGTAAAGATCGACAGTCCATAGGTCGACATTCAATAGGTCGACAAAGACAAACGTTTGACTGGCAAAGGTTCGACAGTGCAGAAGGTCAACAGGGTTAAAAGGTTGACAGGTTCAAATGGTCGACACTTATGGTCCACACAAAAATGGTCAACACTTTTTTTTTGCAATTTAACCCTAACCCTACCACTAGTGCCTAAACCATATCCTAGCCTAACCCTAACCCTCCCCATAATAACTAAACCTAACCATCACCAGCGGCTGCCTAACCCTAACCCTCCCCCAAATGCCTAACCCTAAAAATGTTGAAAAAAAAAAATTTTCAACCATGTGTGTCGACCATTTGAACCTGTTGACCTTTTTAACCATGTCAACCTTCTGCACTGTCGACTTTCTATCAGTTGACCTTTTGTACCTGTCGACATTTTATCCCTTTCAACCTATTGCATGTGTCGACCTTTACATATGGTGTCGACCTATTGACTGTCGACCTTTACACTGTCAAACTTCTATCCAGTACAACATGGTCTCTTGGAATATGTGAAATGTAAATTGTCTTTTAAGAAACTGCTAAAGCTATTACTGACAGGACTAAGACCGAAGCAAGGTTTCCTCATACTTGCCGACTGCTAATTTCTCCTCTCTGGGAGGAGAGGGGATGAGACGGGCTCTTCACATCATGTTGGCCCCACCTCCTCTCTACATACCTGCAATTCCCAGTATTATTCTCCCCATCATGCTCACTTCTTTAGGAAGTGGACGGGATGCGGAAGAACACATGGGTAGGATATGACAATAAAAAAAGAGCTGGTCAATAATCTTATAAAAACAACGATTAATGGATAAAATAGAAAGGCAGGTTTTCACTATTGTTGACTTTGTATGGGTTGTAGCAGCACAACCAATACCATTATCACTGAGATCAAGTCAAATACAACAGGAGAGAAAAAAACTAAATTAAACAATAACTAACATGCCATACAAATGAGTCATTTATGTCATATCCTGCCCACGTGGGCTACAGTATGTGGGGAGAACTATAAGACCATTCAAAACGAGGATCACATAACACAATTCAAAAACATCAGAATAGGGTATGAGAAGCGCAGCCTTTCACTACACTATAAACAGGAATACCAGCAAGACCCATCTTCACTTCATTCACAGCTATACTAGCAATCATGCAAAATTGGAGAGGAGGGGACTACATCACTAAAACCAATAAGGAATAATTGTGGTGGATATACAGGCTCAAAATATTGGCTTCCATAGGACTTAACATTGAATTCAACATACAATCAATCATAAGGTAAATCCACCTTGATTCATACAAACACCAGAGAAGAGGTACTGTATTTTCAACAGTAATTCAATATATCCATATCAAGTTCACAATTATGGCACGAAATAGGCTCCTCACTTATAGACATATACTGGGATAGATGCTTAGCATTGCGTAGGACCCCCCCTCTAGCCCAGTGAAGTACAGCAACTCAATGTCACATCTATTCAACAAGTGGACAGAACTTAGACCTCTGAAGAGATGTTGACCCATGCCGTCTGGATAGCTTCTCACAGCTCCCTGATAGTTGTAGGTGCAGGATCTTGGGTGCAAATTGACCTCGCCACAACTTTCCATAAATGCACAATTGGGTTAATATCGTGCAAATGTGATGGCCACACCATTCGTCAGAACTCTCCAGAATGCTCCTCGAACCAATTCTGGGCAACTTGGAACTGATGACACAGTGCATTTTCCTGCTGGAATATTCCATAATTGTGGTCAATGACTTATTCAGGTGGACAAGCTGACCCAATCCATACCTCATGAAACACACCCCAAACCATTATGGAACCACCACCAGCCTTGTTGACAACTGAGATCCATGGTCTCGTGGGGTCTGCGTCATACTCTAACACCTATCATCAGCCCAAAACAACTGGAACTCTGACTCATCGGACTATGCCACATGTTGCCAGTCCTCCAGGATCCAAGTAGCAACATCACGTGCCCAGATGAGACACTGTGTCCGGTGTCATGGTGTTAACATGAGCACTCTACTACGGACTATTCTGGCCAGACACCACTTCGCTGTCCATGGTGGGTGGTAATGCCTTCCATGAGGTATTCCTGGCACAGACATGGCACTGTAGATTGAGGAATGTTGAATGTCTGCACAATTTCAGGCACCTACTATCATGCCCCATTTGAACTTCAATAATTCACGTCGTCTTGCCATGAGCAGCCTATCCAGTGTTCAAACTGACTCACAAGATCCCTACACATCCCAAACATCAAGGGGTCCTCCATAATAGTGGAAGTATGCCGGTCACCTACCTGTATGCAATATAAGAGTAATCCCTGAAAGATAACACCTAAAAGAGAGAGCGCTAAGATGCTTTAGTCAATAAATTAATCTTACCACCTGTACACTCTTCATTTAGAGTTATACACACATCATCTCAGGCAGACACAACCTCATCTGATACATTTGCTTTGCCCTCTCTCCCTCCCCTTTTACAAAAGATCCACAATGTAAAGTTCAACAGTCAATGGGTGGACCAGAGCCGTTTTAAGGGGGGGCTTTACCCTCTCAATTCTTTTATGAGCTGTAATGCAGCATAGGGCTGCACTGGCAGCTGTAGAACAGGAGGGAGGTGGAGTTCGAGGCAGAGCTACATGGCACTGTATATTTAGTGCCTGCAGCATAGGAGAGGAGGAGAGAAGACCTTACTATCCAGCAGCCAATATGGAAAGCCTGACTCAGGGAGGGGCACTGTATGTATGTATGTATGTGTATATATGTGTGACTGTATGTAGTATATACAACTCCCCAGTGGCAGAACTAGAGTGGTGGGCCCAGGTGCAAGAATATGCTTTGGGCCCCCCTATGCAGTGCCCCCAGTAGTAGTCCCCCCTATGCATTGCCCCCAGTAGTAGTCCCCCCATGCAGTGCCCCCAGTAGTAGTTCCCCCTATGCATTGCCCCCAGTAGTAGTCCCCCCTATGCAGTGCCCCTAGTAGTAGTCCCCCTTATGCAGTGCCCCTTATACAGTGCACCAGTAGTGGTTCCCCCTATGCAGTGCCCCCAGTAGTGTCCCCTCTATGCAGTGCCCCCCCAGTAGTGGTCCCCCCTATGCAGTGCTCTCAGTAGTGCCCCTTATACAGTGCCCCCAGTAGTGGTTCCACTATGCAGTGCCCCCCCTAGGCAATGCCCTTTATACACTGCCCCCAATAGTGGTCCCCCCTATGCAGTGCTCCCAGTAGTGCCCCCCCTATGCAGTGCCCCCAGTAGTGTTCCACCCCTATGCAGTGCTCCCAGTAGTTCCCCATATACAGTGCCCCCAGTAGTGGTGCCCCCTATGCAGTGCCCCTTATACAGTGCCCTCAGTAGTGGTCCCCCCTATGCAGTGCCCCTTATACAGTGCCCCCAGTAGTGGACCCCTTATGCAATGCTCCCAGTAGTGCCTCTTATACAGTGCCCCTTATACAGTGCCCCATATGCAGTGCCCCCAGTAGTGGGCCCCCCTACATATATAAAACAAACACACAAAAAACTACACTTACCTGAATCCTCGCTCCTTACGCCCACTGCCATCAGCTCCTCTGTCCTCCCGCTCTGCACGATGGGAGAAACATCATGACATCTCTCCCATCACCACTGTGGTAGCCCGAAGGGCTGAGCTCATGAGTGAGCTCCAGCCCTGCTCCCTCCGAGGATGCAGCAGCGAATGAGAGTCTGTCTGACTCTCATTGGCTGCTATAACAAACACACAGCCACCGCTGGTGGTGGCGGTGTGTGTGTTACTGTGTACTGCGGACTGCTCTCACTGCAGTCCACACTACACTTAAGTACTGTGGGGTCTGGGGGACACTGGTGGCAGTTGCAGCGGCGCTGTTGGATGCAGGTGGCTATGGGCCCCTGCACCACAGCGGGCCCCGGTACAAGGCACGGGTTGCACCGCCGCTAGTTCCGCCACTGCCCCCCCCCCCCCCAGTGCTGTATCTTTCCCAATTATATAAATTATCCATAGGGGGCTTATACAGCCATGCATGCTAGTGCATGGCTGAAAGCAGATTCCCAATGGTCGAGAATCTGTGCAAGCGCCGGACCCATACTGCACATGTGCAGTACGGGTCCTGTGTGTACGCACGCAGTCTGGCAGCAGACTGTCAGTGATTGACAGTCTGCTGTCGTTTGTGGGCGGCGACTGCCTACTTTTCCCGAAACGGAGGCATATCGCCGCTGTTGGGGGGGGAAGGAAAAGACCAGGATCTCCGTCGGCTGACGGAGATATTCTGGCCTCTTTGTTGTTTCTGCGACGGCCGGCTTGCGTGACCCCATGGGTCACTTAGCTAGCCAATGTTATCGCAGATTATCCGATGCTGCATCCTTGGACACAGCTCATATAAGTAATGCATGCAGGAAGTGTGATGCCTCCTGCTGCATTACCATAATTGCAAGGACGGAATTGCAAAGCTGCCTGCATGCACCTTTGCAATTCCGTCCTAAGCTGAATCAGGCCCACAATTCTTTATACAGCATCGCTTTTATCCACACTCATCAGTGAGCGCAGTATACCTAGCATTTCTATACCTAGCAATTCTAAGAAATACTTTATAGTTTTTTGCAAATCGTTAAAATTACTAGATATTTTGCTAGCGAATGAGTTTATGTAATCCACTTAATAAGATTAATGCTGCCATATATTACTGTTATAAGTATAAAATAATATACGGCTTTCAATCATGTGTTACTTTTTTCCTCTCAATGGGTTTGGTCTGCATAGAGAAAGCAGTCTGTTGTTAGGCCTCAAATAGCAAAACATCTCTTGAGAGCTGCATTTTAATGAGTATGGAAAAACAGCTCATCAGCGGCAATGGTAGCAGGATGTTTTTGTCTACGCAGAATACTTGGACCCTTGAGAATGAAATGTTGAATTATATTTAACACGCCATTATTAGCAATGCTAAAGACTAAAATAAAGCAAGGCTTTAACTTGTAATTAACTGAAATATCTGTGTTTTGGAGAAACATATCCTGCTGTGTTATATCTCTTGGGATAACCCTGATTGACTTCATTATAGTTCTTCCTGTATTCTATTGAAATGATTCCACTAGCTCATCATTTCTGCAAATTCGCAAAAGGTCTGTGTGGGTGGAGAGATTTCTGGTAATAAGTCCTCCCACACAGATCCCCTGCCCAAAATTGAAAGTGGATTATTGAGGCATCAATGACAAATATTCAGTGCGATGAGTCACAAGTTATTTGTCGTATTCCCTTTCTAAAGCAAGGTTCTAATGTCTTTCCTGAATGGCGGGCATCATTTGCAGTTTAATTCAACCCCTTCTTCATTTCTGAAATAACTAATCTGTTCATGGATCCGACTACTGGACATAGAGCCTGATTTAGCAAGGATCGCTACTGCGATTACGCACTCAATTGGCCGATTATTGCGTTCTGCGCATGCATCTCAGTGCGCGAACCAGCCACTGCGATTGGGACTGCTATCGCAGACCCATCACATGGTGATTGACAGGAAGTATCTTTTAGAGGTGGTGAAGAGGGGGGGTCAGCGGAACGCAGGCGTGACAGTGCTTTTGAATGCCATTGCAGGGGCGTGCATAAATTATCCACTGCAATGCCATATGCAGCTTGTGTACTCAATGCGTGCGACGAGATAAGCAATTCCTGAGTAAGGTTAGACCTTGTGCAAGTGTGTGTGAGGCTGATGGTACTCATTGTTACCGCAGTCTTGCTAAGCATTACGGATGTGTGAAAGGGACGGTGGGCGTCCTTATGTTGTGCTGCAACGGCATAGCAATCGCAGAGGATTAGCATATCTTCGCAGTGAGACTGCGTCTGTAATCGCTATTGCATTCAGTTGCAATTCGTACTGAATCAGGCCCATAATTAAGCAGACTGTAATGCTTAATGCATGGTAAAAATGTGTTTACTGAACACATACTGTCCATCAAACAGAGCAGAGGGAAAACTTGCGTTGTTGTATCTCTATTTATTGGTTTTGATAGGGGAAGATATTTATCCTGTATGTTCAAAATATTTCTCCACTTGATTTACATGATTTGATATACCGTTAGTTACAGTGTCACCTCATCTTACCACAATGACATACAGGTTTATGTTCTAAGCCTTGGAGAGGGATACAGTGGACGGAGATAAAGTACCAACCAATCAGCTCCTGTCATGTTACAGGCTGTGTTTGAAAAATGACAGTTAGGAGCTGAATGGTTGGTACTTTATCTCCGTACACTTGATCACCATGGCTTAGTACATAGACCCCTTAGCCACATATGAGTACACGTGTGTGTGTGTGTGTGTAAATGTTCCTCATCATCCACTCTATAAGTCTGTGTAAATGTCATTAACAAAAATGAGGGAATATTAATGGGCATGAACCATACACTTAGCAGACAATGGGGTCCATGTACTAAAACTCCACTTATCGTGGATAAAAAGCGCTGCTCCTGCCTCGCCTGCCATCATTGCGAAGCAGGAGGCAGTTACTGCAAACATTACTAAGAATAGCACCGCCGAGGAGAGTGAACGTTGAGTTCCCCCTCGGCAGTGACACATTTCATGCTGACTGAAACTGTGCACTCACCTCTCTCCCAGCCCGTGCAACTGCAGCAGAGAGGATTTTTTTTGTCAAAACTTTATTGACAAGTGGCCAAAGTGACAAAGAGCTATCTTCCTGCTTCTAGCAGGGATGGGGAACTCCAGGCCCGGGTGCCGAATAAGGCCCGCGGAATCATGTGGTCTGGCCCTCTGAGCTTTTTTCTGCTAGCCTCATCTGGCTAGCAGGGTGCCTAGAATGGCATACTGCAGCCAGAATCTATGCAGCAGTGCCATCTGGACGCTTCAGACGGTCACACCGCTGCTCTTACAGCTCCGCGGAGCATCCTCAGAATGCTCCAGGCATTGCTGTAATCAAGGGTGATTGTGGCCCCGTCCAGTGTGGCGTGGTCTGCAAAAGGCACGTGAATAATGTTATATATATCAAAATGGTTCTCGGCACAAAAAAGGTTCCCCACCCCTGTTCTACAGTGAGGAGAGGCAGATAACAACAGCTAGAGGTGACAAAGCCGCAGACCCTCCAACATGACCCCTTCCATCAGGTACAAAATGCTCTGCTCCTGGACTTCCCTCTTATTTATGACTGCTGTCACCTGTGTTGAAACACTTTTCTCATTAATGAACTAGTTCAACACAGGTGACAGCAATCATAAATTAAGAGGGAAGTTCAAAAGAGTATTTTGTACCTGATGGAACGGTTCATGTTGGAGGGTCTGAAGCCGGCGCTAGAGAAGACAGCTGACAGTAAGTGACCTCGCTCCTTAGTAACACCTGAGCAGTGACGTGCGGTGAGGTAAATGGCTGGGGAGGCACTGGCTAGTATTAGAGTTCGAATTACAGATACATATATGAACCCAGGGTTCATGTGGGCATTATACTAAGGTGCAGCAGTATATAGTGATGGAAATTTGGTGTTTTTTGATCAGGATGTACAGAAAAGGTAGACATGGAAGGCAGTGCCTCACCTACCATATACTTTTTACTGCAGAGTTTTGACTATAAATGATTAGAATAATACAAAGAAGATATTTATATTTTCTTTACATTATTCTTATGATTTTTATAGTCAAAACTGAGGAGTATATCTAGTTTCTGAGGAAACTTTAGTGGAAAGAGAAACATGTAAAGGATGTTCGGGTCAGGGGAGTAGCAAGGGTGGCTCCAGTGGAGCATCTGCTCCAGGTGCCTGCTTTGGCCAGGGCGCTGGAGATCAGCCATTCCGAGGAAGGGCAGAGCACCTGCTAAGCTGAGCGTGAAACACTTAAAGAGATCAGCGCTTCCAGAAAAGGGGCATGGTGTGGACGGTGCAGCGCTTGTGGCTTCGCCCACACCACGCCCCAGCAAGGATGCACTGATCTCTGTATAAGGCATAACATGAATAAGGGGCACTACTAAGGCATAATGTGAACTATAGATATTACTGTGGCATTATATGAAATGTGAGGACTACTATATAGCATAATGTGAAAAAATAGCAAAAACTGTGGCATAACGCAAATTAATGGGTACTAAGGTGGGCATAACGTGCATTGTGGCCATTATTTTATAACATAATATGAATAAGGGGCACTACTGTGGCGTAACATGAACAAAAGACACTACTGTGTGGTGTAATGTGAATAAGGGGCACTACTGTGTGGCAGAACGTGAATTGTGGGCACTAATGTATGGTTTATTTTTAATTGGTGGAATTACTTTAGTGGGTTGGAATATATCTAGCCCTCCATGTCCCAGTTTGATACTGCCCCTAATGTTTATTTTTATTTCCCTTTAATTTGCCCCTACATGCTGGACACGTCCCCTACCTGACAGGAAAGGCTCTGCCTCACCTCACTGCACCTTGGACACTTAGGGCCGGATTCATTAAGGATCGCTATTGCGATTACAGTTCCGTAATTGCACGCTGGTCTGCTGCGAAAATATGCTAATGATTGTTATCGCAATGCCGTCGCACTGCCAGCATAGAGATGCCCACTGCCTCCCACTACCGCGATCTCACATCCGTAATACATTGCAAACATCCATACACATTGGTAACATCGAGTACCATTGGCCCGTCATGCAGAATTACAGCAGCCCTGACCTTGGTTAGAAATTGCTAACCTTGGCCCTCATTCAGAGCCGTACGCTCTGAGCAGAGCGTACGCTCTGAATGAGGGCCGCCCTCCATAAAAATGGAGCGTCCTCCTGGACGCTCGTATAGCTGTGGGTCACCACCCACAGCCTATACGAGCGTGCAGTTTGATGGCCGTGATGGTCGTGACCATCGCGACCATCGAAACTGCGAGCCGGAGCCTGCGGTTGAGGTTTTCAACCGCAAGGCCCGGAGTGATTTTGGCTCTATCAGAGCCAAAATCACTCCCACTGACAGGGAGTTCCTCCCTGACCGTCAGGGAGGAACGCCCCCGGCACGCCCACCAAAGGGGGCGTGCTGTCAATCAACATCGACAGCACGCCCCCTTTGATCAGACACAACAAGCGAAGGACTTTCCTTCGCTCGTCGCGTCTGGCGCATGCGCACGACGGAGCTCCCTCCGTCGTGCGCATGCTCAGTGCAGACCATCGACCCACTTGCGAGCGGACAGCCGCTTGCGAGTGGGTCTGAATCAGGGCCCTTGTTGCATGCAGTAAGTACTAAAGCTGCGTATGCAATCGCACTGGCTAATTTATGCACACCCATGCAACAGCATTCAAACGGACACACACGCCTGCGTTTCTCCGACAACCCCCTCGTCACCACCCCAAACGCTCACTGCCTGTCAATCACTCTGCGATGGCTCTTCGTGGTCTGTGTGATCTGCGATCGCAGTGGTGCCTTTGCAGACTGCGATGCATGCGCAGTACACAACAATCGGCCACCTGCGTACACTTTAGCAAGAGTGATCCTTAATGAAACAGGCCCTTAGTGCTGCCATAGGTGCCTATGGCAGCACTAAGCTGAAGGCAAAGAAAACCTTTTAGTACATACTGAGAAGCAATATGTACATGGATTTTCTCTGTATTTTTCATTTGGCCCCTTATCTCCACTTAGTACATGGACCCAAATTATCCCTTACTGATCAACAATGGAAAACCTGAGGAGCAAGTAACACTGTAATACCTTCACTAAATGAGGGCTTATACAACGGCAGTATAAATCTTTTTAAAATGATCATGCTGCCTAAATACAGTACCTGTATCTTCTCCAGTATATATCCCTAGAAAAATGTTTATTACTACCTGTATTGTTTCTTCATCTATTTGGGGGTGATAAATGCGTGTTAGTCTCTGTATATTATTCAGATCTAAGGCCTCTAAGGGTTTGGGCCTTCCCAATCTTCATTTAATGGACACTATGCTGGCAGACTTTCTGGCAATGCAGATGGGATCTGTACTCACTTTGTTGCAGTTTTTACTTTCTAAATTTACCGGTGTTGGTTTGGCTCCACTTTTACGCTGGGCCATCCTCATCTGGTGCTTTGTACAGTATTTGCATATGGGTGTGGATATTGACCCCGACTCTCCTTTATGGTTTAAAAATACTCTCCTTGAGCTGGGTGCGCTCAGCTCTGACAATATTTGGCTGCTGTATTGTGTGGGGCAACTTTATTCAGATGGGGTCTTTTACACCTTTGCATATATGTAGGGGGTCTATTGTCACCCAAATACAGCCTTTTACAGATACCTTCAGCTCCGATATGCTGTGCGTGCCCAGTTCGGGAGTAGATATCTATATCTTTCGCTTTCCCATTTAAAGACTACACTTTTTTGCTTAGGCAGGTTTCCTTTTTGAAGACGGACCTAAACTCCTGATATTTTCCAGATATTCTCCCTTTGAAATTAAAATGGGAAGTGGATTTGGGTCCCCTTTCTGATGAGGACTGGGTACAGGTTCATCGATCTCTTAGACCTCTAACTGTCTTAAATGTGTGATCTCAGAAGTGGGGTTTTTGCATCTTCTATGCGATTGCCCTTTTGTCTTTGATTTCTGGGCTCAGGCCTGGACTAAAATTAAGATAACGCTCATACAGTATGCTTCCATCATTAGATCATAAAATCTGCTTATTTGGCCTTGGCCTGTAAAAGTCATACAATAAAATTCTTTATAAACACAATCTGGACCTCATTCAGAGGCGGTCGTTAGTTGCAAGCAACACCTACAGCTCTAGCGACCGACATGGGTGATGGTCAAGACCATCGTGACTTACGACCAGACCCTAAGGTTGGGTCTGGGCACTCCTAAGACCCAGGGAGCTTCCTGCTCTGATCGAGCAGGAAGCTCCCCACTGACCTCAGCAATGAGGTCAGTGGGGCCGCCCCCAAACGGCAAGCGTTACGGCGGGAACGCCTCCGTTTGGGAAGGCACGCCGGCTCCATCGTGCGCATGCCCAGTGGGGCAACATCGAGTCGGTTGTGAGCGCTCAGCGCTTGCGACAGACTCTGAATGACCCTCTCTCTCTCTCCACCATGGCTAAAGTCACTATAGCTAGGATGTGGTTTCCTCCAGAGTCCCCGGATATTAAGTGGAGAGCTCTTGTTGATGAGGTTTCTAATCATGAACATTACTTATGCACGCATAGAAATGTTCTCACTAAGTACCATAAGATTTGGGATGGTTGTCATTCTAGATTTGGTCTCCACAGGGAGCCTCCATCGGATCTTTTTTATTTTTTTACTTTTTTATGCTTCACAAGTTATGTTCTTCTATTCTCTTATTTATCCACCACATATTCTGTCAAGATCAATGTTGAACCATTAGATATGTGTATGTGTACATGGGCCTTTATCTCATGGCTGTGGCCTGAGGTTTATTGGGTCTATTATTGCCATAATGTTTTGGTTTATTTTTTGTACTGGCAGCATTTACAATGTGTATTTACAGACTCTTGTTTTAATGTTTATTTTTCAGTTTTCTTCTACACAAAACTCTCAATAAAAATTACATGAGTTCAAAATAATGGTGCATTATATAAAATCTGAAAAGGGCTACATCTCATCAGTGAGCTTCAAGTTGTAAGAAAGAGCAAAACATGTATGTGATGGGGCTAAGCTGCCTGATGAACAAGTACTAAGGAATAGGAAGATGAGCTATCTGCACTAAAACCATAACAACATGTTATAGGAAATGTAAGACTCGTCAATTTGATGCAAATGCACCCACAAAGCAATTTGATGGCCCTATAATGAGTCTTGCTCTGACTCAATCATTTCCCAATTCTAAAGGTTCCATACAAAGCTAGAGAATTCATCACTACTAATCTACTTACCTAAAGTAACTATCCAAAATAACACATTTTACAGACTTCACTATTGTTAAATGTTATGCCTATCTTTCAAGCTGCAATACCACCATATAGCATATTTGACTAATGTGTCCCTTAACTAAGCCTATTCCCTGTGGGTTTCCCATTGCAGCATTTTCCCAAGGCTGCTTGCCATCTGCTCAGAGGAGACTGAGGAATGTGGTTAGCTCTAACACTCACATCTCATCCCACTGTCACCATTCAAATAGTTAGCTCACTTGATTTGCCTGTTCTACTTTACAGAACTAGGCATGCCTTGGCACAAGAGGCTAGAGGTCATGTGCATAGTATATTGGTGGTCGTGCTAGGTGATGGTAACAATTTGTGTAATTCTTTTTCTTTATTTCATCATATCCTCTTCCTTCATCCTTTTTCTGCTTTCTGGGTTTTTCTTTTTGTTTCTTTTCCCTTCCATCTTTCCTTTCTTGCATCTCTCAGTATATTGGCCAAAACATTATATAGACCTTAGTCTGGACTTTGATTGACATGACCTCACAAACCGTTGCAAGAGAAATGGTATGAACCATTTCAGACCTTACCCCTTTTAATAATGCCAATCAAACCGCAAAGCAGATTGTGTGCAACAGTGCCAGGCATTGGGGTAAATGATATACTACGCATGGTAATGGCAAATGGAAAACTTTTCATAGAACATTTAATTAATTTGGCTCAGGGAACTATATAATAGTCAAGTAATCTTGACGCAGTGATTGGATCAGATGCCTTATTCACCAACACCAGCTTCTTATAAAACCTCCTTCCCTATTGTCCTCTAACATAGAGAGCTGGAATCCTCTATCTTCCAGGTAATAGTGGTCATCTCAGTTTTCATACACCGATGCATGCACAGATCATAAGTGCTCACATATGGGCATCAGCACTTGAAATATTACAATAGATGCTTAGACCAAATTGCACAAGCCTAAAATCTATATTGTTTAAATTTTTATTCCACCGCTATCATAAACAGCTATAGCCACCCCCACAATTCATAGATAATGAACAAAAGCCAGTGTATGAATTCTCCAATATGCACAGGGCATTTGTGTAAGCCTGGATATTATGGCCCTGATTCAGAGCCGGACGCTCTGACCAGAGTGCTCGCTCTGAATCAGGGCCCACCTCCATAAATATGAAGCTTCCTCCTGGACGCTCGTATAGCTGTGGGTCACCACCCACAGCATATACGAGCGTGCAGGATGATGGTCGCGATGGTCTTGACCATCGCCACTGCGAGCCGAAGCCTGCGGTTGAGTTTCTCAACCGCAAGGCCCGGAGTGATTTTGGCTCTATCAGAGCCAAAATCACTCCCACTGACATCACTAGTAATGTCAGTGGGGCCGGCTTCTGACAGTAGGCGTTCCCTTGGGAACGCCTCCGTCTGGGAGGCACGCCCACCAAAGGGGGCGTGCTGTCAATTAACATCGACAGCACGCCCCCTTTGATCAGACACAACGAGCGAAGTAAAGTCCTTCGCTCGTCGCGTCTCGCGCATTACGGAGCTCCCTCCGTCGTGCGCATGCGCAGTACACACCATCGACCCACTTGCGAGCGGGCAGCCGCTCGCGAGTGGGTCTGAATCAGGCCCAATGTTTCTATTATGATTCATAATAGCTACTATTTGTAAATATGTACTTTACCTCCCTCATTTCAGTTCACAAATCCAAAGCACCTTTCGCCATCTAAATCATCACTTACAGTGAAAAGTCTTGAAGACTATTACAAACAAATGCTGCTACCCAATATGACATGCTTCCCAAAATCCACATACCAGAGCAACTTCTGTCCTCAGAACCTTATTACAATTATTACCTACATGTCCATCCCTCACTCAGCTCTTTTCTCTCTTTTGAAAAGCTTTTTTTTCCCATTTTTTTTTTAATTTGTGCAGTTATTCATTCCATACATACAATGAATATCAAAATACTGTAGTTAATTGCATCTTAAAACTATTGGCAAGATATTGCCAGATACATCAGACACTCACCAGAGGTCTGATCGCATTCACTTATTTCCCATCTGTACAATAACTCCTCATAGTGGTTATTCCCTTATTCAACTAACTTCTGTACAGTCAATCTGAGATACAGTTGGCAAGCACATCTACAACATCCTCCTATCCTCCTCTGCTACTTCCCTTTGTAATTCCTTGTTCTAGTTCTCTATAGCTTTGTCTTTAATATGCTTAATTTCCTTATTTTACTGGATGTACAGTATTTGTCTTTGAAGACCTTTGCTTGCTTAATGTGACTGCAACTGTACACTAGATGTAGTTAACAAGATGCAATGTATGCCTTACAACTTTCATGCAAAGGTTATTTATGTTAATGGTATGCAATCTGATGTTATAAATAAAAAAACATTTATCCTCCATTAGTTCTGACCCCCTAATTGTTAAATACTTTAAAAAAAATAGTACGTGAGCTATATATTACAATTACCAAACTACACAACACATTAATTGTACATGTTATATGAAAGTATTATATATGCATTTATTTTTTCTCTTTTTATTTATGCACAGTAAATAATATTTCTGGTCTAGATTTAAAGATCCTCATGTATTCATCAATGTGAGTTAGATCTAGACCTTTGTGACTCCAAGAACCAAATGTAATAGCCCATTATTTGTGGGAGCCGACACAATTCAGACAAGATATTCACTAGATTTAAAACAGTAAATAGTTTAAATGCAAAAACAAACCAGGAGCTAAATGCGAGACTTCACTCCTCCTTCGGGAGCTGGGCGCACTACTGCGAATGCACAGTCTGCTGACCATGAATACACAAGTGGTGGCTGCCTACAGATCCCCCTCCTTAATCTTTGCGGGAAATCTGACATACCAGTCATATTATTCCAGTTAAAGATTTTGTTCTTGAACATGTGCTTTGTGGATAAGGCTTCTCCTTTTATTGCAGTTAGTATTATTCTTTATTTTAAATTACAATTGCCCATTGTTAAATTTTTTTCTAATGCAGCAGTGGCGTAACTACTGCCCCCGCAGCCCCCGCGGTGGCTTGGAGGCGCTGGGTAGCTTGCGGGCGACGGGGGCAGTAGTTACGCCACTCAGTGGCGGAATTCCCGTAACTACGGAGGGTGCAGGGAGTGCAGTCGCACCCCCTGCACCCTCCATCTGACGGGCGCCCGCTGAATGTGTTACCAGTGGGCGCTATGTTCCCAATCAGGCCCTATGTTCCCAATAATCTGGTTCTACACGGACAGAAAAACTGTGCAATCTGTCTTGAGCAGAGGTGACAGACTGGCAGGAGCAGAGAGGAGGGTTGGTGAAGTAGATCTGTCAGGGTGGGATGTAATGGGCATTACTGTTTGGCATAATGTGTATTTGGCATTACTGTGTGCACAATGTGCTATTAGGGGCATTACTGTGTGGCATAATGTGTTGTATGTGGCATAATGTGGTGTTCGTGGCATTACAGTGTGGCATAATGTGAAATAGGGGTATTACAGCATGGCATAAATTTGTTATAAGGGCTTTACTGTATGTCATTATGTGTTATACGTGGCATTATTGTGTGGCATAATGTGTTGTAAGGGGCATTCCGGTGTGGCTTAATGTGTTGTGAGGGGCATTCCGGTGTGGCACACTGTGTTATAAGTGGCATTACTTAGTGTTTCATAATGTGTAAGGCACGTTGCTGTATCATGTAACAACACACCTTAAATGTCGTCTTTGGGTGTGTTTGATGTTTGGGCAGGGGGGGGGGGTGAAACTTTTTTGGCATGGGGGAGCAAAATTTATAGTTACGCCACTGTAATGCAGTATACAATCTGTCTCTAATTAACCATTAGACATGTACAACATTCAATATACTGCCTCTTTACTTACATCTAACAGTTCTGAAATATGCATGCTGCAAAACACTCATTTATTCAGAACCTTAAAAATGACTTTGTGCACACTTACGGCTACAACAAGGAAATATCTTTTCATATCAGACAGCAATGGACTAGTGGGAATTAGAGGCGACAGTCACCCTCAAGTCTTTAGGTGTCATGTAGAGGATGTAATTTGAAAGTATTATTTCATGGTAACTGACTAAATATAGGACAACACTGAAGGAGGCTGAAAATATTTTAGAATTTCACCATATATACACACACTAAACATTGAGTAGCTTACAAGCTCCCTCTGGTGCATAACATGCAGTTAACAAGCAAGTTTAAAAGGGACAAAATAAAACAAAAATTTAGTTAGATCCCAGTCCACCACAATCAAAAATTGGATTAAAGGGGGGTGGGGGGCATTGGGGCTATGGCTAGACAAAGGGGGTGGGGACAAGCTGAGGCTATGGCCAGATAAGTGGGGGAGTGACAAGTTGAGGATATGGCCAGGCGAAGGGGGGCAATGCTGTGGCTATGGAGAGATACAGGATGAGTGGGTGAGCTGAGGCTATAGAGAGACAGGAGGCTGCTGGAGACACAGGGGACTGAGTATACGAAGAGAGACAGGAGACGGGGGCGAGCTAAAGCTATGGAGAGACGCGGTGGGATAAGTGTTGTAAAGAAGCAGAGGGGAAAGAGCTGGGGCACAATAATAGTCATTAAGACAACAATGAAAAAATAAATACCTCTGTTGTATTAGGATACCGAATGAAGTTATCTGTCCAGGGAGGATCAATTTCTTCAGATATTCCCCGTTGCAGAGAAACCACCATATAGGGGAGACTCAAGCTGACTGGCGTGTACCTAGCAGAAAGCGATGGAGGAAGAAAAAAAAAAAAAGTGTACTAGGACCAAAGATTACTGTTGCCGGCTGTCCGGGGATGATTCTGCTCATCTCCAGCCTCTGCCACCAGCAGCAGCTCTCCCAGCAGCAACACGACAATAGTTGCTACACTGCTACTAGGTGAGCTTCTGCTAGCAGCGGATACTAAAATAAATATACGTACATACACACGACATGTAGTGCTTTGTGTTTTTTATTAAGTGGTTTCACTGATTTTTGTTTCTGTTTGCAAAACTAGATATAAGAATTAAAAATGACACCAAAGAGGGTGATGGTACTGTGTACCTTTGAGTACCACCAGAAACAAGCACGAGTAACTATGTAATTGGTAAAGAAACTCGGCATATGCTGCATGCAGCCTGGCTCCCATTTCATGTTGAAGAGGGGATAATTATATGGGTAAAAGATTTTTTACAGTGTGCTTGTATGGGTGCTTCTAGGGTCAGAGCAAGCCTAAATGTGACAGAGTCTCCCTAATTAGAACTCACAAGGGTAACAATAATGGCAGAAAAAAAAGTCACAAATAATTGGCACTAGCCCAATAAACCATAAAGAGATATTATTTATCAAACATCTAAATATGTGCATAGATAATTATGCACTGATCACCCTATAGATAATCTGGTGGATATGGGTACATAAAACAATGAACAACAGTAGGCAGAAATAATGTGCCAGAAATTATCATAAAAAGGCCTTAATAAAGAAGGCTAAGTTCTCCAGAACATGGAATCATAAAACAATGGTAAAAACTAGGGACGTGCAGGCTCGGATAGGTTCGAGTTTGCACGCCGAGTTCGGATTTTCCCTCCAAAAAAACGGGACTCAGAAAGAGGCAAAACGTCATCTTGCATGGACAAACATCATCATTGCTAGTAAAAACATAAGTCACATAAGTAAAAAGAAGTTCCTACTGCCAACTGTGAAGAGGCACCGCAGGTGTTAAGGCAAAAAAAGCATGCTGAGGCATCGGTTCCACTGCATGTGGCTCCTAGGCTTTACCAGTTGAGTTACGTCCTTATTGCTGCATCAGGGGTCCGGGTAGCATGGGGGTACGCCAACATGTTTCGAGAGGCTTCCTGGACTCTTCCTCAAGGCTGTAACTTACCCATGCTGTGCTAGTCCTATTTATACCTGATTGATGTCCTGGTGCTGATTCGTGGCTCCAGATCCTGTGTGCTGCCATGTGTATCACAGGAAGATGATGTCAGAACAAAATGATGATAAACACAGGTGATGTTGGTTTAAAGAGAAAGCTGCAAGTTGTAGTGTCTTTAATATGTTGTTGTGTCGGCCATTTTTTTTGAAGTTCCGCCGGCCATCTTTTTGTAGACAAACAGATGGTGGTATCCCATTGGCCATTTTGTAGAGGATAAATGTATATATGTTTCTTCAGCCATTTTCTGGAAGTAATAAAGATGCAAATACAATGGAGGACTGTGTAATTGAGTTTTATATTCCGTTAGCCATCCTGGTGGAGATTATGTTCATAAAGATTTTCCACTGTAGATTGTTCCATATTGAGAGGATGTATAAATAATAATGGTTGTCATCACAGGTGGTAGGATCACTTTACTCCAGATACAGGGAGAGGGGTAAAGGGGTAAAATATCTAAATATGTATATATTATATACGAATATTATATACATACACACACATAAAAAAAACAATCATTGCAAAAACCACTTCAGTTCAAAATCTAGGTTTAAACCTAGTGGTGCCAGAGTTTGTAACTTGAATATAGTTTTCATTTCCGTTCGGGCTAAATTGCCCTCAATATCCCTGTCTCTCCATGTAGACCTCACGTGTTGGAACCCCATGAAATATTTAATAAAATCTGGGAAACTATTGTGGTGTGTTCTGAAATGTTCAGATAGGCTATGGGTAGTTAACCCTTTTCTGATGTTTCTTATGTGTTCTCCCAGATGGGTTTTTAGGGATCTGGAAGTCATCCCTATATAAGCTTTATCACAGGAACACACAATCAAATATACCACGTTAGTGGTGTTGCAGGTTATGAAGTCCCTGATTTTAAAATGATTTCCATTGATGGTTGTTTCTGTGAATTAACTTTTTTCTGTTTTGACAGGTTTGCAGGCTGGGCAGAAACCATATCTGTGAAAACCCTTTGGCCTGATGGGGTTAGGTGGTTTGATGGTTAGGGCACTTTTAACAATATGATTTTTCAGGTTAGTCGCCTTCCTATAGATGAATTTGGTTTACTAGGAAGAATTCCCTTCAGGATTGGGTCTTTATGAAGAGTGTGCCAATATTTCCTTACGATGGTTTCAAATTGTTTATATGAGCAATCATAGCCCATTATGAAAGACCACTGATGGTCATTGTTTAGTTGATGATGAATTAGTGGTTTTTGGTTTAAGTAAGGTTGATCTATTGGTGTTGAACGAGATGGTAGCTGCTTTGTCTAGATCCTTGTCTTTATAACCTTTTTTGAAAAAAAACCTCTTAATTCCTGGGTCTATTCTAGACATATGGTGTCCTCACTGCAGTTACGTCTAATTTTCTCTTAGCAGTCTGTTTTTGAGTATTTTTGGGTTTTGTCTTCTTTCCAGCTCTTATTCCTCATATTAGTTTTCTACGTAAAATTGTGCCTGAAGTGGTGGATGTCAGATTACTCTTCTTTTTGTGATACTTTTTAACGACATCTTCTTCGGTCCAACCTTCCTTCCCAAAAAGGAGACTTAATTCTTAAAGGTGTTAGGGCTTTTGGTTATCTTCATGGAGTGAACCTAGGTTTACTTAGTTTTCTCTGTTGACCTCACGTGGATTTTTGGGAGAGGGCCATCTGTCAATAGTACAAATGGTACTAAGCGAATTTCTTCTGTTAGGCGATGGTCTTCGAAGGGACTGTCTATGGCATTCTCTCCTATCTTCCCTTAACGGAGGAGAAAAGTCTCTTCGTGAATGATATCGAGTGAACCTATTCTCGATAGGTATGGCCAATGTGTGTACCATAGTCCATAAATGGTTCGTTATATCGGTGTCTTGTATTGAACCTGATGTTCCTTCCTGGTGTGTATCGTCTGGAATAGTCATCACTAGGGAGAAAGGATTGTCATTTATTGAACTGGTGATGCGGTTTATTCCTTATGTTCTGAAACCTTTTATTTCTGGAAGGGGAAAAAAAAGGTAGTTTAGAAAGGTCTTGTGAATCTCGATGGTGGTGTTCCACGGTTTCTCTGTCTGGTGTATCTCCCTTGAAAATATTAGTGGGGGATAATAGTCGGCCCTGATTGGGAATAAGCTTCCTGTTTTTATGGGGTCTGATTATCCCGAAGTTATAAAAATCAAAGTCCCTCTGTAATTTTGTTTGTTTTTTTCTTTACAAGTTCCTTTTTGTTTTGTTCCATCTTCAAGGATAGTTCTTTTTCCAAGGTATCATATAAAGGTATTTCTTTAAAGGGTTGTATTAAGGACTCAAGAGTGTCGATTCGGTCTTTGGTATCTGTTAATTTGTGTGCCCTCTCATTTATGATGATATCAATAAGGGCAAAGGAACATGCATCCAAAATCATGAACCAAAGTGAATTCCTCTGTTGCATCAGTAAAAGAGGGATGTTTTTCAACCCTAGACCCTTTAGGTATGACTTCTTCAGCTTGATATTTCTCAAAGGTGGCTACTTCCCACCATAATATGTGTGTGTACATACATATACACACATATACATATATATATATATACACACACACATACACAACAATAGAATAGCGGCACGCTGGAGACTCCTTAATGCGGTGAAAAAAAATAAGTCTTTAATTCAATGTTTCGGGTGACAATCCCCACCATCCACCGGCATGAGACTACTCACTTCCAGTCACGGCATCCGAAAACCGCGACTGGAAGTGAGCAGTCTGATGCCGGTGGATGGCGGGGGTTGACACCACGTTGAGCACCTAATAAGGTATTTAAGTCAGTGTTTGTGTATTTTTTGTTCCGTGTGTGTTCCTGAAGACGGGGTCACCTAACCCTGAAATGTCGAATTAAAGACACTTTTTTTCACCGCATTAAGGAGTCTCCAGAGTGCCGCTATTCTATTGCTATATATACACAAGGAGTGAGCTCTACCATTGAGGGCGCCTGGAGCAAGGTACATGCCCTGATTGGGGCTAATAGAGTGCCAGGCCGTGTGTGTGTGTGTGTGTGTGTGTGTGATATATATATATATATATATATATTTTCCCCCCTTTATCCCTCTCCCTGTATCTGGAGTAAATTGATCCTACCACCTGTGTTGACAACCATTATTATTTATACATCCACCCAATATGGAACAATCCACAGTGGAAAATCTTTCTGAACATAATCTTCACCAAGATGGCTAACTGAATATAAAAAACTCAAGACACAATCCTCCATTGTATTTGCATCTTTATTCCTTCCAGAAAATGGCTGAAGAAACATCTATACATTTATCCTCTACAAAATGGCTGCCATCTGTTTACCTTCTACAAAATGGCCAATGGGATACCACCATCTGTTGGTCTACAAAAAATGGCTGACAACATATTAAAGACACAACTTGCAGCTCTCTCTTTAAACCAACATCACCTGTGTTTATCATCATTTTGTTCTGACATCATCTTCCAGCGACACGCATGGCAGCACACAGGATCTGGAGCCACAATCCAGCACCAGGACATCCATCAGGTATAAATAGGACTAGCACAGAATGGGTAAGTTACAGCCTTGAGGAAGAGTCCAGGAAGCGTCTCAAAACATGTTGGCGTACCCCCATGCTACCCGGACCCCTGATGCAGCAATAAGGACATATTCCAACTGGTAAAGTCTAGGAGCCACATGCAGGGGAACCGGTGCCTCTACATGCTTTTTTTGCCTAAACACCTGCGGCTCCTTTTCACAGTTGGCAGTAGGACCTTCTTTTTACTTATGTGACTTAGGTTTTTACCATTGTTTTACGATTCCATGTTCTGGAGAACTTAGCCTTCTTTATTAAGGCCTTTTTTATGGCACATTATTTCTGCCTACTTTTGTTCAATGTTTTATCTACCCATATCCACCAGATTACATGTTGGGTGATCAGTGCATAATTATCTATGCACATATTTACAGGTTTACTGAATGATATAGGTAACCCTACAGGGTCTGTCCCAAGTTAGACGTGCAATTAGAGGTGAGGCATGTGCCGCAGGGAACAGAGTGAAGGGGCGAGAAGCCGCGAGCATGGAAGAGGTCACAGGTGAGTAAGTATACACTTGTACACCTGGTCAAAAGTTTTAGAACACACCCACTTTTCCCATTTTTATTGAAATTTACGCAGTTTAACGTCTCAATGTATGTTTAACAAAATGTAATCTACATTTCTGATTCAAAGTAGCCACTTTGATATAACCGCTGAACTTGTGACATTCTTTCTGCAATGGAAATCAAATATTGTTCAGGATGTTGCTTGTACTTTGGCTAGTATGCTGTAAGCCTCAATAACTACTTTGGTGTTTCCTATGACATGAGAAGTGCATTTCTCAACGTTATATGGACTCATCTCTGGCATCCTACCCAATACATATTATTGGATTGGAGTTTCCAACTCCATTCCAATAATATATCTTAAATTAGGGCTATAAATACATTTGAAGTATCCAAAAAAGGTGCAGTTTTATTACCATAAGAACATGTCCATAAAAGCCATAAGGTAATAATCAAATAGAAGGTAGACATTTAAATTCTTTTAAGAACCATTTTCAAGCCACATCAATGTACATGCATAAAGTGAAAGCCGTCTGTTGAACAGGTCCCTGCCACACCGGACCTGGGGATAAAATACAGACAATGCATATAATTTGTACTGGCAGTGGGGTATACGCACCAGAAGTGCTTGGAGGGTGGGGGTTCGGTGGCTGATGCTCTCAGGCAGGAGATGAAATATTAAGTGAGGAAAGTATTCAGAGGGACAGCAGCAAGCATGCATTGTGCACGTCAGCTCCAACATGCACACTTCCCACTAGAGAACCATTATTTATATTGATTAGGCTTTAACCCAGAGAAGCATCACTCAGCAATTAAAACAATATTGTGCATGATCCATAAATATAAAAAAATAGTGAGGTGGGAGGGAAAACTTGCAATGCCGGTTGACACAATGTGCCATGGAGAAACAGCCCATTGCATTAATGACAATTAATTGAATTCCCCACAAAAGATTTTTTTTATTTCTGAGTGTGGAAAGAAATCCAAATACTGTATAATAATGAAACACCAACACACTGTGCCCCCAACCACCAAACATACAAAAGGCACCACCAGGTTGTAGGTTTGCTAGAATTATACATTTGTCATTTGCTAAAACCTCATTAATCTCTCAATTAGATGTAAAAAATAAATAAATAAATATTCAAACATCACAGAGCCAAAACCACTATAAAAAATATGTTTATTACAAAATATCGGAATCAGTCAATATGCTACAATATACTTTAACACTTGACAGGACAAAAAAAAATGCTAACAGTCATTCATTACAATCATTAAACAGGCACCAAACAGGCAAATGAAATCTAGCTATACTCTACTGGTGGTAAATAACAAAAACACGCATTTAGTTAACCTAACAGAATGTACACAAATGCATCTATGCTTGCATGATGTAAATGTATAGATAGTGATATATTAACACTTCGCTAAAGAGCAGCTAGGAACATAAAGCAAGTTGTTTGGCTATGCCTTGCAAAATGGCACATTTCAGAGAATCCATACACACTGTATTCAGTAGAATGATACATAATTGTTTTAAAGCAATTAAGTAATGATATGAAGTAATAAGAACACCGGTTATTATCCATGGTTTGGTTTGTTTTACGATATACCGCCATAATATCACATGTTCATCAACAAGCGTTTCATTAGTAAAGACTTGTCTTTCTCATGATCCTAAGAAATTCTTGCTCATTAATTTCACCATCTCCATCACGATCGGCTTCATCAATCATTTCCTAAATAAAATAAAAATTAGGACATGCATGTAAACACTTATTACATGGTAACATGAGTCTGCATGAATCTTACATTTAAACAAATATATTCAGAACAAAGGCTGTGGACATATGTAATCTAGTTCATAAATAGCCGTGACGTCAATTGACATATCCTGAACAGACTTCTCTATGGTGAATTCAATGCCAGAGGGGATTGCAACAGATTGCAAATGTACAAAAGGTTTGCCACAGATGTGCAGCTATAATGTCATTCTTATCCCCAACACCTCTGACAAGATTATTGAAATAATTAGTTTCCTGCTGAATTAGGTTTTAAACAAAAAATAGGAGTTTGTTAAATAAATATCTGAAAAAAAGCCAACTGGGTTTTGGGTACTTACACTTAAATCTGTTTCACAGAGTCCATCTGGAGTACACAGCTTCCATGTGTTTGTGTTGATGACACAGGAACTGGGCACTTAGAAGAGCTTTATTCTAAAAGAAAATAACCTTTTTCCTCACAACCCCTCCTTCGTATCAAATTACAAAGCCCCAATAGATAGATTGTAAACCAAGAGAATACAAAAAGCACAATACACTAACAGAAAGAACATAGAATGAGAATAAGGGAGGAAACAGCGTCTTCCGGATGGAGCTCGGAAAAACAGATTTAATGGGGAGTACCAAAAAAAAATAATTATCTATCTTCTCCTTTATCCAATCTGAAGGACATTGCTACCGTGGGGACATTTCAATACTACTCACAAGGGGAGGTAAACTCAGACCTGGCGGGACACAACATTTTGCAACCAAGTCTAACATCTTTGGATGCAAAAACAAACAATAACAAAACCTGGTAAATGTGTGGACAGAGGACCAAGTATCTGTCCTACTCAACTGCTCGGCAGAAACTCTCCCTCATTCTGCCAAGAAAAAACAAAAATTACTGAATTAGCCTAAATCTGAGCAAAAACCAGCTATTCTACTCAAGAACACATCTGGTGAACATAATCCATATGGCAGTGGTTCCCAAACCTTTTCACTTCACGGCAGCCTTAGTGTCTCAATTTCTGGCGCAAAACCAGTCAGAAATTGTCAGGTCCCTAGGAAAGTCTGGAGTCAGAAGGGGATCGTATGATTTACAGCCAGACCCATGCCCGGCGGTTGGAAACCCGACAGCGGCAGGAGGAGGAAATCCCGATTGTCCAAGGTAAGTATTCTCTAAAATAATTCTACCCCCTAACCCTCCCTTAGGGGTGCCTAACCCTAATCCCCCCTTCCCCACCGCCTAAACCCAAGTCCCCCTGGGGGGGTGACTAACCCTAAGTCCCCCCCCCCGAGGGTGCCTAACGCTACCCCCCCACCCTTCCCCTAGCCTAAGCCTAACCTTTGGGGGGGTGCCTATCCCTAAACCTAACCCCTCCCCCGTTGCTATCCGCGCTCAGTGTCCCATCGATTGGGATGCCGGGCGCCGGTCTCCCGGCGTCAGTAAAATGACAGGCGCCTAGATTTAGACGCCTGTCATTTAACCCTCGCCGGGGTTAAGCAGTCGGGAAGCCGGCTGTTGGGATTAGGTCCTCCGGCTTCCCGACTGCATACAGTCAGGAGATCCATTCTGCACGTGTAGAACAAATTTCCTCTTCAAAAACTCAGCAGGGCGGTGTGGTCATACCGTGTCAGCGGATGCACAACTGGCTGCGTTTGCATTCCCATATGACCAGGTCAGTAAAGTGGTTAAAAACATCGGAATGGTTTTAGTTCGCCATACTATGGTATGGCGATGTCAAAATCATTAGATGTTTGCAGATAATGTAGAGAAAAGTGATTTTTCTCTACATTATCTGGGTTTCATATATACTGATGTTGGTTGTGTCATATAGCGCTGGTTATAGCACCTCTTCTTACATCTCCCCCACTACACTGGTGTGGGATTGAAGATAGTATTGAGGACTATAGTAATGATATTATTACATTGTTATAGATATTTTTTACTGAAGATAAAGTGTATAAGAAAAAATGTTTTACGCACTTTATCTCCATTTAAAATATCTATAACCATGTAATAACTTTACCATGGTCTGCAATACACCCTTCCACCCCACACCAATGCCAAATATACAGCTTGTTTACCAATCAAAAAAAAAAAAAAAAATCCACAACCAGGGTAAAATTATGAAATTACATATATTCAATTTTAATCAATAATAACTACACTACCTCAAAACTTCAGACACTGTCACTAACCTAGGCAGAGGAGAGTCCAGGAGTCATGCTGTGAGGTGCAGCCTGCCCTGCAGGAGAAGAGGAGTCTGGGTCACACAACTCTGACTGTTACAAGCAGCGAGAGCCAGCAGCACAGCATGGGACCAGCTGTGCAGTGTAAATGGCCACGGGCTGCTTAGAGAGGGAGCGTGCGGCCTGACCAGCTTAGTTGCTGTGAAAGCATAGACCCTCTGCTCCCCTGTAAAAGTGGAGCGGCGCACAATTTGGGAACCACTACCATATGGCCATTTTCAGTTTAGAAGTAGGCCAACCTCTTTTCTGCATATAATAGAGAACTACAAAAATGTCTGTATTTGAAGACTGGTAGTCCTCATCAAAAGGTAAATATGCAGTGCTTTAACATCTAGAAAAGAAGAGAAATACGCTTTGAGGGAAGGGAAGGAAGATCTCATAATTAATGACAAACTTGACACCACCTTCGACAGAAAAGATTGAATCGTACGTAACTCTGCCCTGCCAAAAATGGAATAAAAAAAAAAAAAAAAAAACCACCAGAAAACATCTGCAGGACAGAGCCTCTAATTCTGAGATTCTTCAAGTAGACAACAGCTAGAAGAACACCTTACATCAACTGTCTCCAGAGGCTCAAATAATGGAAACAGAGGAGCTGAAAGGACCAGGTTAAGATCACATAGCTCCATGGAAGGAACATATGGAGGTTGTACTTGAAATCCACCTGCAAAACAGTTGTAATCTCCACAATGCCAATTTTCTTTTCAAATAAACAGATAAAGCAGATACCTGCAACTAAAGCCACGTATCCAGTAGGCGATTGAACGATAACTACATAGTTAGCATTCATTCGCTCATTAATCGTTCACAAATCGGGCATAAAAATGTCGAAAACGACCAGCGATGCGCGCTCCCGCTGGTCATTTTCAACATCAATTATCGCCTGAATATGCTGGTCAATCTGCCAATAACGACAGATTCAGCATGTTCAGGGATGAGGGAGGGTTCCTGTAGTGAACGACATTTTGTTCAGTGTAGGCACTGCACATTATGAGGAACGACTGTACAATTACAATGTTGTAATCGTACAGCCGTTCCTCCATCTGCTAGTGGATACGCACCTTAAGGCAACTGGCTCAAATAAAAAAATATTTAAAAAAAAAAAAAAATGCATGAGTGGAATACAGCGCACTCACAACCACACAAGTCTTCCAGATCCTATAATAGTTGTGTGCTGAAATGAGTTTTCTAGCTCTTAACATAGGGCTTGATTCAGAGTTGTACGCAATTCTGATATTTTCGCAGATCGAGGGAATGTTTGCTAATTCGCGCTGCGATCGCATTGCAATTACCCTCGTGCACAGTAACCAATTGCAAAAAGAGTCACAGGTAGTCATCATTCGGGATTTGTAGGTGGTTAGGAAAACTTAAGCATCCGATCGTTTAAACGCCGGTTCATGGTTGTGCATAAATAAGCAATTGCGTTCTCTATGACAGCATGAGAGCGCTCGGAGTGTCAGAGCTGGTTAGTCAGACTTGACTTACATGCTGCGTGACTGCCCGATGTGCGTCGAAGGTACCGATGTTTACAGTGTTGCACGAAGTTAGAAGAAAATTTTTTGAATTCCCGCACAGAATTTTTGATATTAGTCTTAAAGCCCCCTATTAATATTGCATTTATATTGTAGTGCATATTCTGTTTTTTGCATATTTCAATATGGGGGAAGTGGTGCTACCTTGCTCACTAAAAAGATATGATATCACATCAAAAAGAAAAACAGTGTGAGACTATTCAGGTGCACACAAAGACACTCAAAGATTAATAATTACTAAACTAATAAAACAACCTTTATTTCATATATAAAATTTTTTATTAGTTTTGTATTTTGCTGTTTCTTTAAAATAAAAACAAGACAAGAAGTGTTTACAGTAAGAAAGTGTTTAAAATCAGTAAGTTCGTTTCACTGAGTCACAGTGGGATAATATTCTTGGCTCTTATATTTCATTCATGTTATAACTTATTGATACATACAACTGGATACGTATAATTCTATGTATTCACCTATCAAGTGAAGGTATACTAGTTGTTTTAATTAAACAATTGCATGTTGTAGCAACACAGTAAGTGTCTTTCAAAACATGAAATCTATTCTTAGAAAGAGCAGCTGCAACAATGTAAGCTAATTATTGCTTCACTGTTGCTCAGGTCCACAATTTGTATACATTGTAACAGACTATTTGTATATTTTTTGCAGCGTGTTGACGGTTGTCTAGAATTCCTATTTTAGGGACTCATTTATGTATTGGACATATTTTAAAACCTTTATAGGTATAATTCTTTATATTTCTTATAATTTTTCTATCCATTCCACAGCACTTATTAATGTGACCCACGTGTTTAATCTCACATTAAAGGTTTTAAAATATGTCCTTTCCAATACATAAATGAGTCCCTAAAATAGGAATTATAGACAATCGTCAGATACTTGAACATGCTGCAAAAAATATACAAAAATAGTCTGTTACAATGTATACAAACTGTGGACCTGAGCAACAGTGAAGCAATAGATAGCTTACATTGTTGCAGCTGCTCTTTCTAACTAAGAATAGATTATTTCAGGTTTTGAAAGACACTGTGTTGCTACAACATGCAATTGTTTAATTAAAACAACTAATATACCTTCACTTGATAGGTGAATACATAGAGTTATACGTATCCAGTTGTATGTATCAATAAGTTATAACATGAATGAAATATAAGAGCCAAGAATATTATCCCACTGTGACTCAGTGAAACGAACTTACTGATTTTAAACACTTTCTTACTGTAAACACTTCTTGTCTTGTTTTTATTTTAAAGAAACAGCAAAATACAAATAAATGTGTTTTTTAAATATGAAATAAAGGTTGTGTTTTATTAGTTTAGTAATTATTAATCTTTGAGTGTCTTTGTGTGCACCTGAATAGTCTCACACTGTTTTTCTTTTTGATGTGATATCAGTATTGCACGAAGGACTGATACAAGAAGGCAGCAGTGGGTGTCTATCCTCAGCTGTGCTTTGAAAAGCCTTAGCATATAACAGCAACTGCGAACCATGAGAGAACGCAATTACGATTGCATTAGCATACATCTATGAATCAGGCCCTTAGTCAGTACAACCTCTTTTGAAAATCTAGCTTTACGCTCAAAGTCCTAGTTTCAACAGTGATGCTTACAAACCAAACAAAGAAGTCCTAATGTGGACAAGGACCGTCCCTGAGACAGGAAAATTTCCCATCAGAGAAAGATGCTACCCAGGACCTACTGCCATACTTAGTACGTCAGACCCTCTTGGCCAATCCAGGCCAACTGTAAGTCCCATGGATTTGTCATGGCATCTACTAAAGTGGCCAATGGGTTTGTGGACCAGGACATAACATAAGTAACTGGTTATTGTGTCAGGAAATCATCAGATCAATCTACTTCTGACCCCCACCATTAAACCAACAAATTAGATACCTCGGATGGAGAGACCACACTCCTTGGAGAATATATTTCTGTCTCAGATACTCTTCCTCTCAAATCTCCACCTCCAAAAAAATGTACACAGTGGATATCTCTGAAAAAAAGCATTCTGCCAAGTTACAATATGAAAGGACTTGCAACCCGCTAATGAGTTATACAGTCAGGTGCATAAATATTGGAACATTGACAGAATTCTCATATTTTGGTCTCTATTCACCACCACAATGGCTTTGAAATGAAACAAACAAGATGTGCTTTAACTGCAGACTCTGTTTTTTAATTTGAGGGTAATTACATCCATATCAGGTGAACGGTGTAGGAATTACAACGGTTTCTATATGTGCCTCCCACTTTTTAAGGGGCCAAAAGTAATGGGACTATCAACTCAAAAGCTATTTCATGTACAGGTGTGGGCTATTCCCTCGTTATTTCATTATCAATTAAGCAGGTAAAAGGTCTGGAGTTGATTCTAAGTGTGACATTTGCATTTGGAATCAGTTGCTGTCGACTCTCAATATGAGATCCAAAGAGCTGTCACTATCAGTGAAGCAAGTAATCATTAGGCTGAAAAATCTAAATCAAAACAAACCCATCAGAGAGATAGCAAACACATTAGGTGTGGTCAAATCAACTGTTTGGAACATTCTTAAAAAGAAAGAACGCACCGGAGAGCTCAGCAACACCAAAAGACCCGGAAGACCACGGAAAACTGTGGTGGATGACAGAAGAATTATTTCCCTGGTGAAGTAAAACCCCTTCACAACAATTGGCCAAATCAAGAACACTCTCCAGGAGGTAGGTGTATATGTGTCAAAGTCAACAATCAAGAGAAGACTTCACAAGAGTGAATATAGAGGGTTCACCACAAGATGTAAACCATTGGTGAGCCACAAAAACAGGAAAACCAGATTACAGTTTGCCAAACAACATCTAAAAAAGCCATTACAGTTCTGGAACAACATCCTATGGACAGATGAGACAAAGATCAACTTGTACCAGAGTGATGGGAAGAGAAGAGAAGGAAAGGAACTGCTCATGATCCAAAACATACCACCTCATCAGTGAAGCATAGTGGTGGTAGTGTCATGGCGTGGGCTTGTATGGCTGCCAATGGAACTGGTTCCCTTGGATTTATTGATTATGTGACTGACAAAAGCAGCAGAATGAATTCTGAAGCGTTTTGGGCAATATTATATGCTCATATTCAGTCAAATGCTTCAGAACTCATTGGACAGCGCTTCACAGTGCAGATTGCAATGACCCGAAGCATACTGCAAAAGCAACCAAAGAGTTTTTTTAAGGCTAAAAAGTGGAATGTTATGCAATGGCCAAGTCAATCCCCTGACCTGAATCCGATTGAGCATGTATTTCACTTGATGAAGACAAAACTGAAGGGAAAATGCCCCAAGAACAAGCAGGAACTGAAGACATTTGCAGTAGAGGCCTGGCAGAGCATCACCAGGGATGAAACCAAGCGTCTGGTGAGGTCTATGCGTTCCAGACTTCAGGCTGTAATTGCCTGCAAAGGATTTGCAACAAAGTATTTAAAAGTGAAAGTTAGATTTAGGATTGTTTAGTTTGTCCCATTACTTTTGGCCCCTTAAAAAGTGGGAGGCACATATAGAAACAGTTGTAATTCCTACACCGTTCACCTGATTTGGATGTAATTACCCTCAAATTAAATCTGAAAGTCTGCAGTTAAGCCACACCCCCACAAGATGTGCTTTAACTGCCATCTTGAGTGGACGCGTTGCTGAATAGCTCCAGCTCTACAATATTTATAAAGTGCTAATCCTTTGGTTTTGTTTGAGTTTTGGGCTCCATTGATGCTGGGCAGCTACTTCTGCACACGGAGGTGCCTGATTTGGAGGTTCCCTGGTGCCTGTCTGACTGATCTTCGGCTCCGGGCCTGACACGCGGTCTAGGCCAACGCCGCTGGCTTCACCCCACACGGAAGCACCCTACCGCTACACCGCGCTGTGTAGCTTGGCTTGCCTAGGTTAAGGCATTTGCTGTCTGCCTCCTACCTGCTGCCGTCCGTCTATCCGCACTGTCTTCCGGTCCTCTGTGCTAGGATCCTGCTCCCCCGACGCTGGACTAGTTTTGCAGCCGCCACTGGATCCCGGCCTCCTTCTTCAGCGTAGCGTCTCCCGATGCCGAGGACCTCCGCACTCTGCCTCTCCGTCGCGCTGCACAGCCGCATTCTGTCTCCCACCTGCTGCTCCTACTGCCTCCTGTGATCAGGCCGGCAGGAAGATTCTGGACCCTGGTACTGAGGTCGCCCTGCAGATGCTGCTGGGTTCTACCCTCTACTGCAGCAATATCAGGTACTGTACTCTGTTGTGCCCCTGGAATACCCTCCTGGTTAGTAACCCTGTTTTGAGAGGCTGGGCTGTATAATTTGCACTCGGTCTCTGCTTCCAGACTGTGTTCCCTGGCTGCATAAGGTGTGCTGGTCCGTCTCCTCACAAGGCACACAGTCGGGCATGGTGCTGAAGATTACACCATCTACATATACGGCCCTGCAGTAAATATATTGCTCTCTTCATCTCTCAGCATTGTGAGTTGTTCAATGTGCATAAAGTGCCCTACTAGTTACTAGCATTTCTCCTGTGGACTTTCTTATAACAGTATTTAAGGGTCTGTACAAGTTGCCACTGACTCCGGCTACCCTCATTATCAAATAGAAGACCACTATTTTTGCATCCATTTGTATTTTTTGAAGACTTTGTTGATGTAGGATTAACTTACCTATATATATTACACAGCAACAGCTCTTGCTTTCCATATTTTTTGAAGTAATATTGCAATCTAGTGGATTTGCGGGACTTTGTGTGCATTTGTTATAATATAACTCTGATATTCCTTTTTCCTATGCTGGATTTTTTTGCTGTTTTAGTACCAGTGCTCATGGATTAGTTTATTCATATCCTGCTCACCCGGAATATACCTCACTATACCTGCATTGTTTGTTTTGTTTTTTTTGTTTGCTTTTGGTTTGTCTGTTTTTTGTGTTTGCCCTATACCATGCATAAGTCTTCAGCTAAAGGAGGTAAAAAAAGTACCCAACAAGGTATCATACAACACTTCCCTCGTTCTGACTCACGTCAACTGTCGGAATCTCCTCCAGCCTCTCAAGGCCCTGATCTCTCACCTGGACACACTTTTGCTACTAAAAGTGACATCCAATCCATGATTGCTGACCTCAGTAAATCTCTTACCGCAAATTTCCACCAACTATCTGTGGACCTTAAAAATGAGATCGCTACACTTAACGGACGCATTTCTGAGGTGGAGACTAAAGTTGAATCTAACACCAGAGGCCTAAGAGAAATATCTCAGGACACAGACTTTCTATATAAGGAGCTTGCTTTTCTTTGCGATAAAAATGAAGACCTGGAAAACAGAGAACGAAGGAACAATCTTAGGATTCGTTATATCCCTGAGTCTGTTTCCTCTCAACAATTGGAGCCTTACTTGCATAGACTCTTTCTGATGATGGTTCCTACCCTTACAGAGCAATCTCCTCATTGAGTGAGCCCATAGAGCTCTACGTCCTAATTTTTTATTAGTTTTGTATTTTGCTGTTTCTTTAAAATAAAAACAAGACAAGAAGTGTTTACAGTAAGAAAGTGTTTAAAATCAGTAAGTTCGTTTCACTGAGTCACAGTGGGATAATATTCTTGGCTCTTATATTTCATTCATGTTATAACTTATTGATACATACAACTGGATACGTATAATTCTATGTATTCACCTATCAAGTGAAGGTATACTAGTTGTTTTAATTAAACAATTGCATGTTGTAGCAACACAGTAAGTGTCTTTCAAAACATGAAATCTATTCTTAGAAAGAGCAGCTGCAACAATGTAAGCTAATTATTGCTTCACTGTTGCTCAGGTCCACAATTTGTATACATTGTAACAGACTATTTGTATATTTTTTGCAGCGTGTTGACGGTTGTCTAGAATTCCTATTTTAGGGACTCATTTATGTATTGGACATATTTTAAAACCTTTATAGGTATAATTCTTTATATTTCTTATAATTTTTCTATCCATTCCACAGCACTTATTAATGTGACCCACGTGTTTAATCTCACATTAAAGGTTTTAAAATATGTCCTTTCCAATACATAAATGAGTCCCTAAAATAGGAATTATAGACAATCGTCAGATACTTGAACATGCTGCAAAAAATATACAAAAATAGTCTGTTACAATGTATACAAACTGTGGACCTGAGCAACAGTGAAGCAATAGATAGCTTACATTGTTGCAGCTGCTCTTTCTAACTAAGAATAGATTATTTCAGGTTTTGAAAGACACTGTGTTGCTACAACATGCAATTGTTTAATTAAAACAACTAATATACCTTCACTTGATAGGTGAATACATAGAGTTATACGTATCCAGTTGTATGTATCAATAAGTTATAACATGAATGAAATATAAGAGCCAAGAATATTATCCCACTGTGACTCAGTGAAACGAACTTACTGATTTTAAACACTTTCTTACTGTAAACACTTCTTGTCTTGTTTTTATTTTAAAGAAACAGCAAAATACAAATAAATGTGTTTTTTAAATATGAAATAAAGGTTGTGTTTTATTAGTTTAGTAATTATTAATCTTTGAGTGTCTTTGTGTGCACCTGAATAGTCTCACACTGTTTTTCTTTTTGATGTGATATCAGTATTGCACGAAGGACTGATACAAGAAGGCAGCAGTGGGTGTCTATCCTCAGCTGTGCTTTGAAAAGCCTTAGCATATAACAGCAACTGCGAACCATGAGAGAACGCAATTACGATTGCATTAGCATACATCTATGAATCAGGCCCTTAGTCAGTACAACCTCTTTTGAAAATCTAGCTTTACGCTCAAAGTCCTAGTTTCAACAGTGATGCTTACAAACCAAACAAAGAAGTCCTAATGTGGACAAGGACCGTCCCTGAGACAGGAAAATTTCCCATCAGAGAAAGATGCTACCCAGGACCTACTGCCATACTTAGTACGTCAGACCCTCTTGGCCAATCCAGGCCAACTGTAAGTCCCATGGATTTGTCATGGCATCTACTAAAGTGGCCAATGGGTTTGTGGACCAGGACATAACATAAGTAACTGGTTATTGTGTCAGGAAATCATCAGATCAATCTACTTCTGACCCCCACCATTAAACCAACAAATTAGATACCTCGGATGGAGAGACCACACTCCTTGGAGAATATATTTCTGTCTCAGATACTCTTCCTCTCAAATCTCCACCTCCAAAAAAATGTACACAGTGGATATCTCTGAAAAAAAGCATTCTGCCAAGTTACAATATGAAAGGACTTGCAACCCGCTAATGAGTTATACAGTCAGGTGCATAAATATTGGAACATTGACAGAATTCTCATATTTTGGTCTCTATTCACCACCACAATGGCTTTGAAATGAAACAAACAAGATGTGCTTTAACTGCAGACTCTGTTTTTTAATTTGAGGGTAATTACATCCATATCAGGTGAACGGTGTAGGAATTACAACGGTTTCTATATGTGCCTCCCACTTTTTAAGGGGCCAAAAGTAATGGGACTATCAACTCAAAAGCTATTTCATGTACAGGTGTGGGCTATTCCCTCGTTATTTCATTATCAATTAAGCAGGTAAAAGGTCTGGAGTTGATTCTAAGTGTGACATTTGCATTTGGAATCAGTTGCTGTCGACTCTCAATATGAGATCCAAAGAGCTGTCACTATCAGTGAAGCAAGTAATCATTAGGCTGAAAAATCTAAATCAAAACAAACCCATCAGAGAGATAGCAAACACATTAGGTGTGGTCAAATCAACTGTTTGGAACATTCTTAAAAAGAAAGAACGCACCGGAGAGCTCAGCAACACCAAAAGACCCGGAAGACCACGGAAAACTGTGGTGGATGACAGAAGAATTATTTCCCTGGTGAAGTAAAACCCCTTCACAACAATTGGCCAAATCAAGAACACTCTCCAGGAGGTAGGTGTATATGTGTCAAAGTCAACAATCAAGAGAAGACTTCACAAGAGTGAATATAGAGGGTTCACCACAAGATGTAAACCATTGGTGAGCCACAAAAACAGGAAAACCAGATTACAGTTTGCCAAACAACATCTAAAAAAGCCATTACAGTTCTGGAACAACATCCTATGGACAGATGAGACAAAGATCAACTTGTACCAGAGTGATGGGAAGAGAAGAGAAGGAAAGGAACTGCTCATGATCCAAAACATACCACCTCATCAGTGAAGCATAGTGGTGGTAGTGTCATGGCGTGGGCTTGTATGGCTGCCAATGGAACTGGTTCCCTTGGATTTATTGATTATGTGACTGACAAAAGCAGCAGAATGAATTCTGAAGCGTTTTGGGCAATATTATATGCTCATATTCAGTCAAATGCTTCAGAACTCATTGGACAGCGCTTCACAGTGCAGATTGCAATGACCCGAAGCATACTGCAAAAGCAACCAAAGAGTTTTTTTAAGGCTAAAAAGTGGAATGTTATGCAATGGCCAAGTCAATCCCCTGACCTGAATCCGATTGAGCATGTATTTCACTTGATGAAGACAAAACTGAAGGGAAAATGCCCCAAGAACAAGCAGGAACTGAAGACATTTGCAGTAGAGGCCTGGCAGAGCATCACCAGGGATGAAACCAAGCGTCTGGTGAGGTCTATGCGTTCCAGACTTCAGGCTGTAATTGCCTGCAAAGGATTTGCAACAAAGTATTTAAAAGTGAAAGTTAGATTTAGGATTGTTTAGTTTGTCCCATTACTTTTGGCCCCTTAAAAAGTGGGAGGCACATATAGAAACAGTTGTAATTCCTACACCGTTCACCTGATTTGGATGTAATTACCCTCAAATTAAATCTGAAAGTCTGCAGTTAAGCCACACCCCCACAAGATGTGCTTTAACTGCCATCTTGAGTGGACGCGTTGCTGAATAGCTCCAGCTCTACAATATTTATAAAGTGCTAATCCTTTGGTTTTGTTTGAGTTTTGGGCTCCATTGATGCTGGGCAGCTACTTCTGCACACGGAGGTGCCTGATTTGGAGGTTCCCTGGTGCCTGTCTGACTGATCTTCGGCTCCGGGCCTGACACGCGGTCTAGGCCAACGCCGCTGGCTTCACCCCACACGGAAGCACCCTACCGCTACACCGCGCTGTGTAGCTTGGCTTGCCTAGGTTAAGGCATTTGCTGTCTGCCTCCTACCTGCTGCCGTCCGTCTATCCGCACTGTCTTCCGGTCCTCTGTGCTAGGATCCTGCTCCCCCGACGCTGGACTAGTTTTGCAGCCGCCACTGGATCCCGGCCTCCTTCTTCAGCGTAGCGTCTCCCGATGCCGAGGACCTCCGCACTCTGCCTCTCCGTCGCGCTGCACAGCCGCATTCTGTCTCCCACCTGCTGCTCCTACTGCCTCCTGTGATCAGGCCGGCAGGAAGATTCTGGACCCTGGTACTGAGGTCGCCCTGCAGATGCTGCTGGGTTCTACCCTCTACTGCAGCAATATCAGGTACTGTACTCTGTTGTGCCCCTGGAATACCCTCCTGGTTAGTAACCCTGTTTTGAGAGGCTGGGCTGTATAATTTGCACTCGGTCTCTGCTTCCAGACTGTGTTCCCTGGCTGCATAAGGTGTGCTGGTCCGTCTCCTCACAAGGCACACAGTCGGGCATGGTGCTGAAGATTACACCATCTACATATACGGCCCTGCAGTAAATATATTGCTCTCTTCATCTCTCAGCATTGTGAGTTGTTCAATGTGCATAAAGTGCCCTACTAGTTACTAGCATTTCTCCTGTGGACTTTCTTATAACAGTATTTAAGGGTCTGTACAAGTTGCCACTGACTCCGGCTACCCTCATTATCAAATAGAAGACCACTATTTTTGCATCCATTTGTATTTTTTGAAGACTTTGTTGATGTAGGATTAACTTACCTATATATATTACACAGCAACAGCTCTTGCTTTCCATATTTTTTGAAGTAATATTGCAATCTAGTGGATTTGCGGGACTTTGTGTGCATTTGTTATAATATAACTCTGATATTCCTTTTTCCTATGCTGGATTTTTTTGCTGTTTTAGTACCAGTGCTCATGGATTAGTTTATTCATATCCTGCTCACCCGGAATATACCTCACTATACCTGCATTGTTTGTTTTGTTTTTTTTGTTTGCTTTTGGTTTGTCTGTTTTTTGTGTTTGCCCTATACCATGCATAAGTCTTCAGCTAAAGGAGGTAAAAAAAGTACCCAACAAGGTATCATACAACACTTCCCTCGTTCTGACTCACGTCAACTGTCGGAATCTCCTCCAGCCTCTCAAGGCCCTGATCTCTCACCTGGACACACTTTTGCTACTAAAAGTGACATCCAATCCATGATTGCTGACCTCAGTAAATCTCTTACCGCAAATTTCCACCAACTATCTGTGGACCTTAAAAATGAGATCGCTACACTTAACGGACGCATTTCTGAGGTGGAGACTAAAGTTGAATCTAACACCAGAGGCCTAAGAGAAATATCTCAGGACACAGACTTTCTATATAAGGAGCTTGCTTTTCTTTGCGATAAAAATGAAGACCTGGAAAACAGAGAACGAAGGAACAATCTTAGGATTCGTTATATCCCTGAGTCTGTTTCCTCTCAACAATTGGAGCCTTACTTGCATAGACTCTTTCTGATGATGGTTCCTACCCTTACAGAGCAATCTCCTCATTGAGTGAGCCCATAGAGCTCTACGTCCTAAGCCTAAAGATGGTGATCCACCTAGAGATGTCATTCTAAAATTTTTGTCATTCAAAACTAAAGATTTGATTGTCTCCGTAAGTAGGCAGTCGCCTCATATTTTTTTTGAAAATAGTCATTTGCAGATCTTTCAGGACTTAGCACCCTCTACCATTCTCAAACGCCGGGACCTGCGGGAAGTCACCAAGGCCCTACGGGACAATGGCTATAAATACAAGTGGGGCTTCCCTTTCCGTTTGATCGTAGATGTCGGAGATCGTTCGGTGTCGGTACGAGACCCTGAAGAGGGTAAAGAACTCATACATAGGCTGAAGATTACTGTCTCTGCTCCGCCTCCCTCTTCTCGTAGTCAAGATATCTCTCCTACTTGAAATCTATATATGTATGCATATGGTAATACTGTTTTTTCATTTGCATTGCCCTTTCTGTAGTTTACTACTGTTTTTTTTATCTCAGGGTTATCTGCCATTATTTCTTTTCCATAATGTTTCATGGCCATTTCTTGAGTTTAGTTTGAAATGTTACAGGTATAGTGACCTATTATATGGGTCATATTTGTTTTAATGTTTCCGGGTGGCCGGTATTTAGACAGTCCTTTTCTGCCAACCCCCTTGCACTCAGTGGGACTAGTGAGAGTTCCTCCATAGCTTTTTTCTCTCACTTTATTTAACTTTAGCTTTATTAGTGGATCTCCCAAATTCCCGAGCCCATTGGATCCATTCTCTTACTGAGACGGATCTTTCCTTTTTCCCCTAAAGGGCTCTTCTACTGTGAACCTTGATCTCCCTGTTGGGGAGTGATCTGTCCACATTCCCCTAACCACCAATTCATTTTTATTTTATTTATTTATTTTTTTCACCCGACACCAGGCAGCGTTGTTACTGATTGTTTTATTTGTGTCTACTGTTTGCCCCTTGTTATCTTTCATTATGCCTCTAACCGTGCTCTCGCTTAATGTGAAGGGCCTCAACACTCCCCAAAAATGCTCACTTATGTACAAAACGATTAGTGCTCACCGGGGGGACTTTATTTTCTTACAAGAGACTCACTTTAAAAAAGGCTCTCACCCCTCATTGATATCTCGTAGATTCCCAATTGTTGAATATTCTTCACACTTTACTAAAAGAAATGGGGTAGCCATATTGGTTCGCTCCTCTCCAAATTTTTTCTACTAAAAGTGACAATGAGGGACGCTATATCATATTGGTAGGTCAAATTGGCCACCAAATTGTAACCTTAGTTAATTTATATGCTCCTAACACAGGTCAAGCAGGATTTTTCCGTGCGCTCTTTTCTGATTTACAAAAGACGCGCAGAGGTATGGTAATTCTAGGAGGGGATTTTAACACTATTTTATCTCCTGAGTTAGATAGATCAGGTCCACGTAGCGCTTTTCCTCAACGTCACCCATCAGGTGCTTTACGTAGACACATGACCGAGGCTGGTCTCTTTGACACATGGAGGGCGCGTCACCCATCCTCTCGGGATTATACTTTCTACTCGCATCCTCATGGATCCTACTCTCGCATTGATATGTTAATGGGTTGTAGTGAGGTTTTAAAGGCTCTGACTAATGTAGATTTGGTTTCTAATGTATGGTCAGATCATTCTATAGTAGTAGCACAGTTTGACCCCTTCCAATCTCCTAGAGGCCGTCCCTCATGGAGACTGAATGAAGCGCTTCTTCGTATCCCTAAATTTAAAGAGTATCTCCGGGCTCAGATTGAGGATTATTTTCAATTGAATATTACCCCAGATGTTAGTTTCTCCACAGTTTGGGAAGCACACAAAGCAGTAGTGAGAGGTGCAGTGATTAAATATGCTTCCCATAGAAAGAAACAAAAATCTGAAAAGATTGTTGAACTTAACGCCAAATTAGAACAGCTTGAAAGTGTTCATAAATCTACCCACTCTCATTCTGTATATGTCCAGATCCAGGCTGTACGGGGGGAGCTCCAGTCCTTACTGGCTGAACAGACAGAAAGATCTCTTAGATGGTTGAATCAGAGATTTTATGAGAAAGGAAATAAATCTGATACATTGTTAGCGGCTCGCTTACGTGCTAAACGAGCAACCCAAAGAATTACATCCATTAGGAATAAAAAGGATATTAGCTATGATCCAGTAATTATTAATGAGTCTTTCTATACTTTCTACAAATCCCTGTACAACTTACAAGAAGGTGACCATATACCTGCACCAACTTCGCTTGATTTACAGGCCTATTTAGATTCTTGTAACCTCCCCAAACTGAGTAGTTCCTGTATATCTAAACTGAATTCCCCAATTTCAATTGAAGAACTAACCACCGCCCTGAACAGCCAAAAACCTTCTAAATCCCCTGGCCCAGATGGCCTTCCTGCTTCTTACTACAAATCTTTCTCAGGTGTATTGCCGTCCCATTTGCTCACTCTTTTTAATAAAATTTTACAGGGGGAAAGTTTTCATACAGATACCCTGAAATCGGCTATTATTGTAATTCCAAAGCCACAAAAAGACCCTACCTGTTGTGCCAATTACCGACCTCTCTCTTTGATCAACAACAACCTTAAATTGTTTGCTAAAATACTGGCCAATAGACTTAATTTGTACCTTCAGCAGCTCATTGATATAGATCAGGTTGGCTTTGTGCCTACCAGACAAGCTCTGGACAATACTCGGCGTACAGTTAATCTGATCACATATATTAATAGATTTAAAACACCTGCAGTATTGTTATCATTGGACGCAGAGAAAGCCTTTGATAGGCTGTCCTGGCCTTTTATGTTCCAGGCGTTACAGACGTATGGTCTCAGTGGTGGTTTCCTGCAGGCAGTTCAAGCATTGTATATCAATCCAACTGCAACAGTATCCACTAATGGACTCTCATCCCCGACATTCAAAATAAATAATGGAACCAGACAGGGCTGCCCCCTCTCCCCCTTACTTTATGCCTTAAGCATCGAACCTCTGGCGGCCAAGATACGGGAAAACCCTGATATCAAAGGTATCTCTATTTCAAATAAGGAATATAAATTATCACTATTTGCGGACGACGTATTGCTGACTCTTTCCTCTCCTCTGACCTCACTTCCCAATTTGGAGGCTGAAGTAGCCTTGTACGGTACATATTCAGGGTATAAAATAAATGGATCAAAATCGGAGGCACTGGCACTTCACCTTCCCCCTTCCGCTTCTAATTTACTGGAACTTAATTTTGGTTATCTCTGGCGACCGAAATCTATTACTTACCTTGGTATCCAGATAACCAAACTGTATGACCAGTTGTATGCAGCTAGCTATATCCCTCTTTTGCAATCCATCAAAGCGGATTTGGCCAGATGGGCTCCCCTCTGTGTTTCCTGGACTGGACGTATCAATTCTATCAAAATTTATGTTTTGCCCAGACTGCTTTATTTATTTTAAACGATCCCAATCGCTATACAGACTAAATTTCTACGCACCATTCAGTCGCTATGTGGTATTTTCATTTGGCAGGGTAAAAAACCTCATACTCGCAGAAATTGTTTAGCTAAGACCTCTATTAACGGTGGTTTAGGCCTCCCTATCTTTGAACGTTATTATTTTGCTGCACAGCTTAGTCACATTATGTCTTGGCATCTAAATCCTGGACATAAAAAATGGGTGGATATTGAAAGCGATTTGATTGGGGACCAGAGGGTGGGCTTTCTCCCATGGCTCCCTCCACGTCTGAGACCAGCCTCAGTGCATAAGGTTCCATGTGTCAAGGCCACTTTGAGTATTTGGGACAGAGTGAATAAACGATTAGACTTAGCCTCGTACCCATCCCCCTTGACACCCCTTTGGAGACACCCTCAGTTTCCCTTGGGTTGTATAGGTCCTTACTCGCGACCCTGGGTAGCGGTGGGTATCACTAGAGTTTTACATGTTGTTGGGGATTTTGCCCCTCATACTTTTGGAGGAACTGTGCGAAAAATATGGCTTGCAACCGAATTACTATTTTGCATATTTACAGATAATTAGTTTTATCAATTCCCTCAGTAAATCACGATCCTTCAGGGAACTCAGCTCCTTTGAGCGACTCTGTACTTATAACCCTGCTCGTAAAGGAGCCATTTCCATTTTATACTCTCTATTAACTGGGTCTCCCACTGAATTTAAGGAACCATTTGAACTAGCATGGGAGACTGACCTGGGTAGGAATCTAGATGATGAGGAATGGTCAGATATTCGTCAGTTGGTCTCTAAGACATCTATTAACACCAACCTTAAAGAAACGGTTTACAAACTTTATACCAGATGGTATATGGTTCCTGAAAAACTTCATTCCATCTACCCATTGACATCAGATCTTTGTTGGCGTCAGTGTGGACATAAAGGTTCCTACTTCCACATATGGTGGGATTGTCCACTGATTTCAACGTACTGGGACGAAGTTTTATCGCTTCTAGGCAATATCTTCAATTCTGCACCTATTAAAGATCCATTACATGTCTTGCTATGTAAACCATTTCCTGGCACTTCTAAACCCTACAACAGACTATGTGGTCATGTATTTAACGCTGCTAAAAATTTTGATTGCAATTAATTGGAAAAAAATATATTCTCCCCCCATGCCTGCATTAATCAATAGAATCTGGTACACTGCTTCCATGGAATATATCACTGCTCTTCTCCATGACAAAATACCAAAATTTCATGAAGTATGGAACCCCTGGTATTCTTACTTTAATAGGACCCTTCCAGTTCTAGTTTGACCTTAATTTTTGAATTCTTGGAACCTCTTTTATTTATTTTCTGTATTTATTTACTTTTTTGCCTTTTGTTTTATTCAAACTCTGCTGCCTGGTGTCCCCCCTCCCCCTGTTATATCAGTTTTATCTTATTTTATGCTCTTAATTATATCTTTTAGATGCTATTGTTGTTTGTCTGGTTTTTTTTTTATGTTTCATTTTTTCAATATCAAAAGCAAGAAAATATGGTAGTTTTGCTGCTATAATTGCTTGTATTTACCAGTTATCTACCTTTCAATAAATAAAGAGATTTTTTAAAAAAAAGCACATCTTGTTTGTTTCATTTCAAAGCCATTGTGGTGGTGAATAGAGGCCAAAATATGAAAATTCTGTCAATGTCCCAATATTTATGCACCTGACTGTATATGCAGTGGAATTGCCAGACTAGACACAGATCAGTCTGTCTGGAATCTGCCCTCAGCTCAAGCACATTGATGAGATATTGCATCTTGTCGCTTGACCAGAGCCTCTGTCAGTAAATATTCAGGTCCATCAGTCATGATGACTTGTGTTTTTTGTCACAACTGTCCAGCCAGCAACTACACAGGTTTTCCTTTCCACAAGCACCATTTGATAGACTGATGCACCTCTGCTTTCAGCCTAATAAACTGTGCAGCCAACTGGACCTCAGCACGATACTCAACGTCCTTGATGTCCAAGAATGGATGTTTATGAATGCGAAAAATGTTTTGCCCCATGCCTTTTAGCATTGCGATCATTGACTCCATGTTGAACTTGTCCACTCAAAGCCGTGTGCCCCAGGCCTTTGGTTCAAGAAATTGATTCTCATTTTTGGACAAGAAAGGTTGGAGTAGAAACCCGGATTTCATAATGAAAGGGAGAAATAACCCCTGAATACAGTAGAGACTGTTGCCTGCCTGATGGCCAAGTGTTTTTCTCTGTCTTACAGAAGGCCTGTGGAAAAATCTTATTGGCAGAGGCCCTTGAAGTTCATGGACATAACCTTGCTCTATCACTGCTGTCACCCACAGGTCTGAAGAGGAAGCTTTCCCTCAGTCTCTGTACAAAAGGAGATAAGCTCTCACTCTGTTTGTCTGAAGGCTTAGGCCCTTCACACTTAAGTAACCACGCATGTCAGTCCCTTTGCAAGATACCCTGCTAAGAAAAAGGACTGGTTTTGTATACTCCATACTCATGCCAAAAAGACTTGCTCAAAAGGGAGAGCGACAAGAATTAAACCTAGGTCCCATAGATATGAAACTGCTTACTGGGAGAAAATTACCCTTTCCTCCGGTTATTTCACAAATTCTTCTCCTAAGTTTTGCTCCAAAACAGAACCATCCTATCAAATGGCAATGCCTTCAAAGATCTATTATTCTTCGAATCAGCTATCCAAATCCTGAGCTAAAGCACTTTCTGGCAAAAACTGTTAAGATCAAATCTTTCAAGCAAAGCTGCATCTATGGCTGCACCAACAAAGTAATCTGATGTTCCCATTATATGTTCCACCAAGACCTGGAGCTCTGTCCTAGGACAGTCCAACCATATGCCTTCCTCAAGAAGTGCTGACCAATTCCATGGTCTTTGAGACACACACTGACACTAGGTTAAGCTGCATCCACAGTAGATGGACTTCAAAATGCTCTCACATTTTCGGTCTGTTCCATCTTTAGAGGCTGCTCCTGGAAGAAGAGTAGTATTCTTAGAAAGACATCTCTGGGGCATATACTCATGACATTTGTTCTTAATGTGCCATTTCCCCTGGGGGTAAAAGGCAAACCATTGGCACTGATGCAGTATAAGAAACCATTTGGTCGGATCCATGGATCCCCAAAACATTTAGTCAACTTAAAGCAAAAAATATGGTAGTTGCTCAATCAGCTTAATATACTACAGGTGCTTGTAAAGGGCGGGGTTTACACTGAACACAGAAAAAAGAAAATTGCGGCTGGAATTTTTTGGGGTGCCTTGCTTCTCGGACGTGAACCCCTTAATGTTAGGGACGCTGGTATAGAGGAGCCTTGACGTTGGCCCAGCGCTTATTCATATATTTGCAAATGTATGTAAACCAATACCTCTGAATTTCTATTATCATGTAGGATTCAAGTATTTTTGATTTATCTGCAGTGTGCTGGGGGGCAATTTTCTTTTTTCTGTATTTAGTCAACTTAGCAGAGGAAAAAAAAAAATATATATATGTTCTTCTAAAGAGATCATCTGTGGGAGTCTCAGGCTCAGCCACATCTGTCATTTAGTAAGCCTGATGGGTTGCAAAACACCAGGTCCTCAATTCCCTAACACCAACCGCCTCATCCACATTGCAGACTGAGTGCTCTAGGGTGGAATCACACTAAACTTCTCCATCACCCTGTAATGAGAACTCTGAATCCGAATTAATCGCCAAGTAAATCTGATCCACTTGCAGTTTAGGGACTCCCAAAGTGTCTTTTCAGATATCATTTTTTTTTCAATTCGAAGGGCAGTGCTTTCAATTTCTTTGGTCCAGGATGGTGAATTAGAAGAATACACAGTACAAGTGACCTTAGCCAGAGAATGCTGAGAAGAGGAGGGAATAAATGTCAACTTTGCTCTCATTGCCAGGGCAAAAGTCGGACCCAACGATCATGCCCAAGTTAGCTCTTCCACCACCACTGGGGGGGTCCAACTGTTCTAGGTACCATTCTAAATTATCTTGAACAGAACAGGTGAAAAAATAAGAGATATGGTAAGAACTTACCTTTGTTATATCTATTTCTACGAAGTCCATAGGGTTCCACAGGATACCTTGGGGTATAGGTGATGACGTCAGTCTTCAGGCACCACAGAGTTAAAGTTTTCAGCCTCCTAGGATGCATCTGGGTCCCTCTCCTATACCCCGCCCCCGGGCCAAGGCATCTCAGTTACGTCACAAGCCATAGGAGGAGGAGAAGAAAGAGAGAAGAAAGATCTGGACACTCACGAAAATCACAATCGCACCATAGGGAGACGGAAAAACCGGAGACCAGAATAAAGCCCATCTGCAGTACAGGTGCGACAGGGCGGGAGTCCTGTGGAACCCTATGGACTTCGTAGAAATAGAGATAACAAAGGTAAGTTCTTACCATATCTCTTATTTTCTACTGCAGGGTCCATAGGGTATCCACAGGACACCTTGGGGATGTCCCAAAGCAGTATCCTTCAAGGGTGGGGACGCTCCTGTGCGGAGAGGAGAATCCACCGCCCGAAGCATCCTGAGAGGCAAAGGTGTCAAAAGCGTAATACCTCACAAAGGTATGAACAGAAGACCACGTAGCAGCCTTGCAGATCTGAACTGCAGAGGCACCACGTCTAGCTGCCCATGAAGGACCCACAGACCTAGTGGAATGAGCCCTCACAGAGAAGGGAACTGAAAGACCTTCATGAAGATAAGCTTCTGAAATTGCCATACGAATCCAGCCTGCCAAAGTCTGCTTTGAAGCAGGCCAACCTTTTTTACGGAAGCCATAGAGGAGAACAAGGCGTCCGACTTCCTAAACGAAGAAGTGCGGTGCACATAAACCTTTAAGGCCCGCACAACATACAAAGTGGCTTCACCCACTGAAAGTCCAGGTGAATTGAAAGCTGGCACAACAAATTTCTTCATTGATGTGAAAACAGGATACCACTTTGGGAAGGAATCCCGGACGAGTGCGAAGCACCGCCCTATTCCTATGAAAATTCTGAAAAGGGGGTCTACAAGAGAGAACCCTTAAATCCGAAACCCTTCTGGCCGAGGCAATGGCCAGAAGGAATATGGTTTTAGCTGTAAGCCATTTAAAGTCCACTGAGTCCAGTGGTTTAAACGGCGGTCCCTGGAGAACTCTCAGGACCACAGCCCAATTCCAATGCGCCACCGGTGGAACAAAAGGTGGCTGAATGCGAAGAACACCTCGCATAAAGGTGTGCACATCAGAGAGCGCAGTAATCCCACGATGAAACCAGACTGACAGGGCAGACACCTGCACTTTCAGAGAAGCCAGGCGAAGCCCATGATCCAGTCCATCCTGTAGGAAAGCCAACACCCTAGACAGGCGGAACCCTCTAGGTCTACACCACCGGAAGAAAAGTATGCCACACACGATGGTAGATTCTTGCCGAGGAAGGTTTACGAACTCTTAGCATGGTTTGCACCACAGAGCCAGAAAACCCCCTGGACCTTAGCATGACCGTTTCAACAGCCATGCCGAGTCAGGTCCGGGTGAAGACAAGGACCCTGTGACAGCAGATCCGGTCGTAATGGTAACCTCAGAGGAACGTCTACTGACAGACTCTGGAGGTCGGACGGGCCACTCGGGAGCTATCAACAGTAGCGTACCTCCTTCTCGTTTTGAATTTCCGTATTACCCGCGGAAGAAGGTAAAATGGAGGGAAAAGGTAGGCAAACTGGAACGTCTACTGGACGGACAGGGCATACACCAGAGACGCCTTTTTGTCTCTTGTTCGAGACCCGTACACCGGCAACTTGTTGTTGTGCCGGGACGCTATGAGGTCTATCTCTGGAAGACCCCACTTGTCCACCAGACTCTGAAAGACGTCCTGGTGTAAAGACCACTCTCCCGGATGCACGTCCTGCCTGCTGAGAAAATCCGCATCCCAGTTGAGGACTCCCGGGATGAACACTGCTGAAATTGCTGGGAGATTGCGCTCCGCCCAGACCAGAATACGGGACACTTCTGCGAGTGCTGCCCGACTGCGGGTTCCTCCTTGCTGGTTTAAATAGGCCGTGGTGGCGTTGTCCGACTGGACGTGCACAGGGTGACCCTGGAAAACCGGCTGTGCCAGCTTGAGAGCACTTAACACCGCATGGAGCTCCAAAATGTTTATTGGAAGCTCCGCTTCCGCCCGAGTCCACCTGCCCTGAAACAAGTGTGGACCCACGACAGCTCCCCAGCCCCGGAGACTGGCGTCCGTTGTTAACAGGACCCAGTTCGCCACCCAGAACGGGTGACCCTTGTTGAGGGTCGTCTGCAACCACCAGGTTAGAGACAGGCGAACGTCCGGAGTGAGCCCCATCGTCTGGGACTTGAGACACTGAGACAATCCATTCCATCTGGACAGGATCAATAGCAGCAGAGGTCTGGAGTGAAATTGGGCGTATTCCACCATGTCGAATACCGACACCATTGAGCCCAATAACCTCATTGCCGAGTGTAGTGACACTCGACGACACTGCAGACAACTGCGCACCCTCAACTACAAAGTAAGGATCTTTTCCTCCGAGACAAAGAGTCCAATAAGGCCCCGAGGTGCAGGATCCTCTGAGACGGGGTGAGAGTGGACCTCTGCCAGTTTATCAACCAGCTGGGACGTTGCAGTACTGCAATCGTCAGATCCATCTGGTGTAAAAGAGCTCTGGAGACCCCGCTATCAACAGGAGGTCGTCCAGATAAGGCAACAGTCGGACTCCCTGCGTCCGCAGGAGAGCCGCCATGACCTTGGTGAATACCCGTGGAGCAGGCACCAGGCCAAAAGGCAGCACCCGGAACTGGAAATGTTTGTTGCCGATTGCCAATCTGAGGAACTGCTGATGGCGCAAAAGAATAGGGACATGCAGGTAAGTGTCCTGGATGTCCAATGACACCATGTAGTCCCCAGGTTCCAGTGCCAGAATAATGGACAGCAGGGTCTCCATCCGAAACAGAGGCACCCTCAAGGACTGTTTGAGGGACTTTAGGTTTAGTATCGGACGGCAAGACCCATTGGGTTTCTGCACCAAAAATAGATTGGAATAGAAACCCAGGCCCCTCTGGGAAATTGGGACATGCACTAAAACTCCGGCCTGGAGCATAGTGTGCAAAACCTTCCGCAGTTCCGAGGCTTTGCTCCGGTCTAGCGGAAGGCAGGTGGTAAAGAACCGGGATGTAGGCCTGTACCGAAAGGAGAGGGCATACCCGTGAGAGACCACCTCCTGAACCCAAGTGTCTGTCGTAGTCCTCGACCAGCACTGGGCGAACCGAAGCAGGCGGCCCCCCACTTTGGGATCCCCCAAAGGGAGGCCCGGACCGTCAGGCCGCAGGTTTGTTATCTGACCTAGGAGCCGGACGTCTGGTACTCCAGACCTGTTTCTTGGGCTTGGACAATTTCTTGGTCCCAGCCTGCCGTGGAAAGGACTGTGCTTTAGGCCTACCTTGGGCCCTGTGAGGCCGAAAGGACGACCCACCAGCACTAGAAGGAATCGTAGCAGACGGAAGACATGCAGATTTTGCTGCTGCCAACGTAGCTACTATTTTGTCCAGATCTGGACCAAAAAGTACCTGTCCATTGAAAGGCAGACCTTCTAATCCCTTTTTGGAATTCGCGTCCGCTTTCCAAGAACGCAACCATAAGGTGCGACGAGCAGCCACGGCTGCAGAGGAGATCCTAGAGGTGAGCATACAAATATCTAAGGCCGCTTCATTAATGTAAGTGGCCGAGTCTCGGAGATTGCCCACCAACTCGGTCTGTTCAGCCGAACAGTCAGAGTCCAAAGACGCCTCCAAATTTTCCGCCCAGCGCTCCATAGCTCTGGCTACCCAACACACGGCCATAGCCGGTCTGGATGCTTCCCTGCAAGGGAATAAACGGATCTGAGGCAGATCTCCACCTTGCGGTCAGTAACATCCTTCAAGGATTACATCGAAGGCATAGGCAACGTGGCACTTTTGACTAGGCGTTTGATATGTGAATCCACTTGCGTAGGGGATTCCCACTTAGAAAAATAATTGACCGCAAACGGATAAGCCACAGCTAAGCGCCTCTGGGGCTGAAACAGTTTACCTGGATTTTTCCACGCCTCCTCTAAATGATCCACTAATTGATCAGAAAGAGGGAACACCGTAGCCTCACCCTTAATAAGGCATATTTGAATGTGGCCACCGAAGGATCAATATCAATAACTAAAGCCGTGCGGACCGCACGAATAAGACCAGGGATATGCACCTTGGACTTAGCGTCCGGCTCTTTGGTACGGAGAGGTTCCTGGTCAGATAGATCCAGAATCTCCCAAACATCGGACGTCTCATAGTCATCTCCATAAGGAGCAGATAAAGATGCCACCGGCCGTTTATGAGGCCGCAACACAGACTCCCCCTGTAAAACATCGGACAAACGCAGACCGATGTAGTTAGAGTATTAACCCACGCAGGCTCCGGAGAAACCTGGGAAGGGACAGGGAGACTGTGGGGTACCATCAATTGTCTCGGGAACTCCCGCATGGGTGACGACACCACTGACTGCTGGGACAAACCCGTCTGGGTAAACGCAGGTGGCGGAGCTAGCTGGCCCACAAGGGTTGTAAGCGCCTTAGCGAAACAAGCCCAGGGAGGTTCCTGTACCGGGACCGTGACCATAATCGGCCGTGACAGTGTCAGGCACTGGGACATAACCCCTCCGCATTACCCTCCCCCTCCGCTATTGGTACCTTACATTTAGTACACATGAGCTGGAGAGGAAAATCAGTCTCTGACATGATGGTAAGTATGTGACACTCACACCTATACGTATTTGTATAGTGTGAATAACACCCTGCACACCGCGCACCGTAAGGGCTTTGAGCAGAGCAAGATCAGGGACAGTAATATGGCTGACAGTAGAAAGTGAAAGTACAGACAGCAGGCTAGCAGATTAGTCACATACAATGCAGAAGAAACAAATCCCTGCGCTATTAGCACTGATTCTCAACTACTCAGACCCTCAGGCTGGTAGAACTCAGCGCTGCATACACTGACCTGTGACAAACAGAGGAGAGGTATGCTGGGGGACCCAGACCGCAATGCCACTGCTCATAGGCTTCCAGCAGCGTTCACCATGCTTCAAAGATGGCCACCGAGGAGCAGAGAATGAAGGAGGCCGGCCTGGGGGAGGAGCGCTGACACACTATGGCCAATCAGGCAGAGCAGAGAGGCTGTGTGCAGCACGGGAGGCGCCGGCTGTGAGACAGGGAAAGCGCGCTCCCCTGGCATGCATTTAACCCCTGGGACGCCGCAGCGCATGCCGCTCAGCAGCAGCCCGCTGTCCCAAGGGATCGTGGAAGCGCAGGTTGGTCGCCTGGCTCCACGCTGCAGCCAGTCCCCAGGGAGCCCCCTGCCTGGGGACTCAGGACCATGTGACCAGCGGGGACCCACCGCGGGACCCCGCTGCTTACCTGCTATCCCCTGGGATCCGGCCATGGTCCAAGACATCTGGGGGCACCGCTAGCCGTGACCCCAGATGTCTACCAGCATCCCCGGATCAGTACCGGCGTTCTGGTACCGGCGGGGTGTAGGGGAGACAGCATGGACGTCAGTACTGACTGTCCATGCTGTACTTCCAGATGTGCAGCCAGTGCTGCCTTTAAAACAAACTTCAGGGGCTCTTCATAGCCCCCCTCTGCACAGTGCCTCCGACTCAGAGTCAGGCGCCGACGAAACTGAGATGCCTTGGCCCGGGGGCGGGGTATAGGAGAGGGACCCAGATGCATCCTAGCAGGCTGAAAACTTTAACTCTGTGGTGCCTGAAGACTGACGTCATCACCTATACCCAAAGGTATCCTGTGGATACCCTATGGACCCTGCAGTAGAAATAAACCGTGCTCCCTCCTCCAGCTTTGCCCTGGCACAGTTTCCCCACCACATAACAGAAGCTTTCAAATGATAATTCTAGCTGGCTTTTTATTCCTGAGCAAGCCCCGGACTGATCAAACTTTTTTTCTTTCCTAAACACACTCTCTTTAGGGACAAATGGGCTGCTCCTTGCTTTTGCTCCGCTTCTAGCTGCCTTTTCTTACCTCCGATAGTGGCGACCATCTTTGGAAATAGGGACCACAAACTTGTGACCTGCTCCCAAACATGATCCCCATAGGTATCCCTGGAGAGCAAGCCCCACCCCCAAAACCTGGACACTCATCTGAAAGCAGCACTAACCAAAATGGAGTACTTACCAGCAATTCTATCCCAACAGGGGACCCTTCTCAGTAAACACCACCAACGCCTTTTTTCAGAGGACAGGGTGAAATATAGCTGCACCAACAGATAGCTCCACTATTGCTGCAAATAAAAAAATACTATACAAAAAACAGAGCTGTCTAGACAGCTTGAAACCCCTACTCAACTCCTTTGGACATTTAACCAAAATTAAAGTAGGGACTACAAGGGGAGAAGCTTTAAGCAATTAACCTAGCGTTCCCGCTAGACTGTTTTAGCGGGGCGCGGCACCCTGCCCTCCTTCTGGAGGGCAAAAAGCACCCTGCCCTCCAGGAGGAGGGCAAAAAGCGCCCTGCCCTCACAGCCTGCGGGTGCCGTTCTCACCCGCGGGACGCAGTATCCCTCGGGTGGAGAAACATGCGGTGTCCCAGTCACCGCCGGAGATGCGTCCGGCATCTATTCTCCCTTTCTGCAGCGCTTGGGGGCCGCCCGGCCTGTCCGTAAGCGCCGGGCACGCCCCCAAGTATGACGAAAAGGGGACGCGTCTTATAGACATGCCCACTTTTCATGACCACGCCCCCTTTTCGGGCGCCCACATAAGGTTGCCCTCTCTAGCTCCGGCGCCCTGCCTGCCGCCGGAGCTAGAGTGAACACTATAACCTTTTATGTGCCCAGCTACTACACCCTCAACACAATCCCATGGTAGCAGTTCCCCCAGAGTTAATGAAAAAAAAATACAAAATTTCGCCATGATGACCCCAAACGTATACTTTGTAGGAACCTGTGCGAATCTCAGCATCAGGTTTGCTAGCATTGCACCTTTTCAAAATACAGTTAAAAGATGGTGGAACGGCAGCCACCAGAGATATCGTAGACAAGTGGCAAAAATGATTGCAATAGAGTATAACTTCCATCAGCCAGAGTGCATGCACCCTATAGCAGTGCTAAACACAATGTGTCCCTTCCCTGTGACATCACAATGTTGCTTGTTGCCTGGTGAAGTCTAAATAATGAGTAGGTTGGTCAAATATTTCGAAGTCTTCACATTAGTGTCTGCTAACAGGGCAACCGAACAATAATACTCCAAATGTAGTCAGGCATTCATGGACGTGACAAAATAAAGTTCACAAGTACAGTGTTGTATTAGATTATATGTATGCTTGAGCGCAAGAGATTTAATGTAAGCCACTTGTATAAAAATGTACATACAAGTTGAGTCTCCCATATCCAAAATGCTTGGGACCAGGGGTATTTTGGATAACGGAATATTACGTATTTTGGAATATTTGCATACCATAATGAAATGTTTTGGAACTGGGACCCAAATATACACACAGAATGCTTTTATGTGTTATATACACCTTATACAGACACAGCCTGAAGGTAATTTATACAATATTTGCAATAATTGTGGCTCAAGCAAAGTTTGTATACAGAAATTAATGTTTCATATACACCTTATACACACAGCCTGAAGGTAATGTTATACAATATTTTTAATAATTGTGTGCCTTAGACAAAGTTTGTGTACAGAAATTAAATGAATTTATGTTTTATATAACCTTATACACATAACCTAATTTTATACAATATTTGCAATAATTTTGTGGCTCAAACAAAGTTTTTGTACATACATGAAATGAAATTAATTTTTGTTTCTTATACACACAGCCTGAATGTAATTTTATACAATATTTTTAATAGTTGTGTGCCTTAGACAAAGTTTGTGTATATTGATCCATCATGCCCAAAAAATTCCGTATTTCGGAATATTTGTATATAGGAGACTCAACCTGTATTTAAATTATGTAGAACTCTGTAACTACACATCAGGGGTGTATCTACCCATTGGCCAGGATGGCACTCGCCAGGGGTGCCGGCAAAGGGGGAGGGGGGCCATCCAGCTGTGCCATCCAAGGCCAGAGGGTAGAATCAGTAAGAGACTGTCCCGGGTATGCCCCTGCCTCCTACCCTGGGCAGATCTCCAGGGCCGGGAAGCCGCTGACGCTTGCCGGCATTTGCTTGCTGGACACAAACACAATTAGTGAATAAAGTTTTTGTTTTGTATTTTGACACAAGGCATGCGTGATGTCATGACGTCGCATCGCTGCGCTGAGGAGCCGGCCACAGCCAGAAGATGTGGTAAGTATGTGTGGGCAGATTAGCTCAGGCTGTCGGCATAAACTCAAGCTGCCTGAGCTGAGGTGGAGATCACCCCAAATTCTCACTGTGAGCTCATGTCAGATCAAGCTGCACCAATATTTTCTATCACTAAATTTCATATAGGTTTCTTCTTCAGAGTAATATAATATAATATAATATATATACACACACACATATACTATATTGTTACTGTTTTTCATTTTAATATTGTAGATCTAACCATATACTTGCCTCATACTTCCTTGATTTATTTTACTGTGAGTCATCTATAATTTTTTATGGTTGTTGGGATTTTAAATATTTCATTACAGATTTTAATATTCTGTAGGATTTCCTCATTCCACCTAAGTACCCAAATCTATGTTCTAAGGTGCTGTAATACTGCAGTTTAACAATGCATGATGCTGTAGATGTGCAATAATAAAATAGACTTTTTTTCTGAGTCCCCATATAGTTATAAATGTCTGTTGCCAGATATTCATATTCATGTACTTCACTGTGTTCCATGTTTCACTGTGAAAGTATTCAACGGCTACTACGGTGACAGGAAATATTCCTATATATCAGGATCACCTCTTACAGCAACCGGTTGTAAATAAGGTGATACAGCATGTGTTGAAAAAGTACAATTCTACTTTGGCAAACCCTTTAAGGTCATAAATGAGATCTGAATTACAGCGTGAATGGTATGCTTATTGGATCAACGATATTGGAATTATGAGCATTTTTTGTGTGATGTATCTGAAATAATTAGGGCATTACAATGCAGGCAAACAGTCCTGAACTTAGTTTTAAGATACAAACAGGGGGGCGGTGGGGGTGTTATCTGGCTGGCGAGACAGATGGGGGGGGCTGGTTGGCGAGACAGACAGGGGGGGGGGCTGGCTGGCGAGACAGACAGGGGGAGGGGGGCTGGCAAGATTTATTCTTTGTATTATGACATAAGTTATCATGTGACCGCTTAAGCACAATGCAGGGAGGTCAGGCAGCATAATTACAATCTGTCTGGAACAAGTGACTAAAGGTGTACCTGCAGATAGCAGGAGCTAGTACAGTGCCGATAATCACCAACTATGCAGAGCCAGGAACTAGCACTGTCTTTGTTTACCAATTGCCAAGAAGCAGCTCCTGGCACTTACAAACTGCTGGCAACTGGGACTTTGTCAGTGATCATCAACTACATGAAGCCAGTAAATGGCATAGAACCTGTATCCACTACAAGAGAAGGACTGGAACAGGGGCTCTACGCATGATCAACATGTCCCGATCCACAGCTACAATTGTTATCTTACTACTTTACGATTCTGGTTATTTCCCCAAGTCTTAGATATGAAGCTCATTTGGGCAGATTCATATATAAACTTCTGTTCAATGGCACTGTATTTATTTTATTTCTAGGGTGTCACAAGGTATCCCAAACAATACAGTGATAAGAACAGTTGCATAAAACTTTATGAATAAAATATAATACTTTGCAATGTATTATACAAAAATACCTGTAATTCTTCATCTGTAAGGTTTTCACCCAATTCCTTGGCAACCCTTTTCAGGTTTTTGAAAGAAATTTTTCCTGTACCATCGTCATCAAATAATCGGAAAGCCTTCATTATTTCTTCCTTGGAATCCTTTTCACTCTTAGAACAATAAAAATAATGTTATGAAGTAAGACATTTTATGTGATGTTTCAGAGGGAGGTATAAGTGCCTGCTTACCATCTTGTGTGTCATTAGAGACAGAAAATCTTCAAAGTCAATGGTGCCAGAACCATCTTTATCAATGTCCGATATCATCTTCTTCATCTCTTCCTTCTTTGGCTCAAAACCCAAGGCACGCATGGCAACCTAAATGGGGACAAATAAACTGTCCAAACATAGAAATTCAACATATTTCATTCTCAACATTTTTGACATCTACTCAACCATTGGAGCAGATGGAGAGCACCATGATAATTGCATGGAGCACATTCTTAATTGCTTCTACAAACTTGGCGAGTTCATTTTGAATCAAGATTCAGGTAAGAAGGACTTATAAATAAAGGATTGGTTTCCCTTTCCATGAATGCTAATATTTATAAAAGGAGGAAGGAGCCATTTATTCCCATATATACTTTTTCTTATGCAGAGAAATGTAAGCTAACATACAAGTGTAGACAGAACATGATTCCATACCCACCTTTAGTTCCTTGACATCAATAGTCCCAGATCCATCTGTATCGAACAAATCAAAAGCTTCACGGATTTCTTGTTTCTGTTCTTCTGTTAATTCAGGTTTTGCACCAGTTTTCTTGCGTTGGACTGCCCCAAGACCAGGTTTCCTCAATACAGATGCCTGACAAGTAAATAAGAGAAGGTGATCATTAATGTGTGTGAAGAACGAAAGATCAAAATGCTGAATTAAAGGGGAAAAAAAAAAAAAAACCCTTCCTGCTTCATTTAAATATGCAAGTGCTAAATACATCCAAGTCTGCATTGGCACATATGTATCTATTCTCTTCACAGGCATACACAGTGCGTATTTATACAATTTACACTATGCAAAGTGTTCAACTCAGCATTAGGCTCTTCATATCTTTCTTTGGCACAACCACTCCTCTATGTGCTGAGGTCCCACAAGTTTTTCTCACTGTACACTCTCCTCTTGGGAAACTATAGCTGGGTACACGTTTGCCGATGTGTGTACCCAGCGATGCCCGACTGCATGATATATGGGGCGGGCGGTAGAAAGACACTGCACGATACAGTTACCGTCCGACGCCTCCATCTGGGTTGTTCCTTCGGTCCTACATCCAGGCTGATGGAACGTCCCCGTGGAAGTGTGCATGGTCACGCATAGTGGGTACACTGGCCGATGTGGACGATATGTCGGCCCGATCCGCAGGATCGGGTGACATATCGTCTAGTGTGTACCCAGCTTAAATGACTCAATCGGCCTCAAGTGCCATCCTTAACTGTGACAATACCAACATCTACCTCTCTACGTCTTTTTGGGACATCTCAATGTATCCATTGTTTTTTATGCAAATGGAACTTTGTAACTTTAATTTGAGAAGTAAATTCTCTTACCAAACAGACTTATCTTGGCATTTACCTTCTTAGAATGTATGCAGTGAACTGTTATTTACAAGATGCAAAGACTGTGGGCCTCATTTATTAACGAGTTTTATTATTCACAACAAAGATAAAACTTATTGCGTATAATAAATGGTGCTCCAGCCAATCAGCTCCCAACTGTCATCTGTTTGAAAAATGACAGCTGGGAGCTGATTGGCTGGAGCACCATTTATTATACGCAACATGTTTTATCACTCGTCGTAAAATATAAAACTCGGTGCTAAATGAGGTCCTTTATTTTAATACTACACAAACATGTGATCCAAAATAGATAATTTATCATTAACATAAGTAGGATATTTACACATCTCACTTGTGAAAGGAAAACCTGCTCAATTAATCCTAAATGTAGTAGCAAGGCTGACCATCCTCTCGCTGATTCACTTTGCAAATTGCTACACTGGCTCCCAGTGTTGTATAGTATAAAATTCTAATTACTTCTCCTCACCACCACGCCTTCATACAGCCCAAAATACTTTCGCTCTTGTACTCTTAGCTCTGACCTACACCCTGCCATAGGTAACTACCTCTCACTCACACATACAAGACTTCTATATAGTGCACTACGCACTTATGGAATTCTCTACCATGCCAAAATAATCTTTAAACACTCTGTATACTCATCTATTTAGTACAGCTTACCCTATCTACATCTATACAGCACACACACAAGTGTCCAAATCCCCACATTGAGCAACACCTGCAAGCTCCTTCATGAGCACCTCCATAGCCTTTTTTTCAGGTCAGCATTTAGTTTGTCTACTTTGTACACATCTGTTTTATGCAAAAAAAAAAAAAAAAAAAAATTCAGACTAATCAACTTATAAAATAAACATAAAATACCATAACAAGGGTTGTTTAAATAAAATTACAGATACAAGTTGGGAGCTGATTGGCTGCAGCACCATTTATCGTACACAGACACATTTATTACTAGTTTTGGTGTAAAACTCGTTAGTAAATGAGGCCCTTTATTTAGTTACACTTCTGAGAATTTAGAAAAAGGTTTACAAGGCGGAGTAGTGTCTACTTCTGCAAAATACCATGACAAATATAGAATTTTTAAAATCATGAGTTCATAAAGTCACCAGGAAGATACACATTCAGAAACAATTAGCTTCTGTTCCCCATGCAGCATAACAGCTTTTACAGGAAAACTACCAAATCATACAACAGAATGCACTGCCTATAAGAGCAGAAAGCCATATGATTGCTTTCCAATTGCCTTTTATTCCAACAACATTGGGACATAAGTCTCTGAATATATATATATATATATATATATATATATATATATATATATATCACCAATGTGATCTATGAACACAGCATGCTACCTTATCAATACACTATTACCGTAATATCTGTCCGCATCCTGAGCACAGGGTACATTGGCCGCACAGGAGGCACGAAGAGTGGTGGAGGCCGCACTGGGTGGGAAGTACTGAGAGCGGATGATGAGGATCCCATACTGCCTTATACTGCCTGATAGAGCAGGGATGCTCTGTGCTTGTTATATCTCCCTTCCCCAGAGGGTATTCGTACATCTTGGTAACATCAGTGACACAGTGTTACTGTATTTAGCTACCAACACTGGGAAGGACCATGCACTAGTCAGTATTGAAGAAGATGGTTTATCTGGGAACTCTCAATTACCTTATGAGTTTATGCAGGTGGCCTTTGGTAACTTTGTATTTAGAACTCTCACTGTCATTTTTCAAACAGCCCCTGAGATGACAGTTAGGAGCTGATTGGCTGGTACCTTATCACTCTGTAGCCTCACATTGCTTAGTAAATAGACCCCTAAAGCAGAAATACTTGCTCCCCAGTGACATCAGCAGCCATTAGCCACCTTTTTATAAAGTACTGAGCAGTCACCTACAGGTTAGCAATGTTACAAATTATCATATTGTTTATTCAACGTAACCGGGTAACAGGGGAATCCCCGAACATGACAGACACCGGGCATGTGCATATGTGCATGATAATACAATGTAGCCGCCATTAAAACATACCATGTCCCTGTGTACGGCCAGACGCACCTAGCCCCAGTCCTCTTCCTCTGTGCAGCGAGTACAGGGACAGTCTGTTACCGGGTAACGGATCTCAAAACCACCAACACACGCTCACCCCTCCTTCTGCTGCTGCTGCTGCTGCTGCTGCTGCTGGGAGCCGCCTCCGATCCCTGCCCCCGCCCCGTGTGTGTCAGGGAGCCTCTGCTCAGTGTGCTCACCCCCAGCTATAGCGACCCCTGGGCGGCGGCAGTAGCTTTACAATGGGCGCCCGCGCTGCTACCCGCCATTCCCGGCGAGGCGCCAGAAGATGGTAACATAGACGCTAATTAGGACGTCTCCATGGTAACGCTCCCCCTACCTGCAGCACAGAGACCAAGTGACTCCGCCCCCCCTGTGTAAACCCAGTCCCAGCACAAAGCGGCAGTAAATGGCAGACTCCTCCCCCGCACTCTGTAAGTACGTTGTGCTCTGTATACACTCTGCTCACGCACTGCTTTAATATACACACACTGTATAATATGTTCACTGTGTATATACGTCTGTACACAGGGGCTGCGCCGATCAGCGCGGGAGGTTTGGAGGGAGAGGGGCCGCTGTGGTCAGACAGGTCAGTGCCCAGTGATAGCACTCAGTCCCAGGCTGCCAGCTATCTCTAATCTGCTGGATGTTATACCAGGTCACCATAATCGGTATATATCACATACGCAGAACTGTATAAGAAGGAGGATCTAACGTCCCAGAGAGAAGTTGTTGTTTTTTTATAGTGTGCTGATGCAGCATTTGCTAATCCTGGTCTATGTCAGGTTTCATGCATCAGAGAACAAAACGCAGAACCGGGTACCAGTGTCAGATCCAGCAGGGATCACCCCCCCTTACCACACAAAGCCCTAGCCCCATTCCACCTACTGATCCTGTAGGCGGCAGAGGCAGTGGCAGATTTAAACTTTACTTTTAGCGGGGGAGCAGTTTAAGAATTTGTATTGACTCCCCCTTTCTACTCATTGCTCCTCCAACTCAGTCCTGTCCCCCAAAGTGAGTTTCCGTGGTGCCTGAAATTATAATACACAAAGAGCATAATTCAAATGTTTTTTGGGCGCCGATATTTGCATATCGCCCGTCACTTTAGACAGGGGAATATGCAAATGTTTGTTCTGACGCCGGACTCCCATTATTTTTGGTGATTATCAGGAGGGAGTGAGCAGAAATAATAAGCGCCTGTGGCATGCGTGTTTGGAATTGGAATTGCTGCGCAGGGTGCTCAAAAAACATTTTAATTGTCCCAAACTCATTTGCAGATTTTAGACTTATTTCAACAGTTTTGATCTACCAGTGGGAACTCTGGCAACCCAAGTAAAGGCCCCCATACATCAATTGATTGCAGCAATCGTGCAATTTGCAATCGATTGTGTATAAAAATCTTTCCTTTTTCAGTCGATTGCAAATTGTACGATTGCTACAATCAATTGCTGATGCATGGGGGGCCTTAAGCTTGACCTGAGGACTACTGCAACATTAATTGACACAGAAAACATGATTGTACACTATTGCTAAGTTTCTGGACATTGCTGATTTCCTCTACTCAGATACCAGTACTGCCAGCCTAACAATAACTCTGTAATACATATTACAAACTGCATATACAAGCTAAGATATGTCACATGAGTCCCATACAACACACAGCCCCGTGATCCCCAAAACACAGCGACAGCCCATATAGTTATCCGTGCAGTACATTGTGTCACATAAAGTATAGACATCGCGCTCATTTCCAGCAAATGCCACACTAAAGGATCCCACCTTCCCCTCACATACATACACACATATACAGACACATGCAATTAATTAGACTGGTAATTAAAAAAAAACTCTTAAACATCACAATTCAGTTACAAAGCCCTCTCACTGATTTCTTGTACAGTCAGTTAAACCAGAGTCCGTCTGCAGATTTGAACTCCCCCACTCCCTTGGATCAACCACTCGATGGTCCTACCTGATGGCGGAGGGTCCCTCCCTCTTCAAGTTCTAAGTGGTTTGCAATGTGTACCACTCAGTCCCAGCCTGTGCTGACAGCTGACTCGTCTCAGCAGCCCACCCCTAACTGAATATTACATCTGTAATACTGTACCTGGCAATCCAGCCCAAACATCTATGTACATCGTAGCCACTCGCACATTTAAGGCAGGTCTGACCATACCACTAAATTGCTAACATCCCCGCAGGCAGTGAGAGCTCGAGCTGTGTATGCCATCGCAGTGGCTAATTTATGCATGCCCATGCAATGGCGTTCAAACGCACTGGCACGCCTGCGTTTCTTCGACCACCCCCCCCAGTCACCACACCCAAACGGTACTTCCTGGCAATCTCACCGCGATGGATCTGCATAGTCACCGATCGCAGACCCGATCGCAGTGGTGCCTTTGCACACTGCGATGCATATGCAGTGAGAAACAATCATTAGTCTGCGTACGCTTTAGCAGTTGCGATCCTTGCTGAATCAGGCCCAGTGTACCCAGCGATGATGCAGTGTAAAGTTACAATACATCGTGTGTACCAGCAACGTGTCCTTCATTTCATGAGACATACAATATATTGTTCCGATCCGCGTCAGAGTAATATATCGTACAGTATATCGTATAGTGCAGTGATTTCCAAACTGTGCACCGCGGCTCCCTGTGTAAGATATTTTTTTCTTGCACGGGCGGGGAAGGGGTTGGCAGTGCAGGGAGGTGGGGGGGTTGTGATGAGCGGAGGGAGCGGTGTCACTGTAAAGCAGGCATGGGGAACCTTTTTTCTGCCGAGGGCCATTTTGATATATATAAAATTATTAGCGGGCCTGGTGGAGACCACGCCCCCTCTGAGTGACATCACATGGAGGCAGGGCCACAATCGCCAGTGATTACAGCAATGCCCTGAGGCAGTGAATCCTGAGGCTGCCTGCTGCTGATTGGTTACCCCTGGATGGTAGTTGTTATCAAATAAACTTTTTTGTTTAATTTAAATACATTTTAAAATAAATCACGGATTAACTTTGGGGTTGGGTTGGGTGCCTATTCATGCACTACTGGCAAAAGGAACCCCATTATAATAATCTCCAAAATACAGTAGAAACCAGCCCAGCTGTCTTACTTTGGTTGAAAATTTGGGGTGTAGGCACACAGCTAATTTCATAATTATTATTATTTTCCTTTTTAAATATATTATATTTAAAAGAAAGAAAATAATAATAATTAGAATTGAATGTAAGCTCTCACAAGCAGGGCCCTCTTCCCTCATGTTCTTCTCCTTCACCTTCTTATACTATCATTTACTCCTAACTCCTTACAACAGCACCTAGCACTTGGTTGCTGGCGCCCTTATGCTTATTTATTTGTTATGATCGCTAATGCAGAAAATGCTTATAAACCGTGTCCTGCATTGTTTTGTACTGTTAATACCTGTATTCCTGTGTGCTCATTTGTTTATGTACTTTGTAAGGCACTGCGGAATCCTTGTGGCACCATATAAATAAAGTAGTGTTCCTGCACAGCATCTATTCATAGTGAGGGGAGAGCTTGGGAGCAGTGCAGCATGTCTGTATGTGCTGGGCTCACCCCCAAGAGTGATGAAAATATACTCCCCCCTTTTATCGTGGCCACGCCTCCTTTTTGGGTGCACACCGCAGCGTGAGTGCCCTTTCTATGGTCTGGCGCCCTGCCCTACGCCAGACATAGAATGAACGCCATAAAGGATAATAATAATATATATAAGTAAAGTAACAAGACCTCTCACGTATGTAATGTTCTCTATTTCATTGTAATTTCCCACCAGGCCAGATTAGGTAGACCACTGCTATCACTCACGCCCATTAGACTGCGGCCCATGTCAGTCATATTATCCCAACATCAGCTGTAAAATGACAGGGCTGGTGGAATATTTCTGCGTCTAAAGGGCACATCAGCAGCTGAAGTTCATTGCCAACTTGTCAAGGTGTACGGTGGTTAATGTCATGTCACGGAAACATGTTTGTGTTTGGTGCACTGCCTCTTTGTCGTCTGTAGTGGGCGTGCTTGGCCGGCTGGATCGCTGCTCATCATGAACATCTGTCCTACCGTTATCAAAGCCAGTGCTTAATCTGATCACACTACACACTTCAATGTTTTACCATGTTTCCGCCAGCCCTGCCATAGGTCATTTTAATTTTGTCGTCTATGCTATTAATGACATCTATCTGAGGGCCTGATTCAGCAAGGATCGCTATTCTGTTTATACGCACATAACGCAGTTGCTAATATTAGCGGTGATATGCAAATTTTGCATTCGCATTGTGATCGCAGCCTAACATAAGGACACCCACTTCCCCTCACATCCGTATACTTTGGCAACATAGGGAAATAATCAGTAATATCGGACCCATACGCACATTAAGGCAGGTCAGACCTCACCTAGGAATTGCTAACTTCAGCGCACGCTATGAAGCCTCAGGCTGCGTATGGTATCGCAGTGGCTAATTTATGCACGCCCATACAATGCCGTTGAAAGGCACTGGCATGCCTGTGTTTTGCCTCCCAATCACCACACACAAACGGCACTTCCTGTCAATCACTCTGCGATGGGTATGCATCGCCATTGCGACCGCAGTTCCGATTGTAGCGTCTGGTTTGCACACTGCGATGCATGCGCAGTGCAAAATAATCGTCCGACTGCGTGCGTATTAGCAACTACGATCCTTGAATCAGGCCCTGAGTCACAAATTCACACCTGTCTCAAGCCCAAAATAATAGAATGTCATCTATATAGCGGGTATAGAATAATCATTTCTCAGAAAACGCAGGTTGTGTAAAAACAATATCTGTTCAATTTCAATCATATAAGCCGGAGCTACATTGGAGCCCATGGCGCAGCCATGTAGCTGAAGATACAGTAATGGGCTTCTTCAAAATACAGTAAAGTTCTGTGTTATTTGATGTAATATGCAATTTAGGTGTATATAAAATGCACTTTTGATTAGATGCATCATAACTGCTCAGCTGCCTTTAGCATAGATACCACATAGTTATTTCAAAGTTTCTGTTTTTTATTTAATATAATTGTGTTTGATAAATGTAGCGTTAGCGCCATTAGCAAAATATTATATTTACTAAGTGCGTCCTTAATATTATTAAGTAGTTTAAGCAGGCTGCTGTAGTATGTACATTCCCCTTGTGTGCCTGTGTAATGGTTACAAAAGTTTATTGAAGGTTGCTTTGGTGATGGGATGCACTTTTCATTATCAGAGCCTGCATATATCACCTGACCTGAAGGAGGCGTTTACCGTCTTCGCGCACACCAGCGGAAGAGGAGGGGTGTCGACCCGGCGGCTTTTGCTTATGGGTGAACTGCTTTAAAAGGTAACAGTGTTTTTCTGTATTTACAGAATGTTCTGAATGTTGGGCTTTATTGGATTGGCTTTTATGCTGTATTAGAAATCCATGAAAGTTTAGATGGCAATTTTACGACACCACTAGGACGAAAATCACAGTCTTGCCGAAACCTGGTAAGGATCCCCAATTGGTCACCAATTATCGCCCAATCTCTCTGTTAAACGCAGACCTAAAACTTTTTGCTGAAAATCTTGTGATCAGGCTGAACCCCATCCTTCCCTCACTCATCCACCTCGACCAGGTGGGCTTCGTACCGTCCCGTCAAGCTCTGGATAACATCAGACGCACGCTTGTCTTAATCCACCATATTAATACGATTAAACTCCCCTCCTTACTCGTGGCTCTAGATGCAGAAAAGGTCTTTGACAGGGTCTCTTGGCTATTTATGTGCGCCACCCTTCACCACTTCGGCTTTGAAGGCAAATTTCTACAAGCTGTACAGGCCCTCTACTATAATCCCTCTACGTCAGTTCTAGCAGGGGGCCTCCTCTCTGACTCTTTTAATATCCCGAATGGGACCAGGCAAGGGTGCTGACCCTCTCCGCTCATCTTCGCATTAATTATTGAGCCCCTTGGATCCTGTAGGATCTGGGTCAATCTGGATATTACTGGCATCTCTGTTGGAGACTCTAATTATAAAATATCCCTTTTTGCTGATGACATTCTCCTCTGTCCAGTCCCCTGATCTCTCTTCCAAATCTATTTCAGGAACTGTCAATTTACGGGCACCTCTCTGGCTATAAAGTAAACCATGACAAATCCAAAGCGCTGCCTTTGCACATCCCAAACTCAACTATTGCTCTTTTGTAACTCAATTTCATTTTCACCTGGCGTAAGGACTCTTTGAAATACCTTGGCATTCACCTGACTAAGTCCTATGATAGCTTAAATAAAGGCAATTTTCCACCCCTTTTCAGGTCTATTGAGCAAGACATAGCCAGATGGCACAAATATTTAATCTCCTGGATTGGCCGCATAAACTCATTTAAGTTGAATGTTCTCCCCAAACTGTTGTACCTTTTCCAAACCCTTCCTGTTGCAGTCCCTGCTCGGGTGCTTGCCTCCCTACAAACCTCCTTTGGCATATTCATTTGGAATGGACGGAGACCACGCTTGCGTAGGGCAATTCTCTTCAAGAGTTCTCTTGACGGGGGTTTGGGCCTGCCATCTATCTCCAAATACTGTCAGGCAGTCCGTCTTAGCCAGTTGGTGGCCTGGCATTCTCCCGGGGGATCCAAGCGCTGGGTGGACCTGGAGGGGAGTTGGGAGGAGTGGATTCTAAGTCATACCAACCCTGGCTTCTCCGTAAACATAGAACTCCATCTGCCCTATCAGTTACTTTGGTAGCTCTTACCTTGTCTGTTTGGGATTCCCTTTCCACAAAGTTTAAACTATACACCTATCCCTGCCCCCAAACATCCTTGTGGCAACGTCTCTCATTTCTTCTGGGTCAATTCCATCACATGGCTTCCACTTGGACAGCAGCTGGTATTACTCACTTTCTGCAGTTTTGCTCCTGCCAGGTGAGGCATTCCTTACCCACCTCTTGCTTCTTTCAGTACCTTCAAATCTGAAGCTTTGTAGACTCGTCCCTTTCCAACTCTGCTCCGCCCGGTGTCCCCTCCCCCCCCAAGGGAACACCTGTGTATTTACCGCCCCTTAGATAGAGGCACCATATCCGACTTGTGTCACTCCATTTTCACCCCGGAACATCCACCCCTGGCCTCCCATGAACTATTGTGGGAAGCGGACCTTGGATCCTCCTTGGGGGAGATCACTTGCGAGGCAATTCGGTATATTGTGTCAAAATGTTCCATTAGTGTTTCCATTAAGAAGACTTCATACAAGGTGTACTCTGGTTCCGGACCGCTTACACCAAATGTTTCCCAATGTCTCACAGTTGTGCTGGCGCCACTGTGGCCAGATTGGAACCTTTTTCCATTTTTGGTGGACCTGTCCAATGATTGCACCCTTTTGGACTATGGTTAAATCGCTTATATCCTCAATAGTGCCCTCACATCCTCCCCTCTCCCCAGCCTCGCTACTCATGTGTGCCCCAGTCTGTCAGTCATCTAAGCAGGTCAACAAATTGATCCTACATATTTCTTGTGCAGCTAAATACAAGATTGCTAGGGGCTGGAAGCAGCCCTCCCCACCCTCTCGCCAGTAATAAATAAACAGGATTTGGTACGTTTCCAAAGTGGAATACATAAGTAGTCTTCAGAATGGCACAGTGGTCAGATTTCATGATGTTTGGACACCTTGGTATCTCTTTCAAAATGTTCCCCTCCCTGGTCTGGCATAGTGGCTAGCCCCATCAACCTGTTTTTCTTTTTCTTTTCTTTACATATCTACATTTTGTTGCTCTCACCCATCTCATCTCCAGCCTCTTTGCCCTTCTCCCCTTCCCCATTCTTCCTGGCTCGCATCTATGCTCATTTCCTTCTCTCTATTTGGACAAGTTATATTTTTATATGTGTAACCATACATGTACACATATATTTGCAAATGTGTCTCCAATGCTTTATGTTTGAATGGTTTATGTTGGCTACATATAGCCTTTTTTTGTTTTTGTGGCTGATTTGTTGTTTTTGTTTCTGTTGCTCCTACTTATGTGGACTCATCTGTGAAAAAAGAAAAAACATCTAAAAGGTGCGTACACACTGTGCGATTAGGAAAGACTGTACGATTACAACATCGTAGTCATACAGTCGTTCCTGTTCCCCTGTAGTGCCTACACTGAACGATTTGTCGTTCAGTGCAGACACCCTCCCTCATCCCTGGACAAGGCCAATCTGTCATTATCGGCATATTGACCGGCATGTTCAGGCGATGATAGATGTCGGAAAAGACCAGCGGGAGTGCGCATCGCTGGTCGTTTTCGACATTATAGTGCACAATTTGTGCACGATTAATGAACGATTACGATGTTGTAATAGTTCAAACGCTCATTAATATCGCCAAGTGTGTACACACCTTATATGTAGGGATTGATCTATTGCAAAGGAGCAGTCTACTTGTCTTGGCTTATGACAGGTTACCACTAGGATGCCCCCTGATAGATACAGCCTCTGTTGAGTAAGCTGTGTTTTTAAATGTATTTATAGCATCTATTCCTGTGGAAGCCTTGTAATATTGACTTGAAAGCAGTGCCATGCAAGAAAAAGGCTTGGGTGTCAATATTAACCAGGAAGCACATAACAGATACTGCCAGGGTCTTGTGTAATGGGGGGGAGGAGTCTCAGAATATTGTGAATAGTCTTAAACTGGCCATTCACCGGACCAACTTTTATCCAACCATCCAACTAGTTGGTTGGAATGAAATTCGGTAATGCATGTGAGCAAATGACAATCAGCAATCAGCAATTTGCCCCCAAACAACAGAAAACACGAAAAAGGTTGTTCAGGCAAGTTGGGTAAATCTGTTTTATTTAAAATAAAACTTGTCTGAACAACAGCTTTCGGACATTTTCCAGTGTTTGGGAGCAAATGGCTGATTGTCATTTGCTCCCATGAATTACCAGATTTTCATTTAAACCAACTAGTTGGATGGTTGGAGAAAAATTGTCTGGTGTAAGGCCAGCTCCACATTATGATGGCACAATGGTATTATGACATAGCTAGTGACTTACATAGCTAGTTACTGAGGGGGTCTATTTACTAAACTTTGTTAGGAGATAAAGTGAACGGTGATAAGGTACCAGCCAATCAGCTCCTAGTCCAAGCTGCCATTTTTCAAACACAGCCTGTGACATGGCAGTTAGGATCTGATTGGCTGGTACCATCTCACCGTTCACTTTATCTCCTAACAAAGCTTACTAAATAGACCACTGAGACTTATTGGCCTGATATTGGCTGGTAATGGCCGATATTAGCAGATATTGGGAGAAGAGGACGCTAGATAGTGGCCAGCCGACTCTGGCTCAGTGGAGTGCCTTTTCCCATTCTGCTGCTGTTTTGGTAAATGCAAGTAGATGAAAACAAGCCCTGAAGGGCCAGTTACGCCGACACAGTCAGCAAAGTGCAAGATGGTATGTGAGGAGCAGAAAGGACTTATCCAGCACCTGAAGTATCTCCTCACCTGCAGCAACCAGAGGTTTGAAGGACTGACAGCGGTAACACAGTACGTAATTAACCAGTGTGAAGAGGCTCTGAGGAAATGGAAAGAACTATCTCAGGAACTTCTAAACTTGCGTGGTGATTTAGTGTCCACATCCAGTACATGTGACAAATTAGAGAAGGAGAAGACCGACTCGTTGGTTGCTTATGAAGGGATCCTTCAAAAGGTGAAGGATGAGCATTTCTCCGAGCTGTCTGACCTGGAGAAGAAACTCAAGCAGTTCTACACTGGCAAGTGTGAGAAACTACAGACCATCTGCATTAAGGAAGCAGAGACATACAAGACTGAGCTGCAGGAAAAAGTTGATGACCTCAAAACCACTCATGAAGCCTACAGATTGGCAGCAGAGACCAGTCATAAAGAGTTGATAGAAGCTGCGAAGCAAGAGTTTGAAAATTCCATTGCTGAACAGAGAAACCACCAAGAGCGAGAAAATAAAGCATCAGAAGACTCTGCTAAAGAAAAGCAGGTGGAGCTTGAGAGAAAAATAGAAGAGCTGAACAGGGAGAATGAATCCCTGAAGGACAAGCTAAAAGCTGAGGAAGAACAAAGAAAATTGTCCAAAGAGATACGGGTCCAGAAGAACCCTCAGGTGATGTACCTGGAGCAGGAGTTAGAGAGCCTGAAAGCAGTGTTAGAGATTAGGAATGGGAAATTGCACCAACAAGACAAGAACCTGATGCAAATCGAGAAGCTGGAAGAGACTTAAGGCGGGTATCCACTAATAGATATACAAACGAAAGCACGATTACAACATTGCAATCGTGCTCTCGTTTGTATATCTAGTGATGTGCCTAGACTGAACGTTCACTTGTTCAGTCTAGGCACATCCCTCATCCCCGCACATGCTGAACCTGACGAGATCGTCAGGTTGACCAGCATGTACTGGCAATGTCGGATGTCTGAAGCGACCAGCGGGCACGTGCTTCGCTGGTCGCTTCCGACCAAAACATGCGCGATTTGCAAGCGATTGCACGATAATGATGTTGTTATCGTGCAATCGCTTGGTTAAATCGCTAAGTGGATACCCCCCTTAACACAACCCTAGAGAAAAGATTGAGCACATGCCAGCAGGAAAGCGAGGATATCAAGGCTCGCATAGCGAATCACATTGCTTTATTAAGGCAGCTGTCTACAGAGCAGGAGGTTTTGCAGCGATCTCTGGAGAAAGAATCCAGAGTGAACAAACGTCTCTCAATGAAGAATGAAGAACTCCTCTGGAAAGTTGCACAATGGATCTATGCAATACTAATTAACTGTCCCCATCCTCTCCTGGTTTTCCTCTCCATCCATATATTAGATACCTGAACATCTCAAATGACTGGATTTCCCGGTTCAATTAAATGGTTCTGTAACCTACTGGAATTGAAGCTTTGTTAATGTTGCCCTTTTAGCTAAAGAGAAAACTTTATGGTAGATATTTATTTATTTATTACCAGTTATTTATAAAGCGCACACATATTCCGCAGCACTTTTACAGAGAATATTCGGCCATTCACATCAGTCCCTGCCCCAGTGGAGCTTACAATCTATATTCCCTACCACATGCACACGCACATACACACAATAGGGGTAATTTTGTTAGGAGCCAATTAACCTACCAGTATATTTTTGGAGTGTGGGAGGAAACCGGAGAACCCGGAGGAAACCCACGCAGGGTCCACACCCACGTACCAGGGAGAATATACAAACTCCACACAGTTAGGGCCGTAGTGGGTATCGAACCAACGACCTCAGTGCTGTGAGGCAGTAATGCTACCATTACACCATCTGTGCTGCCCAATATATAATATTAAATAAAAGTAGCAGGGTCCACACCCACGTACCAAAATGCATACATTAATACATCTCATACATTAATACATCTCATCGTTAGTGCTTCCTGTTTCGCCTCGGTAAAGAGGTGAAGCAGGAAGCGTTATAGCGGCACGTTAAGTGCCGATATAATACATCCTCCGCACTGTGACTAGGATGCACCAGCAGTCTGTGCTGATTAATTTTTTTTTTTTATTATTTTTTTTTATTGAGTAAATTTTTATTGGTTTATAGAAATACATTAACAAATAACCAAACAAAATATATATACACATACTCATAAAACATATATATATAAAAAAAAATATATATATATACCACACTATACAAATATTGGAATATTGTCAAAAATAACACCTGAAAAATTGGCAAAATCAACTAGATCCCAACAAATTCTCAACTTATCACACAGCACATTACCTCCAACAAAGTAATAATCTACCTAATTATCCTAACAATAATATACCGGTCAATCATTAGGCAATGCACGGGCATAACAGGATTTAAGCCAACTGCTCCAGATACGTTCATACTTCTTCTCAGCTTTGCGACAAATAAACACATGTTTTTCATGTTCAACAGTGGTACGGACCAAGGACAGCCAAGCATTATAATCTGGTCCTGTAGGAGCCATCCACGACCGAGCCACACATACCTTAGCTAGTGTAAGTACCGCTACTAATTTTACATTTAGGGCATATGTCAGATGCTCTCCCCCCAAATCTCAGCAAACGAACAGGAGTTAAATAGGTACGGTGTAAAATAAACAGTTGAATCTGTTGAAATCTTATAGAAGTTGTGGAAATACGAGGAGCTTCTAGAGCATTATCCCATTCCGCATCACTTATAAGGCCAATATCTCTCTCCCACTTTGATCTAAGATGTGCTAAACTATCCTTATGATAAGAAGACAATATATAGGAGTATAAGTAAGAAAGCGTCTTCCGGGGACCTAAAGATAAAAGGAATGACTTCAATGGGGATATTTGAATTAGAGGAGGGCCATCTGAAAATTGAGCCGAGAGAGCATGCCGTAATTGTAAATATCTATAGAAATATGATTGAGGGAGATGATGAGCTTCTTGGAGTTGTGCAAATGATTTAAGAATTGAAGTGTCATATAAATGACCCAATGTAGTTACACCGTTAGAACCCCATGTCACCTCAAGCTGTAAAGAGGCCAGTTCAGGTAATATACGATAACTACATAGAGAAGTGTCTGGATCTAATCCCGTAAACTGTAGAATACTAGATACCAATTTCCATATCTTAATAGCTTGCATCAACAGGGGAGGGCCTTTCTGTATAATTCTACCCGCAAGCAAGGCCTGCAATGGTGTAAAGTTAGGGAAAATCTGAGAAACCAACAAAACGTGCAGGGCATTAGGGGAGTCATCTTGAAGCCATAACCGTATATGTGCCATCTGCGCCGCATAATAATAAAATGTAAAATTTGGAAGAGCCAAACCTCCCCCAGACCTAGATCGGGTCAGAGCTGCCAATTGAATACGTGGTCGACGATTCACCCAGACCAATAAAGAAAGAAGACTATTCAAACGCCTAAACAATGTATCTGTAATAAAAACAGGAGAATGCTGCAAAACGTACACAAATTTTGGCTGCACCACCATCTTTATTAAGTTAATTCTACCAGTAACGGTAAGAGGGAGCCGGCGCCAGGACTGAAGTTTGCCCTTTAAGTAGACAAACAGGGGCTCAACATTCAATACTATATAGTCCTTTGGGGAATTAGTTATCCAGACACCTAAATATTTAAATTTATTTACCCAACAGAGAGGGAGAGTGACAATGGGAACAGTCGGATACAACCCCCTAAGAGGAAGGATAGATGATTTGTCCCAGTTTATCTTAAGACCAGAAAAAATACCAAATTGTTCTATGACTTGAAGAACCACAGGCATAGCTGTTACATAGTCAGACAAAAAAAGTAATAAATCATCTGCATATAAGGAAACTTTGTCCATTCTATTACCCAATTGTAGACCTATAATATCATGGTGAGAACGTATAATACAGGCTAAAGGCTCAATAGCCAATGCAAACAGGGTTGGGGACAAGGGGCAACCCTGTCTTGTGCCCCGAGACAGGGGGAAGGATGGGGAGATAAACCCATTCACTGACACCCTGGCAGTAGGGTTCGCATACATAAGCTTTACCCATTTCAAGAACACCGGCCCAAACCCAAAACATAACATGACCTCCCACAGAAAGGGCCACTCCACAGAGTCAAATGCTTTTGCAGCATCTAATGACACAATAACAGAGGACGATTCTTCGCCATGGGAGGCCTGTAAGTGAGTGTGCAGCCTTCTAATGTTCTCCGACGTCGACTTGCCTGGCATAAATCCTGATTGGTCTGGGTGAACAATTGAAGTAATAACAGTGTTTAGCCGAATAGAAAGGATCTTAGCCAAAATTTTGGCATCTGTGGGAATTAGAGAAATTGGCCTATAGGAATCAGGGTATCTAGGGTCCTTCCCGGGTTTAGGGAGCACAACAATTATGGCTTCAGACATAGATGGAGAGAACAAATTATCTTCATAGAGCCCATTAAACAGATCTAAAAGTCTTGGAACAAAGATACGAGCATGTTTTTTATATATCTCTATGGGAATCCCATCAGATCCGGGTGCCTTGTTACCGGGAAAGGAACTAATCGCAGCATCTACCTCCTCCAGGGTCAACGGGGCATCTAAATACGCCCGAGCCTCGGATGACAATTTTGGAAGCCTAGCAGAAGCAACATATAATGACAAAGCATTCACGTCCTCAGTCAACTGTGTTTGATATAAGTTTTTATAAAATAAACTAAAAACCTCTGCAATATCTTGTGTAGATGTAACCATAGAACCCTCAGGCCCAATTAGTTCCGAGACAACAGCAGAAGGACGATCAGCTTGAACCAAGTGTGCCAAAAAACTACCAGTTCTGTCAGCCTGCATATAATATAAATGAGAACGGAATAACAGTCTACGGTTCATTCTATCTGTCAAATGATCAGTCCACTCTGTCTGTGCAGTCAACCATTTTAAACGTGAAGATTCCAACCTGTCCCCCAAGTAATCCAACTCAAGATTTCTACAGGCCATTTCCAAAACACGTTCTTTTTCCCTATAAAATGTTTTTAATTCTGCTACCCTTTTGATCAGAGACCCACGTAAATAGGCCTTGAAGGCGTCCCAAACATTAGCTACAGAGGCAGATCCCACATTGTCAGTGAAATAGCCATCCCACATAACTTCCAGCTCTGAACCTGCACCCATTTGAAGAAGCCAAGAGGGGTGTAGTTTCCATAAACGGAGACCTCTAGGACTACACATATTCAATTCTACTAGAAGTGGGGAGTGATCTGAGATTCCTCTGGCTTTATATTCAATGTTAGTTATATTAGGTACAATAGATGGGGACACCAGGGCCAAATCCAATCTAGAGAAAGAGTGATGCGCGGAGGAAAAACAGGAGAATTGTTGTACTCCAGGGTGTTTAACTCGCCACGCATCAACCCATCCCAAGTCAGTTACAAACTTAGCAAAGCCCTCACCACCTTTAGAAAGAAAACTGGAAGACTCACGCCACTTATCCATAGACTGGTCCATTATATTATTGAAGTCTCCCAAACAGAGCACTGGCGTATCTGGAGAACGGGCCACAAATTCAGCAGCTTTTTTTAAAACGTCATATGAAAAAGGAGGGGGGATGTACACTGCTAACAATAAAATGGGCTTAGAATACAGTACACAATCCAGAAACACATATCTGCCATAAGGGTCAGTTTGGACCGCAGTAAAAGAAAAAGGGACAGATTTATTAATAAGAATGGAGACACCCCTGGATGATGAAGTATGCGAGGAGTGATAAGCCCATCCCACCCATGGTCTTTTTAGAGCTAGTACTTTACTCCCGACCAAATGCGTCTCCATTAGACAAGAAATATCAGGCCCATATTGCTTAATCATTTTAAAGACCAAAGAGCGCTTTAAACGATCATTAACCCCCCGGACATTCCATGTTAAAAGTTTCACCATTGTGATACATTGAACTATAAAGCATAATTGAAGTTACCTTAAAAATAGTGTGGTACAGAAAAAATAAAAAAAAACATTTGTAAGAAAAAGACTGGACAACCCATCCAAAACCACCCCCCACCCTGTATACCCACCTGAACTTAGGCATACTTAAACCCAAAACTAAACTACACTAAAACCCACAGGATACAACTACTCGATCCTTATAGGCGTAAAAGGCACTGGAATAAAAATAACCACCAATGCAACGGAACTCTCCGGCCATATTTTGACCGAAATATCAACATAAACAACAAAAGAAAAAGAAAAACCCTACCAGGGAAAAAAAAAAAAATATTCCCAGTAAGGGGAGCGGGACATAGAACAATATCCAACCAATATCACAACATAAAATTATTATAGAAATATAAATATTGGAATATCAGAAAAAGGCCTATTTAATGTCGTAATGACACTAGCAATTTCTGGCCATAAACAAATATAATCAGCAAATGCAATCAGTACAGTCATTCCGGTGCCATTTGCCTGTTCCCAGGAGATCTCCGGTCCAGCCACGCCGCAGCCTCCCGTGGTGTAGAGAAAAAGTTTGACTCTCCATCCGCAACCACTCGCAGCTTAGATGGAAAAATCATAGCGCACTGAAGATTTAAATCCCGGAGACGACGCTTTATTGGAAGGAATTTAGCTCTGTCTTTTTGGACATCCATTGCGAAATCAGGAAACATAGAAATGTTTACACCGTTGCGTTCCAGTGGCCCTTTAACTCGAGCCAATCGAAGCACAGTATCACGATCCTGGTAATGAAGAAATTTGGCTATAAATGTGCGCGGTGGAGTGGCAGGGGACGGGTAGGGATCCGATGCGCTCTCTCCACAGCAAATTGGTTAGTAAATGAGTCTCTGCCATATGTATCCCCCAACCACTTCTCAAGGAATGTTTCAGGTGAAGACCCCTCCTCTCTTTCCGGGAGACCAACGAACCGCACGTTATTGCGGCGCAGTCTGCCCTCCATATCGGAAATTTTCTGCTGCATTGCGGACATTTGGGATGTCAGGGAGGCCACTTGAGCCCGTAGTGGGGTCTGGGAATCTTCCAGATTAGATAGACGTGTTTCTGCCTCCCCGACTCTTTCGCGGACCTGCTGGAGACCTTGATGAAGAGAAGATATATCGGATTGAACTTTCTCAATCTTATCTGCCAATTTAGTCTCGCAGGAGGTAACTGCTTCCAGCACTTGTTGCAGCGTAACTTCTGGTGATGAATCTGACCCAGATGCAGCAGGGGGAGGTGGGGTCACAGACTTGGATGTACCCTGGGGATCACAACACACTGGGGGCACAGGAGTAGAGGAACGGGCAAAGCGTTCCAGTTTTGCAGCAGCAGCAGCATGACCTGTTTTCCCCATAGTATTAATATAATGTAGGAGAATAATGTAGGAGACTAGTTATAATATATAAATGCACAGGTAGTGACACAGCAGCAGCAACAGGCAGATATTCCTCCAAACTTAGAAATCACTTACAAGGAAAGAAGTGTTGCTGAGTCCCACAGTTGCAGAGCTGACAGTTCTCCACACAGAGCAGGGAGAAATAGTGATGTCTGGCAGAACTGGGCAGTATCAGACTCAGAGATAACCTCCCTGGACCCTGACTCTAAACACAAGCCAGGCAGGAGAAGCAGACCAGAAGCTCCCAGCAAAGCCCCCTTGTCAGGCACAGACAGGCTGCATAATACAGAAGCCAACAGGAGAGGAGAGGCCTGGGTGCAGCTCTGGAATCACAGATAGGCAGGCCCAGGGAATGCAATGGAGGCCCTCAAGAGCCACTCTCCTCACTCCACACAGCTCCAACCAAGTCAGCAGGTTCCTGGCAAGGTATGTGAGAGACAGCAGGGTAGTAACGTTGATATAGGGGTCTCAGGAGGGTTAAGCAGGATTATCAGCCGGAGAGCTCAGAGTCCCTGTGTCCTACACTATTGCTGCCGTGGCCACGCCCCCCCTGTGCTGATTAATTTGATGAAAACAAATCTGTATTTAAAGTAAAGTGCACTTACCTTTTTCCCTGGTGGTCTATGGAGATGTGGAGCACTCTGCGGACTCTTGGTTCTCCCAGTTCCCCTCTCAGGGAACTGTAATGTCCACCCTTGCAGCATCCTGCATCAGAGTGGCAACAGGAGGTGCAAGGAGAGCTGTCAGCACAGCCAGCTAATTGTTTCACTGGAGCTCCAAAGAGATCACTCTCGATGGCCAGGAGACACCTGCCTGGGGATCCTAGCTCCCAGCCTCTGGATCGCATATTTTGCCAGAGAACATAATAAAGTTCCCCAGCAGAATCCAGGAAGTAAGTTTTGGAGGGAACCATCCCCCCTTCAGACTTGCCGGCACTTGGGTGTGGTTTATTGTCCAGGTGATCTCAGGCACAGCAGAGTGACCAGTCCCCACTTTCCATTAGGGACAATGTTACAAGGGTCCATGTACAGCACATGCATTTAGCTTGATTGGTTAAGGGACCCAGTGCAGGCTTACTCCCTGTGGTATTGTGGGGCCCTGAGTGTGTGTATCCGCTGACTCTGATGGAGGACTGTGCTTCTGGAGAATACCTGTATGCTGTGGAATGCAGACTGGTCCATAGTGGGGGACCAGTGGGAATTAACCAACACTATCTAGGTGTGTTGCAGCAGTGGGTACAAACATTCCCTGAAGTAGGCAGCTCCAGGTGCCTGTCCTTGGAGTCTTGGAAAAGTGGTTCCAGATGCCAGTGTAGAAGCTTGGGTGAAGCAAGACATTCCAGATGCCGGTGTAGGAGTCTGGTGGTAGATTACTCTCCTGCTATGTAGTGGGAGGAATCGGTAACAAGCGGATACTAATGGTGAGAGAGAATCCTTAGGAGTGGTGAAGTAAGTCCACTCAGGGAAGAGTAACCACCCCCTATTTTATTAGTGATAAAAATTTGTGATGGCCTGGTGACAGATTATCTGGTCACAAATAGTAAAAAAAAAAATAATAATAAATTATATAAGAATGTGAATGTGTGTGAAATCTCGAAGCCACATGATAAATGGGTGGTGATTACATTTTGGGAAGGATTAATGGAAATTTGCTAAATGTAGTGAAAATGGGCATAAACAAAGAAAACATTGTTCAATTTTTGTTTTTCTATTTCTGCCACTTATCGTTCATAAATTAAATCGTTCATAAACGGCAGTATACAGTGGTGCACGTAAGGGGAGTTTGAATACCTAGAACCCCCCCAACTAACTACAATTGAAGTCCCGCAGATATATATATATACACACACAGGTGCATAAATATTGGGACATTGACAGAATTTTCATATTTTGGCCTCTATTCACCACCACAATGGCTTTGAAATGAAACAAACAAGATGTGCTTTAACTGCAGACTTTCAGATTTATTTTGAGGGTAATTACATCCAAATCAGCTGAACAGTGTAGGAATTGCAACGGTTTCTATATGTGCAGTTAAAGCACATCTTGTTTGTTCCATTTCAAAGCCATTGTGGTGGTGAATAGAGGCCAAAGTATGAAAATTCTGTCAATGTCCCTATATTTATGCACCTGACATATATATATATATATATATATATATATATATATCCATCATGCAATACCATCAGGGAGGCGTTTGGCTCTACATTTATTCTGCAGCAGGATAATAACCCCAAACATACAGCCAATTTATATTAAGAACTATCTTCAGCTTAAAGAAGAACTAAGAGTTAAGAGTCTTGGAAGTGTTGATATGGTCCCCACAGATCCCTAATCTCATCATCATCGAGTCTGGGAATACATGAAGAGATAGAAGGATTTGAGCAAGCCAATATCCACAGAAGATCTGTGGTTAGTTCTCCAAGATGTTTGGAACAACTTTCCTGTCGAGTTCCTTCAAAAACTTGTGTGCAAGTGTACCTAGAAGAATTGATGCTGTTTTGAAGGCAAAGGGTGGTCACACCAAATATTGATTTGATTTAGATTTCTCTTCTGTCTATTCACTTTGCATTTTGTTAATTGACAAAAATAAACTATTAACATTTCTATTTTTGCAAGCAGTCTTACTTTGCAGCAATTTTTTCACACATGCCTAAAACTTTTGCACAATATTGTGTTAGTGTGTGTGTATGTATGTATATATATATATATATATATATATATATTTCTACTTCAGGGTCCATAGGGGTCCACAGGGTGACCTTGGGGTATAGCTGGATCCTGGATCCTCGGGCACCACGGAGTTAAAGCTTTTAGCTGCTCCCAGGATGCACTTGGGTCCAACCTCCCCTATACCCCGCCCCCGAGCCACAGGCACCTCAGTTTAAGATGGTGCCCGGCCGGAGTCGGGTCACCCTGCGGGGGGGGGGGGCTGCAGGAGCAGCCCCCTAAAGCTTTTTATTTAACTTAGTTTAATTTCCTTTTTTTTACTATGAGTTTTTCTCTAGAGCAGCAGCGATGGGCTGTCTGTACAGACGCCCACGCTGCCGCTCCTTCTCCCTGCTGGCGCCGCGACGCCAGCACTGAACTGGGGATCGCGGCGGGGGAAGCCAGAGTCTGTACTAGCCGGACTCTGGCTTCCCCCGGGACTGCTGCCGGAAGACGCCGGGGAGATCAAGGTAAGCCGCGCACCGCTGATTAGCGTCGGTGCGCGGGTTCCTTTTAAAAATGCAGTCCCATGCCCCCGGTTCTAGGGGACAGACCGGGGGCGCTAGCGGTGGTGGCGGGCCCCCCCTCCAGCGGAGGCATACCCCGCCAGACCACTAGACCACCAGGATTAATATCGCGGCAAGCGGGATGCCGGCAACCCGGGGGTTAAATATGCTAGCATGGGGAGGAAGCCTTCCCTGTCTAGCGGCTCCTCCCCTCAGCTCAGCGCGCCTTTCAGCACGGAGTCTGGCGTCGCTGAGCTGCAGTTACTCGGGCCACTCCTCCTCTGAGGTCTCCAGCGGCCATTTTCTTCAAGTGGCAGCGCAGATACTCTCAGGGAGCACGCGGACCGGTCCCCCTGTGTACCTCTCCCCCCGACAAGGACAGTGTACACAGCACTATAGCCCTCCCAGACACTGAAATTTTGCTAGTGCTGCCTGTCTGTGTCTTTTTTCTACTTACTGTCAGCCTATACCTATCCCTTTCCTTCTCCTACAAGCCCTACAGGTGTGCGGGGGAAGGACGTTTCTACTGACCTCACTTATATAGATCACGTATTTGTGAGGTCCGTCACATACAGTTGTGTGATACACGGTGCCATATTGTGGGCTGTTGTCCAGCACACGGGTGAGTGCGCAAGTTTTCTTCCTAAGTCATGTCTGAGGAGGAGATTGAGCACTCCGGGGCTCCGGTATTGTTCTCCTGCAGGCGCTGTTCTGCAGGAGTGGATAGGGAGGATTTGTCACAGGACGGCCTGTGCGGACGGTGCCAGGCGCTCCCTGGTATGTCTAAACCTCCCATGTCGCAGGAGCCACCTTGGGCGATGTTTTCCCAGGTGCTGGTGTCCATCGCGGACCGTCTGTCGGTCCCGACTGCCGCCCCTACTAGGGCGTTGCCCCAGCCTGCCATCCCCCATTCCCCGGGTGTCCCACAATTATTGCAGACTCCCCCGGGGTCTCAGCCTGTTGGTCAGTATGCGGGGTTGCCAATGTATATTCAGTCCACCCCTGTGGCGCAGCAGGCTGTGGTGCCGTTTCAGGCTCCTGTGGCAGCTCCTCCACCCTGGGTGGATGCGCTTTCCCACATTGTCCAAGATTTGGCGGCAGCATCTTCGGCTTTTCAGTCGATGTTGCGCAGTGACGTGCCCTCCAGGGCGTCTAAACGCTCAGTCATGGTGCAGGCTGCGCATCTTTCGGATTCTGAGGGGTCCTCGGATGATGGTGAGGTGCAGGATGACTCAGGCTCAGATGCCTCAGTCCAGGAGGTAGACACTAAGTCTTCCATCAATGTGCGGGCTCTGGTTAGGGCGGTGCGGGCCATTCTTCTGATTGAGGATGAGGCACCCGCTCCTAAGTCGAGGTATCCTAGTTTTAAAAAAGCTAAGGTTACTTCTGCAGCGTTCCCCTTGTCTGATCAGTTGACTGATCACATGGCGGTGGCCTGGCAGACGCCCAGTAAGCGATTCCTGCCACAGAAACGCTTGGCGTCCAATTATCCATTCCCGGAAGCGCATTGTAAGAAATGGGAAACTCTGCCTGCAGTCGATTCACATGTAACACGCCTCATCAGGAGTGCTACTTTGCCATTGCCGTCTATATCCTCGCTGAAGGATCCTACGGACAGGAAGGTGGAGACTTGTCTAAAGTCTATTTATTCCCTCTCAGTGGCTGTAGCCCGGCCGTCCATGGCCATCTCCTGGGTGGCCAAGGCCATTGAGGGGTGGGCCAACGCCTTGGAGGACACGTTTACGGATGAAGCTCCGGACGTCCAGAGGGCGTTGTTAGGACAGATGAGAGATGCCGCCTCCTACATTGGAGAAGCATCTTTGGATGCTAGCCTGTTGACCTCTAGGGTTTCGGCAGCAGCAGTGTCTGCTCGTAGATCCTTGTGGTTGCGGTCTTGGAGAGCAGACGCGGATTCAAAGAAAGGCTTGGAGGCCTTACCTTTTAATGGAGAATTACTATTTGGTCCGGACCTGGACAAAATAGTAGAAACCCTGGCAAAATCCAAGTCAGCCTTCCTCCCTTCAGCTACTACACCTGCTAAGGTCCGGAGCTCGGCCTTTCGTTCCTTTCGGGTTCAGGGCAAGGCAAAGGGTCAGTCCTTCCCGAGGCAGTCCGCACCCAAGACCGCCTCAAAGCCAAAGAAGCAAGCTTGGAGTGCTAGGCGCCCTTCTTCCAAGCAAGAAGATAAGCCTTCTGCGTGATGGGACAGGCCTCCCTCTGGGGGACCCCAGAGTGGGAGGCCGACTTCTTCAATTCACCCAGTGCTGGCACAATACCACCACGGATGCCTGGGTGCGAGAAGTGGTCTCCCAGGGGTACGCCCTGTCTTTTCGGCACAGGCCGCCTCTCCAGTTTTTTTGCACAAGTCCTTCTCAGGACAAAACCAAGGCCTTGCAGGTTCAGGAAGCCATAGAGGCCTTGCTGACGGCGGGGGTCATTATACCCGTACCACAGTCTCAACGTGGGATGGGGTATTACTCTACGCTGTTTCTGGTGCAGAAACCCAATGGCTCTCATCGCCCCATCCTCAATTTGAAGTCCCTGAACAGGTTTCTCAGGGTTCCAAAATTCAGGATGGAAACTTTGCGTTCCATCATTCTGGCGATGGAACCGGGGGATTATATGGTCTCCCTGGATATCCAGGACACCTACCTCCATGTGCCTATAGCAACATCGCACCAACGGTTTCTGCAGTTTGCTATTCTCCACAACCACTACCAATTCAGGGCTCTACCCTTTGGTCTCTCCACGGCACCAAGGGTATTTACCAAGGTGATGGCGGTCATGGCGGCTCACCTTCGGAGCCAGGGGATACGGTTGCTACCGTATCTAGACGACCTCCTCTTGCTGGCGAGCTCCCCGGAGGTACTGATCCAGCATCTCCACCTGACGGTCGCTTGTCTACAGGCGCACGGCTGGTTGATCAACTGGAAGAAGTCCTCCCTCATCCCATCACAGCGGATGGTTCATTTGGGGGCCCTGCTGGACTCTCGTTAGCAACGGATTTTTCTGACTCCAGAGAAGGTCTCCTCCTTACAGCTGCGGATTCACGGCTGTCTGAGCAGTGGCAGAGTGTCAGTGCACTCAGCGATGAGAGTTTTGGGGTCCATGGTGTCGGCATTCGACATGGTGGAGTTTGCCCAGTTCCATTCCAGGCCCCTGCAGGGGCTGATTCTTTCGGAATGGAACGGATTGCCACACAGGATCCGCTCTCAGATGCTGGTGTTGTCCTCGGAGGTGCGTCTGTCCCTAGCCTGGTGGCTGCTGACAGCTCATCTCCTAGAGGGGCGCCCCTTTTGGATCCCGGAATGGGTTCTGCCCACGACAGATGCCAGTCTCCGGGGTTGGGGGGCGGTGACAGGCTCCTTGTCACTTCAGGGTCGTTGGTCGGCGGAGGAAGCGATTCTTCCCATCAACATCCTGGAACTGAGGGCAGTATACAGAGCCCTGCAGTCGTCCGGCACCGCTCTTCACGGAAGGGCCGTTCAGGTGCAGTCAGACAACGCCACCACGGTGGCGTACATCAATCACCAGGGAGGGACTCGCAGTCGAGCTGCGATGTCGGAGGTGTCCCGCGTCCTGGCTTGGGCGGAGCGCTATCTTCCAGCTCTCTCGGCAGTTTTCATCCCAGGAGTCCTCAATTGGGAGGCAGACTTCCTCAGCCGTTACGACGTGCATCCCGGGGAATGGTCGCTTCATCCAGAGGTATTCCAACTACTCGTGGACAAGTGGAGGCTGCCAGAGCTGGACCTGATGGCGTCCCGTCACAATCACAAGCTGCCTGTGTACGGGTCAAGGACAAGGGACGCAGGCGCAAGTCTGATAGACGCGCTGTCGGTGAGATGGCTGTTTCAACTGGCTTACTTGTTCCCTCCGATATCTCTGCTGCCTCGGGTCCTGCGCAAGTTCAAACAGGACGGAGGCACACTGATCCTGGTGGCTCCAGTGTGGCCCAGAAGGCCGTGGTACTCCGATCTGCGGAGCTTGTCCATCGACGCTCCGTACCTCCTACCTAAACGGCGCGACCTGTTGTCTCAGGGGCCCTGTCTTCACCCGGATCTGGGTCGACTATCTTTGATGGCGTGGCTCTTGAGACAGCCGTCCTGAGGTCTCAGGGCTTTTCTAGCTCCGTTATTACCACCATGCTGAGGGCGCGCAAGCCTTCTTCCGTGAGGATCTATCACAGAGTGTGGCACACTTACTTTCAGTGGTGCGAGGCCAGAAAATATGATCCCCAGGTGTTCCGGGTTTCGCGTATTCTGGCTTTCCTTCAGTCGGGTTTGGATTTAGGATTACTTCTTTCCTCACTGAAGGTGCACGTGTCTGCTCTGTCGGTGTGGTTCCAGTGCAGGATCGCTGCTATGCCGGACGTACACACCTTTTTCCAGGGAGTTTTAAGTATCCAGCCTCCCTTTGTGCCACCTGTGGCCCCGTGGGATTTGGCGATGGTTCTTGGGGCCTTACAGGGTCCGCCTTTTGAGCCCTTGGAGTCAGTGGAGCTCAAGTGGCTAACTTTTAAAACTGTTTTCTTCTTGGCAATTGCTTCTGCCAGGAGGGTTTCAGATTTGGGGGCGCTTTCTTGTCGTCCCCCTTTTCTGATTTTTCATCAGGACAGAGCGGTGCTTCGCACTCGTCCTGATTTCCTGCCTAAGGTGGTTTCCAGGTTCCACATTAATCAGGAAATTGTTGTACCAGCCTTTCAGTCGCCTGATCTTTCGGCTGGGGAGGCTTCCTTAGACGTGGTCCGTGCTCTCCAGGTTTATGTGGACCGGACTAGTTCTGTGAGGAAGTCGGATTCTTTGTTTATCCTCTTTGGTTTTCACAAGAGGGGTTGGCCTGCCAACAAACAGACTCTAGCCCGTTGGCTTCGTTCTGTTATTATTGAGGCTTATATGCAGGAGGGTTTACCTGTTCCAGCCTCTGTTAAGGCTCATTCCACTCGGTCTGTGGGCCCTTCTTGGGCTGCTAGCCGTGGCGCCTCTGCTGTTCAGCTTTGTAAGGTGGCCACCTGGTCTTCCATTCAGACCTTTTTGAGGTTCTATGCGTTTGACACCTTTGCCTCTCAGGATGCATCCTTTGGGTGCCGGGTTCTCCTATCAGCACAGGAGCGTCCCCGCCCTTAGTTGGACTGCTTTGGGACATCCCCAAGGTCACCCTGTGAACCCCTATGGACCCTGAAGTAGAAAACAAGAGATATGGTAAGAACTTACCTTTGTTATCTCTGTTTCTACGAAGTCCATAGGGTCCACAGGGCACCCGCCCTGATGCACCTGGCTTCATATGGGCTCTGTGACTGGTCACCGGTTTTCCGTCTCCCTTTTCTGTGAGTATGGTTCTTGTGTGTTCCAGTCTTCCTTCTCTCTGTTTCGTCTCCTCCTCCGGCCTGGGCTGCTTACCAACTGAGGTGCCTGTGGCTCGGGGGCGGGGTATAGGGGAGGTTGGACCAAAGTGCATCCTGGGAGCAGCTAAAAGCTTTAACTCCGTGGTGCCCGAGGATCCAGGATCCAGCTATACCCCAAGGTCACCCTGTCGACCCTGTGGACTTCGTAGAAACAGAGATAACAAAGGTAAGTTCTTACCATATCTCTTGTTATATATATTAGTCCCACTTTATGTCGACACTCACAATAGAAAAGACAAAATGCTCAGGTGCCAAGTCTGATACTGAAAAATAAACAAAAATCAGGAAGGAAGACAGCACTCAGAGACTATAAAAAAATCCAATATATTAAGGTGCAGATAGGGCAGCGTTTCGGGGTGCAACCCCCTTTCTCAAGCCAACACCACAGATACAGTGAAAGGGGGTTGCACCCCGAAACGTTGCCCTATCTGCACCTTAATACAGGCTTACCTATCCTCCCGATTTGGCCGGGAGCCTCCAGATTTTCAGGTGCCGCTCCCGGACCCCCGGAAAGGCAGGCAAGCCTCCCGGAAGCTTGCGAACCTCCCGACCTCCTCCCTGAAAAAAATGGAAACCCCCGCAGCGGGGGGCCCGGTGACGCGATTCGCGCAGAATCGCGTCATCGTGGCCCCGCCCCCTGCTTCACGATGCTGAAAATAACAGCATTGTGAAGAGGGGGCGGAGTCACGATGATGCGATCGTGCGGCCCGCCCCCAGTGTGCCACCAAATGGCCGCCCCCAATGGCCGGCCCCGCCCCCTGCTATTAGCCGACAATCAGCTCCCTCCCGGAAGGCTGGAGCTGATTGTTGGCAAGTATTCCTTAATATATTGGATGTTTTTACAGTCTCTGAGTGCCGTCTTTCTTCCTGTTTCTTTGTTTTATATATATATATATTTGTGCCGTCTCCCTTCCTTATTTTTGTTATATATATAAGAATCCGCTGTCATCACAAAAATGTGCTGGGGTGCTTGCTCAAAGGCCATCACAAGTTAGTCCAAGCTGCCTTCCCCAGAGGTTCCCAAATCTGAATTAAAAAGCACTGGATTTCCAACTTCCCTGGGCTCTGGTGCTGAGGCTTGAGACGTGATCTTCCTGCTTTTATAGAAAGCAGCTGAGGCTGTATTGTGCGGGGATTGGTAGCAGAGGAGGAATGATTGTGCAGGGCAAGGACAATGAGTTTGTACTTCACCATTTTTATTCATTAAAATACTCTGTCTGTAAAGTGAAATCTTGTTTCTGTACCTTTCCGCCCAACTCCTTCCTTCTGCATATGCAAACTTCCGCTCTTACGCATTACAGACCATGGTGCGTGGCAAATTTATGGATATCTAAGCACATTTGCCCAAATCAAAGCAAACTGGAGTAATTTAAGGTGCTCGAACCCACACAACTATTTTTAATCTTGATGCAATAATATTAGATGAGATCTTACAAAAGATCTTCATCAAAAACTATATTAACAACTATCCAAGTTTGGTCGTATTTACTGTAGATGATCTTTTTCACTTTTGGTGATGATTAATTTGTCAGGTGTGGATAACAATTTGTGTACCAAAGGTTCAGTATGGAAAAATCTGAATATGGGCCCTCATTCAGAGCCGTACGCTCTGAGCAGAGCGCACGCTCTGCATGAGGGCCGGGCTCCATTTTCATGGAGCGTCCTCCTGGACGCTCGTATAGCTGTGGGTCACCACCCACAGGCTATACGAGCGTGCATTTTGATGGCCGCGATGGTCGTGACCATCGCGACCATCGAAATTGCGAGCCGGAGCCTGCGGTTGAGGTTTTCAACCGCAAGCTCCGGAGTGATTTTGGCTCTATCAGAGCCAAAATCACTCCCACTGACATCACTAGTGATGTCAGTGGGCCGGCTTCTGACGGGAGGCGTTCCCGTGGGAACGCCCCCGTCAGGGAGGCACGCCCCCGGCACGCCCACCAAAGGGGGCGTGCTGTCAATCAACATTGACAGCACGCCCCCTTTGATCGGACACAACGAGCGAAGGAAAGTCCTTCGCTCGTCGTGTCTGGCGCATGCGCACGACGGAGCTCCCTCCGTCGTGCGCATGCTCAGTGCAGACCATCGACCCACTTGCGAGCGGACAGCCGCTCGCGAGTGGGTCTGAATCAGGCCCATAATTCATAAAATTATTGCATGTTTGGTTCTGTGTTTTTGCATTTAGCAACAGTAAATACATTGGTCAAGTTTAAAGTGATACGTTAAACTATAGTAAAATTACTTCTGGATCTCCTGGAGGTGAGAGCATTAAAAAAAAGAAAATTGAAGGTCTGTGGGTATATGACCTTATAAGTTTTTTTTATTGTCTGTCCAGTTGTTTAACTTAATCATAGAATGACTAGATCTATGAACATTTTTGGCACACACACAGGGGCATATTCAAGTAGCCGTGGGTTCTGTGCTTGTGGGTTAACATTATGTACATTAAGTGGGCTATTTTTTTATAAAGTCTGCTCTTGATGTCCACGTAGTGCAATTAGAAATGGCAAGTTGTGGATATTTATTGGAGGCAGCTATATGGTGTTAAATGGTTGTAAATTTTGGAAAAATGAGAACCCACAACTGTATTTCTGGAAATAAGAGTATTTTGAGGTACACACACTCTAAATTATAGTGAATTTTTAGTATGTGTATATAAAAGTTGTAAAAAAAAAACCTTGGAACTACCTTTTGCATGTTCAAAAGTCCATTTCCCATCAATACAACACTTCCACATACATGGCAGTGGCAAATGTAGAATTTCTAGAGGGGGTTTCCAAATGTGGCCAGTCCATGAAGAAGGCATAATTAGCACTTATCCAGCTTTAATATGCGTCATACAAAGTGTATTGTGTGTCATAATTCCAGCATATACAGGACCAGCGATCAAGCAATTACATGCGGCAGTAGGGCCATCCTGCCTGCCCTGAATGTTTTTATTTCATATGTGAGCATCATTCCAAATCATTGTAGCAAGCCCAGGAGTCTGGGGGAACGGCAGAAGAACCTAGTACTGCCATGGACATATATGTACATATTGGTCTCCTTATGTACTGGATAGTGTATTATTATACAGTACTAATAATTAATGGTCTATAACAGTGCACCCCTAACAGTGCTTGTTTTCCAGATCTCCTAGTGTGTGCTCAGGGGTATTTATTACTGGCTGACACATGTTAAAATTTCCACAGGTGGTGCTAATTATTTCCTTTGTGATACTGAGAAGAGTCCTCGGGCCCTGAGGAAAGTAATGTTGTGAAACACATGTTGGCAATTTGATCCTGCTGTGTATTAATTACATATCAATTCATCTAGAATAAGATTGTGTCATACTAATGAGGGTGGCTGTTATACTGTGACAGGAACCAAGAGACTGTGGGGTCTATTTACTAAGCCTTAGATGAAGATAAAGTGAACAGAGATAAGGTGCCAACCAACCAGCTCCTAACTGTCATTTTTCAAACACAGCCTGTGACATGACAGTTAGGAGCTGATTGGCTGGTACCTTATCTCCATCCTAGGCTTAGTAAATAGACCCCTGCATTTGTTAATGTGTGTATGCCATGAGAACTGATCATAGACTGCTCACAAACACCAGTGAACGCAAACACACTGGTAATGCTCTGTAACTAGCTGTATTTAAAAGCAGATGCCGTTCACAAACTACATAGAGAGATCTATACAGCATCTCTGAATAAGATTAACAAACAAGTGTGATTGCTAACCTGCCTATAAGAGCTCATTGATTGCAATGCTATGAAACAACATTATTCTGTGGCAGTAATTCATTGCTGACTTTACAGAAGGAACTTGATACATTCACAAGTATCTTTGTAACTATCTTTATCTAGGAACAGGTGCAATCCGTAAACCACATATAGGGGTATTCAATATGGGTGCGATAACATCGTTTTTTGCGTTAATATCACACTTTTTAACGTTTTTGCGTTAATATCACCTGTTTTACTTTTACACCCTATTCAATTTCAAAGACTTATCGCAGTTTTGACAAGTCTTTGATAAAAAACGGTGATAACTTTTCACCATTGAATAGGTGTCAAAAAAAAGTGCAGAATTGGGGTTTAGGGGTGCAGGCTTTAAAAAAATAGCCTGCAGCCCTGAGATTGACATTTAAAAAAGAACTGTGTCAAAAAAAGTTTACAAAAAAATAGGGACACCCCAAAAAAATAATTTAAAAATTGGGGTGCAGAAAAAAAAAATGGGAAAAAATTGTTAAACAATAGGGAAATAGGTTCAGGGCTATTCTGCATGTATGCGGCAGGTGTTTTCTAGAATAGAATTATAGCGGCTGGTGCACAAATGCAGAATTTAAAAAAAAATACTTTAGGGACACCAAAATATGCTAGTACCCATTTTCATGTACCCCAAATTTGATGGGACCATTTAAAAAGCGAAAAAAATAACCTAAGTGCTCTTCTGCATCACTTCTTCAATGTCGGGAAAAAAACACCTGCTTCGGCTATTTAAATCCCCGACTTTCAATTAAAGGCTAAAACAGGGGTACCCATAGTGTTCCCCCATGTTTTTACAACTTTAGGGGGGTCTTACAATTATTTTAAGGAAAAATTCGTAACTTTACGCAAATCCAACTTCGGAGTTTCCCATTTTCGTTAATTTGATATTGAATACGGGGATAAGCGGGAGCGCGCACCATACCTTTACGCAGAGAAAAACTCCGATATGAAACGTTAACTTCGCCAGGGAAGTTAACGTTTCATATTGAATACCCCTCATAGAGAGAGTTACAATGTCTCTAAATGAGATTAATAAATAATTATGACTACTATAAAAAAGGAGATATTACCGCGCTGGTACACAAATGCAGTCAATTAGAAATAAATATAAATGTTTTAATAGTAAGCAAAAACAAGTATTAGATAAATACCAAGGAAATATTGTAGTTACAAAGTATCAATAATATACAGCTATAAAATAAAATAATATTAATAATAATATTAGAACTAAAAGCTGGTATAATGAATGGTGGTTCTTGATGAAAGAAATGTTCACAATAAAAAGTCAGAGAGTACTGTGTCCCGGATACATATTAATGTCTTAAGCTGCATACACACACAACGATTTTGTAAATGAACGATTTTAGTAAACGATTTTCGTTCCTTTTTTCAAGGGAAAAATGAACGAAAATCGTTTACTAAAATCGTTCATTTACTAAATGTAATGAACGATTTTTTTGAACTACAAACAATTTTTGCATATTCCCTTAATGAAAATAGTTGAGTTGGTCAGTCTGACTGAACTACAAACGTGAACGCGCATGAACGATAATCGTTCATTGTTTTAAGTTAGAAAGCAACGATTTTTTCAACGATTGAACGATAAACGATATCGTTCAAAAAATCGTGTGTGTATGCACCTTTATTGATTAGATAAGAAGAAGTGCACAAGCAACAATTGTATCCACGAAATGAAGAAAAATGCAAAAATGATACTTGCAAGTATTAACAATATATCCACTGCTTCCTGGTGAATGGGTCTGTACTGCCCGCTGAGAACTACAAGCAACGTGAGGGAGATGTATAGCCGCGTGGACATGAGCCACTGGATTTCACTGCGACAGTACAGCTCTCCACCGAGCTCCACAATGCTGGGTCGGTGTAAAGTACTTAAGTGGTTAGGTGATCGGCATGTGGGTTGATGTTTCTATATAAGATTTATCTAGTAATGTTTAGTAAGTAATCAATATTTATTCTGTTTTTATTCTGAGTTAATTTGTCTGGTATTATAATGAATATCATATGTTGTTTTTATAAATTCTCTCTGCTATGTGCGCATGCTGAATGTACAGTATGTATGTGTACACATGTTAATGTGCATACAGGTACACATATGTCGTGTACATCCTATGTATATTACTGTGTATGGATAATTGATCATGAGAATTTATATGTAAAGATCATTGCAATACTTAACAGAGGATTCTGTCTCCGACTCCCTAATTTGGATACAATTAGGATATGCTGATTCCAATTAGGGTTTGATTGGACTTAATACCTCCCCTATTTAAGAGAGGGATCTGCACCATGGGCATTTAGCTTGAAAAAGTCCCAGGATAGGGACGAAACGCGTTGCTTCCCACGGTCTGAGATGTGCTGATTACCGGGGTACAATTTGAACCTCTCTTCCTGGTATAAGCACCAGTTGCTCTGCTCTCTTGCGTGGGATATTCTTTCAAGTCACGGCCGCGCAATTACCGCTACACATAGTGAGAATACCCCCTTCATCGAGCTGCAAGCACAGAGACATCCGGTGCTACAGACACTACTCTACTTGTGGAGCCGGGCAGGGAACCACTAAGCCGGATGATATCCGGACGCTTGCACCCCACATGCCGATCACCTAACCACTGAGGTACTTTACACTGACCCAGCATTGTGGAGCTCGGTGGAGAGCTGTACTGTCGCAGTGAAATCCAGTGGCTCATTTTGGATATACATCTCCTTCCCGTTGCTTGTAGTTCTCGGCGGGCAGTACAGACCCATTCACCAGGAAGCCGTGGATATATTGTTAATACTTGCAAGTATCATTTTTGTATTTTTCTTCATTTCGTGGATACAATTGTTGCTTGTGCACTTTTTCTTAATATGTATCTGGGACACAGTGCTCTCTGACTTTTTATTGTGACTTTTAGTTCTAATAGTATTATTATTTTCATCTTTTACTGCTGTATATTATTGATTATTTGTGACTACAATATTTCCTTGGTATTTATCTAATACTTGTTTTTGCTTACTATTAAACATTTATATTTATTCTGCATGTGTGTACCAGCGCAGTAATATCTCCTTTTTTGCTTTCCTGTGGGGTTTCAGTGTTTTCCCCTTTATCTTTTACCGCTGCAGGGAATTTGTTAGTACAAGTGTGATCTTTGAGCGTTGTGGTATTTCTAATTTAATTGTGACTACTAAGCTGCACACAAGAGCTTAATGATTGCAATGATATGAAACATAACACTGTTTTGTGGAAGTAATCAACTGCTGATTTAACAGAAGGTATCTGGTAGATTACAAATACTTTTAAAACACAGTATACTGATTTATAATATCAGATTGTACTTCTGTGCTCAGATAACCAGCTTAACATGCATACGGTGGTTACACATATGACACTATATTGAGAAAATTATTGGAGGAGAATCCGCTAAAAAAGTATGTAATGTGTAATGTAGCCAGCCCTCATATGAATAACAAATCTTTTTTGGGTGTAATATATTAGCATATTAGTATTGAACTGGATTACCAGCATTGAAGCAATCAACACACAATATAAAACAGATGCTGCTAATGTACAACAATAAATAAACCCACAGTGGGTCAATTTGCTTTTTAATCACTTTATTCACCTTTTTATACACTTACAGTTGTTTTTAAATATTTCACTATTTAGCTTTCATATTTTAATTGTATTTAATAAAGGTTAAATTTTATTAATTAGTGCGCCAAACAGGACAATGCTTATTTTCTTCTTTGGCGTTTTGATACTGAGAAGAACATGCAGAACTAGTAAAATTCTCTTATATTACTTTTTTTATTGTCATGGTGCCGGCAACCAGAACTCCCCCCTGGGTATGCCTATGCATGTCCCACATAATTAGACCCATTTTTCTTCTTTTTAGAGAAAATTCCATATTTTCCTTTTTAACCTTCAGGGAACCATGTGGAGAAAATCAACATGGCGAACCATATGGGGTATCTCATACCCCATGCTATACTTCACAATAGGTATACTAACTTAGTACGACAGTAATTCTGAGTGTCATAAAATCGATTCTTGTCCCTTAAGGCAGTGGCTCCCAAACTCTGTGCCGTGGCATCCTGGGGTGCCTCAGGACACTTACAGGGGTGCCACAGGTTGGTGATCCAGCACCATATCAAATTATTTATGGTTAATGTAAATATGTGGACAAACAGAAGCGCAAACCTGTCCACCACCACATAACTGAACCTAAAGCCGCGTATCCACTTGCCAATTATAATGATAATGACATTTTTATCGGTCAATCGCTCATTAATTGTGCATGAATGTCGAAAACAACCAGCGATGCGCGCTCCCGCTGGTCGTTTCCAACATCAGCCATCGCCCGAACATGCTGGTCAATCTGCCTATAACGACAGATTGGGCATGTTCGGGAATGAGGGAGTGTGTCTGCACTGAATGACATATCGTTCAGTGTGGGCACCTACAGGATGAGGAACGACTAAACAATTAGGATGTCATAATCGTTCAAACGTTCCTCAGTCAGCAAGTGGATACGCACTTTAAGAATGACAGGTACTGTAAGCACAATTTACTTCCCTTTACTACATTTTCTTCTAAATTTCTCAATAACAAACTTTTGGCTTAGGAGTGCCATGAAAACAATGCTGATACTCTAGGGCGCCGTAATTCAAAAAAAATTAAGGTATAAAAATAAAACCAAAATAATAAAAAGGAATAAACTCTTTTTAAAACAAGAAATCAAAAGTAAGACTTTTTTTTAAGTACTAAACTTATAAGTCTTCTAGTAACAACTGTTTTGAAAAAGACCCTTGGAACACGTTTGAATTACAATCATTAGTAAAAACGTAAGTTTTTTTCTTTTAAACAATTAGAAATAGTAAAAAAAGACTTAGTCAACTCAGTGTTAACGAGACTACTTTTGTCTGACATCAAGGTAGGCTCTGAACCAGATGGGGTATGAGATTCCGAAACACAATTTACGCATGTGTACTCGCTGTGCTAGAGCTCGCTGCACTAAACCGCCGGCACTACGCCAACTGACGTCGCAACTCCAGCTACACAAATGGCAACTTGCCAGCAGTATTTTTTTTTAAAGTTATAGTTTAAATCCTGCTGGTATATGTCACACTCCACCTTGTTCACCGGTGGTTAACAACCATTAAAAACCATTATTATTCATTGGGAGGGTTTCCACAGGGATACTGCACTGTGTCCTATCATTTTTATAGTAAAAAAAAAGGATTTTCCTCTGCTTTTCATCTAGTCTGGAGCTGCGAACATAAATATGCATTAAGTCTCATTGGGACCACATTACCTTTGTGTAGATTTCTAATTGCTCTGGGTTATTAACCTGAAATAAGCAATTTTCGGTCAACTCGCAGCTACTTATATCTCTCCCATAAAGTAAGAGAGGCATTTCCTAGGCTACCGTTCTGCCAGAATGCCTTGCAAACACAGGGCACTCACTTCTGAATGCGTGTTGTATGGTTGTTTAGCTGCCCAAGAATAGCATAACCCAGAAACAACTTCTGTTTTATATCTGATAAGTGACAAGTGTTTTATCTACATTTGCACCTTCTAAGAACATATTTGGTAGAAAATATCTTATTGTCTGGGAATATGTTGAATTATAAAAGACGACCTCAGTTGACCAGTACTTTGTGCAATGTACATACCTTGTCAGGAAGTGCTCCTTACTGTGCATGCAGCAGGTGGTGGTCAGTGATCATATCTGCATTTGTGGCATTCTGCTCCTCAGTGCCTTCTGTAGCAGTGTTCTTCATAGTGACCATAAGGGGAGGTGCTCTCTGACATTACCATCCGTCAGCAGTTATTTACTTTTGTTCCTGATTTTTATTGATACACAAATGTTTATAAACAGATTATGGGCCTGATTCATACATGGACGGAATGGCAGAGCAGCACACAAGTGGTTGTGCAATTCTGTCCATCTCCGATACAGCAGGAGGTGCCTGTAGGAAACAGATTACCTACTTGCTGCATCTGCGATTCCAACGCTGAGACCGAGGTCGCAGCCGCCAGGCTGAGGTAGCTGAAGCTTACCGCAGCCTGGCTGTGTCCTGGCAGCTGCGAGCCCAGGAAATTTGCATCCACCGACGCAGACCCTGGCCTCGTCCCTCCCGGAAAAATGCGACAACACGCCCCCATTTCCAGAAACGGCCAGCCACGCCCCCCAAAATGCTGTAGCATTACAATCATGCTGCAGCTTGGGGGGGTATGCGAGCGAGATCACAGGACCCTTTCTGCATATGCACAGCATGTGTCCTGTCCATGCGCAGACCCTGAACCATCGGAGATGTACGCTAACCATACATGAATCAGGCTCTATGTCAGGTATGCAGAAAAGATGTAATGATGATTTACTTACATTATATAATGTCAAATACAGGGCTCAGGATAGTTTTCAAACCCAGATGGTCTGAGATAGGAATCTTTGTTATTGCGGAACTACAGGGTGACGATAACAATGTCATGGCAAATTGTATCAAATTGTGTTAAAAGAAGATCTATTTAAAACACATGCTAAATTATTCAGTCAGTTTCCTCTCTCTAGTGCAAACACATCAGGTCATTGAAAAAGTTAAGCCCAAATCAGGTTTGTGCAGTCAAAAATTGTCCAAAATCCAGATACATGTTTATGTTTTTATTTTATTAACAGTTTCTTCTATAGCATGTTTATAAATGTCCTGTTTAAAGTTAGCCTATCAACTACCTAAATACTGTAGTAATATCTCCACTCTTTCCTCCAGAATTACCTCTTCTAGTTGCTCTGTACGGCGTGCGATGGAGACATATCAGGAGGCGGAGCTAAAGCAAGACAGATTATTCATTATCATGAGGTTTGTACGCCACATCCTGCTCAACTTCACAGGTTTCCATCAGAGCACCACTGTATGCAAATCAAGATAAACACTTACCAACTATATATGCTATATCAAACCTATTAATGTACCTGGAAGACGCCCTAAGGAGGGGGGAGAAAACTTAACTGTGGGATAGGTAGTAGCAGGTACTCTTGTTGTCTGCAGTTAATCTAAGGGGTGGATTTCAGCATTTCACATATCTCAATATCTAAATTATAAGTTTTTCTTTATGTGGCACTTAGACCAATGAAATGAGTACAAAAAAATGAATCTAAAAATGTGGCCAAAAATCCCACCACCCATCCACTTTCTTCTGTGTAGTGGTGGGAGAGCCTCTGATATACATGTTACAGCAGAGTTAATAGTCGCCTATACCTACAGTATTAGCCAGTTCCAGCCTCTTCTTGCTTTTTACCCAAACTAAAAATATTGTGAATTTGTTGATAATTAGCAGAGTGCATTTGTAGCAGAAATTTGGATACTGATGGAAAAGTTCTAAATATCACATATTCAGGCAACTTAGGTTTTCATTATTGTTATATATCAGTCATATTACTATTGTGTTATATAACACTATACACAACATATACCTAACCTACAAAAATGTATTCTGTCTAAACATAGGCATTATTTGTAATCAACACAATGACTGCTAGAAACATTCAAGGACACGTGGGACTGATGGAATTATGTAACATGTCGTCTCCAGTAAGGACCTTCCTGGGACCTGTAAAATCATACAAGTTTATTTACGACCAAGATACCTATGAGTGTGCATTGACTTGTTCTTCATTTCGCCTTCTAGAGAGTCTAGATTTGACCAGTCCAGTTGGACAGCTTCTTAATGAAACAATTCAAGCTCATCAAAAAACATATAAAACTGGCACAACAACCCTGCTTTTCCTTGTTGGAGCATGGAGCAACGCTGTACTAGAATGCCTTCACCATGGAGTCCCCATTTCACTGATCGGTTCAGTAATGTTAGAAGGACTAAACTCTTGCATTGCAAATCTTGACTCTTTGCACATACATCTCAATAATATAGTTATAACAAATCAGAGTTCAAGTAGCTCAACCACTGTCAGACGTGAAAACACTTCTAATGGTGATGACCATTGCTTTCCCTGTTCTGATAGAGAAGACTGGTCAAAGCATTTCTCCAAAGGCAGCAAGCACATACAACTTACAGAAGCTAATGTGGAAAGCTTAAACAGTAGGGCACAACAGATGAGTAGACTCTCTCGTAGTAGATACTTTTCTGTCCAGAACAGAAGCTGCTTTCAGAATACCTCTGCAACGTCAGACAATAATCACTCTTTAGGAGATCTGACTAAGTCTTTGAGTCATGGCAGTTCAGAAGCCATGAAACTTGTGGATAAAGCTGTTACTCATCTTTTTGAAAATGCTGAAGTTACATCCGTGACCAAGGACCTCTTTCAGGCTTCCCAACTTGAGATTTGTTTTTTAAGAGGTCAATCAGACGTGTACTCATATGCTTCCTTTGGATATACAACTTTAATCGCATCAGAGAATGCTGCCGTCGCCAGGGAATTAGAGGGCAAACCTCTGCAGGTCCTTCTTGTGGATGGGGAACTGACTGAGAAGTATCGTCATTTGGGCTTTAATAATGCAACCAATGTAAAATCAATATCTGAGTATACAAACTATGGAAAAAGTACTCCTGAGGACTCATGGATATGTTCTGCATGTAGGAAAATTATTGAAGCTAATATTGATTTAATTTTAGTTAGGGGTGTTGTCTGCCCAGAGCTTATGATGCTTTGCATTCAGAAAAATATTCTTATTATTCCTAATGTAAAGCAAAAGGTTCTTCAGGCATTTAGTGAGTGCACAGGAGCAGAGCAAGTGACCTACCACACACAGATAAATCGGCACAGCATAGGGTGCAGAGTTTATGCCAACATATGCACACAGTCCAGCTCGGTATTAGAATCCAGCCAAAAAATTGCTATCACCCTCCAAGCAGGCAAGATGAACTTGGTCACAGTGGTGCTAAACTGTAGTTTGATCCCCAAAATGCAAATACTTGAAGACCAATTTTGGGCTTGCTCATATAGATTACATCATGCTCTTCATGACCAAAAAGTCTTTCCTGGTGGAGGTGGGGTGGAACTTTTGTGTCTCAGTCATCTTAGAAAACTTGAAAATAGTGTAGTACCCTTTAGTGCAGACAATGGAGGACACAAATTCTATATGTCATCATGGGTGGCTACTACTGCCAAAGACTACAAGGCTTCTGTTTTCAAGTGTCTCGCCAAAGGCTGGTATCGATATATTTCCGTTCTTCTCTGTAACCTGGATGCATCTTCTTCAGAGTTAGAATCTATGACTTTCATACACAATGAACTGCAAAACATCAGTGATTCTTCTTCTCCCTCTTCATATATTTTAAATGAATACTCCAAAAAGATTGGTTTGATTGATAATTTAGGAGCGCCTGCAGAAAGCAGACCAGCAATGGTGTACGATAATGTTGTTCCAAAGGTGGAGGCAATGCGCAGTGCCCTGCATCTAGTTCTCACAGTGCTTCAGTCAGATGCAGAGATTATTACAGGATCTACTACACACATAATAAAAAGAGAATCTGTAAATGGAGAATATCTGTTCTTATAGTTTTTCATGTTTTGTAAATATGTCATGTGAGATTAAAACGAGGATATGACAAATTATACATCTTCATTTAATGGTTTATGGAATATATTAAAAGTGACTGTTCTCCTCAATGTTTTTTCTGTCCGGCAGTAGACATAAAGAAAAAAAATATTAACTAAAAACAATATGATTTAAGTTGGCTACATAAACTTTTTATATAGAGATGCGTTTCACATTGCAGTCATCCTACATAAGGAATGTAATATCACTGCTCTGCTGTTGGTGTATCCTACTCCTTGCACTGTCTGTCTGTGTCTTCCTGCTTGCTTCCATCATGGCACTGCCTTCTTCACATCAATACCTATTCTCACTAATATGACCACACAAGTGGACAGGTCACTGCCTCCTATACGTAAGGTCAGCACATTACCTACTGCTGCCGGGAAGATTCCAATGATCCGATATGCTACTGTTTGTTCTATCCCTGCCCACACCAAAACTGAGGAGGAGCAGCATATGAAGACTGAATATATGGAGGTGCTCATATCAGTGGTGGATCCAGGGGAGGCAGTAATGGATCCAGGATGCCCCTCCATAACGCTTCCCTCCTGCCTACTACCACAGCTCTAGCAACGCAGCGGAGAGCTGGTATGCACCACTATAAAGCTTCCTCCAAAGTACAGATGTATTCCCCAGACCTCACCACATGATGCCACACTTCCCCTTTGCTATAAAAAATAACACCATGGTGTCATCCCACTGCTGATGTCTACGTGAAGGTGGTTCCATTAGCAAATAAGTAGTATGGTATGTGTAAATAAGCAGGTATGAGAAAGGCAGTTATGGCAACACCACCGACCTTAATGAAGGAGGTATAACACTTCACAGTACACGTAATGATAAGGGGCATGGCTACACAAAACAGAGGAGAGTGGAAAGAGAGAATGAGAGACATCTTCTGATTGGTAGGTGGTCCCAAGGGAGTGAGCATGAAGCTACCACAACCAGGAGCTTAGAGAGCCAGTCCAGGAGGAAGAAAGGGGCATGGCCTAATCACGGGAGGTGTGGCTACGCCCCCTTAGGGGGCTACATTTTTGCAGTGTCCCAAGAAGCTGGTGACGGAGCGCTGTGAGCCCCTCAGCCCGGTGGAAATTCAAGGAGGTGCACGATCAGTGTGATTGCTCCCCCTCCCACTGCATCCCAGAACATAGCAGCGTGTGCTGGGCTGTTGACAGGTAAGAGTAAGGGGGGGTGGGGTCAGACCTGGGCCCCACCAACAATCTCTGGTTCAGGTAATTAGTACCTGCTCCCCCCCTCTCAGCACCCCTGACCACAGCAATGCCAGGGCCACACAGCTCTCCCAGACCAGGGCCATAAGTCTCACACAGCTGTACCTGCATCTGTAAAACTGGGGCCTCACTCAGCAAGAGAAAGGGCCTCAGCAGAATTTTAAAAAAAAAATTGGGACCTGGCGTTCAGGAGCATTGGTGTCAATGGCCCCCCTGTCAGCCTTGGGTTTACTGCCTGTACCACCCTGATGGTGACCCTGGATGGGAGTAGAACCTAGTGCTTTTGGGATCTAGTTACATAATGTCAACATTAGAATATTGACATGGTTCACCATATTGACATGTTCACAATGTCAACACCTGAATGTTGTCATGTGAAATGTCAACATTCTCAGAACGCCGACAGGGTTAGGCCCAGCAAGGAGGATTAGAGTTAGGCTGCATTAATGTTAGGCACTAGAGGGGTTGGGTACAGGATGCCGGCGGTCAGAATCCCGATGCCGGCATCCCAACAGGGTTAGGATACTGACACCTGTTGGTCAGTATCCTAACCCCCCCTCTTCCATACACTTAACCCTCCCTCCCTGCTGCCTAAACCTAATCCTCCCCTCCTAGTGCCTAAACCTAACCTCCCCCCTTAGTACCTAATTCTGCCCCTAGTACCTAACCCCAGTACTTACCGTCGGGATGCCGTTGCCAGCATTGTAAGCACTGGCATCCCAACTGTTAGGATTGTAACTACATCCCCACTAGAGGAAGGGTTAGGAATAGTACTAGAACTGAAAATGTTGGAGCCGACACAGCTCCCAGGACCGGGTAAGTGACCACTGGGTCATCAGGGATGTTAGGTCGATGTTCTATCATGCCGGCATGTCATCTGTGTAAACATGGTGAATGGTGATATGGCCATAATAGTTCATGTGGACAATGATGCACAACGACCTAACATACCACACCCGTGCTTTAAGGTTTTTTTTTTCCCAAGAGGTGCGCTGCATTTTTTTTGGTGCCCAATTCCCCTAGGTGCAGGGGGAACCCATGCTGTGAATTTCTCTTTTATAGTGTGTCCAGTCTGTGATAGATTAGTGCTTGTTGCTGCTTTTGTTTGGGGGCGGGGGGTAAAATTCAGTGGCATCTGTATTGAGGTCGAGAAACACTGTTGTAGCGTGTTTATCATAATCCAGAATACCACACTAAATTCTGTTTTTGTTACATCATTTTAAAATATTAAAAGGTATAACCTACAAGCATCAATATTTAAAGAATAAGAATTTAGAAGTTATATTGTACCACTAGATGGCAGACTCCTGATAACTTATATACAAATCAGATACTTGCATTTTGTAAGCGACCACTGTGTTTACACTATAAACATGGCTCATAGCTTGTTACCTTAGTTTCACTTTTGCCATTTGTTATAAAATGTTATTAAAACCCTATTAGTATCGTGTTACATATATTAAGTCAGTAAACATATACTGTCAAATAAGAATGTGGTGACTGAGAAGGATGTATAAAAGCACATGTTGATCTGACCATCGTTATAACAGTCATAAACCACAAACCACTGTTTATGACAACAACTTTTTTTCTGCACTTTGCAGCCTCATTACCTATTATTGAGTGTAGCTTTCCTTATGTGCATTGGAGACAATTGCCACAAACCATGCAAAACTGACTTCTGTATATTTTGGTTTTACATATTTCTGTTTTCTGCATATGCACAGTACAGATCCTGTATATTTTCTGTATATTTTCTGTATATTTTGGTTTTGTACTGCATATGCACAGTACAGATCCTGTATATTTTCTGTATATTTTGGTTTTGTACTGCATATGCACAGTACAGATCCTGTATATTTTCTGTATATTTTCTGTATATTTTGGTTTTGTACTGCATATGCAACAGTACAGATCCTGTATATTTTCTGTATATTTTGGTTTTGTACTGCATATGCAACAGTACAGATCCTGTACTGGATCTGTACTGTGCATATGCAGATCTGTGTCTGCAACAGCGGCCGCAGTGCCCCCTAAGTGGCAGCATGATTGACATGATGTGGCTGTTTGTGGGCGAAGGAGGGGCGACCTCATTATCCAGTGTCCTCTTCACTGGCCCTGACAGCGTAGAATACACAGCAATCCTCAGTAACTTTAGGATTACTCAGATAACCATGTTACCGCAATGTATCTAATGGCTGAGCCGCTGGACATAGTATAGGATCAGAGAAGCCGGCAGTGGGCATCGTATTACTTGAGACATCTCCTGCGGCTTTTGCATATTGTAGCACAGTCGCTGCATACAAAGGCATAGCGGCTGTACTGCAGTGTCCATCTCGGAATCACGCCCACAGCTATATGTCTGACGTACATTAACTACTAAACATTGATTATTATATGCTATTCATTTGTTTTTCACTATTATCACTTAGACCAATTGTTCTCATTCCCACTGGCAGCTCGCTGTTGCCTGGGTTTAAATATTCAAGTTATTAAGTTTTATTATGTGATGTTGCCTAAATCCATCCAGTGGAAAGCACAGAACAGGCTACCGGGACCCCAACCACTCCATTAAGCATCCCAGATCAATTACCACCCCTCTGTGAAGTTTTCATACAAAACCATCCAGTGGAAGGCACAGAACAAGTTCCCCAGGTCAAAGTTCTGCCCAGCGTACACCAACGTGAGGTCTGACCGGGACTTCAAACCCCTTATGGGATCCAATGTTACACTCTAAAGTTTTTGTCCAAATGATGTGATGTCGTTCAAATCCAGCTAGTGGAAGGCCATAACAGGCTCCCTAGGTAAAAGTTCTGCTCAGTGTACTCTGCCGTGAGGTCCAAACAGGACCCCAACCACTCCATTAGGTGTTCCAGACCAATTGCCACCCCTCTGTGAAGTTTACATCCAAATCCATACAGTGGAGGGCTCGGAACAGGCTTCCTGGGTCAAAGTTCTGCCCAATGTACATGAACAGGAGGTCCGACTGCGACCCTAACCTCCCAAAAACCTGGCCAGGATCCATCTGGACCTCCTCGCATTGGTTTCATCCCAATCGGTGCAGGGGTGTTCGAATGCATAACCGGACAGATAAACAGACCAATGAATTGTATATTTACTGTAGGATGTGCTATAAACCAGATTTTTAAAAAAAATTCACAAAAATGGAATTGAAGGTACATCTATATTTCTCAAATATTACAATTTATGAAAAATGTAAGATGAACAATAAAAATATAGTCCACATATGCTTTCTTTTACAGGGATAAACTTTTTCATTTTGTTTTTAGGGTCATCTAGTGATATGTGGGGCTAATTATCACCTGCATGGCCTGCCCTGCCATTACAGAACCCGTGAACAGCAAAGATGAGAACTACTGACTTTGACAGTCATATTTCTTCCACCTTTCGTGCACAGAAGACTAGCAAATTGCCAATCCATTCATTATTCTGTAACTAGTGACCCACGCCGGCTTCACCTGAGAGCAATTTCACCAGCTCCCTGCATCTCATAACCTACGCCATGTTACCACAGCCCCCTGCATCTCACAATAGCCTCCTGCTTCTCACTACTGCCCCTGTTTCTCACTACTGCCCCTGCATCTCACTACAGCCTCCTGCTTCTTACTATTTCCCTCTGCATCTCACAAAAGCCTCCTGTTTCTCACTACTGCTCCTGCATTTCACCACAGCATCCTATATTTCACCATAGCCCCTTGCATCTCGCCACAGGCCCCTGCTTCTCACTCTTGCTTGTTACCACAGCCCACTGTATCACTACACAGGCCTCTGCATTTCACCACAACCCCCTGCTTCTCACTCCTGCCCCCTGCATCTCACCAGTGTCACCACAGCCCCCACTCCTGCTGCCCTACAGCTGGCTGGGGTCCGGCCACTGTGATGTGCTTTGAAGGGCAGGGGGATCATGGATGAGAGATTTGAATTGCAACTACTGTATGCATTATCAGCAGCATATCCCCGGGGCTGGAGCACCTGTGCATATTTCAGCAGCCTCTATAAGAACCTGGTCTTCCTGTTGAGCTCTCTCTCCACGGTTCCCCTGTCCGAGAACAGCGCTGACTTCCATGGGAGGTGCCTCCTGTTTACCGAGGGTGTGTGGATGAGAGGGAACATCATGTTGGAGAGGGAACACTTCACGGGGGAGGAGTGGTGGTCGGAGTTCGCCTGCAGGTTCAGCATAGGGATGAACATCAGAATCCAATGATTACTAACCATCAATGTTTTGTTCCAATGGTAGTGGTTACCATTTGGTGGTGGTCCACCATCGAATTTAAATCATTCAATGGTGTTCCAATGGTTGTTTGGTTTTATTAATTCCTGATAGCTATGCCTCCCTTGGCTCCTTCCTGGTTACTGCATCAGGGCATTTTCATGGGTTAGTTGAAGGCTGTCTCTCACTTTGTCTCGCTCAGACGTGACCCTGCTAAGTCCCTGACTCCTCCCCTCTAGGCTGCTGCTAAGCAACAGAGCACATTGCTATGGGAGCACTTCACGGTGGAGGAGTGATGGCCGGAGTGCACCTGCAGGTTCAGCATAGGGATGGACATCAGAATCCGATGGTTGCTAACCATTGATGTTTTCACAATTTGATGGTTCGATGTTTGCCATCATCGAATGGAAATCATTCGATGGTGTTCTGATTGTTTGCTTTTATTACATTCCTGACAACTATGTCCCCTGGCTCCTTCCTGGCTACTGTGTCTGCATCAGAGCATCTTCAGGGGTTGTCTCTCACTCTCTGCCTCAGACGTGACCCTGTTCAGACCCTGGCTCCCTCCCCTCCCTAGGCCGCTGCTAAGCAACAGGGCACATAGCTATCTCTGAATGGCTCATTTTCAGATGCTCACTTGCTGTTTCAGCACCATGACTAACTCCTATAAAACATCTTGGTGCAAGATTTTTTCTGTGACTTGCTTCACTAAAATTGTGACAGCTTGGCTCCATTTTGTCACAGATGAATGCTTCATACACCAAAACCTTCCTCGACCAATGCTGTATAGAATAGTGAAGACCCCATCAAATTCCGTCCAGTAGTTCAATAGATTACCCTGAACTAACAAACAGACCTCTAAGACAGGGATTTTATTTTATACAGTCAGGTGCATAAATATTGGGACATTGACAGAATTTTCATATTTTGGCCTCTATTCACCACCACAATGGCTTTGAAATGAAACAAACAAGATGTGCTTTAACTGCAGACTTTCAGAATTAATTTGAGGGTAATTACATCCAAATCAGGTGAACGGTGTAGGAATTACAATGGTTTCTATATGTGCCTCCCACTTTTTAAGGGGCCAAAAGTAATGGGACTATCAACTCAAAAGCTATTTCATGGACAGGTGTGGGCTATTCCCTCGTTATTTCATTATCAATTAAGCAGGTAAAAGGTCTGGAGTTGATTCTAGGTGTGACATTTGCATTTGGAATCAGTTGTTGTCGACTCTCAATATGAGATCCAAAGAGCTGTCACTATCAGTGAAGCAAGCCATCATTAGGCTGAAAAATCAAAACAAACCCATCAGAGAGATAGCAAAAACATTAGGTGTGGCCAAATCAACTGTTTGGAACATTCTTAAAAAGAAAGAACGCAACGGAGAGCTCAGCAACACCAAAAGACCCGGAAGACCACGGAAAACAACTGTGGTGGATGACAGAAGAATTATTTCCCTAGTGAAGAAAACCCCTTCACAACAGTTGGCCAAATCAAGAACACTCTCCAGGAGGTAGGTGTATATGTGTCAAAGTCAACAATCATGAGAAGACTTCACAAGAGTGAATATAGAGGGTTCACCACAAGATGTAAACCATTGGTGAGCCACAAAAACAGGAAGACCAGATTAGAGTTTGCCAAACAACATGTAAAAAAGCCATTACAGTTCTGGAACAACATCCTATGGACAGATGAATGGAAAGGGAAAACGAGAGCTTGTTAAAACTAGATCAGGGAAAACAAAAAAAATGAAACAATAAAAAAAAAAAAATTATATGGACAAACAAACAAATGAACAAACATAAAACACTGAAACCATATGTGTAAGCTCTTTTAGGAAAAATTGATGGCAGGTCCAAGCAAGCGTGCAGTGGTATGTTAAATCCAATGCGACCTAGCTGTCCCTACCTTAATCTGTGGCTTCTAGTGCTGGCAGCGTGTTGAATTGCCTGCACTGCACAGGAAGCTGCACGAAGTGTAAGTGGGGTAGCGGTGGTTGTGAGCAGCGGCACAGGATGACGTCAACAAGTCAGGAAGATCGTCAAGTTGTAGTCCAGTAATGCTCCACTGTTCTTCCTCCACACTATCTCAGGGGTCCAACGCGTTTCGTACCTGCCTAGGTACTTTTTCAAGGATAGTTTCCTTCTCTCTGGTTACTTCCTTTTATAGGGAAAACTGTGTCTGCCGGCTACAAAGTGTCCTATAGGTGCCACACACCTGGGGCGGAGATCTGGCTGCAGTCTCCAGTAAGCGATGTGTAAGCCATTTGCAGTAGAGACCTGGCAGAACATCACCAGGGATGAAACCCAGCGTCTGGTGATGTCTATGCGTTCCAGACTTCAGGCTGTAATTGCCTGCAAAAGATTTGCAACAAAGTATTAAAAAGTGAAAGTTAGATTTAGGATTGTTTAGTTTGTCCCATTACTTTTGGCCCCTTAAAAAGTGGGAGGCACATATAGAAACCGTTGTAATTCCTACACCGTTCACCTGATTTGGATGTAATTACCCTCAAATTAAATCTGAAAGTCTGCAGTTAGAGCACATCTTGTTTGTTTCATTTCAAAGCCATTGTGGTGGTGAATAGAGGCCAAAGTATGAAAATTCTGTCAATGTCCCAATATTTATGCACCTGACTGCATATAAATATATATAGAGATAATTGAATGAACAGAGATTCATTGTTTGAATGGCAGCGATCTCCATTGTGGATGTAGTTATTAGGGCTACATTTACTGTGTCAACATTCATAATGTTGACAATACAATGTAGACGGTTCTGCTGTTATACATTGTTAGATGTCAACATTAGAGTTAGGCTGTGGATGCGAGGGTTAGGGTTAGACTGCATGGTAGGGTTAGGCACTAGAGGGGTTAGGTTTAGACTGCAAATGGAGAGGTTAGGGTTTGGGAATAGAGCGTGGGTTAGGTAATGCGTACCGGAAAGCTGGAGAATCGGAGGTCTGACCCAGAAGTGACAGTCACATGACTGCCGGGAACCCGGAAGCCGCACTGGGGCCACTGCAGCCACTGCAGCTGCTGAGAGCAGGTAAGTCACTGCTGTGTCACCAGGGACAATATGTTGACATTTCCTGTGTCTACAAGATGAATGTCGACATAGTCAATGGGCCTAATCATAGATGGACACAATGGTGATGTTTACACAGTTGAGCGCTTATTGGTGGTTTGCGCGCACGTCTGAGTCGCAATGTGATGTGTCATTTCCATTGTTGCTCGCAGTGAGAATTTAATTGCAAAGTGATTGACAGGCAGGTCCTGTTTGTTAGTGGTAACAGAGGGGCAACGACTCCAGTGCAGACATGTCGTGACCATTTTCATGGCATATCTCAGTCTGCAACTGCGATCCTATATTCAGTAAACTGGCTCTGACAACTTAGTTTCCTCAGCCATTCTGCGCAACCATAGGGTCACACAGAAGTCTGACAAGTGACTGATCTGTGACCGATGCTGCATCTTTGTATGCAGTCGCTTGGATTTGCAAAGCCGCTAGTGGGCGTCTCAATACAAATCCCGGTGGATGAACATTTTAATATTTTCGCATATCCATTGCAAACAAATTTGAAACTGAGGCGGCATTAGCGTACAGCACTGAATCACGCCAATTGGCAACAAGCATATCGTGAACAGCATTTAGATGGAAGTGAGTGGATGATTAATCAAACCTGAATGGTATAAAAAGGGTCATGTGCTGTTACCAATAATGCTGTTTCATTATACATTATCCTAAAAACACTTTGGGGCTTATGTAATAGGGTGCGATCTGGTGCCGCTGTGGGAACTCCTGTGAGTCTTCCCGTATTTTTAAAGCAACAATCATTTTAAAGGCAAAACCAGCTGGATTTTGCCTTTAAAATGATTGCTACTTTGAAAATATGCGAAGACTCGCAGGAGTTTCCCGCAGCGGCACCAGATCGCATCCTATTACAGAAGCCCCTATAAATGACATGTCACCAGTACTCCATTACAGTCTCCATAGAGTGCAGGGATTTTGGATATATCAGCGTATTACAGGTTAGGGTCTTTTGATATTCTGTTATTTTTCTGCTCACACAGTTATATAGGCGATATCAGGAAACCAGAGGGGAAATTGTTTAGTTTCATTAGTATGTACATCCCTTATGGTAACCTGTAAGTAGGAAAAGCAATTACCTGAAAATGACAAAAGTAGACAAAAGCCCATCATCCATGTCTGCACATACTGTAAAAGAATTTGGAGCTAATTAGATTGTATACGAAAGCCTTCTTTGGGCACCAAATCAGCAGGGGTATTCAAACAGCAGTCTGACCAAAAGGTGTGTTCAAACCTCAAGTGTGAACAAAGACCAAAAGCATATGTTATCTGCTTTGATATGAAATTTATATTCTACACTAACTAGGAGCTTCAGAAATCATAGAAATATACCTGACATTTGTGCGCAGGTTAGGTGTGATTTGGGATCACCTATGACATATGGTTTGGTGAGAAATTAGGTATCTAACCAATCACACATCCCTGAGCAGTCTTGTAAAATCATTTTATAGTTTACATAATACAGATTAATGTGTACATATCATATTTCATGAGACTACTATATAGGGAAAATTATGTACAGTTATTTATACTTTAGTTAATAGTTATGTTAGCAGTCTTGGTATGAACTCTGGATTTTCAACAGGCCAGCAAGTCAGCAGGGACTTAGTCATGACATCACTATGGGCGATGGAAAAGTTGATAACAGGTATGGGAGCATTTTGCTCTGTGCCAGACTTTGGGGGATCAATTCTAAGTTGAAGCCTAGACCATCAATTCCTGTCATTCCCTCCTGTCTAGAATAAACCAAGTGTAATACTGTGTGGGTTTTTACTTTGAAATTGTAACTCATTTGTCTATGTAATCTGTAAGCCTTTTAATTTATATAATTTCTGTAATTTGTGGCCTCAGCAACATATTTTGTTTAGTATCACAGTGATACTAATGAATATGCCACTGGTATTCAACATTACTTACCCCTCCGATGAGGTCCAGCGACGTCCCCCTCTGCGGCATCCTCTGCTCTGCAGCTGGCAGCCTACCACTGCCAGTGTCGGGCTGCTGTGTCATGCACAGACACGAAGGTCAGCCTGCATTCGCATTTTAGTTGGACAGTATTGCACAGTCTCTTTTCTGGGGCCTACATTATTTCAGTAGTGCGGACACAACATTTATATTACAGTTTTTCAGCCTTGGCCACATCTATGAATCCGCATCACCCCTATACAGTGCATCCGGAAAGTATTCACAGCGCTTCACTTTTTCAACATTTTATGTTACAGCCTTATTCCAAAATGGAATAAATTCATTATTGTCCTCAAAATTCTACACACAAGGGCCCTGATTCAGACCCGCTCGCTGCCGGAGGCAGCTCGCTAAGCTGTGTGCAATTATTGTCGCAATCCTTCGGCCTTGCAACGAGACCCTGTGGTAGGGTCTCGGCTACCGCAAGGCCGAGTGGACTTCCTGCTCTAATAGAGCAGGAAGTCCACTACTGACATCAGTAATGATGTCAGTAGGGCATCCCACAAACTAAGGGAACGCCTGCGTTTGTGCAGCCGCCCCCTCCTCCCCGCCTACAAAACGGGGTGAGCTGTCACTCACCATCAACAGTCGCCCCGTCTTGTAGCGTGCTCCGCAGCGACTAAAGTTCAGTCGCTCGGCGAGGCTCTCACATGCGCAGGCCGGCACATTTGCAAGGGGGAAACATCGAGCGCTCGCAAGCGACTCTGAATCATGCCTAGTACCCCATAATGACAACATGCAAAAAGTTTTTTTGAGGGTCTGCGTAGTCATTGTGATCGCTGTGAGACCTTCGTTCACGCGTATTGTGATACATACGCAAGCGCAGAAAGCAACAATCGTCCGACTGCGTGTGTAATCGCAGTTGCGATTGGTAATGAATCAGGCCCTATGGGGCATATTCAATTGTGTGCGAGAAAAGCAAAAAACCCGCACCTGCAAGGTTTTGCCTGCAGGTGCGGGTTTTTTATCTATTTTGCGCGTTGGGAGGTTTTTATTCTCGCACCTCCAGACCAAGTGTGATTTTTTTCTAAAATCGCTAATTTTAAGAAAAATCTGTGGGACTTGCTCTGGGACCCCGGTGGCAGCCCTCCTAACGACTAAGCTTTTGGATGTTTCCAATTAACTTAATTAGTTAGTAATTACTCACCTTCCGAAGTGCTGTCTTCTGCATCCAGCGTCGGGACCCGGACTCCAGCATCAGCGTTGAGTATGTAGTGTGTATGAGTGAGTGTGTGTGCATGAGTGAGTGTGTGACCCCTGGTGTATGTGTGTCCCCCTCAGTGTCAGTGTGGCCCCCCCAGGATGGGCACTGGGAGAACTACATCTCCCAGCAGCCCTTGGAGCCTCCCAGCAGCTCCCTCGCCAGTGAGATGATAGAGAGGAGGCCACCAGGAGCCATGGAGTCCACCAGAAACCCCTGGGCAGGTAAGTGCAGAATTTTTTTATTTCATGTTTTACGCGGTGCAGGGTTTTCAGAGCTGAAAACCCTGCAACCACTTTTTTTAATTGGATCCGCGAGTATCGGGAGTGCGCATACCCGCAGTTATCCAAAATTGTGCGCAAGTTTTTTACCTCGCTAAACCTCGCGCCCAATTGAATATGCCCATATGTGTGGTAATGTTTCTCACCTATTTTTTGAGAAACTGTCATGACGCATTTGTTACCACATATCTGGAGCATCACTGAATTGAAACCACCATCTCATATCTAAGGGAAGTGTTTTCCATTGATTTTGATATTTAAAGTATTTATTTTTATACACTGTTTTAAATCCACGTTTTCAAGTTATACACAGGTTAGCGCCATTACCCTTGTCCATATATTTCTATAGTGTATTTCATTCAGCTTATGTTGATGGCGGTTTGACTACCTTCAGAAGTGCCATAGACTAATTCCTTACCATTTGTTTCAGCTTCATTGGCACTCCGTAACACCCACTCAGCCGCAAGCAGGGATGCTGAGGAGGGGGGGAGCAGTTACTAATTACCCGGTTCCCCTGTGTGCCCCCCAGCAGTGAGGAGGAGACATAGGGCGGGGGACATGTGCACTCAGGATGAAGTCTCTCCCCATAGCTGCCAGCTGGGGTGATCTGCAGGACACACTCTGAGAAGGCCATAATTCCGGGAAAATATATCTTAGTTCCTAAAGTGTGTATAATACGTGTTCTGAGGTATCAGCACAATAATGGCCTGTATAATTTTGTTAATGTTCCCTGCTTGACAAATCTTTTTCTTAAAATGTGTATCCTATTTACATCACATTGTAACATTACAGTGAAACTATTAAATTACCTTTCAGGCATACACTGAGTATTGGGGCTGGCAGTACTTGTACTTCTGTGTGTGACTAAGTAGAAGAACTGGTCCCAATACGAGTGGGCATGGCCATACCTCCCGCCGTGTTTTGTTATGCTTAAGTGCAACTTTATTATACTAATTCCTTTGCGACAAATGTAGTAACCTAGTGTCCCCAGTACACTGTGAGTGGCTTTGTTTTGGCTACAATGTGACTAAGATGCAATATTTAGGCAAAAGTAACCTTCACTACCCTTGGCCAAACATCTAAGTCGCACCAAGCGTCTTGCACCATATTGCAAAAAAGGTGCTAGGTGTAGGAGGACACATCTGTATAAGCTTTGTATAATCAACGGAGATCTATCCAATCGTGTCTAATACACCAAGGTTACTCAACCTCTATGAAGACCCTGTTATGTCTGTGAATATTGAAACCAATGGGGTCAACTGAGGGCACCAAAGGTTATATACCTACAGGCACCAGGGGAGTATATCTGGCTGTGGTTAGAAATTAAATGGATTCAACAGGAAACAAATTAAATCAAAATAATGAACGTTATTGACTAAATTAGCAGATTTTAGCGGTAAACTACATGTTTTGCCAAGTAAAAAATTATATTTTAATACTGTCCTTTTAGCATTTCTTCTTTAAGTTTATAAATACAAAACAAAAAAATATACCCAAACTGATGTTTATATCTTTATTGCTGTGCATATGACATCAGGCTGGATTCAGAGGTAGACGCTAATGTAGCTGCGGCTATAACTTTTTACGCATCTTGACTGCACCTTTATACTAGAGACGCCCACCGGCTGCAGCGCTAATCCACACATCGGTTGCACCATCGAACATTGCACCATCTCTATCGAGGCGCGGAATGTCTGTCTAAACATGGCTGCTGAAATCAGTGCAACTGCATTGGTGCAGACCGCAACACACCTGCGTCTGACATCCAGGAACACCCCCTGAAATTGCATTTTCCCAAATTCTTTCTGCGTCCCCTGGCGGTATCAATCGGAACGCATGCGCAGTGCAACTCGGATGTGCCGACTGAAAAAATAATCCACTTGCATCCCATGTTGACACTACGTCCTCAGAATAAGGCCCATAATTACAGATAAAGTAATTCAACTCAAAAGGGGAGTGTGCTGATTCAGTGGAAGGCAAGGACCTGTCCTTTGGGGCTGCAAACAAAAATCAGCATGTCCAGTACTACCATAATTGCTACATATGCGCACACTCAATCATGAGTCTAATTGAATTGACCCCTATATGATGCAATTCTACCTATTCTAAATGCTTTCTGTAATCTGGTGCACAACTCATATGATTTATTAATATATTCCTAAACCCATCTTTCCCAGCTGCCTTCGCTTCACCACCTTATTAAATTTCAGATGATAATGTCTCTGTGTGTGACAATCTCAGAATGCAGTGGTAATGAATGACTTTCTCTTTCTGATCTGCAGAGCTTTATTCATGCCAGATAGAATGGCCCTATGCTTGTTAGATGGAGGTACATTTCCCTAAGAGTCCTGGGAATTAATATCCAGAGTTCATTCATCTCCAGGAGAGGCTTTCACGCTTCACGGTCTCTGATTCACATTGTACCAGCTGGCAAGCTTTGGGACAATGCCTGCAAACTGTGAGCCCAAGGTTGCTGTGACCTTATTGTGGCTTGTAAGTTAAATGTTACTTCTTAAACTGTAGTGATTCAGAGACACCACCCTGAACCAATTCACCAAGGATATTTGTCTGCTCTCAAACTAGACTTTGTTACTGAATTAACACTAGATTCATTCAAAGAAAAATGTAGAGATTATATAAAGCAGCCTTTCTTAACCTGGGGCACGAGTACCCAAGAGATACTCACCATGCTGTTCAGGGTAAAAAATGTCTATATTGTGGGGGGAGAGAAATTTCACTTGTAGGGAAACAGTGGGCCTGATTCAGACCCCGTCGCAAGTGCTGAGCGCTCGCAACCGGGTCGATGGTGGCCCACAGCGCATGCGCACGATGGAGCCAGCTCCGTCGTGTGCATGCGCGAGACCCGGCTAGCGACGGGCTCTCCGTCGCTCCGGGTCTCGCAACAAAGGGGGCGAGCTGTCGATGTTGAGTGACAGCTCGCCCCCTTTGGTGGGCGGGCCGGGGGGTGGCTGCCCAAACAGGCGTTCCCATGAGAACGCCTGTCATTTTGGGGGCGGCCTCACTGACATCACGAGTGATGTCAGTGGAGAGATTCCGGCTCTGTTAGAGCCGAAATCTCTCTGGGGCTTGCGGCCATGAGACCCTACCACAAGGGTCTCGTCGTAAGCCCGATGGTTGCGATGGTCTTGACCATCGCGACCATCATCATGGCCGCTCGCTGTAGCTGTGAGTGGTCACCCACAGCTATGCGAGTGGCCAGGAGGCCGTTCTAAAAAAAAAAAAGACCGGCCCTGATTCAGGGCGAGCGCTCTGTCAGAGCGACGGGGTCTGAATCAGGCCCAGTGTCCTGGGAATCTGCCCCAATGCATCAGAGTGTGGCCATGATGACCCCTGGGCAGCACCAGACATCCCCACTCCAGTGGAATGCTGCAGAAAGAGGTCTATAGAAGCATTTGGGGCCTGTTCAACTCAGCAAATGTAAAAGTCTGCAAACTTGTGAGTTCGAGGCTATTACCTTGTGCGAGTTTGTGTGAGTTTTCTCATATGAAAACTCAGACCTTGTAATGCGACTTTCATTACAAGGTCCGAGTTATACAGAAGCCTTCACAGATCAGTGTGAAGGCCTCTGTGTTTAAAAAAACACAGAAGCCTTCACACTGCCGTTCCTGGTTGTGAAAATACAGTAGAAAAAACGTAGGGTTCCCCTGTATTTTCATCAACAAGCACCAGGCTCAGTAAGCTAGTCTTGGTTCTGGAAATAGAGGGCACAAAATGAGTAGAGGTCCCCTGTATTTTCCATAAACAGCACCAGACCCCTTTCACTGGGTCCCCGGCCAAAGCAAGTCAGCCCAGGCTGGGGATCCCTGGGGAGGTGAGTGCCCTGGCTCATGCTGGCTAGTGATTGGATGGATCGCGGTCATGTGATCAGGACAGCAGTACTCCTGGTCTGGCTGGCTGGACTGCGGCCTAGTAGGCCGGAAACAATGAAGCCTGTGTCCCTTGGGAACGATAGTTTACGCATGTACCATGTTCAGAGAGCGAGTCGGCAGGCGTCAGGAGCGGTAAGTGATCCAGCGGCAGGGGTAACAAACCTTGGTTGTGACAAATAGCCTTCAAACATTACCCTGACACTATAACTCCCCCACTGTAATCTTTTTCACCCATCACAACTCCCTGGCTGCACATCACACCCACTAAAATCCACTCTAATATTTGACAATAAAAGTGCACCGAAAACTATAACATCTTTATGTGTTAAATTAAATTGTCCTATATCTCAATTTCACCCACATATATTCATCATCCTTTGGGCTCCAATAGTACTCGGTAAAGGTGTTACGACATCCATTCCGTATTTAGCAAACAGCTTAGCTTATTGCTGCTTATGACTGCACCGCTTGTGCCATCTATAGATAGTTAACAGCCTCCCAGGCTTTGCTGAGTCCCCGCTAGGTTAAGCACTATGCGCATGCACAGATGGCTGTTACGCATTAGGTCCATTTCACAAAAAAAGAGGAAATTTTTGTAAAAAATTACATTTTTCAATATTAATTTTCTGTGTCACACAAACAAGGTCATAGATTGAGCAACATTAATCAGAAAACTAGTTATTTTGTTTGTTTTATTATGAAATTCTGAAATATTTAAATATACAAAAGGTGGAAGCATTGGTAGGATGATGCTCATTTGAGGGTAAGAGACGGGGACCTCTTTGGACATTTTTTTGTGGTTTTTGTTTACACAGTAGCAATGCTCACCAACCAATTGCAGAAAATATCTCCTCATTCATTTAACATAAGCAGGCAAGCTTCAGAACTGAGAGCTCAAAAACAAAATATTAAAGAGAGTACAGTCCGACTTCACTGAAAATTATGCCATTCAGGGGGCAATTCAATTGTGCCGCGTGTCCCCCGATGGGCGTTATTGATCCCTACTTATCTATACACTCTAAATGTCGCTATTTAGCGTTATAAGTCGCACAAGAAATAATTGCTTTCCAGACTTTGATTGTGGTTCCAAAGCACAAAAAGATATTCACCAAAAAGCAGATAGTTACACCCTGTGATCTAAATACAATTAGCGCAAACAAATTATACAATCACAAGGTACAGTCGATACATACGCAGGCACTCTGAATCCAGATTTCCGGCATCAAAGGTGAAGCCTCCGTCAATAGCAAGAAAATGATGACTAACTAACAGATTCAGAGAGCTTGCATATATACCCTTACAGAGATAGGCAATACAATAGAACTAGTTGGCATAATCCCATTGGTGGTTCTTCCTAGTTCTGTTACGATGTAATTCATAGGTCAGTTTGTACTGTAATAGTTCAGCCTCCAACAGCTTCTTTGTGTCCATTTTCCTGCCAAAGAACAAGTCTAAACTGGCTAATTACATTACATTTTCAGAGTACATTTCAAAGCCTATCTCTCTATGATCCATAATTTGCAGACATATGTTGCGATTTCCTCGCCGATGGAACCGGAAATCTGCAAATAAACAGTGGTTCAGAATGGCACCAAACACGGTCTGCTTATCATGTACTAAACCTGATATCTTAAATACAGTCGCTTTATTACATAATAATGAATAAAACCTTGGATATTAACCTTAACTGCTAGGGAACCTTCCTATGTAAGTGTGCAAAGTGTAAGGATATTAAGGAAAGACGCTAGTTAGCTTTGTGCGACTACGTGTTTGCGGAGTACACCGTGGTACGTGTTTTGCAGGGTTGTTCATATTAAATGTTTTAGTAAATGTATGTATTTATATAATGAGGACTTTTAACATTGTTCAATTGCATGGGAATCGCACAACGATAAATAATAACCGCCGTATGTACTTATAATGTGTGAGATTCGCTAAAATGGCGCTGGGCGGCCATTCCCAAAATGGCGTCTTGTTGCCATTCGCAAAATGGCGTCATGCAGATTTTAATTTTAACAGATTCTGGGCCTGATTCAGAGCCGGACGCTCTGACAAGAGCGCTCGCTCTGAATCAGGGCCCTCCTACCTAAAATTGGAGCGGCCTCCTGGCCGCTCTCATAGCTGTGGGTGACCACCCACAGCTTATGCGAGCGGCCAAAAAGATGGTCGCGATGGTCTTGCAGGGTCTCGGGGTTGCGACGAGACCCTGCGGTAGGGTCTCGCTGCCGCAAGCCCAGGAGTGCTTTTGGCTCTATCAGAGCCAAAAGCACTCCCACTGACATCACTAGTGATGTCAGTGGGGCCGGCCCCAGACGGTAGGCGTTCCCAAAGGGGGCGTGCTGTCACTCACCATCGACAGCACACCCCCTTTGGTGTGAGACCCATAGCGACGGCTGGCCGTCGCTATGCGGGTCTCGCGCATGTGCACGACGGAGCTCCCTCCGTCATGCGCACTAGGGCACCATCGACCCGCTTGTGAGTGCTCGCGAGCGGGTCTGAATCAGGCCCTCTGTCAATCATCCGGCTTCGACAGCGTCTATGCGAATAGGCGCCCGACAAAGCAATTCAATTGTTTCTCTGCTTGGGCGCCCATTAGCATTTACCACGCCCACAAGCTAAACCCGACTAAAGAGGAGGTTGGGGCACCCAAAAAATGGCACTTTAGACACATTTTTTCTCACACCTCTGGAGGCTGCGAGAGAAAATGTCACTGTCATGGCTAATAGGCGCCTATCAGAAAAACAATTGAATTGCTGTGATAGACAGCCAGCAGGGGGCGCGTGGCACAATTGAATCGCCCCCTCAGTATCAAAACGAAGTCATGGCAGCTCATTGGGCTCATCCTCATTATGCAACAGTAACAATTTATACATCTGTTGCATATTTCCACGAAGAAGGAAACAAGTATAGTAATGAAAACTTTCTTATTGTAAAATACTTGAAAATAAAAGGTGGTCTTGGTTTACAGGAATATTATGTTTTTCCTGAAAAAGATGACATTGGGCCTGATTCAGAGCCGCTCGTTCGCTCCGAGCGATGTTTGCCCAACTGCGCATGTGTACGGATCGTAATACGCATGCGCGAACCAGTCAGTGCGGCCGAAAATCGTTTGTTCACAAAATAGCGAATGCCTGCTATTTTGAGTGACATGAGGAGGCGTATGTGGGTGGTAACAGGGGAAGGTGCTTGAAAACGGGGAGTGGAGATCCGAACGCAGGCGTGCCTAAAGGTCAAAACGGGCGTTTTAAGGGTGTGCATAATTAATACAGCAGCGTCATTGACCACGTCACTGGGTTATTTTATAGCCAGAACTGCTCGCAAGATTGTGGTAGCAAAAACCAACCACAAGAATAGCGAGCAGTTCATACGCTGGTCGATGTACTCGATTAATCTAATAAATAGCGGACATGACGTAGGATGTGAGCGGCCAGGGGGCGTAGTTTTCAAAAAAACTACGGCAAGTTTTGTTCGCTAGTTCAGACATAGAGGCGTGAACAGACCGCAAAGAGCGAACGGTTCATTTGAATAGCCACCCCTATTTTCTGTTCGAACGACCGCAAATAGCGTCCGGCTCTGAATCAGGCCCATTGACCCCAAGAATGCATAAGAACAAGACATTGGACTATTCTGAAGTGGTCTTCTATGGGCCCTGATGTGAATCCTATCAAACAGCTATGGAAAGAGCGAAACTTGCAGTCTGGAAAAGGCACTCATCAAACCCGAGACAACTGTAGTAGTTTGCCCAGAAAGAGTGAGCTGAAAAACCTGTTGCAGGTGCAGAAGTCTCATTGACAGCTACAGAAATGCCTTAAAAACAGTGATTGCCTCTAAAGGCTGTGTAACAAAATATTAGGTTACGGGTCCCATCATTTATGCCCATGCCATTTTTGATCTGTTTTATTATTTGAAATATTCTGTTGAATCAAAAATGAAATGCACAGTCTGATTTCTATTAAATATGGAATAAACAATGATGGATGCCAATTGCTTTTGTCAGTTTCAAGGTATTTCAGAGAAAAATATGGATTTGTCTTTTTTCATGGAAAGGTACCAACACACTCGTCCACGTCTGTAGTGTTAATGGCGAGTCTTGTTAATATTTAGTCCATATATGTGATGGACAACAGTAAACTATTACCAAGTGGATTCCACTGTACCTCTTGTCATATGCTATCACATGATTGTCCTGCTTCAGAGCCACATGCAATACCCATATTCACATAGTTGAGCAAACTGTTTGCAACTGCGCATGCACGAATGCAGTGAGGATTTATTGGCAAAGTGACAGGTAGTGCCCGTTTAGGGGAGGTAACGGGTGTGGCTACAGAAACACAGGGGCGTTGCCAATGTTTCTTGGGCATATCCTAGTCAGCCACTGCGAATTCATGTGCAGTTAGACTGGCCCCAGCATGTTTATTGAGATGGACATTCTGAGACACCATAGGGTTGCTCAGAAGTTCGATGGTGCGACCGATGTTGCGTCTTTTGTTCGTAAGCGGCGGATCTACGATGCTGGTGTTGGGCTTCTCTGTACAGAATACAGTGGCTGAGTCATTAGCATATTTTCACAAGTCTGCTGTGTCCACCTCTGAATCAGGCCTCAAGTCACCAGCATCAGTATTCCATGTCAATTTACCAGTCTCTGGCCCTCATTCAGACCCACTCGCGAGCGGCTGTGCGCTCGCAAGTGGGTCGATGGTCTGCACTGCGCATGCGCACGAAGGAGGGAGCTCCGTCGTGCGCATGCGCGAGATGCGACGAGCGAAGGACTTTCCTTTGCTCGTAGTGTCTCATCAAAGGGGGCGTGCTGTCGATGTTGACTGACAGCACGCCCCCTTTGGTGGGTGTGCTGGGGGCGTGTCTGCCAGACGGAGGCGTTCCGAAGGGAACGCCTACCGTCTGAAGCCGGCCCCACTGACATCACTAGTGATGTCAGTGGGAGTGATTTTGGCTCTGATAGAGCCAAAATCACTCCTGGCCTTGCGGTTGAAAAACTCAACTGCAGGCATCTGCTCGCAGTGGCGATGGTCAAGACCATCGCGACCATCATCCTGCACGCTCGTATATGCTGTGGGTGGTGACCCACAGCTATACGAGCGTCCAGGAGGACGCTCCATATTAATGGAGGTGGGCCCTGATTCAGAGCGAGCGCTCTGGTCAGAGCGTCCGGCTCTGAATCAGGGCCTCTGTATTCTCTACCATTGCTCTCACTCCAAACTTGTTTGCTGTCAGTTCAGTTTGCTGTCAGTTCAGCTTCACCAATTCCATCTCTGTGTCTAGTCAGGTGGCTCTAGTATCTGCCACCAGTCTGATGGCTATAGTATGTGACAGCCCTGCCCCGAAGAAGGGTTCGAAGCAAAGTGATACCTTCCGCCACCACTTTATTTGCAAGAATGGACCCTGCAAGCTGAAGGTGCATGCAGTATGGACTAAGGGGAGGGTTACATTCTGAAAATGTACATTTTTGTGAGTATCCCCAAAAACAGCTATTTTGGGGGGAGTTTCTGCAAAATTAATTAAATATGACCCTAAGGGGTATATGTACTAAAATGTGGGTTTTTAAAAATGGAGATGTTGCCCGTAGCATCAGATTCTAGCTATTATCTTCTAGAAGGTGCTAGATGAATGTTAAGTAGAATCTGATTGGTTGCTATGAGCAATATCTCCACTTATGAAAACCTGCACTTTAGTAAATATGCCCCTTAGACTGATCACACCTTTGGAATTGGTATTGCACATTATCTTAGTTATAGTTTAATCTTGTAAGTGTTTTGCTTGTGTTTCTATTCATAAGATCACTGGAGCGTGAGTAATAACTGTAGTGCTTCTTTGCTCAGCCATTGCAAACTATACACACACTGGGCCTGATTCAGACCCGCTCGCGAGCGCAGGACGATTGCAAGCGGGTCGATGGTGCCCTACTGTGCATGCGCACGACGGAGGGAGCTCCGTCGTGCGCATGCGCGAGACCCGGCTAGTGACGGGGTAGATTCGCTCCGGGTCTCGCACCAAAGGGGGCGTGCTGTCGATGTTGATTGACAGGACGCCCCCTTTGGTGGGTGTGCCGGGGGCGTGGCTGCCAGATGGAGGCGTTCCCATGGGAACGCCTACCGTCTGAAGCCGGCCCCACTGACATCAGTAGTGATGTCAGTTGGAGTGATTTTGGCTCTGATAGAGCCAAAATCACTCCAGGGCTTGCGGCAGCGAGACCCTACTGCAGGGTCTCCGTCGCAAGCACGATGGTCGCGATGGTCTTGACCATCGTGATCATCATCATGGATGCTCGCTATAGCTGTGGGTGGTCACCCACAGCTATGCGAGCGTCCAAGAGGCCGCTCCATTTTCATGTAGGAGGGCCCTGATTCAGAGCGAGCGCTCTGGTCAGAGCGTCCGGCTCTGAATCAGGCCCTCTGTACACTGTGCTACACCCACTTCCCATGGTCCTAGGAATCAGCACTGAAGATTCAGGCTTTCACATAAGGGAGTTTCTACTAATATTAAGCATATCTAATGCAATAACATCACATGCTATTTTCTTTAAAGATAAGCCCTATATACTTTAGTGCTACAACCAGAGCCGTATCAAGGGGGGGGCGACAGGGGCCCCCACTAGCAGCGGTGTGCTATCTGCACCTACCGCTAGTGTCCCCTCCGCTAGTGTAGTGTAGACCGCGCAGTCAGCGTGGCCACACTACACAGTGACATACACACAGCCGCAGTCGGCAGCTGTGTGTATGTTACAGCAGCTGATGAGAGTCAGACAGACTCTCATTGGCTGCTGCACAACAGAGGGAGCCGGCTCCCCCCCGCAGCTGGTGATGATGTAAGAGACGTCATGATGCTGACGTCTCTCCCAACTGTGCAACAGAAGAGCCGGGACCCGCGTCAGAAGCGGGGATTCAGGTAAGGTTTTTTTTGTGTGTGGGGCACTGTCACTGCATGGGGGGGAGCGCTACAAGCGTCCCTGTATAGGCGGGGGCCACTTCATGGGGGCAGTGCATGGGGGGGCTGCTACTGGGGCACTGTGTAGGGGGACTACTGGAGGCAGAGCATGGGGGGACTACAGGGGGCAGAGCATGGGGGGACTACTACTGAGGGCACTGTATAGGGGGGACTACTACTGGGGGAAGAGCATGGAGGGACTACTACTGGGGGCACTGTATAGGGGAGGACTACTACTGGGGGCACTGTATAGGGGAGGACTAATACTGGGGGCACTGTATAGGGGAGGACTACTACTTTGGGCAGAGCATGGGGGAGACTACTACTCGGGGCACTGTATAGGGGGGACTACTACTGGGGGCAATGCTTTTGGGGGAATACTAGTGGGGGCACTATAAAGGACACTGCATAGGGGGATTACTACTGGCGGCATTGTATAGGGGGGACTACTACAGGGGGCAGAGCATGGAGGGACTACTACTGGGGGCACTGTATAGGGGTGGACTACTACTGCAGGCAATGCATAGGGGGGAAATACTAATGAGGGCAATGCATAGGGGGGACAACTACTGGGGGCACTGTATAGGGGGGACCAGTCTTATAAAAGCAGTCTTGAAGGGGAATTTAGACTTCACATTATCTGAGGTGCTCTAAAAATAACATTTCAATAATACATTCTATGCATGTTTAAACTTTAAATATAATACATTAAATGATGGTATTTCCTAGCTCAGGGTTGTAATGCAGTTCTGTATTTACCTCGGTATTCATACTGGCCACCATCATGGTTTCATTCTTTCATTTTACTCTATTTTTACATTTTCCACACTTCAACACAATAGGAACACACCGGATGCATATGCCAATTACTATGAGGACAATTAGTATAAGGATCAACAATTTGCCTATGCTGGCGATCACTTCCTGGACCCATTCCCATAGACCTGAGAACCATTTCACTGGGTTCAGCCATGAAACCCATCCTTCTATCTTTTCTCCTACTTCAGCCACTGAAGCGCTATGGTTCTTATAAAACTCCCATTTTAGCGGCAGAATTTCATCCATCTTCCGGTCTATCACCTCTTTGGGGTCGCTTGTATCATTGGTGACATAGGTGCAACATTTTACTCTGAACTGGGTGGCCAATGTTACGCAATACCCTCCAGTAACAGCAGTTAAATAATTCAGCACTAGTCTGTGTTGCACCAGTTCTTTCTTGTACGCTTGCAATTCTCTCCCTGTATACCTGAATGTGTCATCGTACATCTCGGTGATATTATCTATCAATTTAGCAAGTTCCTGGATATATCTAAAATTTAATGTACCCCGAGCAATCCTGGTGGGATCCAATGTGACTAAAATTTGAAAGCCAGTTGTCTCACTGATTAACTGAGTGGCTTTATGCACATCACCAGGTATCATGTTTCTTTTGCCTCTGTGTTCATATTGTGTGTGAAGATATGGTGATGGTATGTTTTTATGTATACTAAGCATTTCAACATGTGTGAGGGTCATAACTTCTGGAAGTATTCTTCCCAAATAACATAACAATTACAATACTAAAATTGGTCAGTCACTCCCCTGATTGGCATTGCACTCCTGACTCCACTCCATCAGCACTGCCATCAGCTCCCATTTCCTCAATCGGTCCTCCATCACAGACACTGAGGACCTCATTCAGAGTAGGTCGAAGCGGCCGCACGGTCGTATGCCACCGATGTTCGCTATACTGCGCATGCGTAAAGTTCGCAATGCGCGTGCGCAAACTAGCTGCTACGATCAGAAATTTCTCTCTCCTTGAACACAGCCAGGTCAGTAGTTTGAGTGACAGATTGAGGCGTTTGTGGGTGGTAACAGGGGAAGGTGCTTGAAAACGGGGGAGGTGAGATCCGAACGCAGGCGTGCCTAATTATGTGAACGGCGTTTTATGGGAGTGCATACGGTTTATGGGAGTGCATAATTAACAAAGTATCGTCATGGCACATGTGACATGGGAGGTTTTTACACTGACATGATCGTAGAGCTTAAGAGAGGGTATGGTCAACCTTAAGCTCTACGACCAGTTCCGATGGTCTCGATTAATCCTTATATGCCTGGAGATGACGTGCAATGCGTACAAGAAGGGGGCATATGTTTTTGAATTCCTGCCGCTTCCTCCCCTTGGTCGGCCAGCTACCGATCCGAACTTAGGGACGCAACTTGCGAGGGAATCATTTGCATATCCAGCCCCTTTTCCCGTACGACCGTGCGGCCACTTCGACCGACTCTGAATGAGGTCCTGAGTATCCCCAAACAGATCATCACGACAAAAACTCTGGAAAGAAAAAGAACTAGGATGACCACAGCAGACCACTCCATTGCTGGAAGCACTGATCTACACATTTCTTTAGCTCAGATATCTCACCGTCACCTTTTGAATCCTTCCGGCACAAGCTCGCAATCGACAGGTCCACGTTATCGGCCTTGTCTTAGCCTTGTATCTCCACCGGTTGGTTAACCTCCCTATAGTGAGTGGAATGGACCCACGTATCTTCCTCGGCCACCCTTTGAGGATGTTGTATCATCAGATACGGACCTTTCCACCGATCATACAAACAACCTGAGCTAAAAAAATTTGGATCATAACAAATTCTCCAGATTTGACATCATGACAGTTTGCATTAGACATGTTAGTTAATAACACTTTCAATTTCGGTTATTCTCATTCATCTTCGTGAGACCCTGCACAGTAACCTCATTATCATATTTTCACATGATGCTGCCTGTTTGAACAGTATCTCAAAGGGGGGCAAATAAAGGAAAAGACAGTCTGGGATAATCTTAGTGTTGTTACCCATCACCTTACACATGTTCTTGGAAACGTCACCTGTAAAATAAGTCTCCCTATCATTTTTAATAATTCTAGGGATATAGGCCCTCATTCAGAGGTGGTCGGAGGATGCAAGCGGTCTCTCAGAAACTGGACGGCCGCTTGCATCCTGATCGGCCGCCTCTGTTTCGGTTGTTAGGCTGTGGGTTAACACCCACAGCTCTAACGACTGCTCGAGTGATGGTCGCGATGGTCATAGACCATCGCGACCATCGGGGCTTACGACGAGACCCTAGGGTAGGGTCTCACTTGTCGTAAGCCCCAGAGAGCTTCTCGCTCTGTCAGAGCCGGAAGCTCTCCACTGACATCACTAGTGATGTCAGTGGGGCCTCCCCCAAACAGTAGACGTTCCCATGGGAACGCCTCCGTTTGGGCTGCCACCCCCCCGGCCCACCTTCCAAACGGGGCGAGCTGTCAATCAACATCGACAGCTCGCCCCCTTTGGAAAGAGACCCGCTACGACCGGCGCTGCCGGTCGTAGCGGGTCTCACGCATGCGCACGAGGGAGCACTGCACAAACATTGAGGCGGTCGTAGACCGTACGGCCGCCTCTGAATTAAGCCCATAGTATCTGCATACAGGTTCCTGCAATTAAATCTTGTTATTAATAGCTACTGCTCTAAATAATGTCTGGGCCACTGGGTTGGATAGTATTCCGAGTAGTCGACCTCAGCCTGGCATGGCTGCCGTTTATCCTTAGCAACCTTGTGTCCTATGAGTGGGAGATAAAGCACTAGGGGGAGGGTTAGGGCCTAGACCGTCTCTCCCATGGTTCAGAGGAGCAGCCTGGCGGACCAGAGGGCGGAGGATGCAGGAGCGGGTTTAAGGTAATTTTTTTTTGTGCGTATCAGCGGCTATAAGGGCACTCCAGGGGGCATTACTATAAGGGCACTCCAGAGGGCATTACTATAAGGGCACTCCAGGGGGCATTACTATAAGGGGACTACAGGGGGAATTACTAAAAGGACACTCCAGGGGGCATTACTATAAGGGCACTCCAGGGGGCATTACTATATGGGCACTCCAGGAGGCATCACTATAAGGGCACTCCAGGGGGCATTACTATAAGGGGACTACAGGGGGAATTACTAAAAGGACAGTCCAGGGGGCATTACTATAAGGGCACTCCAGGGGGCATTACTATATGGGCACTCCAGGGGGCATTACAATAAGGGGACTACAGGGGGCTTTATTATAAGGGCACTACAGGGGGCATTATTAATAGGGTATTACCATATGGGCACTACAGGGGCATTACTATAAGGGCACTACAGGGGGCATTACTATAAGGGCACTACAGGGGCATTATTAATAGGGTATTACCATATGGGCGCTACAGGGACATTACTAATGGGGTATTACCATATGGGCGCTGCAGGGGCATTACTATGGGATTATGGGATCATTTCCATATGGGGACTACTACAGGGGCATTACTATGGGGACATTACTACATTTAGAGTGCCACTCATCCACTTGCTATATATATATACATTTGTGTTTACGTGTGTGTGTATATATATATATATGTATATATATAGATATATATATATGGAATGCCACCACTCGGGATCCCGGCAGTCAAAATCCCGACTCCGCTCCTGGTTCCTAAAGCTAATCTCCCCGTGCCCTAAACCTAACCCTTTTCCCTCAGTACCTAACCCTCTCCCTGGTGCCTAGCCCCTAACCTTCCCCCTAGTGCCTAGGCCCTAACCCTCCCCCTAGTGCCTAGCCCCTAACCCTCCCCTTAGTGCCTAGCCCCTAACCCCTCCCTAGTGCCTTAGTACCTAGCCCCTAACCCTCCCCCTAAACCTAAAAATGGTGTGGCACTTTTGACTGTATCTGTATTGGTGTTTCGCTGTATTTACCGCTGTGCATCATGCAAGGGGTTAGTAGTAGCCGCGACTGCATCCAATTTAGAATCAGGTACTATAATGAGGGAGTACCCTGTCCCCTCACCATACCCCGTCCTCTCAACTGAGCCTGTCCCATTTGGGCTGCTTCCAAAAATTTCCCGGGCTGGTTTTCCATCCCCATCCATCCCAATCCGCCCCTGCTCCTAACAGTTTGTACTGAACTTTCCAACAATTCACATGACCGCGGATAGTTGGGACAGTTCTTATGTGGTATCTTTACTGCAGGGTAATTAGAGTAATAATCAGTCATGACAATGTACTTCTTCCAGGATATAGGGCCTGATTCAGAGATTGTACACTAACCCGATGGTTAGCGCACATCTCCGATGTTTGGAGGACTACGCATGCTCAGCTGGTGTACTACACATGTGCAGCACTCCGACTGCGAGCCCGGCAGCCTGTGTGATTGACAGGCTGCGGCATTTGGGAGGCGGAGCGGGGACGTTCCCTGGCAGCGTTCCCGGGAAGGGGGGCGTTTCACCCCCGTTTTCATGGAGGGACGAGGCCAAGGTCTACGTGGTGCACGTAGACTTCCTGGCCAATGGAACATCGACAACAATTGCAACCGATGGTCGTGATTATTTCGATGGTGACCCCAGGTTGCGACATGGGTCATAGCACTGGGATCATGCAAATGCAGCAAGGAAGTGTGTTACACCTCCTTCTGCATTTGCATTTTAAATGGATGGAATTGCACAGCCGCTTGTGTGCGTCTGTGCAATTCCGTCCATCTCTGAATCATGCCCATAGCTATGATCCTGGCGGTTGGGAACCCGGCGCTCAGAATACCGGCACTGGAATCCTGACACGAGTCAGAATCCCGGAGCCAGCATCCCAATCACTGACGTCCTGATGGTAAATAATGGGGTTAGGGGGAGGGTTAGGCACTAGGGGGGGTTAGGATTATGCTGCAGGGGGGAGGGGGAGGTTTAGGCTGCAGGGGGAGGGTGAGGTTTAGGCTGCAGGGGGGAGGTTAAGGTTTAGGCTGCAGGGGGGAGGGTAAGGTTTAGGCTGCAGGGGGGAGGGTAAAGTTTAGGCTGCAGGGGGGAGGGTAAGGTTTAGGCTGCAGGGGGAGGGTAAAGTTTAGGCTGCAGGGGGGAGGGTAAAGTTTAGGCAGCAGGGGGGAGGGTAAGGGTTAGGCTGCGGGGAGGGTTAGGTTTAGGCTGCAGAGAGGGAGGGTTAGGTTTAGGGGCAGGGTTAGCCTACTTGCTGGTAAGTGTTGGCATTGTAACCCAGTCGAGATGCCGGCATCAGGATTCTGAGTGCTGGCACCCCTTCTTCCCATTACAAACAAATCTGTGCCGACCACACAAGGTTGACAAAGCTACCTAGCGAAATGCTGCGTCTGTTAGCGGCGCTCCACACACTACCATGTCCTAATTTGATACTCTGCCAGTTAGCGCTGCAAGATCTGGAATACTTATTTAACAATGACAGAAACATGCACGCTGCAGCGCGACTAGCAGGAGACTGTTGTTAGCATATAGAGACGTGTGTATTGCAGTACAAGTAGCAAGAGGCTGCTGCTGTCAAACCTATATGAAACTGATATAAACTGTACAATGATAATGTATAAACATCACCAATTACTCTGACTGCCACTGACACAATAACTCGGTGCAGTGCTGTATTACGGAGGGACCCCCCCAGACAAGCACTTTAGCACATAGAGATCTGTGGGCAGAGCAGGATAGTGGTAATAGAGGCACCCATTATTTGCATGAATCATTTCCCAGCAATACCCGTACATGTATGATATGTGACACATGAAATAAGGTCATAAACCCATGTGGGAGATATTTAATCACATTAGAAGCTGTATAATACTCAATATGGTGGAATGCCCAGGATATAAGCATAGGATTCCATCACTGTAAGAGTGACAGCAACAGAGAGGAACTACACAGTAGACATGCTGGGGCAGTACTGGGTTCAATAATAGAAATAAAGTACTCTATATCTCTGTATAGAGAAGTTTACTGGTCACATGTTGAAATACACCATGAAGAGTGAACTGTTCACTAACAATGTATGAAAAATAAGGTGAAAAGCGATAGGAGAATTGTTCTCCATTATCTCTTTGAACAGTGGAATGGTACTCTTTACATGTTGGTGTAACATATGACACAATTTAGGCAGTGTTTTCTACAAGAATATCAGAAGAAGGGATTATTCCCCCTGTAACAGTGGAAAATTATTAAGTATCTGTCTAGATATGTGAAATGACCAGGAATTACCATACAGCTATAAGGGGGTGATGGCCCTTATATTACTCAAATTGAGATAAATTCTATACACAATATAGACCACACACAATTCTCATGTGTGGCTAATACGTTCAAGGTGACACCAGGAACGACCAGGAACTACCATACAGCCATAAAGGGGGGGATGGCCCTTACATTACTCAAATTGAGATAAATTCTATACACAATATAGACCACACACCAATCTTATGTGTGGTTAATACTTTCAAGGTGACACCATTTTCACCTATTGCAGTTTACATATGCTAACCAGTTATTGATACTAACATCAGGGCATCTAGTGGATTAGGAGCGTACACGTGTTTTATCAACACATTCATTTACATTACATAAACTATTCTTTTAAATATTTTGCTTTTTAGTCTTCAGATATTATGTGTATAAACTAATAAAAGTTGTATTTTATGTATCATTTTTGTTTTGTGCACTGCAATGGACATTTCCTTCAGTTTATGACAAATCTATAGCCTATGTAAGTAATGTTATTGACTATAGTAAGGTCACTTCGGTACATCCAATGTACAGAGAGCAGACATTTTTTTCTGCTTGCCATCCCTTCAGAATGATTTCTCTTTACACTTTCATTGTGTCTCTGTGTCTGTTTTTTTTTCTAATCTGTTCTTATCTTGCAAGAGAAACAGGGAGAGAAGCTCCAATCATGTCAACGTACAGTTTTCTTCTATCTCTTTGTCCATCAGACTTTTAGGACTTTCACTTGTGTCCACGGCATGAGAAAGCATGTCAGCAATATGGATTCCTACCTATCGATTCCTACCTACCTATACCTTCTAAAATTGTCGCTATTTAGCGTAACAAGTCGCACAAGAAATAAATGCTTTCAGACTTTGTGTGGTTCCAAAGCACAAAAAGTTATTATTCAATATAAAAACAGATGGTTACACACTGTGATCTAAATACAATTAGCGCAAATAAATCATACAGACCCAAGGTACAGTTGTTACATACGGACAAGCTCTGGACCCAGATACCGGCATCAATATAGAAACCTCCATCAACAGCAAGGCAAGAAGACTGGCATCCAAGTTTAGAGAGCCCACATATATACTCTTACAGGGATAGGCAATACAATAGAACAGTTTGGCATGATTCCATTGGTTCTTCTTCCTGGTTCTTATGTTATAGTATAGTCCATAGGTCAATTCCAATGGACACAAACCAGCCTCCAACAGCCCTTTGTGTCCTTTTTCCTGCTGCACACTAAATCTAAGCTGGCTATATCACAGAGTACATTTTAATGTTTAACTCTCTAGTCCATAGTTTGCAGACATATGTTGCGATCTTCTCACCGATGGTACCGGAAATCTGCAAAGACACAGTGGATCAGTACAACACCAAACACGGTCTGCTTACCATGTACTAAACCTTAGATATCAAATTACATTTATTTCACAACATTAATAATACTGAATAAACCTTGAATATTACACTTTAATACTAGGGAACCTTTTATGTAAGTGTGCAGTGTCTAAGTATTGGGGTTTTGGGAAAAGACGCTAGTTAGCGCTGTGCGACTACGTGTTTGTGAAGTACACCATGGTACGTGTTTTGCAGGGTTAATCATTTTATATGTTTTAGTGACTGTCTGTATTAACATGGTGAGGACTTTCAACTTCTTTCTATTGCGTGGGAATAGTACAACGCTAAATAATAGCATCGCCGTATGTACTTATAATGGGCGAGATTCACTAAAATGGCGCTGGGCGGCCAATCTCAAAATGGCGTCTCATTGCCATTCGTAAAATGGCGTCGCGCAGATTTAATTTGAAACCGATTATGATAGCTGCCAATGGCTTGTGTTCAGTTTCTACTATAAACACTTTACCATACACAAATGGTTCAAAATCTCTCACATGCATAAGTGATTGCTAGGAGCTATATTTCTATCTGTGCATACCGTGTTTCAGCACTTGTCAAAGCTCTAGATGCATAGATTACATTACATTATGTATGCTCATAGTCTTGCAACAATACAGATCCTAGGCCAAATTGCGAAGAATCTGCTAAGATCCTTATTCTTTTTGCAGGATCAAAGAATACTAGTTGCTCTGTAATGGTCTGTTTCAATTTCTGCCAACTTTCTTCTTTTTCATGTGACCACATCCACTCCTTGGGCTATGACGCTGAGGTCTCATAGCGTGCGCTAAAGTAAGCAATTACTGAGTGAGGTCTGACCTGCCTTAACTGTGCGTATGGGTCCGATGTTACTTGAGGTTTGCGATTATTTTGCTATGTTGCTCAAGTATAAGGATGTAAGTAAGGGGAAGTGGGCATCCTTATGTCAGGCTGCGATCGCAATGCGAATGCAATTATTTACATATCACCGCTGATATTAGCAACTGCGTCACCTGTGTATAAGCAGAATAGTGATCCTTGCTGAATCAAGCCAATTATCTTTGTTCAATAACCATCTATAAGATGAAGTAATTGTTTTGAGAGTTGAGAAATAAACTTTCCTAAGTAAGTAATCATTCCTAGGAACCTTCTGTCGTCATCTTTGTTGTGTGGACGTTCCATATTCACTATGGTTGATATTTTCCTTTGGTCAGGCTTCACACCTAGATCTGAGATCACTTCACCCTTAAAGATAAGTGTTTTCATGTTTAATTCACATTTGTCCTTGTTTAGCTTTATATTCACTCTCCTGGAAAGTCCCATCACTTGTCTCAATTTGGTGTCATGTTCTTCTTTGTAGCACCCCAGATAATAATGTCATCCATCATTGTTTCTACACCTGGAATATGTTCAAAAATCTTGTGTATTCTTTTGTGGTATACTTCTGGAGTGGACAGTGGGCCTGATTCAGACTTGGGAACTGATCATCTTGGTGGAACCATGCTGCACTGCAGGTGGGGCAGATTTAAAATGTGAAGAGAGATTTAGATTTGGGAGGAGTGTTTCCAAACTGACATCTAAATTGTGGAGTAATAATAAAGCTGTGCAGTATTTGTCGGCTACATGCAAAAGCAGCCAGTATTTGCAAAAAATGTATGTATTTACACCCCTTGCATTGCAATATGGTTTGTTCAGGTTCACAGTTGAGAGAGATATCTCACTCTATTCGCAAGTCTGAATCAGGCCAAGTATCCCCATAGGCAAACGCAGGGGGGTTTGTCTGCCTGGAAACCCCCCATCCCCAGCCCACACCATGACCACAATAGTAATAGTAATATAATAGATTGTTACTAGTGCTGCATGTTCTTCTCAGTATCACAAATGAAATAATTAGCACCACCTGTGGATCTTTTAACATGTATCAGCCAGTAATAAATAACCTGTGCACCAACTAGAACACAGGTTCTCAAACTCGGTCCTCAGGACCCCAAACAGTGCATGTTTTGCAGGTCTGTTCACATAATTACTAGTGAAACTGTTAGCTGCACCTGTGGATCTTTTAAAAAATGTCAGTGACTAATGAATACACCACTGCACGTGCTGGGTGATCTGCAAAAAGTGAACTGTGTGGGGTCCTGAGGACCGAGTTTGAGAACCACTGAACTAGAAGATCTGGAAAACATGCACTGTAAAGCTGGCCACACACTAGATCAACTTACATCCAACCACCCAACTAGTTGATTGGTTTGAATGAAAATCTGGTAAGGGATGAAAGCAAATGACAATCAGCAATTTCCTCCCAAACGCCGGAAAATGCACTAAAAACTGTTGTTTGAACAAATTGTTTTGATCAAACATTTAACAAACTTGTCTGATGACCATTTTCATCTGTTTTCTGGCATTTAGGAGCAAATTGCTGATCATCAGTTACTCCCATACCTTACCGGATTTTCATTCCAACCAATCAACTAGTTGTCTGGTTGGATGAAAGTTAGTATAGTGTGTGGCCAGCTTTAGAGATGCACTGCTATAGAGCCCAATATGTACATATACAGTATGTCTAGGGCAATGCTAGGTTCTTCTGCTGCTCCTCCAGGCTCCCGGACTTGCTCCAATAGTCTGGAATGGTGCCCACATCTAAATTAAATACGTTCAGCTCAGGCAGGATGGCCTACTGGCGCATCGAATGGCTTACTGTGATCACTGGTCCTGAATATGCTGGAATTAATACACACAATACACTTTGTATGATGATTATTAAAGCTGGTTAAGTACTAATTCTGCCCTCTTCATTGACAGGCCACACTTGCTCTAAAATTAAGCATTTGGAAACCCCCCTCTGGAAATCCTGCGTTTGCCACTGATCCCATATGGTCAAAGAAATCTGTAATGACCTTCTGGTGTATTAAATGTACACAGCTTTGAGCTGGCTTCATCTACCTTCATTTGCCAGAATCCTGAAGATGCGTCCAATTTACTGAACCATTTTACTCCCGCAAATTACAACATGATTTCATCCCTGGATGGTAGTTTGAACTTTTCCCTTTTAATGGCTTTGTTTAAATCTCTGGGATCGAGACATATTCTGAGTTGTCTATTTTTCTTTTCCACAATTACTACTGAGCTCACCCATTCTGTATCTCTATTACACCCAAGGCTTCCATGCAGTTTAGGTTTAGCTCTTTTTATAGTTTTCTCTCAGTGCAAATGGCACTTTTCTACATGGGTGTGTCACTGGTGGAAGTTTTATGTTTATCTTATGCTCACCAGGCAGACAACCTAAGCCTTCAAACACATCACTGTATACCATAAACACTGATTTGCACTCATGTTCTTGTGATGTCACCATAAAAACTTTCTTTATCAAGCTAAGTTTCTCACAGGAACTAAAATTGGTGGTACATCTTTGTTCACAATCAGAAAAGATGTTTTAAACTGTTTCCCTTTTATTAGTATGCATTAATAACCATAATATATGGTAATGTATTTAAAATCAGCAAATTAAAATTGGAGAAAAATAAATTAAGTTTAAAATGAGGCTATACTTTGACACAATGCCTTACAATTGTATTATGGACGTGATAATGTCAAACCCCAAATAAATTATTAATTATGTCAATTATTCCTTATCTATCTTGACATTTATTCTGGGAAGTATATGTATCTCTGCTGCATGGGTGTATTTTAAACATAACAGCTCAGCACATCCAAGATTGTGTGTCAGATAGGTCCACACATCACACTGGTGTCATTTCCCATAGGCTTATATTGTATGATACACTAAATTAGTAACTTTCTCTCACTATAGCTGGTATAATTGTAACAAAATAGTTACTGTATCATATTGTAACCACAATGTGTCACAGTTCCTGTGAGACGTACACTCTTAAGCTGGATACACACTGGTGCGATATCGGGCTAATATGTAGTTTAATAAAAGTCTTCTATCTCATCACTACTACATAGTTTCTGACCATCGGAACAACATATCGGTTGGATCGTTCAGTGTGTACAGCCAATCTGTGCGGTATCTGGACTACAGATAGACAGTTAAAAGGCCGGCAATGTCTAGATAGACACCAGATGTTAGACAGGCCGATAGGGACAAAATGACGACATGGAAGAAGGCCAACAGGTACAAAAGGTCGACAAGAAAATGGACGACACACATGGTCGACTAATGTTTGTTTTGGTTTCTTTAGAGTTAGGCACTCCCGATGGCTAAGGTTAGGCACTTAACCTGACGGTTAGGGTTAGGCACCAGGACGGAGAGTTAGGTTAGAAAACAAAAAAGTGTCTACCATTTGTGTGTTGACCTTTTGACCCTGTCGACTTTTTGCCTCCTGTCGACCTATTGCCTGTCTATCTAAGCAATGTCGACCTTTTAACTGTCTATCTTTTATACCACACCCAATCTGCGTGCTGCACAGCCAACTGGACAATATCGCATGCGGTGCCATGCAAGGTAATAAATGATGAAACAAGGGATTGTTCTATCCTTCATTACATTGTTCTGATGTGTACCATGGATATGATATGTTGGACCGTCGGCCACCATATCGTCCGAGTACACATCGCTCCAGTGTGTACATGGCTTTATCGAGACATTTATTAGGAGTCATACAGTAGCTACTCCATTCATTTAATTGTCTTTTATAATGCATATAACATGATTAGGGGTGCATCCTTATTGGGTCATTAGGAGTTCTACAGCTGTAACAGTTTTACAGTGATAGATAAAGTTGTATTAACTACCCATGAATATTGGGCTATTATTGTAATTCAGACACATATAGGTTGTGGTTAATATGCTAACATTACATCTATTACTGGGAAAATGATACTGTGCTTGTAACCCTTTAATTCCTGGTTAATTATCTAACCGCTGACGGTTAAGACTGTCTATCATTGTTTATACGGTGTACATTATACGCACAGAATGCAGGGTGATTATTAATCAGGTTCCTATAAGTGCATACAATCTTCCACAGGTGCTACTTTATAATGATCTTACTATCATACACTTGTGTTAGTTCTATGTATGTACTCTGTACATCCCATGTCTCAGTGTGCTGACTCCCGCAGACTTCTCACTGTCACTGCCTTATTAGTTTAGCTGATAATTAACCATATAGAGGGCGCAGAAGGCCGTTTATTCCCCACAGTGTATTTTCAATTCAGCAGACATTCAAGTATGTAAGTGCCTGCAGGTAGCGATTATTGCATTTTCTTTAATTGTGTCCCATTGGCAGATGAATACCGTCTCTATTAGATAACTGTCTCAGTGGACATATAAACAGATCAGTGCTTATACGTAGCAGTTAAAACCACTTATTAATTATGTTTTACTAGCAGACCAGTCCGAACTCTTCAGTTCACTGACATTTATACATGTAGGTGACACAAGCGGTAGTTGTGTCACATATCTTGGATCAGTCACGCTGATAATTCACAATCTTACAGTTATCTGACAGTCAAATCTTTAAATACTGCAAGTAGGGGTTATTGCATAAGGCTAATTCTATTCTATTCTAGACAGGGCCGGCTCTTGGAGTGTTGCATCTGCCTCCAAGGGGACAGAGCGGAGATGGAGGCGTTCATGTGGGAGCTGCAGGTGCCAGAGATCAGATGCCTGGGGAGGGAGTGTTGGGAGGTTGCCAACGGCATGGCTCTGCTCTGGGACTCTGACAGCCTGAGCCCCGATGTGTGCCAGGGGCCAGAGCTCTTCCATTGCGGGGCCGCGTCCTCCTCTTCCTCGTCGTCTGTGGAGGAGCTGAGCGCAGAGCCACAGCCCTGTGTGGTGGTGACAGTCCAGGTGCATCTCCTGCACCATGTCCTGACCCTGGGTGCCCTATATGTGCAGCTACACGGGGAGAGCAGTCACAGACTGGAGCCGCACGATAGGCCGCTGCTCGTGCAGAATGACTACCTCTACCAGCTGGGATTCAGGGACCTGTGCTGGGTGCAGAAGGGGGCCATGGAACTGGAGATCGGCTGTCTCATCCACTTCTAAACAGGGTAAGGACATGCTGTTTTGTGCTGGCACTGTATATCCATATAGCCTAGTAGGTTGGGGGCACCGGAGCTGGCACCATGTGAGTAGAGTACCTGGCAGATGGCAATGAGGGCTGCTGCTGTCGCCGGGACAGTACCTGCTGAGCCAGCGACGAAGTGCACTATACTGGATCATGATATAAGGTGACTGCTTTCTATACATAGGGTTAGGGTTATTTCATTCACTTGTTAGAACACATTAGCAAATCTTGGAGTATCTAACCATAGGGCCAGTTACAATGTCACTGTGTGACCACCCATGGGTCCTCGCTAAACTTAAGTCTCCAGGAGAGCAGATCTCCAAAGTGATGTGCTGCTGCTGCTGTAGAGACATAGAGAGACCCTGGATCACCAGTGCGGCCGCTGATCTATCTGTCGATAATATGTGGTGGGAAAGGGGGCAACTGTCTAATTTTTTCAAAAAATATCAGGGAGGAAGGGGGGTGCCAGTCCCTTACTTTGCCAGGGGAGCTTGGACCCCTAGATACACCCCTGCTTAGGTATACTTCAAAGTTTTGACTATAAACATAAGAAAAAATAAAGAAAATATTATAAATATCTTCTTTGTATTATTCTAATCATTTGTATAGTCAAAACTCTGGAGTGAAAAGTGTTTGACAGGTGAGGCACTGCCTCCCCTTCCCACTGGCGTCACTAGGAGGGTGCGGGGGGTGCGGGCTGCACCGGGTGACACCATCCGAGGGGGTGACACCAAAATAGCAGAGCTGCTCTGCTATTTTGGTGTCACCCCCTTGATGGTGTCACCGAGCAGCCACACTCGGGAGAGGCTGTTTGCTGTCCAGCGGCTGCGCTGAGCCGGGCTTGCTCAGCAGAGCAGCACAGAAGCCCTAGCCTCTCCCCTGCCCATTGACTGCAGAGGAAGGGGGCGTGACACATCCCCAAGATTGTTAAACATAAGTGGGCGTGGCTTCATGGAACAAAGCCATGCCCCCTTCTGCCCGTGCCTCCGGCGCGTGAGAATGTGGCCCCAGACCGACCACCGCAGCGGGTGCTATAAAGGTAAGTGACGCCACTGCCCCTGCCTATCTTTTCCGCACATCCCTGATCAAAACTCACCGAATTTCCAGCACTATATACTGCTGCACCTTAGTATAATGCCCACATAAAGCCTTGGGTTCATACAGTCAGGTGCATAAATATTGGGACATTGACATAATTTTCATATTTTGGCCGCTATTCACCACCACAATGGCTTTGAATTGAAACAAACAAGATGTGCTTTAACTGCAGACTTTCAGATTTAATTTCAGGGTAATTACATCCAAATCAGGTGAACGGTGTAGGAATTACAACGGTTTCTATATGTGCCTCCCACTTTTTAAGGGGCCAAAAGTAATGGGACTATCAACTCAAAAGCTATTTCATGGAGAGGTGTGGGCTATTCCCTCGTTATTTCATTATCAATTAAGCAGGTAAAAGGTCTGGAGTTGATTCTAGATGTGACATTTGCATTTGGAATCAGTTGTTGTCGACTCTCAATATGAGATCCAAAGAGCTGTCACTATTAGTGAAGCAAGCCATCATTAGGCTGAAAAATCAAAACAAACCCATCAGAGAGATAGGAAAAACATTAGGTGTGGCCAAATCAACTGTTTTGAACATTCTTAAAAAGAAAGAACGCACCAGAGAGCTCAGCAACACCAAAAGACCCAGAAGACCATGGAAAACAACTGTGGTGGATGACAGAAGAATTATTTCCCTGGTGAAGAAAAACCCCTTCACAACAGTTGGCCAAATCAAGAACACTCTCCAGGATGTAGGTGTATATGTGTCAAAGTCAACAATCAAGAGAAGACTTTACAAGAGTGAATATAGAGGGTTCACCACAAGATGTAAACCATCGGTGAGCCACAAAAACAGGAAGACCAGATTAGAGTTTGCCAAACAACATCTAAAAAAGCCATTACAGTTCTGGAACAACATCCTATGGACAGATGAGACAAAGATCAACTTGTACCAGAGTGATGGGAAGAGAAGAGTATGGAGAAGGAAAGGAACTGCTCATGATCCAAAACATACCACCTCATCAGTGAAGCATGGTGGTGATAGTGTCATGGCGTGGGCATGTATAGCTGCCAATGGAACTGGTTCGCAATATTATATGCTCATATTCAGTCAAATGCTTCAGAACTCATTGGACGGCACTTCACAGTGCAGATGGACAATGACCCGAAGCATACTGCAAAAGCAACCAAAGAGTTTTGTAAGGCTAAAAAGTGGAATGTTATGCAATGGCGAAGTCAATCCCCTGACCTGAATCCGATTGAGCATGCATTTCACTTGAGGAAGACAAAACTGAAGGGAAAATGCCCCAAGAACAAGCAGGAACTGAAGACTTTTGCAGTAGAGGCCTGGCAGAGCATCACCAGGGATGAAACCCAGCGTCTGGTGATGTCTATGCGTTCTAGACTTCAGGCAGTAATTGCCTGCAAAAGATTTGCAACAAAGTATTAAAAAGTGAAAGTTAGATTTAGGATTGTTTAGTTTGTCCCATTACTTTTGGCCCCTTAAAAAGTGGGAGGCACATATAGAAACTGTTGTAATTCCTACACCGTTCACCTGATTTGGATGTAATTACCCTCAAATTAAATCTGAAAGTTTGCAGTTAAAGCACATCTTGTTTGTTTCATTTCAAAGCCATTGTGATGGTGAACAGCGGCCAAAATATGAAAATTCTGTCAATGTCCCAATATTTATGCACCTGACTGTATATGTATCTGTAATTCTGACTAATACTAGTCAGTGCCTCCCCAATCATTTACCTCACCCCACATCACTGCCTGGAGCTGTAGTCCCATCCACCCCAGTATTAATCTGGCCCTGATTCAACATGTCAGTTTATATCATCGGTTGTCTGGAATATTGTTAAGTCAGACATAATACAGTTTGATTTGCAGTGTAAGAAAGCACTGGCATTTTGCTTACTTCATGGGAATATATACTACAAAGCAGTGGAAAGCCAGCCAGAATTTATATGTGTAAAGACACACTGGCAGCTTCTTCAGCCTCAATGACGTTTCAGCTAATTGTGTTACTATGATCCTGTTTATATATGGTAACATTTCCACTCTACAACGTGGTAGATAGTATGTTACCCATAAATGAATAATCATGGGTTTACATTTCACATTGGCATCCATAACAAAGAAATATATTCTAAAAATAATACAGAATGTGCAGATTTTTTTTGTAATAGTTATTTTGAACTGATTTATTTGAGAAAGTGAAGTAATAAGTTAATGCAAATATTTCCCAAATATTTCCCAAGCATAGGCACCAAAGACATTCTCCCACTGATGTATGTGGCAGAAACAGTTGAGGCATTATTCCACTGGAGTCTATAACTACTGAATTGGAGTTTATAGTAGGCTCTATCACATGTAATGTGGAATCACTTAATGCATTGTTCCATTGTAGTCTATAGTAGAAGCACTGTTTCATTGTAGTCTATAATAGAAGCACAATTTCATTGTAGTCTATAGTAGGTACTGTAGAGTTACTGGTAATTTGTAATCTATTATAGGTACAGACAGTAGAGGTACTGTTCTATTGTAGTCTATGCTAGGTACAGTAGAGGTACTGTTAATTTATAATCTATTATAGGTACAAACAGTAGAGGTACTGTTCTATTGTAGTATATAGTAGGTACAGTAGAGGTACTGTTAATTTGTACTCTATTGTAGGTACATGCAAAGGTACCGTTCTATTGTATCTATAGCAGATATAGTAGAAGCGGGATACATTCAGTGTCCCGGCGCAGGGGATGCCGGCGCTTAGAATACCGGCGCCGGAATCCCAACACCTGTCTGAATCCCGGCACTGGCATACCGAAGGTAAATAGTGGGGTTGAGGGGAGGGTTAGGATTAGGCACTAGGGGGAGGTTAGGTTTAGGCACTAGGGCAAGGATGGGGAACCTCAAGCCCGGGGCCATATAGGACCCACGGAATCATTTGGTCTGGCCCTTTGAGCTTTTTTCTGCTAGCCTCATCTGGCTAGCAGGATGCCTGGAATGTCATCCTGCAGTTAGAATCTAGACAGCAGTGGCGCCCCTGAGCATCCTTAGGACGCTTCAGACGGTCACACTGCTGCCCTTACAGCTCCCCGGACCATCCTCAGGATGCTCCAGGCATTGCGGTAATTCCCAGCAATTGTGGCCCCGCCCCTGTGTGACAACACATGGAGGGGGCATGGTCTGCACCATGCCGGGAAATAATGTTATATGTATCAAAATGGCCCTCGGCAGAAAACAGGTTCCCCACCCCTGCACTAGGGGGAGGGTTAGGATACCTACTGACAGGTGTCAGTATCCGAACCCTGTTGGAATGCTGGTGTCGGGATTTTGACCGTCCGGATCCCAAGCGCTGGCATCCTGTAGAAGTACTGTTCCATTGTAGTCAAAAGTAGGTGCAATAGTTTCATTGTTCCATTTTAGTCTATAGCAAGAACAGTAGAGGTACTGTTCTATTGTAGTCTATAACAGTACAGTAGAGGCACTATTCTATTGTAGTCTATAACAGTATAATAGAGGCACTGTTCTATTGTAGTCTATAACAGTACAGTAAAGGTACTGTTCTATTGTAGTCTATAACAGTACAGTAGAGGCACTGTTCCCTTGTAGTCTATAACAGTACAGTAGAGGTGCTGTTCTATTGTAGTCTATAACAGTACAGTAGAGGCACTGTTCTATTGTAGTCTATAACAGTACAGTAGAGGTACTGTTCTATTGTAGTCTATAACAGTACAGTAGAGGTACTGTTCTATTGTAGTCTATAACAGTACAGTAGAGGTACTGTTCTATTGTAGTCTATAACAGTACAGTAGAGGTACTGTTCTAATGTAGTCTATAACAGTACAGTAGAGACACTTTTCCATTGTAGGTAGAGTAGAAGCACTTTTCCATTGTAGTCTATGGTATATACAATTGAGGTATTGTTCCATTGTAGTCTGTAGTAAGCATAGTAGAGCAACTGTTCCATTGTAGTCTATAGCATTTACACTATTCTTAAAGTTTAATTCTTTGTCACTTGTTATGAGTTTTAATATGTTTAAGTTGTACTTCTAGAGTCAGAATTACAATTGGCTGACACTGATATGTAAATCTCCTGAGACTATACTCCCTCCCTCTGAAGAAATAACCTACTTGCAGAAAACGGTGTCAGAGTACGGAGAGAATATGTGAAGGATCTTTTATTACTCATCTTAGGGCCTGATTCAGAGCCGCTCGTAAGCGGCCGCTCGTTCGTTCCAAGCGATGTTTGCACTACTGCGCATGCGTACGGATCGTAATACGCATGCGCGAACAAGTCAGTGCGGCCGAAAATCGTTTGTTCGCAAAATAGCGAATGCCTGCTATTTTGAGTGACAGGAGGAGGCGTATGTGGGTGGTAACGGGGGAAGGTGCTTGAAAACGGGGAGTGGAGATCCGAACGCAGGCGTGCTTAAAGGTCAAAACGGGAGTTTTAAGGGTGTGCATAATTAATACAGCAGCGTCATTGACCACGTCACTGGGTTATTTTATAGTCAGAACTGCTCGCAAGATTGCGGTAGGAAAAACCAACCACAAGAATAGCGAGCAGTTCATACGCTGGTCGATGTACTAGATTAATCTAATAAATAGCGGACATGACGTAGGATGCGAGCGGCCAGGGGGCGTAGTTTTCCAAAAAACGACCTCATGTTTTGTTCGCTCGTTCAGACCTAGAGGCGTGAACAGACCGCAAAGAGCGAACGGTTCATTTGAATAGCCACCCCTTTTTTCTGAACGAGCGAGCGCAAATAGCGTCCGGCTCTGAATGAGGTCCTTAGTTCATTGATATGAACTTTTACTCTTGCTATAATACTTGATTGAATTAAAACACTCTGGATCTGATGCAGACTTTGTAGTAAATTGGGCCCAGAAAAGGCAAACAACAAATTGCACATATGCAGATTGGATTACATGTCAGAGAAATGTTTCCCAGGGAAACATATAAAGGATATCTACTCCATGTGCGAAGCATGGGGAAATATCATACTTGCCTACCTTTTAATATCTCTTCCTGGGAGAAGCCCAGGTAAGAGAAGCAGGAGGGTGGCGACGGGAGCGGGGCCTGATGATTCACGTCATTGAGCCCCGCCCCCGCATGGTAAAATTGCCGCAATTGGATAGAATTTACATAGGGGCGTGGCCAAATGACGTGATTAATGTAAAATCATGTCTTAAGCCCCGCCCCCTACACCGAGACCCGTGATCGCCACGGGAATTTTCTTCATTCTGCCCAGTTCACTAGGAAGTGGGCAGAATGCGGGAGAAATGCCTACCCTCCCGGGGGTGCGGGGGGTTACCGAATAATCGGGAGCCTCCCGCGAAAACCAGGAGGGTAGGCATGTATGGGAAATATACACATACGCAGAACAATGCACACAGATAGAAAGTAGCATGGGTAGAAGATTCATCACTTCGCCGACTGGCGATCCATAGCCTTAATTGGGTTCATTAAGCACAATAAGCACCACTGTTTCAGAACAATTAAAGAATATTACTCCTTTTACACTAATACTGGGGATTTATGATCTACTCAATGAACACGTGTCATTAATACAAGATTATCGTTTGGACCACGTCAGACTGGTACTAAAAATCTATATCCCACTATGGCCCTAACTGTGTTGAGTTTGTATATTCTCCCTGTGCCTGCGTGGGTTTTCTCCAGGTGCTCAGTTTTCCTCCCACACTCCAAAATATACTGGTAGGTTAATTGGCTCCCAACAAAAATTAACCCTAGTGTGTATGTATGTGTGCATGTGGTAAGGAATATAGATTGTGAGCTCCACTGGGACAGGGACTGATGTGAATGAGCAAATATTCTCTGTAAAGCGCTGCGGAATATGTGTGCACTATATACAGTATATAAATGGAAATAAATTATAATAATCCCCCAATTTCAAGTATTGAATGGACTGTAAAAAATTAGTATAATGAAAGTAACATTAAAAGAGATTAAGGGCCTGATTCAGAGCCGGACGCTATTTGCGCTCGCTCGTCCAGAAAAAGGGGCTGGCTATTTAAATTAACCGTTCGCTCTTTGCGGTCTGTTCACCTCTCTATGTCTGAACGAGCGAACGAAACACGTGAACGTAATTTTGAAAAAACGCCCCCTGGCCGCTCGCATCATACGTCATGTCCGCTATTTATTAGATTAATCGAGTACATCGGACGGCGTATGAACTGCTCGCTATTCTTGTGGTTGGTCTTTCCTACCACAATCATGCGAGCAGTTCTAACTATAAAACAACCAAGTGACGTGGGCAATGACGCTGCTTTGTTAATTATGCACACCCTTAAAACGCCCGTTTTGACCTTTTGGCACGCCTGCGTTCGGATCTCCACTCCCCATTTTCAGGCACCTTCCCCTGTTACCACCCAAAAAACGCCTCATTCTGTCACTCAAAATAGCAGGCATTCGCTATTTAGCGAGCAGACGATTTTCGGCCGCACTGACTGGTTCGCGCATGCGTATTAAAATCCGTACACATGCGCAGTTATGTGAACATTGGTCGGAACGAACGAGCGGCCGCTTACGAGCGGCTCTGAATCAGGCCCTAAGGCCCTAATTCAGAGGCGCTCGTAAGAAGCGAGCGCTCGTTCTGAATGAACGCGGCCGCTTCCTTTTTTTTAGTGCAGCCTCCTGGTCGCTAGCTAAGCTGTGGGTTACCACACACAGCTTAGCGACTGACCAGGTTGATGGTCGCGATGGTGAACACCATCGCGACCATCGGGGCTTGTGACGAGACCCTAAGGTTGGGTCTCAGCAACCGTAAGCCCCAGGGAGCTTCATGCTCTTATCGAGCAGGAAACTCCCCACTGACATCACTGATGTCAGTGCGGCTGCCCAGAAAACGGTAGGCGTTCCTTAGGGAACGCCTCCGTTTTGGAAACCACTCCCCGGACCGACTACAAAACGAGGCGAGCTGTCGATCAACATCGACAGCCGCCCCTTTTGTAGAGAGCTCCAGAGCGAGAGAGTTTCTCTCTCGCTCCGGGGCTTGCGCATGCGCAGTGCTACCGCTGTGCATGCGCAGGGCTAACCATCGACCCAGTTGCGAGCGCATCGGCGCTTGCGACCAGATCTGAATGAGACCCTAAGTGCATTTAAAAGATAAATCATATGGAATATGGTGTTTTACATTTACACTTGTATAATCAATGTACAGTGTGTTTAGCAGAAAAGCAGCAGGTCAGTATATTTTACATTTTTATTTAACCTCAGAAATTCTATAATGTTGTTGGTGCAAAATAATTGATGGACATCTCCTAACAAGATGTCTCTAGAAATTTAACAGGAGGAACCAATGTTTTTGCAGCCATAACGCAGATGCCCTTTTAGCCCCTTTCATTTAATTGGCCCTGACTACAGGAAAGCATCAGCTGTTGTAGTGCCCCTAGCAGTGACTACCGACATCACCATACATCGACACTGACATTAGCCTGTGATAAAAGGTTTAACAATGAGAATAAAAACATACCTTTTAAGCTGCCCATCCACTAGGCAATGCGGGAGATGAAGGCACGATTACGACGCCTTCGTCTCCCGCAGGGTGAACTGTATACATTGAACATTCAGATGTTCAGTGTATGCAGATCAATCATCCCCGAACATGGCGGTCGTCAGGTTGACCGTCATGTTCGGGCGATGATTGATGTTAAATACGACCAGCGGGCGCACATATCGCTGGTCGTTTTTAACCTTTTACTGACCGATTTGCAGGCGATTACCAAGCGATGGAGCGATAACGAACGTCATTATTTCTCCATCGCTAGGTTTAATCGCCTAATGGATGGGCAGCATTAGTTGTAATTTGTTGTTGTGTAAACATGATCTTATATGCTTTGTGGCTCACACTGATTAACATCTCTTATCAAGACTGGCAGAGGGCCATCACATTCACCCATCTCACGCAACAGAATACAGGTTTTACATGACCAGTGTTATGTGACATTGAATTTCTTAGCCCTTGTCATCCAGCCATTCTCATTTGAGAGCATACTGTCAGCTGCTGTAACAAATGTCTCCAAATCACAAGACGTACAGTATGTGTCAGACTGACACTAGCACAGTTGTGTGCGTAACAATAATCACCTGTTGATCACAGCATTACTCAGGAGTATAAATTCCTTTGCATGTAAGCATTCAGGATTATTTGAGATGGACAAAACTAAATTAAAAGCGAACCACATACGTAAACAATATTATATTTCCCAATGGATAATAAGGTGGTGATTTGTAAATAGATTTTAATGACCCATTATAATTTTCAAAATAATAATGTGTTAAAAAAAAGTCAAGAAAAAAATGTAAATATAATACTGAGTGCAGTAAATAATGTTCGCTAACAATATGGAGTGTTACGTATGCTGGTGAGCGTTTCTGCCAAACCACAGGGGTCACCAAGGAGATTAATGGCCCACCATTCACTTGCGTAGACTTTTTATGCCTGCCTCATTTAAACACTACACTGCCAAGGTATCTGCTTAGTGTCGCTCATTTAGCTTATGACAACATTTGTGGCACCATCCTCAACCACCATATGATGCCAAACACTTGTTTGAAGTCATTCCACTGGTAAAGGACAATGAGGCACATTCTTTTCTGTACACTTTATTGCCTAATGTTTACATAAAAAAATAGATCTCCAATTAATATTTCACTTCATTTATCAATAACTCTGTATACATTGATAAATAATTATAAAGTATGTATTCAAAACCAAAACACACATTTGTTTATTTTGTTTATTAAAATTCTATTTACATCTGTTAAAACTGAATTTTATCTGAGTTTTGATGTATAATGATTGTTACTTAAATATCATTTTAATGACCTTTCATTAGTGAAAGACCAACCTATGGGAATCAAACATGGGATTTCTAGGGATGTGCAGGCTCGGTTCTACTCGGTTCCGTTCGGTTTTTTTTACCGAATCTTATTGGCTATCCAAAACTCGTGACAGCTGAAACCCAATAAGATTCGGTAAAAAAAACCGAACGGAACCGAGTAGAACCGAGCCTGCACATCCCTAGATTTTACCTTTTCATTGCTGAGGTTTTTCACACCTCTGTGCTGAAGCCAAATATCAATGATAGCGCTCGTCACTTTCCCACATCAATAGTACTGTAATTTTATTTTATACCATGGGGTTTTTTTTAAGAAGACTTTCCATTTTCATAAAATACCATTAGTCTTTTTGCATACTCTAACACATCAAAAAAAAGGTGGTGGTTTCTTTACTGAAATGTAAAGAAAATTAACCAATATCATATATGATAATTTAATAAACACCACATATAAATACTTTGTAGTTCTTGTTTCGACAATCTACCTTTCCAAAATAGCAAAATGCAGGCTTCTGTGTATAGGTTTACATAAAAACTTGAAAATGCTAATGAATATTTTTTTATAGCAAATTTTTACTGTCTCAATTTATGCTATTACTATATGTAGAACTAATATGGTAGTCCAAGAAGGCATACCATTTTTTTAAATAGACAACCTACAGAATTAAATGAGGGGACCCCTTTTTTATTTGACACAAAATTCGGGAGATTTGGGCTTTAGATCCCCCCCATCTATGGAAAATGTAATTTTTTGTGTACTTTTTCAGATATATTGATCACCAGGCAATAGCAACTAAGGGGGCACATTGTTTTAAAGAAGAGACTCCCCTCATTCAAGTAACAGTGAAACTATGTTTCTGCGGACCAGTACGGGGAAGACATGGCACAATGAGCCCTTTCCCATCTATGGAAACCTATTTTTGTCCATAGAATTGGGCAAAATTGGTGATTACCAGACAATAGCTGCTAAGGAGGCCACATCATTTGAAAGAAGGAACTCTTTTATATTTCAGTAACCCCACATTTACAGGTGTAACTATGGAAGTCTTCTGACATTTTGGATGCCAGGTTGGGGGAAAATCTTCTCCCGTCTCTTGACTTCATGATTTTTATATTGTGTAGGTGTTAATGCCTAATGATCACTCTGGTCACAAGGCATACATTTCTATGAGGTGTGAAAGAGGGTGCCCCCATCTTTCCATGTTAAACAGTGGAGGCAGTGGGGGAGATAGAGGGATTTAAAATCCCTCCCCACCTTTTCCATTTCCATTTTTTCAATATTATTTTTCCATTATAGTGTCATGAGCAATGTGCTCGCCAATGGCACTTTCTGGACTCCCCGCCTGTAGCCTGCATGTCCCACCATCATCCTGAATGGTGTAGAAGAAAAAAAATGGTTTCAGCCCCGTCTCACAGCAGGTGAAAAGTCCCATGAGTTGTCCGTAGTTTTATTATACTGTACATGTGGATGGCAAGTGGGACTCCTCAGCGAAAGGGCTAACTATCACACTATGCCCCAAATACGCTACTTGGCTGAGGGAGAGAAACACTTATGAAATACTGTATAACACTTTTGCTATTATAGGATTTATTATTTTAATGAATTGAACTCCTATATACCACTGATAATGAAATTCCTGTTAGCAATGTGATATCATTGTCACATTTATATATTGTATAAAGAATCAAATTATCTTTTGTATTTGAGATTGTTGAGGACTTGGTGATGTACTCTATATATAAAAATGTTTCCAAGGCCTTCTTTCCATTTTTATTTATTTTAATAGTTACTATCATTACAATGGTACTGCACCACATTTGCTGTTTTTCTATTATACCCCTCTGAGTAGCAATCACATCCATAATACAAAAACCAGATGCCCATATGAGATGTTGCGACTTTTAAAGCCAAAGGGAGAGATGTATCAAACCTTCTAAAGAGGTGCCCATAGCAACCAATCAGCTCCTAGCTATTGCAACCCACACTAATGGTGTATTTAGAGCTAACCTTCTTTTTTCTCTCCCTATAAAATTATTCCTCCACCTAAGCCTAGTTGTTTGTGTTCTTCGGGTGCAGGCTTGGGACAATCCCCTGAGGTAAACTAATGTCCAGCTTAGTTTAGTCATGTAGATACAAAATAGAAGAATTGCATAAGACATATAGGAAGAATAGAATGTTTTATTTATTTCAGAACACTTCTTAATCTTGGAATCCTTTATTTAATAAAAAGGGTAATGCAGCAAGGTAATAATAACAATACTGTATTTAACACCTACTGTATATTCACATTGACACTCTAGGACAGATATCTATTTTGTAAAAACGACCTTCCTGAATCTAAACTGCCCCTCATCCTCATGGAGGCATTGGACAAATGTATTCAATCCATTTATCCCACTGTCTACCAAGGGGAGCCCAGTTTATTTGATCATTGAAGCAGTATACATCATAGTCCTCTCCTCCGGCCTTCATTTTATCATGGGACTCTCCTAAAACATTGCATTGCTTAGCAATATTGTAACAATAAATGGACTCTTCAGTTAAGGTGCCTACACACTTGGCGATGTGCTCACGATCAGACATTGTGTCTGATTTCCTCTTGAACTGTCCCCAGCAGCTCCCCGGCAGTCGTGGGCACGATTTGGTGTTAAAAACTGTCCAATGTGACAAACAATCTATTGTGCCTCCTAACTATTCCAGTGCATCGTGACTGAGATTGTCAGATCTACCCTACAGCACGGCAGATATGAAGATGTGATGTACGTCCTGCAGGGACACGCATCGGCATCGTGATCATGAGTAGACACGCACGATTAGGACATATTTTACACAATTTGTCGTCACGATGCATAGGAATCGGGCAAATCGTGTAAAATATCGCTAAGTGTGTGGACACCTTTACAATCCATTGCTTCTCCATGTACGAAGACTCTAGTGACAGAAGCATGATATGACCAGATTGCAGATAAGAGCTGCACTCTTGCCTTTGGTATTCATACAGATCTCATCTTGGAATAAGCCACTGCCTCCATCTAAAATTGCATAATTTTTCCATACAAAATCTGGTGGATGTATTTGTTTTTGTTTTCAGAACATAACCCGATTCCATGTATTTATCATTTTGGTGCTTTTAGAAAAATGTGAACTCTGTGTGTACAAATGTTCCTAAAGGCAAACTGAGAGTCTAATCCAAACAAATAGTCACTTCCCAGTGTGTCATGTAGAGAATTACTTTTCCACATTGGTATATGCCATTGCTATAGTAATGAACTACACCCAGTATTCATAATACTTACGATATTAATAATAATGTCTGGAGATAATGGTCTCATACATTACTGCACGTTCTATTATCCAGTGTACAGTATTGGAAGAAGATTGAACCTGAATCCTTAGTAATAAACAAGTCCCATCCAGTATTGTTACACATAATCAAGGCATTGTGTGATCTAATGTGATTACTCCCAATCCTATTACTTCATTGTCAGTGACATTAGGAATTCCAGATGGTGTGACTAAGTGCAATCCCAAAGATGGGCTGTGTGCAGACATTCCAGTGAGGTCAGAAAAATAACCTAATTGAGTGGTCGTGGTGTGTGGGATTTGGCAGCTAATCAGATAGGATGTTGCTGGATTCATAGGATAAGTTCATGTAAAAAAAACTTTAAATCAGCAGGTAGGACTGATTCCAAATATAATTAATATTTGTAAACAGGCTTATTTTTGCCTTCCAATTTCTGAGCTAAAGTACATAAAATAGTATTTATTGGTTAAACATATGATTGAAGGGTAGATATTGAATAAAATAAATAGTACATGGTTATGAGTCAGAATTAGGATATTTAAAAATTCTTGTCCATGCACTGTAAAATTTTACTTGTTCACTTAACACATAAACCATGAATGGGCAGCATTGTGGCACAATGGTAAGCATGACTGCCTCACATTACAAGCCCTTCTTCCTGGGTGATGGTCTTGATTCCAAAAATGTCTCTTACTGTGTGGAGTTGGTATGTTATTCTTGTTTTACATGGGGTTTCTCCTAATGCTCCAGCTTCCTCCCGCACTCAGAAAACATATTGGTAAATAGGCCTCTGAAAAAAATTTTTCCTGTAAATCACGGCATCATATTTAGGTGCTTTGTAAATTAAAGTTAAATAATCAAGAGGCTGATTGAGTTGAGCATAGTCATCTATAATTTCGTGCATGGAACTAAATGAGGATATTCACCCAAATGCTGAGTGGTATGCAGGATATCTGTCTGACAACAGATATACCTCTGTGTAGACACAACTCTCCATAGCCCACAGTTCCATTGAATGAGCAACATGCACCCGTCTGCATACACTTTTTAAATTGTGCACAATGAAGGAATTTTTTACTGCTGTTTAGTGTTTGTCCTAATTTTAGCATGCAAACACCTAGATGTCAGTAACTGTTGCTTACATATCTGTTATATAAGACTTGTACAGATGAGCCTATTGCAAGAATTTGCTCTTTTCGATTTCTCATAATGCGTTGCAAGAAAAAAGCTCTGAAGATTATGCTCACATCAGGACTATTGATCCAGTTCCTGCGTGCCTCTGCTGTGAGTGGTAGTAGATACCACGTATGACAGCATACGATTTGGATTTGTCCCTGGTCTACATTACGGTTTTTCATCCCGACCTATTGCGGTACCTTTGTATGACACCGTTGAGCTCCAGGAAGTTCATTATAAGAATATGTTGTGAGTATCTAGGTACAGGAGTACTTACTGATATGGCAAGTTAGCTGCCCTGGGCTCATGGACACTGTGCACAGATGCCTGTATCCCAGTCCTTTTCATCATTATTGTTTACTTGTACGGTGCCACAAATTCCACAGCACAGTCAACATATGAATGCAAACTAAGCATAATACAAGGATGGGTGGTTCAAACAGTGGTGCCAAGAAGAGGGATGGGATTAATTACCTGGGCCCAGGCTTGATGGAGGGACCCGGGTCCCCCACCGCCCCACACCTCTCCTCGTTATCTGCCAGCGGCAGTGTCTCCCCAGGACACGCTGCTGTGGTGGGTGCAGGGAGGCTGTTGCCACTGATCAGCAGCTGCAGTCTCTCTTTTGTCTGTGGAGGGGGAGCAATCACACTGATTGCATGCTATGCCTCTGGATCTACCCCTGGATGAGGGGCACAACGTGTGGAGCAGTTGCTGGCATGCCCTTATCGCGATGCAAAAGCTATCATTAATAAATGGGCCCCTAAAGCTGGGTACACACTAGACCACAGGTTCTCAAACTGGGTCCTCAGGATCCCAAACAGTGCATGTTTTCCAGGTCTCCTCACAGAATCACAAGTGAAATAATTACCTCCACCTGTGGATCTTTTAAAATGTGTCAGTGAGTAATGAGTACACCTGTGCACCTGCTGGGTGACCTGGAAAACATGACCTGTGTGGGGTCCTGAGGATCGAGTTTGAAAACCTCTGCCCTAGATGTACAGGGCAGCTGGAGACAGTAGGAGCAATAGGACACAGGTAGTCATGGCAAGTGAACATTACAGAAGTAGTAATTGGGAGGGGTAGGGAAGGAGTGAAAAGGTGCTATGTGAGCAAGTGCATGAAAGAATGTAGGTTGGAGAAGAGTCAAGTTGGGCGAAGTAAGAAGTTCCAAAGATACTGTTCCTTTACTTGTGTGTTAACCCTTTCTGTGTCTGTTCTCTTTGGTTATGTTTCTCAGTCCTCATTGCAAAAACAGCCCTGCTCCTTACTCCAACTTTCTCTTATCACTTCTGAAATGCACACAACTTACCTCACTAACACAAACTTCCACAGCGATTACGCAGGACCATTCTGTACACACTCGCAGAATGGGTCCTGCACACACACAGATTCCCGATAATCATGATCTGTGTTCAGTATTGCGCTTGCGTGCAATGCTGAATCAACCCCAACATCAGATGGGAGAGCATTACACATTTTAGAAATATCTTAAAAATATTTCTGCTATTTAGAACCAGTTCTAATGTCGTTATTCTTTTTTCTAAATTTTGCATAAATGTACTGATAATGAGTTCTGCCCTGTGCTTTAGGTGTGTGGCTTAATTGTGAAAAGTATTTTGCAAACTATTTTCAGAAATACCCCTTTGTATGTACTGTATCTTTACTATTCTTCCAAGCAAGGGTTAAAGTGGGCCGGAACGGGGCGGAACTGCGTTCCATAACCTATTTGGAGACGGAACCAGTCCTGCCTCCTCCGACCCACCTCAGCCCAGCGCCGCAGGGAGGCTCCATTTGCCTGGTGCCTGCTGAGATTTTGTTACCAGCGAGCACCCGGCTCCCTCCCCAGAGCGACAGCCGGAGGTTGGAGCTCACTCTTGAGCTCCGGCTTCCGGCTCCCCCCACGGGCACTATGGGAGAGACGTCATGAATAAGGGGCACCACTACTGGGGCACTAAATTAGGGGCAACACTACTGGGGGCACCACTACTGGGGGCACTGCATAAGGGGCACCACTCCTGGGGGCACTGCATAAGGGGCACCACTGCTATGGGCATTATGTGTAAGGGGCACTACAGCTGTGGGCATTGTATAAAGGGCACTAATACTGTGAACATTATGTGTATTAGGGGCACTACTACTGTGGGCAATGTGTATAAGGGGCACAAATGTGGGCATTGTGTATAAGGGGCACTGCTGTGTGTCATACACCAATAAGAGACACTACTATGTGGTGTAATCAGGGCTGGATCAATGTCTGTGGGGGCCCCTGGGCAACAAACGTGTGGGGGCCCATATATATATATATATATATATATAAATAGACACACACATATACATATAGACACACACATATACATATATATATATATATATATATATACATACACACACACACATAGACACGGTACACATATACATGACTTACTGTTTCAGAGGCAGTTACAGGCATATTGGCCAGCAACAGCAGAAGGGGGCGGACCCAAATCCAGGGGCGGGGCTTAATCGCGGGCTGCAGCAGGCGGCTCCGATGAAGAAAAAAAGAAGAAAAAACAGTTAATCTTGGGGATTGGGGCTGGGGACGGTGTGTGTGGGGGCCCCCTATGTGTGAGGGCCCCAGGACGACCGCCCCTGTCGCCCTCCCTATAATCCGGCCCTGGGTGTAATGTGACTCAGGGATGAATCAAGATTGTGCTACTGTGTTTGGCATATTATTGTGTGACCACGCCCTTTCTATTTAGAATGCGACACCTTTTTCGGCGCGCGCTGTACTTCTCTAGGACCAATTTAAGCACTGCTTTCTATTGTTAACATTTTAAGTCTATTTATCTGTACTACTGTAATGTAGTGTTTAAAAAACTTGCTCCCAGCCTGGTACCTTGATTATAGTTAAATATTTACATATATATGTACATTTGGTGTCTCTTTAATAAAATAATTATGAAAGAGTCTGTCTTTAATAAGTAACTAACCGCTTTCTTCCCTTTCATTACTGGCAAAGCATTTCAGAGTCAATGGGGTAAATTTACTAACTGAGAGTTTTTAGAAGTGGAGATGTTGCCCTTAGCAACCAACAACTTAATTCTACTAGTTTTGCATTTGACAAGATTGATGGGACCATAAACTAACTTAAAACTTCATCCACACAAATTCTAGTCACCACATACAAGTTCTGGCCATTGCTGTCTCTGTAGACATTTAAGGAGAGATGTATAGAGATAAAATAACTGTAGAGAGATAAAATAACAACCAATCAGCTTCTTAAAGCCATTTTACAGGCTGTGTTTGAAAAATTACAGAAGCTGATTGGTTGGTACTTTATCTCCAAGGTTTGCTATATCTTACCCTTAGACCAGCGGCTTAACTAGGATATTTGGAGCCAAGGGCAAGTTAAAAAACTGAGCTCCCCACTCCCAAGTATGTGTGCACACTGAAAAAGTGGGCGTGGTCACATGCCACAATGGGCGGGGTCACTGGAAAATGGGGGAGTGTCAACATGACACACCACCGTTTCTTGTCACTCTGGGAACATCCCTTGCCATTTCATATGTGCCTTAATGGCCCCAGTAGCAGTGCGCCTCTTGCAATGCCCACTGTAGTAATGGCCCTTATGCAATTAACCCAGTAATAGTCCCCCCTATGCAATGCCCCCCAGTAGTGCCCCTTATATAGTGTCCTCGGTAGTCATCCCCCCTATGCAGTGCCCCATTAGTGTCCCTTATATAGTGCCCCCAGTAGTCATCCCCCCTATGCAGTGCCCCTTATATAGTGCCCCTAGTAGTAGTCCCGACTATGCAGTGCCCCCTGTAATGGTCCCCCCTATGCAGTGCCCCCAGTAGTGTCCCTTACATAGTGCCCGCAATAGTAGTCCCCCTTATGCAGTGTCCCCAGTAGTGGGCCCCCTATGCAGTCCCAGTGCCCCTTACATATATAGGACAAATACTCAAAAGGAAAATATGTTAGAACAATTGCGCCTGGGCAGCTTAGGTCATATCTCCCAATGGGGATGTATCCAATTCCCTTCATAAATCATACATGGAAAAAATTAACGAAAGATCAAACCTGAGCGCCTCCTATCAATAATTAGCAGAAACTAAGAAAAATACTAATCAGAAAAATTCCTCTTTGCTTTAGCAGCTTCCACAAGTCATATCAATGTTGTATTTGGACTCTATATAAGACAAAAAATAGAAATAATCTACAGTAGTGCAGACCATTCAAATGAGTTGTCTCATATAACAAAGTTGTTTCCACACTAATTAATGAAAATTCTCCTTATAAAACAGTGCATGTTCCGATAGCTTGTCTCATCTTGTTCATTTTCTTATATCGAAAATATGTCCCAACACTTTCATAAGAAACAATAGATATGTTTAATAAAATGTCATTAAAAATTCACCGATATGTATCAAAAGATGGGCATAAAATATACACATTAAGACACCAACTTAGGTGAGGATGAACTCATACCAGAATCAGGTAAGATAATAGCCTGTAGTGAGCTGAAGAGATGTTATATCCCCAGGGTAGGTTCCAGTCGACTGTCAGGATACGTCCTAAGCCAATCCAAGGTAAGGTCCTGTTGTTCCCTCTCTTATCCAACAGGTTTCAACCTTTGTAGGTCTTTTTCAAGGCAGTGAGGGAACTTAACTAACAACCCCCTATATACCCAAATCAATTGGAACCTGATTGCTGGGAGGAGCCAACCTCATTAACAAGCCAACAATTAATGGTGATCTACATATATAATATATATCCACATTCCTAAACCATCAAAAATATTTTAAAACATACCAAATAACATAAAATACATTAGCGGCAACTGAAAGTAGATGAATAGGCACACATATATATGAAGGAATCATTCATAAGAAAATTAAAACTCCGCCTTTCCTAGGGAGCAGCTAGCCATCAGTCCTCTGTCACCGGGAATAACGTATAGGCCTCCCCAGTGTCAACAAAATAACATATGACCGGTTTTCTTAATGGAGGCAGACGGCAACCTTGTTATATCGCCTCCTGAAGCGTCACAGGAAGTGACGTATTGGAAACCATGCACTGTACGGGTTAGGTCTAGACTACACGGCGCTGATGGACCTATGATGTCACACCCACGTGACCCAGCCTGAAAGGGGGAGGGGCGCAGATGCTAACGGGAGACCAAAAGTGTCCCCTCGCGGGCTCGCTACGCTTCGGGCACGGTGGCTCGCTGCGCTCGCCACAAATATATATTTCTCCTCTATGCCCTAGTGGATGGTAACGCAGGAGCGGTCCAGCCTCCTGCAGCGGTCACGTGGTGGATACATCACAGAGGTCCTTTAGCCACATAGGAAATAGCAGCAACCATGCACTGGAGAGATCGCCATCAGTGCTCTAGAAGACCGGAACTCAGACGTATCTTCATGCAAAGCATCTTGGAACTTGTAGGCAAAAACAACTCTGCTGACTCTAAAGGAAACCAACTTTTCATCACGGCATAATTATATGGACAATTCCATATTTGCAATTCCTCCGGTCTGATCTTGAAATGCTTAGGGAACCATTAGTCACACACCTGCTCGTTAGGTTGCATTTGCACGCAGCCTGCCGATGTTTGCAATATGCGCATGTGTATGCATTGCAGTGCGCATGCGCGAACTAGTCCATGTGATCGGGAACCGGTCGCTCGCTGCGCATAGCCACCTCACTAGAATGAGTGACAGGAGAAGCCGTTTGTGGGTGGTGACGGGATGGTCGTTGGAAACGGGGGAGTGGTGGTGTGAACGCAGGCGTGTCTGGTGGTCTTAACACCTTTTCAGAGGCGTGCATATTAAGACACAGTGTCATAGTACATGTCACATGGTTGTTTTACACACTGAAGCACTCGCAGTGCTTGCGGTAGGGTATGGTCAATCACAAGTGCTGCATTCGCTTCCGATGGTACTCGATGTTACCGATGGTTGCATACACATCCTGGAGATGACTGCATAAGTGGGCGTCTTAAGACAAGCTGGTGGGCATCTAAATACACACCGCGATTGCACGTCAAGACATAGTGGGCGTGCTAATGCCTTGCCGAGTGATCACGGGATTTGCATACTTTAGCTGCATGCGAACGCATCTAGTGAGCAGGTCTGAATCGAGACCTTAGTTCATTATGTCCAATTACCGGAAGTATTGTAAACACCATCTCAACTGCTGGCAAACATGAATCATAAATATATAATAAAAACACAAACATTAAAAAGGGGGTGTTAAAGAAGTTAAAGAAACAGAAAAAAATCTCATTATTCACTCCAAGAACCACTTTACCTCAAAATCTTTATTCAACCATCTAGGGCACAGGTTCTCAAAATAGTGCATGTTCACAAGTGAGATATTATCTCCACCTGTGGATCTTTTAAAATGTGTCAGTGAGTAATGAATACACCTGTGCACCAGCTAGGTAACCTGCAAAACGTGACCTGTGTGGGGTCCTGAGGACCGAGTTTGAGAACCAGTGATCTAGGGCAGTGGTTCTCAAACTGACACATTTTAAAAGATCCACAGGTGGAGTTAATTTCACTGTCAGGAGCACAGAAAAAAAGGGAGATTCCCTCCAGCACACTGCAGCAATATCAACAAAAATACTTGAATACTACATGATAATAGAAATTCAGAGGTATTAGTTACATACATTTGCAAATATATGAATAAGCACCAGGCCAGCGTCAAGGCTCCTCTATACTGGCGTCCCTAACATTAAGCGGTTCATGACCGAGGAGCAGGGTACCCCAAAAAATCCAGCCAAGGACCATCCCCAGGGCATCACATGAAAAGGGGTAAAAGGTGATAGTGAAGTGTAAAGTATAATCAATAAGTGTTAATAAAATGAGGAAGAATTAAAATTACATAAATAATAAACAAACAAATAAAAAGGTGATAAAAAAATATCTATGTGAATTAAGTGGTGATGCCCTGAAAAAGGCCCAGCCAGAGCAACTCCGGGGGCCCCACTCCCAAACGCTCACCCCAAAATAATTATTGCTACCTAATAGTAGCACCCACTCGGGGTTATGATGATGATTATCCATTTAGTCGACATCGACTTTTGGACACTTTATGGATCAGTGAACGCCACGCTTCTCTATCTCTGACCGGTTCCTTTAGGTCATTTATGGGCATGTTCGTGTCAGCCTTCATTGTGTCAGGCCAACAACTTTTTTGGCGTCCTCTTCTTCTGGACCCGCTGACGAATCCAAGCATTAGTGCTGTTTCTAGGGAATTAGCCCGCATGACATGTCCAAAAATACGAGAGTCGTTGTTTGGTGATCTTGCCTTCCAATGATATTTTTGGTTTGACCCGCTCTAGGACTGCCTTGTTCGTATTCATTGCTGTCCATGGTATGCGCAGCATTCGCCTCCAGCACCACAATTCAAAAGTGTCAATTCTCTTGCGATCTGCCTTCTTGAGTGTCCAGGTCTTGCATGCATACATAAAGATAGGAAAAACAATTGCATTGACCAATCGTGCTTTTGTTGCGCTGCTGATATCATTGCTCTTCCATATCTTCGTCATTCCTAGCATAGCATTGCGGCCAAGTGCAATTTGTCGCTTTATTTCAGTAGATGATTCTCCACTGCGATCAATCTTAGGCCCTCATTCAGAGCCGCTCGTTAGCGGCAGTACGCTCGTTCACCGAACGAGCGAGAAAATGTTAATTCCTGCGCTCGCACTTAAGTTCGTTCGTATCTAATCTTCCGCCCCAAAGTCTCCCAACCCCTCCTCTAGCTAACGAGCGAGCAAAATTGCGACCGGCCATCTTCCCAATTACAAACCGGAAGTGGGCCTGTCAGATTTCGATTACCTGCTCGTTCATTCTGCATACATATTTTAATCGTATCATGCCAATCAATATATTAATTAGCTTAATTGCTCTTCACATGTTTGCCATCCTTTTTTTTTTTTTTTTTCAATAAACTTTATTGTTGTCCGTGTGTTTCATTTTACCCGCAGAATACGTACGGTTTCACCAATGGTTTACTTTTTCAAAAAAACATGTTGTAACCAATTATCCTTTTGTTTTCCTGTGTTTAGGATATTCCTATTTTCAGATATAAATTTCTTTATTTAAATTAGCTTACACATGTCACTGCATGAAGCCTATCATAACTCACATTAGATTTTGGAGCCTGTAGGACACATGACTCATACAATAACCAATACAATGGTTCCTGTTAATTTACAAAGTACATTAGCCAATCAAAAGTTTTCTCTGGCCTTTATTAAAACTGTTTGTTGTAAAAAAAATCATTGTCATCATGACAGCCTCCGCATTTACAACACGGGAGCTGTTGGACCTCACAGAGGTCATGGACCGGAGGATCACCAGCCAGCCTCCCCCCATCACCAACCGGGCCAAGCGATCGGCCTATGCGGAGGTTCGCCACCACCTGCGCTCCTTCGGCTCACGCCGTAATATAGGCCAATTAGAGCGCAGGTGGTCTGATCTGCGGTGCCGCACCCCCCGCTTGCTGGCATGTTTTCGGCAGCGGATCGCTGCAAGTAAGTTTTTTCTTTTGTTTGTCGGATTTGTTTTCTGCCCTATCTGTGTGTGCTTGTTTACAGTATAGCCCTGTTTGTTTTTTGCGGCCCTATCTGCGTGTGCATGTTTGTTTCCAGTCTCGCCCTGTTTGTTTGTTGCGGCCCTATCTGCGTGTGCATGTTTGTTTTCAGTCTAGCACTGTTTTTTGTTTTTTGACATGTCTGTGTGTGGATGTTTGTTTTCAGACTAGCCCTGTTTTTTGTTTTGTGTCATGTCTGCGTGTGCATGTTTGTTTTCAGTCTAGCCCTGTTTTTTGTTTTTTGACATGTCTGTGTGTGCATGTTTGTTTTCAGTCTAGCCCTGTTTTTTGTTTTTATACATGTCTGTGTGTGCATGTTTTCCTGTTTTAGAATGTTTGTTATTTTTTGGGTGTTGTAAATTTGGCTTCCACCCCCCCCCCCCCTTCCCTAAAACAATTAACAAATTTTTCCTTAATCATTTAGGGGCTGAACGCAGAATCCGGACTCGCCGCAGAAATCGGCGCCGGGCTCGTCCCCTGCCGCCGACGACCAGTCCGAGCCCATCTCCCCAACCTTCCCCCAATTCCCCCTCCACCCCTGCCTGGCCAATAGGTGAGGTCTCTCCCTCTCCCAATTTACCCCACCCCCAAAATTCACCCACCCCTCCAACCCCCCCTCTATTTTCTTCACCCTCCCCTCCAACCCCCCCTCTCTTTTCTTCACCCTCCCCTCCACCACCCCCTCGATTTTCCGGCCCCTCCACAATTTCCGCCCTCTCCCCTCCCTCAACCCACCAGCACTGGCCCACCTCCGAGGAGGATGGAGTTCCTCCAAGACCATCCAGCCCATTGACCGGTATGTTTACCTTTCTTTTGTTGTAAAAATTCTTTAAGAATTGGATATACAATGTCTTGGATATTTTCCACTGATACATATCACACATGTGAAAACACTCATTCTTGGGCTTTTGTGCTTTACCCTAACAAGGCTACTGTGTCCTTTTTGGTTCGCCTTTTTGTGTGTTCATTTATAATTTATTATTGATACCATCTTAGCATTTGCCTTGAGTTTTTTTTTTATCACCAAACTGGATCTTGTTTGCAACTAGATTTATTTGTTTAGTTTGCTTATTCCACTTGTAATGTAAGGTGTAATTTCATTAAGAATCCCTTTTTTTTTATACCAACAGCGGACCAGAGGCGGATGCATGGTATGCAGGATTTCTATGCTCGTGGTCCTCGACCACATGGCGGCGCTCCTTCGGAGCTGATTTTTTGCTTTTTTGTATTTTATTTTTTGGTCAAAATAAAATAGCGTTGTATGTTATCGAGTCTCATTTCTTGTCTGAAAATATTTCATTGTTTAACCTTCCATAAGTCCACTATTTGGTCATGTTCTTTAAAGTAAGGTAAATTAGATTGTACAAAGTGCTAGAAAGTACGTAAGCTGCTACATTAAACACCTCACCATACCAATAGGTTTGTGGCTAAACCAACAGTTTGTTGTTTTTCTTGTGGTGGGTAATGTAAACAGAAACTGAAACCTGCTTAGTCCTCTTTTTTATCAAACTACTGATTTACCCTAATACCTTTGTTGTTTTATCTAAGCCACAAAGCATGTTCAAAGACTTAACAATTTCACACATTACAGGATTCGGCATTATGAAAGGTGGCATTTTTGGAGACAGATTACACGTGCTTGTAATGTGTAAATAAACAGTCTTTTTAACGGAAAACAAAACTTTAATACACAGCAAGCACAAACAGAAAGTGAATTGTGACAAGCAATTCACACAGTGAAAACACACTACAAAAAACAACCTACACCATACGCAAAAAAAAAAACAACACTCAAGAACTGTTGAAATAAGTAGCAGGCCAACATGAATCCACACATTAGGCAAAGAAATAATTTTTCAACCAGTTAGTTCCAATGTGGCCACATGTCGCCAATTTAGTGGATAAGGTAGTAGGCATCGTTTTTACATGGTTTGAAAAGGAAGACAAGAATAAAAAATGAAAAACAAGATTAAAAAGGCACATTACAATCGTACATATAGACATTGGGACAATTAAGTAAATGTTTGTCAATAATTACCTGAAAAATCGGGCCACCACATCATCGCGTATGGCCCCCCCACATACTGACCTCCGACCAACCTCGGGGGGGCCATCCTCAGGTAAGGCATCCTCTGGCTGCATTGGGACACCACTCCTTATGGCGATGTTGTGAAAGATCCCACACAGGACCACAATTTTCGAAACCATAGCCGGCAAATACATGAGTTCGCCACCAGAGCGGTGGAGGCATCTGAATCGGCCTTTTAAAAGGCCAATACAGTGCTCCACCACCTGCCTGGTGGCTGTAAGTGCATAATTATACTCACTTTGTGGCCCTGGTGTGGGAGCCAAATAAGGAGTGAGCAGCCAGGGCGTGCAAGGGTAGCCACTGTCTCCTGTGAAAAAACAAAACAAACAATCAGGATCACTGTGTATCAAGCTTTGCATTGGTTACAACTAAAGGTCTCCACTTACCCAGAAGCCATGCATCACCAGCTTGTAGGTTGTTTAATTTATGCCAAATCCCTGATTGCTGGATGACGAATGAGTCATGTGCACTCCCGGGTAATTTTGCATTCAGGGACAGGATCTGGAGGGAGGCATCACATATCACCATTACATTAAAGGAGGGATAGTGCTTTCGGTTCCTAAAAATTGCCTCCAGCCATGCTGGAGGCTGAAGTGGTATGTGAGTACCATCCACAACCCCTATGATGTGTGGGAAGCCAGCTATTTGATAAAAATTGGCCTTCGCCACATTAAGGGAACCCATATCCAATGGCATGTTAATAAAATGATGGAGGTGCTTGAAAAGGGCCTCCATCACTGCCCTCAGGATCCTTGAAAATGAGGATTGTGAGATTCCGGCCACTATTCCCACCGTGGTTTGAAAGGATCCTGAGGCACAGAAATGTAACACCGCCATTAATTGCGTAAGTGGTGGTATTGCTGTAGGACTGTCAATTTGCTGCTCAAGATCACTCTCTATTAATGAGAGAGTGTCTATGATGATTTTTGGAGGAAGACGGTATCGTCGTAAAACCTCATCATCGGGCATTCCAAAAAGGGTGACACGTGTTCTAAATATCTTGTGCCTTGCAAGCCTACGATGCCTATGCCTGGGACGAGATTGAGGTTGGTCGGGTTCTGGAAGCATGGCCAAAACAATACGACCAACATCAACCTGAAATGGGAAGCCAGGTAGTTATTTTATTTTAAAAATGTAAAGCCAAAAATATACTTATCTTAGGTTAAAAATCCAAAGATGCTTACATGCCAGGGTATTGTCATGACTGCAACAACCTACATTTACAAAATTGAAATTCCGGTTAGTTTTGTTGTGGCCCATATTTGATTCTTTATCAAAAATAAAAATGCATAAAAAGATAGGGGGGAGCACACATTATTTTGAAAATGAACCCTACATTGAGAGGCCAAAAAAGAATGGGCAAATTTAAACCCAAACAAACATTAGTGCGCTAAATAGTTTGCATTTGGCGAAGGAGAATAAGGGAACATTAGTGCGCTAAATAGTTCGCATTTTGAGAAGGAGAATAAGGAAACATTAGTGCGCTAAATAGTTTGCATTTGGCGAAGGAGAATAAGGAAACATTAGTGCGCTAAATAGTTCGCATTTGGCGAAGGAGAATAAGGAAACATTAGTGCGCTAAATAGTTCGCATTTGGCGAAGGAGAATAAGGAAACATTAGAGCGCTAAATACTTTGCATTTGGCGAAGGAGAATAAGGAAACATTAGTGCGCTAAATAGTTCGCATTTGGCGAAGGAGAATAAGGAAACATTAGTGCGCTAAATAGTTCGCATTTGGCGAAGGAGAATAAGGAAACATTAGTGCGCTAAATAGTTCGCATTTTGCGAAGGAGAATAAGGAAACATTAGTGCACTAAATAGTTCGCATTTGGCGAAGGAGAATAAGGAAACATTAGTGCGCTAAATAGTTTGCATTTGGCGAAGGAGAATAAGGAAACATTAGTGCGCTAAATAGTTCGCATTTGGACATTGAAAAACCAAGGAAAAATATTTGCCAATAACTGACGCTATATTTAGTGTTAATACATGATAGGAAAAAATATAAATAAGACATTAATGTTCAAAATATATGCGAAGACCCACACATCTAATTCTTCAAAGAATGTTAAATACAAACTTACCAAAAGTCGAACAATAAGTCACAGTCCAAAAACTTCTCTGGGGCCAAGCCAAAATAACTGAAATTCGGGTTGTAGATCCCTTATTTTTTAAAGGACATGAAAAAAAAACTTACTCACAAAAAAAACAACAAAATATCCGCAATAAAAAAAAAAGAACGCAAAATAGCCTAAACAAAAAAAAGCAACAACTCCACCTCCAAAAAAACGCCTCACAACCACTAATCCCGCCAACAATCCACTACTACACACGATACCTCCAACAATCAACGCCCGCCACCTCGACTCGAGTCGCCCATATCCATAAATAGTCTTTTTTTTCCCGCTCAAATTAAGGACAGATCATAGGAGCGCACAATCAATGATGCGAACCAAAAAAAAGGACGCATGTAAAAATACGTCACGGAAAAGCCAAAACGGTCTGGTGTAGTTCAAGTTGTTTTGATCACAATGGCTACAGACCAGCAAAACGATGGCCAAGAGGCGCCCGGTAAGTACTTCTCTCTTTCTGATTAAAGGATTCGTTAGACCCCGAATTTAGAGACAGTTGGACATGTAACTGATAATAATTTTTTGTATAAAAGGTGTGGAGGATGCCATGGAAGAGGCTGCTGGGCCGAGTATGCCAACCAAAGAAACCAAAAAAAAAAGGCAGCCACAATTCACAAGAAAGGAGATGGAGGTTTTGGTTCAAATGTGTGTTGACACCCTGCCACAGGCAGATCGGAATATGGGTTCAAGCCACAGGTGGAAAATGTGGGAGGAGTACGGTTGGTGAGTTTTAACGTCTAGCCCGGGATGTCAAACGCCGGTACGTAAAAACTACATTTTTAATATAAGTGGTTACAGGCCCAAATACTGCAGGAATAATGCTTTTTTTTGGACCCACAGATGGACCGATTATAAATATCGGCTGAAACAAAAACTGGCAGAGTGGGCTAGGCATGCAAGAGGGACAGGTGGGGGTCCCACCCCTGTGTCATTGGAGCTGAATGACTTGGAAGAGCTGGCACAAGGGTGTGTGCAGTATGAGGAGGTGTTTGGCGTGTCCAACATGGATACGGACATGCCAGACTTTGCGGCTCCTCATGTTGTCCCAGGCAAATGTTGTTATGTTACCAACTCAGAAATGTGTTTGTGACAATATGTAGATAGTAATGTTGCTCTTTTCTCATTTTTCGCACAGAGACACAGGCGGATGAGTCTGCTCCAGAGGAGAGCGTTGGCCGCAGAATTTCTGCTAGCTCTGCAGGGGAGGAAGCAGTAGATCCGGCTGGGGACCCTGCAGAAGCCAGTCCAGGGCAATCCCCCTCGCAGGCAGTGGCCCTCCTCACGGATCTCAATTTTAAATCGGATCACCACACGGAGATTCTGCTGAGGATGGACGCCAGTCTGCTATGGATGGCGGAGACCATGGAGCAAAATGCTGCGGCCAACGTGACCATTGGTCAGGCCCTGGCGGAGAATTCCAGGGCCAACATCCGAATTGCCAATGCCCTGGAGCAGCTCGTTCGCCAGCACATGGTGGAGCCGGCCTCCCTTCTCGCCGGAACATCAGGATCCTCCACCTCTGGCACAACAACAGCCATCCCTCCAAATGTGCCTAGCCCTCTGCCTAGTCCAGAGGCCACAACATCTGCCTCTGGAGAGGCCAGCCAAAGGACATCCCGGACCCGGTCAGGCTCCCACCCTACCCCAGCCAAACGGGGCAAAAAGCGATGACAGCACTGGCTAATTTTCCCACAATTCTTCTGTGCTTGACCCATATTCCTTAAGGGCCAAAACTTCCCTCTCCTCTCTTGTGAATTGTTTTTAATGTGTGTTATTTTATTTTGGCCAAATGCCATTCTTGTTTTTTATTTCATTATGTCATTTTTTGTGACGTTATCCAGACCTGCAAACTGGCAAATGGCCTTGAAAATCAAAAAATGTGTTTAAAAAAATAAAAACATTCTAAATCTTCAACATTGTATTGTGACATTATTCCAAAAATGGTTTTTAGGTAATCCCGGCACAAAATTAAAAAAAATAAAAAATAAAATAAACGGTTAAAAAACCATTTCGGAGTTTAAAGGCACACTTTTCCATTAAAAAAAGTTTGTGAAATTTCCGTGAACATTAAAAATGGAGAAAAAACACAAACATGATGACAATATTGTTGCAAGAACATAAACCCAAAAACAAAAACCAGCAAAAAAATTTGTGACAACAAATGGTACGCTAATTGATAGTCTAATCCTGAAATTAGCAGCTGAGTATTTCACCTGCGTACGGTTTTGTGCTTCCAAAAAAAAACTAGTTGCTAAACACATTACAAGCAAGTTTTGTAATCAAAGTTGATTGCTTTTCTGGTTAAAATGGAAACATCGATGAAACATCGAAGAGGCACGGGGAGGGGGACGAGACCATCGACATTGTGGTAGAGCATACCAGACCCCAAGCTGTGCGAGCAGTTTGAACGGAAAGTGGATCAGACAGTGACGTATGACTCGTTTCGATCACATTTGCCATTCGCATGAGATAATTTAGGGACGCCCACAAAATGCCTCGACACGCCTGCGTTTTCCCATCTCCACACCCGTCACCGCCCAAAAACGGCCTGTTCTGTCAATCACATTTGACATGTCACTTCCTGTTCGCTATTTGACGAACGACTTAAAAAAAGATCGCAATCAGTCGTTCGCACATGTGCTGTGTAACACCGGCGCATGCGTGGTTGCACAACATCGGAACGCTACGAGCGTACTGCCGCTAACGAGCGGCTCTGAATCAGGCCCTTAGAACCCAGAAAGAGGAAGTCTCGTACCGATTCGACTTCCTCATTATCGATTGCAATATGGAATGCATCGTCACTTGCCGTAGTCATTATCTTTGTTTTCTTGATGTTGAGGTACAGTCCCATGCTCTCGCTTTCTTCTTTGACTCTTCTGACAAGATATTCTAGGTCTTTTCTACTTTCAGCAAGCAGAGTCGTGTCATCAGCATATCGTAGATTGTTGATGTTCCTCCCTCCGATTTTTACTCCAATTGTAGACTCGTCCAAACTGCATCGTCTCATGATCATTTCGATGTAAAGATTGAATAAAGCTGGCAAGAGAATACAGCCTTGTCGAACGTCTTTTCCGATCTTGAACCAATCCGTGTTGCCAAAAGCTGTCCTGACTATGGCTTCTTGACTCATGTAGAGCGATCGCATTAGTTTCTCCAGGTGCTCCGGAATGCCCATCTGCCGTAAACATTTCCATAGTTTGTCGTGATCAACGCAATCGAATGCTTTGCTGTAGTCAATGAAGCAAATGTACACGTCCTTTTGATACTCTCGTGTCTTTTCCATAATCCATCGCAGGTTTGCGATTTGATCTCTGATCCCCCGACCCCTGCGAAAGCCAGCCTTCATGTCTGGGAGCTCCTTCTCTACAAAGTAGGCCATGTGTCTTTGAATAATCTTCAGCAATATTTTGCTTGTGTGCGATATGAGTGCAATAGTCCGATAGTTGCCACATTCCTGTGCATCGCCCTTTTTTGGAAAAGGGTCTGGGTCATATAATTACAAATTAATGTACTGCAGCACATGTATAAGACGAGAGCTGACTCACCTAGGAGGTACCCCAGAAACCTCCAAATGGCACTATACGGACCAGGACATCCTCCAAATGCTGGCTCCCTTCATGCCTCTCAAAACTGCAAACAAAAAGTATGGTGGTCGCTCACATCAGCTTAATGACATTGCACAGGTGCTTGTAAAGGGCGGGGTTTACACTGAACCACAGAAAAAAAGGGAGATTCCCTCCAGAACACTGCAGCAATATCAACAAAAATACTTGAATCCTACATGATAATAGAAATTCAGGAGGTATTAGTTACATACATTTGCAAATATTTGAATAAGCGCCAGGCCAGCACTACACTGACTTGAAACCAGTGTACTGGACCGCGGCCGGCGGCGCCTTCCCCCGCGCACCGCTGGTCTGACCCCCGCTAGATACGCCACTGCCTTAGACATTAGTTAAACAAGAAAAAGAGGCTAAGCAGAAACTATGATATACAATAGAACATTCAGAAAGATTATTGTGTAAAGTGTAAGCTGGCCATGCATCTAAAGATTATCTGTCCAACCAGTAAGCTGGCCACACACTAGACCAACTTACATCCAACCAGTCAACTTGTTGATTGGTTGGAATGAAAATCTGGTAAGGTATGGGAGTAACTGATGATCAGCAATTTGCTCCTAAATGCCAGAAAACAGATGAAAATGGTCGTTCAGACAAGTTTGTTAAATGTTTGATCCAAACAATTTGTTCAAACAACAGTTTTTGTCCATTTTCGAGCGTTTGGGAACAAATTGCTGATTGTCATTTGCTTTCATACCTTACCAGATGTTCATTCCAACCAATCAACTAGTTGGCTGGTTGGACAGATAATCTTTAGAGTATGGCTTCAAGGATTGTGTAACAACTTTACTTTTTTCCTAAGATAATTGCCACAATTATTAAAAATGTATCAAAATATAGTTAATTGAAGTCTGACATGCTTTTGTAAAAATTTCAAATATGGTATTATTTTGTTTGTATTGTACAAGAGTCAAGATATTTATTGTTATTTGAGGATAATTTAAAGATAATCCACAAATTACGGTTAGGGCTCTTACTCAATTAAAGGTGAAAAGTCGGAAAAGCTTAGTCTGTCCGACTTTCCGCCTGCTTTGCCTATTTCAGAGGCGGAAACTTTACGCACGCGTCCCCCGCTTTTCTCCATATTCAATTCCTAAACAGGCAAAGATGGAAATCGGCGACTAGGGAACAGGCGGAAAGTACTGTCAGAAGTGGGGGAAATCGGTCTGTACCCCACCAAAAAAGATGCACTAACATAGGGAATCAATGTAGATGTGTACTAATAGCCCTAATAAAAGTGTTAGGGGTACTTAAGTAGTTTGAAATGCTTCTTATTAGCGTCTTTGCAAAAGTGGTGAAGAATGGCATAAAGCAGTATTTTGTGGTGAAAATAAGTAGTACAGTCAAATTTGGAGTACTTGGAAATGGGTGCAAGCAAATTTTTATGTCTGTAAAGTGAACTTTTAAAAAACATGAAAAACCACCCTCAAACATGCACCTGCAATCCCAAAAACACTTGTCACCCCCCCGGGAGGGTTAGGTATAGGGTGCGGAGAGGTTAGGTTTAGGCACCACTGGTGGTAGGTTAGGGTTAGGCACCCCTGAAGGAGGGTTAGGGTTCAGGGGGGAGAGGGGAGGGTTAGGTTACCTAACTTTACCTGTCGGGATTTCGACCCGTCGGGCTGCCTCTGTCAGTATTTGATCTGCCGGCATTACATACCGATTCCGATTCAAACATACATAAACGTGAACATAATACAGAAATGTGTAGTTTCCTCAGGACAAAATGTCTTATTCTCTAAAAAAAAAAGGTCATCTGAAGGTAAGCTTACCCCTACTGTCTCAATGGATAGTGGGTAAATCTCGTATACATATTATAAGGGCACTTATATTAAGGTTGCATCTAAAAAATTTCTTCATAGAGAATTCTGAAGGGGGGCAGGGTGTTCAAGGGGCTACACCTCAAAAGCCATAGGAGGTACAGATCTGAAATTTGGCATGGCCGGGTAGAACTGTCACTGGATGCTGCATGACAAATTTCAGGGCATAAACATAAAAAAATGAGGACATGGGAGTAATCTAAAGCTCCAACTGTCACTTTTTTCTGACATTCTCAATTAGGACAACTTTTCTGCTATAGTCTATGGGTTTTTTTTGGGAAGGCAAACTGAGGGTAGGGGTGGAATTTAGACTTGGGGTTTGTTTTATTAGGTAGCAATTGTGCCAGGGTACGTGCTTTTGGGGTTCAGGTAAATTAGAAAGTGACAGTTTTTAAACTATTACCTCAAGAATGCGCCATTATAAAGATAGGACTTTTCAACTTGTTGCGCAGCCGCAGTAGGAGCTTCCAACAGGTGTAGTCATAGTGGCTTCACTTGGGTGCAGCAAGATGACCGTCGTTTGCAGGCAGTAGCGGGCAAAGCAGCGGCGGGGACACGGATGCGGCGGTGGGAACCTCAGCGCCGCGGTGGGCGGGTCACAGTTGTTGGTGGGGGACGTGGGTGTTGGCGGAGGCGAGGGTGTTGGCGGCTGAGGGTCCGGCGTCATTGGAGGGTCCGGCGGCGGCAGAGGGTCCAGCGGCGGTGCGGGCGTTGGCGACGGGCCTGGACCAGAGAAGATTCAAACCCCGCCAGCCATTATGCCGAATAAGGCAGCAGCACCCATTTAAAAAATGGCGCCTCAGCGCTATTTTTGAAATTCAAAGATGGCCACCGCTAGCCAATCACAGCGGCGGCCATCTTTGAATTTTAAAATGGGCGCCACTGCCGAACTCAGCAGAATGGCTGGCAGGGACTAGATCCTCTCGGATCCAGGCCCACCACCGACACCCGAACAGGCGCCGGTCCCACAGCTGCCGCCGACGATGACGTCACGAGCCACGATTGGCTCGCTGCGGCCATCTTTGATTTTCAAAGATGGCCGCCGTGAGCCAAATACGACGCGTGACGTCATTGGAGGCGGCGTCATCTGCAGAGGACCATAGAAGCCCTGGGGAGGTGGCAGCCACCCCCCAGGTGAAGACACCAGAAGCCCTGGAGGGTGGGCGCCCGCCAGGCAAAGACACTGAAGCCCTGGCAGGTTGGCACCCGCTAGGTGAAGATGCCGAAGCCCTGGCGGGTTGACACCCGCCGGGCGAAGACACTGGAAGTCCTAGTGGGTGGCGGCCCTGCAGAAGAGCTGACACAGGCTGCCGCCCACTAGGTGAAGATGCCAGAAGCCCTGGCGGGTGGGCGCCCAACAGGCGAAGATGCTGAAGCCCTGGCTGGCTCCCGCCAGGCAAAGACACAGAAGCCCTGGCAGGTTGGCACCCGCCGGGTGAAGACACCGGAAGTCCTAGTGGGTGGCGGCCACAAAAAAGAGCTATCACAGGCTGCTGCCCACTAGGTGAAGCCACCGAAGCCCTGGCGGGTTGGCGCCCGCCAGGCGTAGACCCCGGATGTCCAAGTGGGCAGCCACGAAAAAGAGCTATCACAGGCTGCCGCCCACTAGGTGAAGACATCGAAGCCTTGGCAGGTTGGCACCTGTCAGGCAAAGATGCCGAAGCCCTAGTGGGTTGGTGCCCGCCAGGTGAAGACGCCATAAGTCCTAGTGGGCGGCAGCCATGAAAAAGAGCTGACACAGGCTGTCGCCCACTAGGTGAAGATGTGGAAGCCCTGGCGGGTTGGTGCTTTTCCAAGTACCAGCATGCAGGGAGACATGCTGGGACCTATAGTTCACCTGCAAAAGAAAATATTTTTTAAAATGCACCACACACTACAATCAACCCAGCACCCACCGCCCATGGGTGCTTGGGATAGCCCCGGGCTATCAGCCTGGGCCTGGGGTGCCCTGAGGAGGGGGACCCCTTTATTGGGGGGGTCCCCAGCTCCTCAGGGATCCCCGACCTGGACTGACTAGCGGTCAGGGTTGATGCTGTGGCTGGGGGGCCCGGTGAAAGGGCTCCCCTGGCCATGGCATCAGCCCCTCCATTAGAAATAGTCCGGTGCTGGTCCTGGAGAATACAGGGGGACCCCACTAATTTTTTCCCCTTGCATTTCCAGAACCAGGACCGGATCAGAGCCCAGTGCTGGTTGCATAACTTACGGGGGACCCCTACGTCATTTGTCCCCCATATTTTGGCAATCAGGGCTGGTTCTGTCTAGCCCGGTGCTGGTTGTGCTTAAATATGGGGGAACCCTATGTCATTTGTTCCCTGCATTTAAGCACAACCATGACTGGCTGCCTGTGTTTAAAAAAAAAATGGCTTGGTCCCACCCCCCAGAAAACAACCAGCCCCGTGATTTTGAGCCCCAGTATTGGTAACCAGGACAGGTTCTCAAAAGCCTGGTGCTGGTTGTGCTTAATAAAGGCGACTCCTACATCGTTTGTCCCCTGTATTTAGCACAACCAGTACAAGCCCGGGGCTGGCTGTTTTCTGGGGTGGGGGTGGGGGGGCGCTACACTTTTTTTTTTTTTTTACACATTCAACTTTTAACATAGATGTGTAGATCTCACTGCTGCATTCGTCCATCTGTGACTTATTGATTTGATTTTCTCAGGTGTATACGCACTACCAGTGAGCCCTCTGTCTCCCACTGATATCCCCTTTACACTGCACTGCTGCCACTGCTCTGCACCACTGCTGCTGCTGCCACTACCCCACACGCCTACATCCGTCTCGCACTCTGCACCTCCCAAATCAACCTCCTGTGTGCTGTCCCCTCTTCTGCTGCATTAGAGTACCATTTTGTTGCCCTTCTCCACTGCAGGGGGCCCGGTTTGCTCATCCAAACCCTGATAGTTAATACATTTTAAAAAAGCTATGAAATTCCATAGACAAAAAACCTTACGGTTTCATATGTCCCATTAAGGCTACTTAGACATGATCTGAAAATTCACAAACTTCAAAAAGCAATGAAATTACGATCATTAAGGCTGATGCCTTAATGGACGTGTTCCTTGCGCAATACAGATATGGTATGCCATCACACCCTGTGGTTAACGGCAGATTCAGCACTCTCACAGAATGAGATTGCTGTCACTCACAAAATGGTGGAGCTGCTAATTCACAGAATTGTGTGCTCATTGGAATACACACATGCAGTCTATGCAACTGAGGTCAAAGCAGAAAATAGAGCTGTGCAGATGGGATAAAAGTGGTGTGGATGGGGGGGAGGAGACACAGCAGCGTGGAAGCTCTGGACTCCCTTAAGTACCCAGTGCAGAATCATGATAGGTCAGCAAGAGCATGTGACATGCCAGGACTGGAGCAGCTAAGTCACATGACCAGAGGCAAGATGGCGGTGCCCATACCAGAATGGAATGGAAACACCACCAGGCCTACCCTGGACAAAATGACACAGTGCCCGCGGAACACCTCGCACAGCCAATGCCCACCACCAGGCACCAGTCCCTCCACCGGAAAGGTCCACGCCACAGCGCCCTCGTAGGCAATACCTGTCATCCCCTATGCCAGGAAACCCTGGTCGTGACAGTACCCCCTCCTTACGGGTGGCTTCAGGACACCTTTTAAGCTTTCCAGGGTGAGCCAAGTGGACTTTGTTGACAGGTCTGGAAGCGAGGACGTTCACAGCTCTGGACCAATCAGGAACTAGAACTTGAAACCTTCTCCTGGGGTATGAGACTTGAAAACCCCATCCTGGGGCTGGACACTAAAAAACTTCCTTCAGACATCTTCCCAATTCTCAATTTTGTTGGGATATCTGGAGTGGAAAGTCTACAAAGGAGATAGTTCAAGACCTTCACCGCTTCTTCTTTGTGCTGCGAGAATGTTTAGTGCCAACCAACAGGCATGGAATCTCAGGTAACTCCTGTGGAAATATGTGACTGGGAAGGACAGGATCAGAATTTTGGGAGGCACAGTAGTAAAAAGGGGACAAGGAGGTAAGCGCACAAGTCATGTTCAGGGTTACAGATTCACTAGTGCTGCTTCCTTGGGATGCCTGGAATTCAGCACGCTGGCCCTTGAAAACTTGACCTTGTTTGGACTTTAGGGAAGTGGAGGTGGAATTCTTGGTAGAACAAACAGACTGCTTGGACAATATTTTGGAATTTTGGAACTGAGAACTTTGCTAGAATTTTGATTTACAGGGTGAGGACCAAATTCTTTGACAAAAACTTCACTGAAAGTCTTTATATTTAGAAGCACTGGATCTTTTGAATCGTAAATAGGGGCAACCCAGTCCCAAGCTTTACCTTGAAAAGATGGGATAATAAACTCTACAATATTAGTAGGCTTGACTCCACATGGCAAAGAATTCATCATAGCGAAGAATTGTTTCAATAAAGCATAGTATTGAAATAAGTCCCCATCAAAATAAATACATGCTGGAGTTTCCGACGAATCCTGTGTGTTCGAGGATTGCGGAGCACATTCAGGTGCAGGGCTGGGGGAAACTTGAGGATGCTCCAATTGATGAGGAGTCGAAATAACAGAAGCTGACTGATGTTCGGAATTCGGACCAATTGATGGAACTGGAAGGGGTCCTGGGGAGCTAGAGATAATAGCATCAACAATCAAAGCTGAGAACAGACTACAGAGATTGTAGTCCTCTGGAATTATATTTTCAGGAGATGCTGAACAGGAACCATGATCAAGATTAGTAGAACAAGACACTCCTCCCTGAGAACTGGAACCTGAAACCCGCTCCTGGGGTACGAGACTTGAAATCTCCTCTTGGGACATGAGACTTGAGAGCCCCTCCTGGGGTGTGAGACTTGAGGCCCCCTTCTGGGGTGCAAGACTTGAGGCCCCTTGCTGGGGCGTGAGACTTGAGACCCCCTCCTGGGGCGCGAGACTTGAGGCCCCCTGCTGGGGTGCGAGACTTGAGGCCCCCTGCTGGGGTGCGAGACTTGAGACCCCCTCCTGGGGTGCGAGACTTGAGACGCCATCCTGGGGTGCGAGACTTGAGATCCCCTCCTGGGATCAGTGATTTAGACACCCCTCCTGGGGTTGCCGTCTTGAGTTCCCTGCTGGGACAAGCAGAATCCGGGCTGGGACCGGAACGGGCAGAATCCGGGCTGGAACCAGGATGGGCAGAATCCGGGCTGAGACTGCAATGTGCAGTGAGACGTTGATACTTGGAATTGCAAAAGGAACAGTCTTTAATGAAGTGGTCTGAACCCCCACAATAGAGACAGAGCAGTAAATCTTTGCGCCGCTGGTGTTCAGCCACAGAAAGCTTAGGGCGCTGGTAACTACGGTGTCTCACTTTGCTTGGTAAGGAAGAGTCTTTGGTTCTTAGGGATTCCAAGGTAGAGATTTTAGTTGAGTCAGGGGCAGCACTAAGAGGCTTGGAAATCACTTGAAAAATTTTGGGACGGAGATTTTGTAGTTGTTCTAGAAGCCAGTAGAGACTCCTGAAAAATTCAAAGTCATGAATATCAAATAGAGGATACTTGAGAGGTTCACTAGTATGCACAGAAAATCTTTTGTCAGTAGGAGCAATTGGAACCTCAGAACGACACTCTGGAGATGAGGATACAGGAGAATTCACAGGCGGAACTTATGGTCTATCTGGAGACAAAGCGGCGAGAATAGAATGAATTACCATCAACTGATTAGAAAGTTCTTGCAGCTGCTGTCTCACGAGTTGCAGAGCTATCTCTTGTGCACTCACATGAAGGAGTAGATTTTGAAAGCTCTCTTCACTCTGGAACCCAGCGACTTGCATACTAGGGCTACTCAAACTGTCACGATCCGATGCAAGCTGGAATAAATCTGCTCTGGACTCCTGTCCAGAGGCCGAATCCATTTGGCCAGTGCAAACTGTTAGGACCTGTGTTTGTTGTGGACTCGGGATGGAAACAGGAGCAGACACCAGAACTGATTTAAATGGAAAAGTGAGTTGTTTAATGTGACAGTTGGTAGACATGACAATTATATACTTAAGTCCAGTAATGACAGAGTAATATGTGACTGAAGGAGACTGAGGGGGAAGGGAGTAAACAAATGTCCAGATCAGTGACTGATGAATCAAGTGAGTCCAATTAGGCTGTGGAAGTGGAGAAAATATCCAAGTATGCTGGACACTAAATGAGAGGGAAATCCAGTAATACTGTAATAATGGCTGAGGGGAAATCTGGTAACACAGTGACAATGGCTGAAGGGAAATCCAGAAATGCTGTGGTATTGGCTGAAGGGTAATCCAGAAATGCTGTGGTATTGGCTGAAAGGAAATCCAGAAATGCTGTGGTATTGGCTGAAAGGAAATTCAGAAATGCTGTGGTATTGGCTGAAGGGTAATCCAGACATGCTGTGGGTTGACTGTGCAGAAATGGGTTAACTGAGGAGACAGGTTCAGACAGGAGTGGGTCTGGTGGAAGGTGCAGGGTGGTTCCAGCAGGAGATTGGGAGCAGGCTAAAATGGCTCAGTGAGAAATAGGATAGCTTCAGAGAGCTAGGTAACTGGAGGCGGAGTAGGGATAGGGTTAACTGCTCACGCAGGTCTTTAGGCAGGGAGAGGGTTAATGGAAGGTGCAGGGTGGTTCCAGCAGGAGACTGGGAGCAGGCAGAGCAATACAGGCTGCTTGGAAGCTGGGATCCAGCAGGAGCACAGGTAACAGACAGGTAATGGAGCATAGCAACTCTTTCTCACAGCATAAGCTGTGAAACATGTTGCACTGGCAACTATGGGAAGCTCTGGACTCCCTTAAATACCCAGTGCAGAATCGTGATAGGTCAGGAAGAGCATGTGACACGCCAGGACTGGAGCAGCTAAGTCACATGACCAGAGGCAAGATGGCGGCGCCCATACCAGAATGGAATGGAAACGCCACCAGGCCTACCCCGGACAAAATGACACAGTGCCCGCGGAACACCTTGCACAGCCAATGCCCGCCGCCAGGCACCAGTCCCTCCACCGGAAGGTCCACGCCACAGCGCCCTCACAGGCAATACCTCGTCATCCCCTATGCCAGGAAAACCTGGTCGTGACAACAAAGCAGTGCAGATGGGCAAAGACAGACTGGAGCGGATAAGGGAATACAGACTAGCACAAATAGGAGAACACACAACAGTAGGGATTGGGGAAGACAGATTAGTGTGGATGGGTAGGAAGACAGAGTAGTGCGGGTGGGGGGAGGAGAGAGAGTTGCACGGTTGGGGGGGACAGAGTGGTGCAGATGGAGGAAGAAAGAGTTCCAAAGAAGAAAGGAAGACAGCGGCGTGGCTTAGCAGAAGGAAACAGAGTAGCTCGGATGCAGGGAGGTGCAGATGGAGAAAGACAGATTGGTGCGGATGAGAGAACACAGACTACCATAGTTCGGAGACCACACAGCAGTAGGGATTAGGGAAGACAGATTGGTATGGATGGGGAGGAGGACAGAGTGGTACCGATGGGGGGAGACAGAGTTGCTTGGTTGGGGGACCAGAGTAGTACAGATGGAGGAAGAAAGAGTGCCACAGATGAGAGAGAGACAGCAACGTGGCTGTGGAGAAGGCACAGATGCAGGGCGGTGCAGCTGGGGAAAACCATTGGTGCGGATGAGGGAACACAGACTATCACAGTTGGGAGACCACACAGCAGTAGGGACTGGGAAATATATAGCAGCATGGAGGCATATAGGGGAAGAAAGTGTACATACATAGACAGAGTATGATATTTTTAAAAATAAGGGAGCTGAATGTGTATTCTAAATGAGATAAATGTATGCAGTGAGAAGGGTGTTGGAAGCCAGCAAGATTGTTTTGGTGATCAAATGGGAAGATTGTGGGCACTGAGTGGGATGTGGGAGCCACATAACTGCTCAAACCTCCGTTGCATAGACTGTATGTGTGTATTCCAATGAGCACACAATTCTGTGAATTAGCAGCTCCACCATTTTGTGAGTGACAGCAATCTCATTCTGTGAGAGTGCTGAATCTGCCGTTAACCACAGGGTGTGATGGCATACCATATCTGTATTGCGCAAGGAACACGTCCATTAAGGCGTTAGCCTTAATGATTGTAATTTCATTGCTTTTTGAAGTTTGAGTGGCAGAAAATCAATAGGTTTTGTGAATTTTCAGATCATGTCTAAGCAGCCTTAATGGGACATATGAAACCATAAAGTTTTTTGTCTATGGATAAATGTTATAATCAAAGAGGAGTGAGTAATCAATTTATTCATAGCTTCATAACAGAAGACACAGCTAACTTTCATATAAAAGGTGCAATCTCAAGCTAGTAGCGGTATCTTTAATGAAAATACTGGTATGTACCCCAGTAAATCCTCAAAGGTTAGGTTCAAACAAAAGCTTGTAAACAGAGTATCTAAATCCACAGAGAATAGATAGTAATGGATGCATACCTGTACTCACACTCAGGGTCTCATTCAGACCCGCTCGCAAGCGCCTATGCGCTCGCAAGCGGGTCAATGTTGAGGCCCTGCGCACGCGCAGCGGCCATGCTGTGCACGCGCAAGCCCCGGAACGAGAGAGAAATTCTCTCGCTCCGGGACTCACTACAAAAGGGTCGGCTGTCGATGGTGATCGACAGCTCGCCCCGTATTGTGGGCGGAGGGGTGGCTACACAAACGGAGGCGTTCCCAACGGAACGCCTGCCGTTTGGGGGCAGCCCCACTGACATAACTCGTGATGTCAGTGGTGAGCTTCCAGCTCTAATAGAGACAAAAGCTCACTGGGGCTTGCGGTAGATGAGACCCTACCACAAGGGTCTCGTCGCAAGCCCCGATGGTCGCGATGGTCTTGACCAACGCGACCATCAACCTGGCCGCTCTCTAAAGCTGTGGGTGGTCAGCCACAGCCTAGAGAGCGGCCAGGAGGCCGGCTCGGAACATAGAAGCGGCCGCCCTTATTCAGAGCGAGCGCTCGCATTTTGCGAGCGGCTCTGAATGAGGTCCTCAGTACAGTGTTGTAAATTGCATCTGGGTGTCTTTACATCCCACCAGGCAAAAAAATCCTTGATTCCAGGCTCATAAAGGTAACAAATACATGTCATTAAAAAATCCACATTCAGTGGGTGAAGGTACATAAATATATATAAAAAGGTAACATCAAAATACCATAATATTTATAAAAGTGTAGCATTGTGCAAAGGTATGGGAATTGCACTGGAACAAAAAATGAGGTATGTGCAAAAAAGGCAATAAATAGGTGATGGCTCCTATGTATCACAAGATGGTAACAAAAAAAGGCACATACCTCTTATCGCAAGTGACAGTGCAGGGTTTCCTTCCTTGTGGTGCCTCCAAAACCAATGTACACCGTTTTCTCATTAGTAAAAGTGATAGATGGGTAATGTAGTTCATCCCCTTAGGCTGCTTCTCCGTGGTGATATAAATAAATAAACAAAAAAATATTGAAGCTGAATAAGAGGTAGTCTGGGAAGAATAAAAACAAGGTTTTAAGTAACACTATGTGCATCATAAAAAGAACTGCCTCATAGAGGAAAATATTCTAGATGTAAGGACAGGGGTTCAAAAGGATGTTACATGTATGAATCCCACAATAATAGAGGTGGTGGGTTGGAAATGTAATGCCTCCCCTTCTGTTCATCTCCCTAGTCAAATAAATAAGTAAACCACACAGCAATGGTATGGAAATAATCAAGGGAACATAAAAACAAATTGAAAGCAACAATACAGTGCATCCAGAAAGTATTCACAGCGCTTCACTTTTTCCACATTATGTTATATTACAGCCTTATTCCAAAATGGAATAAATTAATTTTTGTCCTCAAAATTCTACACAAAATACCCCATAATGACAACGTGTAAAATGTTTTTTTTAGATTTTTGCAAATTTAATAAAAAAAAGACTAAGAAATCACATGTACATAAGTATTCACAGCCTTTGCCATTAAGCTCAAAATTGAGCTCAGGTGCATCCTGTTTCCACTGATCATCCTTGAGATGTTCCTACGGCTTAATTGGAGTCTATCTGTGGTAAATTCAGTTGTTTGGACATGATTTTGAAAGGCATACACCTGTCTATATAAGGTCCCACAGTTGACAGTGTCAGAGCACAAACCAAGCATGAAGTCCAAGGAATTGTCTGTAGACCTCTGAGATAGGTTCTCTCCATGTACAAATCTGGGGAAGGGTATAGAAAAATATCTGCTGCTTTGAAGGTCCCAATGAGCACAGTGGCCCCCATCATCCGTAAATGGAAGAAGTTCAGAACCACCAGGACTCTTCCTAGAGTTGGCCAGCCATCTAAACTGAGCGATTGTGGGAGAAGGTCCCTAGTCAGGGAGATGATCAAGAACTCGATGGTTGCAAAAATCTCAAAAAACCTTTTTACACATTGTCATTATGGGTTATTGTGTGTAGAATTTTGAGGACAAAAATGAATTTATGCCATTTTGGAATAAGGCTGTAACATAATAAAATGTGGAAAAAGTGAAGCGCTGTGAATACTTTCCGGATGCACTGTATATCCTATATGAAAGAAACTATTCCTTCTTAAAATGAGAGAACTCCTGAGGGGAAAAGGCATAATCTGAAAGTGGACCAAGACAGTGGTTGTTCTCAAACTAGGCATGGATATAGTCACCACAGAAGATGAGACTTCCTTGGTACTGTTATATATCCTCCAAAACACAGTTATAAACATTGTCAAGACGCTTGCAAGTAAATTATAATTATAGAGTGAAAGATAAAATTTTACAGGAGGGACGATAAGAAGATTACTAAGGTAAAGAAACAGAAAGGCAGGGGCAGAGGTCTTCAAAGGAACCACTTCAATTCGAGATCTTGGTTCAAATCCTTCAGGCTCAGCGTAGTTAATTTAAAAATCGTCCTCATCTCTGTTTTAGCCAGGTTTTTTCTTTGTTCTTGTCTCTCCAGGAGGCTTTTATATGTTGAATGCTAACAAATCTAAGTGTTTTAAAGAACCTGGCAAGATGTTCTTAACAAGATAGGTTTTCAGATTTTTAGCCTTCCTATGTATAAAACACAGTTTCTTGGTAATCAACTCCTTTAAAATTGGGTCCCTTCTCAATAGGTGCCAATGTTGGCGAAAACGTTTCTCTATCTGTTAGTACTGGGTATCACAGTTGGTAATCAGTGCCCACTTTTGTTTGACCTTAGTACTATAAAGCTGGGTACACACTGACAGATACATTGGCCGATAAATTGATCGCCCAATGTATCTGCTGCCCGTCGGGCAGTGTGTACCCGCGATATCGCATTGGCATTATTGTATACATGAATACCCAGAGCTGCAAAGGTTAATATTTTTACCTATAAAACCTTTTTCATGGTATGTGATTCACACAAATAGGATATAATGGGAACTACTAATATGTATCACATGTAGTGGAGACCCAGTAATACTAGGTGTGTTTAACTATATACTAACATAATATACCTGCCGTGTGGGATTAAACCTTATAGCTAAGAGACTTAGAACTACAACATATATTTGTACATACTGCATAGCTAAGAAATATTTACTATAAGCATTGCATGGCAATACATAAGGATAAGACATCTAAGCATAGGAAGAGAAGACACTATCAGTTTGGAATACTGACTATACACATTATTAGTCACTGCATTGTTTGATACAATTTGCTACTTCCTTCTAGAAGCTGATGAAGGCATTTAGCCTTGAGAAATAATTATTTGCAACATAAATAACAGAATAAACTATAATAAGTAATGAACCACTGTGTTACTAAACACTGATCATATTGAAAGAATAACAAATTGACAATGGTTTCGTTTTGCATATTTTATTTCACACATCATTTTTCATCTCTTTTGCACAATTCTATCTTTTTATATTTCACCATCTTAACAAATTTAATTCAGTGAGATATTTTAATGCATACCTATTAAAAATATAACATTTTAAATTACCAACGTGGATCCCAGTGCACCCATTAAAACTACTTACTTTTATTATTTGTATATGTAACTTACTTAATGTAACTTGGGGTGTGAGTGGGGAGGAGGCGCTAGTACTGGGGGCACTACTTTAGGGGGCATGACTACAGGGGCATTGAAGATAGGGCACAACTACAGGGAGCACTGGAGAAGAGGTACAACTACTGGGGGCATTGAACGGGACACAACTACTGGGACATTGAAGAGGGGCTACAACTACAGAGACAGGGGGCATTGAAGAAGTGTCACAACTACAGGGGGCATTGCAGAAGGGGCACAACTACTGGGGACATTGCAGAAGGGACACAACTACAGAGGGTATTAGAGAAGGGGCACAACTATTGGGGGCATTGGAGAAGGGGCACAACTACAGAGGGCATTGGACATCAGGCAGGCAGCCTGATGTATGTGCGTGTAACCCCACTGTTTATTATTATTATTATTATTATTATTATTATTATTATTATTGTTAGTTATTATGGTGAGTGCAGAGCCCCTCTGATTTCTATTTAAACAATATGGGCACATACTATGTTGCACCCCAAATCTAGGAATGGTGAGTGCCGTGGATTAGTGCTTTTTTATTAATATATATATAATATATATATATATATATATATATATAGCAAGGACAGTTCAGCGGCACTCCAAATAAACACTGACAATAGTGCAGGTACAATCAGTGTTTTATTTGGAGTGCCGCTGAACTGGCCTTGCTATATTAGAAGGAACCATATCCTTCACAGAAGGCACCCTGACTTATATGTTATACATGAGAGTGCCATCCGTTTGTGACTGTGTATATATATATATATATATATATATATATACCCAACTTTTATTGATATGGGTCCCCACAGACCTTAATCCGGCCCTGGTCACAACCCAAGATCTAAAAGCCCATCTCCTTGCTACTCGTGAAAATTTGTCCTGTCCATTCTAAATCTTTACTTTTGGTGGATACAGTTTATGCCTGCAACAAAGCTGTGGGCATGGCTATGGAAATGGACAAGAGCCTGTTCCTGAAAGTAGACAGTAGATGATGTAGATGTGCACAGGGTCGGCTTGAGAGCCGTTCCAGTAAAGAGGCCAAGTGGGGGGGCCACCCTGTAGGGGGCGCAGTGCGGCTGCCAGGCCCTGGGACCGATGTGGCGGGCCACACCACAGGTGACCTGCTCACCTGTATGGGAAGCTCAGATGGCTCCCATGGTGACTGCTGCATCTGTGCAGCAGTGAGCAGCGGTGCCCCCACTGCTGCTGCTGCTTAGTCCCAGGCAGCCTGCCTGACACCCTCTGTCTACTGTCCGCACTTTATACAGCCAAGCCGGAGCCCTGAGAGGCAATCTGCACTGGCAGCGGATTCCGGAACCTAGCAACTGGCAGGGAGCACTGCGTTTACAGAAGGGTCCTCTTTGCTACTGCAGACTACAAGGGTGACCAACAAATCTACTACATCCACAAGAGGAGATTCATCACCTGGTACGTAACTTGACTCCTTAACACCCTGAACTTCACCACTCAATAGGAGAGACTTTGTTGTTACCATACACTATCATTCTACAGCCATGACTGGTCGGTGAAATCCAACATGTTGGACAACCTGATATACCGATTACTATCACTTTTTATGTCGGAGTCGGCTATTGATGTACAGTACTCCATACATTGCCAATTTTTCAACCAATCATCTGCAATACAGGGAATTGTCCCAATCCATCGCAGATGTATTGGGGCCTTTACACTGTGTTGTGTGTTATTATAGCACATACCAGTGCTATACAGGTCCTGTTAGCTGTTACTCCAATTAGTATGTGAGTAACAGCTGTGTTTTATTTTTTTTCTGTGGGAGCAGTTAATCAATGTGTGTGATTTTTTTTTTCCTTTGGTGGACCATGTGTGTGATTTTTTTTTTCCTTTGGTGGACAATGTGTGTGATTTTTTTTTCCTTTGGTGGACCACATGTGTTATTTTTTTTTTCCTTTGGTGGACCATATGTGTGATTTTTTTTTTTCCTTCGGTGGACCATGTGTGTGATTTTTTTTTCCTTTGGTGGACCATGTGTGTTGTTTTTTTTTTTCATTTGGTGGACCATGTGTGTGATTTTTTTTTCCTTTGGTGGACAATGTGTGTGATTTATTTTTCCTGTGGCGGACGATGGGCTGGCGTTTTTTGCTTTCACCGTCATGAGGTGGAGAGCAGAAATTTGGCAAAAGTCCTTGTTTTGGCACGTTAACCAGGACTAAGTTAGGCATTTTACATGAATGAGCACAGTCTAATAGGGTGCATAAACAAATGAATATCACCATCTGATCTCCCATCACTTTAGATGGGAGAAAGGGCACGATAAAACAATTGAATCATCCCCAATGTGTGTGTTTTTTTTCCTGTTGTGGACAATGTGTCCTGACTCCTTGGTAGTTCTTTATTTCTCTTCTGTGGAATAAATTATTTAATTTGAAAATAGGAAATACTGTTTTCAGTTAATACAAGTATTAATTAGAAATATAGCTGTATGGGAGTGGGGTTGCACAAATTTATTTTACAGGGTGCTAGCAGATCTGGGACCGGCCCTGGATGCGGGCAACTACTAATTAGTATAAATCAAATAGTAGTGAAAGTATAAACCACATTTTGGCTGGTCACAAACAAAGAAATCACCAAGCCTTTGCACTCAGACCCCGCCCGCTAGATGCATTCGCACAGAGCCAAAGTATGCAAATCCCGCGATAGCACGGCAAGGCATTCGCACACCCACTATGTCTTAGCATGCGATTACGGTGTGTATTTAGACGTCCACCAGCCTGTCATAAAACGCCCACTTTCCCACATCAACTCCAGGAAGTGTATGCCAGGCTTGCCTACCCTCCCAATGTGGTCGGGAGCCTCCCGAATATCGGGTGCCGCTCCCGACCCCCCGGAAAGGCAGGCAAGCCTCCCGGCTGCCGCCTGCCCCCCCAGACTAATAGTAAAAACCCCCGCTGGCGGGGGGCCCGATGACGCGATTCGCGCTGAATCGCGTCATCGTGGCTCCGCCCCCTGCTTCACAATGTCTTTTTTCCGGCATTGTGAAGAGGGGGCGGGGCCACGATGACGCGATCGTGCGGTCACGCCCCCGGCCCCGCCCCCAAACGGCATCATAGCCCGGCCACGCCCCCCACACAATGCAGGCATTCAGCTCCCTCCCGGAAGGAGGGAGCTGAATGTCGGCAACTATGGTGTATGCAACAATCAGTAACATTGAGTACCATCTGACCATACCCTACCGCAAGCACTGCGAGTGCTTCAGTATGTAAAACAACCATGTGATGTGTACTATGATGCTGCGTCTTAATTATGCACACCTCTGAAATGGCATTAAGACACTCAGGCACGCCTGCATTCGCACCACCACACCCCCATTTTCATTGACCATCCCGTCACCACCCTTAAACGGCTTGTCCTGTCACTCTTTCTAGCGAGCTGGCTATGCGCAGCGAGCGAATGCTTCCCAATCGCATGGACTAGTTCATGCATGCGCACTGTGATTTATACGCATGCGCTGATTGCAAACATCAAAATTTTGCTCCTTATCTGCCCATACTGCCATACCAAAATTGAAAACAGATTTGGTCTTTAGGTGGTGGCGCCAAAGTAATGGAACACAGTGTATGCTTTTGATCATTAATATATCTCCCAAGAAAATAGAAACCAACACAATGTACTTCAGTGTAGCTCCAACTACATATTGCAGGAACTCTATTCTTGCCATTTCGTTCTGTTTCCTGAAAACAGTGGACACCAAAAATATGGGTCTGCATTGAATAAAAACCTGCTAAATCAGCAAAGTAGGGATATCAGACTGGTGTGGTATAAGAAGTCTACACTCTGAATGTCAACACTTTCTGAATGTCGACAGTCAGAATGTTGACATGGACTTAAGGTCAACAAAACAATATGTCTAGCCTAACCCTAAAAATAAGCGGAAAAAAAAACCTTAACATTATGGCATTGACATGTTAAATGTCGACATTATGAACATGTCGACATTTTATCAATAGAGAATATACAAAGCTCCAAGAGGGCTACTGGGGATATATAGGATCAATGCCAGCAGCAACAGATAAACAAGAGGGAATGTCAACCTCACCAAAATACCACGCTGTGTTCTATCAAGCTCACTGAGCTTTCAGAGTGTGTAAACCAAAAGTCCATAATATCTGAATGAAGTTGTGGTACTCTAATAGTGATTTAAGACACTGTGGATTAGTATATTATTAAGTAGATATTTTAAAGATATGTGAAACTAGCTGGGATACCCGGCGTTGCCCGGGTTGCAGATTAGACCCTGAAGTACACCTGCAGCCTTTATTTATTTGTTTACATTGTCCTAATCTATAACCGCATTCCATTGATACTGAAAAGGACCCCACTGTTTGCTAACATGCATGCAAACAGTAGCGTAACTACCGTGGGTGTAAGGGGTGTGAATGCTATGGTGCCCGAGTTGCCTCTGTGGCCTGCCGCTCCCCCTGCACCCAGTCATGCACAAAAGGTGGGCCAGTCCAGTAATGGCCGCCAAGGGGGGCCCGGGTGTCAGCGGTGTTGGGTGTTTGGTGCTTTGCCGCCAGCTGATTACAGCTGGCGCACCGGAAGGCAGACACATAGAGACAGCGCCGCCGATCACGAAGCAATCAGAGCTTGCAGACCAGAAACAAATCAGCAGTGGCAGCTTCTGATTGGCTGCCTGACTGTGAGCCCCGATTGGCTCGTGACTGGCACCAGATTCAAATTGCACCAGCACCGTCTGTCCATGTCTACCACTGCCTGTTGGTGTGCCAGCTGTAAGTAGCTGGCAGCCCAGCACCAAATCCACACCTGCTGGCTGCTGATAGCACATGGGGAGGTGAGATGCTGCTGGAGGGATACGGGAAGGTGAGTTGCAGGGTGGGCATAATGTGTAAGGGGCATTACTGTGTGGCATAATGTTGTAAGGGGCATTACTGTGTGGCATAATGTGTAAGGGGTACTACTATTGTGTGAAATAATGTGTTATATGCAGCACTACTATTATGTGGCATAATCTATAAAGGACATTACGGAATAGACAGTGGCATCCCGATGGTGAAAATCCCGATGGGGGCCGGTAAGTAACCCATAAAGTTTGACACTTGCTCAGACTGTGAGGCCAAAGGATAGCTTTGTAGTTTTCACACAGGATTTTGGCAGACTGCCAATTTCCACTTGAGCCAGCATTAAAAATGAGGATTGTGATAAAAATGCCCCTCACACTCATTACTTGCTACAATTTCCAGTTGCTTTTCTCACATTACAGCCACTATATGAATTCCCTCTCTCAAACAACAAGACAATTTTGTGAAATATTTTCTTAACCTCCCAAGGCTAATCTGAAATAAATGCTAAACTGGGCATGTTTAGCATTTATTCCTATTGCCATTTTAACGGTGGCTTTGACAACCCGCTACTTAGTAAACAGAGCCTAAAGTGTTTAGCATCCCTCTACAGGTCAAACAAAACTGTTTCCCATTGCAATCTGGTTGGGCCAATATGTGGTATTTTAAAATGTTCTATTTTTTTTTTTTTCTTACATAAGGACATTTTATTAAATAGATAAGAGACAACAGGCACATGAGATATGCAGAGCTACTGTACAGAAAAGACAAGTAGTACAACAATAATATACATGGGTCATGCAAAATGAAAGCAGAACAAATAAAATACACGCAAGCTGGCCACACACACTAGACCAACTTACATCCAACCAGCTAACTTGTTGATTGGTTGGAATGAAAATCTGGTAACATATGGGAGTAAATGATGATCAGCAATTTGCTCCTAAATACCAGAAAACAGATGAAAATGGTCGTTCAGACAAGTTTGTTAAATGTTTGATCTAAACTATTTGTTCAAACAACAGTTTTTGTACATTTTCCAGCGTTTGGGAGCAAATTGCTGATTGTAGACCTTACCAGATTTTCATTCCAACCAATCAACTAGTTGGCTGGTTGGACAGATAATCTTTAGATGTGTGGCCAGCTTTATACATTAGAATGTAAGCTCTTATGAGCAGGGCGCTCTACCCTCTTGTGCTTCTCCTTTTCTACTTTAATCTACTTCTTACTCCCCACTAGGGCACCTAACACTTGGTTGCTTATGCTCTGCTGCTTATCTTGGTGTTATGGTCGCTAATGTAGCAATGTATAGTATCCATGTCCTTGCCCTGTATTGTATTGTATTGTACTGTAAGTCACTGGTCAACTTATTTGTTTTTGTACTTTGTAAGGCGCTGTGGAACACTTGTGGCGCCATATATATATAAATGATAATAATAATAATAATTAGGCACTTGTACACTATAGGGGAGTCTCATCCAGGCTTTATACTGAAATGTTTAGTGTAGAGAGAAGGAAGATATCAGAATAGGAATATAGTGAGTAGAAAGCAATTGGGAGATGTGGGGTGACTTCCCACAGACAGTAAGAAGAGGAAAGAGAGGATGGGGAAAAGGAGGGGGGGTGGTTGACACAGCTGAACGGTACTATGCATCTACTAAATAGCAAATCTGTCTCAAACACAGCGTGTCCGCAAATGGGAACAGCAGAAGAACATCAAAGATTTTCAATTAAATGCTGGTGTGACATGAAAATGAGCAGTACATGTTTCCCAATATTTTGGTGAAACTTTTGGAAGAGTTCCTGAGACTGCAGGTCGTATATTCCATATAGAATATATATGACATACTTTATCTATGACCTCCCCCACGGTTGGGACTACTGTGTTATTCCAGGCAGCTGCTAATTGACAGGAGGTTGCCTAGACTATGTGCCGAATTATGTTGTTGGTGAGGGGCACCAGGGACACACATCAGTAGGAGAAAGTATTTAGGAGGGAGAGGAACATGTACGTTTCATTTGGGAGTAAACAAGGGTATTAATCTCATTCAAAAAGGGAACAAGCTTCGGGCAGCTCCACCATGTATGCAAAAATATTCCAATGTCCGATCCGCATCTCCAACATAAATTTGAGATTTCGGGACGCGTATTGTTTAACCTGGAAAGGACTTCATAGTATTTAACATTTTAACTCATGTATCAAACTCCTATATCTTATGCATTGGAAGCTTGCGAGGATGGCATTCTTACCTCTTTGTCCATTTGTCTAACAGAGTTGTTTCAAATAGAAATATGCTTTATGTGACATTGAGATTCCTGTAACAAACATCTATTATCCTATAGCTTTGTCTTTTTTTTAATGCCTACAGGTCAATTTATTAAAGATAAAAGCATACTTTTTTATACATATAAATTAGCGCAGGAAATAATTTCTATTCACTTCGATATGTGACAATAAGAAATAACAGCTTATGGTGCGCTACTGCAAACAATGATAAATAGTGTATGCAGTCAGGAAGCCGACGGTCGAAATGCCAACTGCCGGCTTCCCGACTCTGCAATCCCGACAGGGGACTAATGATAGGCGTTGAAATCCCGACGCCTATCATTATCCCTACATCAGGAGCCCGATATCCGGCTTAACGAACAAAGGTAAACTGGGCGGCGGGCGCGGACAGCAGCAGGGGGGGAGGGTTAGGTTAGGGGCTCCCAGGTGGGACTTAGGGTTAGGCACCCCCTGGGAGGGTTAGGCTAGGGCAGTGTTGGCTACCCTTGACACTCCAGCTGTTATGGAACTACATAACCCAGCATGCACTGCTACAGTTTTGCTATTAGGGCATACTAAAACTGTGTCAGGGCATGCTGGGATATATAGTTCCACAACAGCTGGAGTGTCAAGGTTAGCCAACACTGGGCTAGGGGAAGGGGGGTCAGTGTTAGACTCCCCCAGGGGGGAGGCGGGGTTAGGCACCCCCCGGGAGGGTTAGTTTTAAGCTGCGGGGACGGGGGGGTTAGGTTTAGGCACTTACGGAGGGGGGTTAGGCACTAGGGGGGAGGTTAGGGTTAGGCACCCCTAGGGGAGGGTTGGGGGGGGAGCTGGTTAGGTATAGTTAATTTACTTACCTGTCGGGATCTTCACTGCTGCCGGTCTTCCGCCATTTGGATTTGAACCGCCGGGCATAGGTCCGGCAGTGATTCATACCGATCCCGCTAAATAGTCTTATTTTTATTACTATGGTTGTTCCCAATTTAAAGAGCTGTAGACTGCGCAGGTTCCGGACTATAGATAGACAGTAATAAGGTTGACAATGTCTAGATAGACACCAGATGTTAGACAGTCAATATGTCGACTGGGACAATAGGTTGACACACTAAAAGTCAACATGTAATAAAGTTGATATATGTACAAATGGTCGACAGGGTTATAAGGTCAACATGAACAGTGTCGACACATGTTTAAAAAAAAATTTAGGGATAGGGTTAGGCACTTACCCTGATTGTTAGGGTTAGGCACCAGGAAAGAGTTAGGGTTAGGCATTTACCGGAGGGTTAGGCACTAGATAGGACGTTTAGGGTCAGGCACCTACCCCGATGGTTAGGGGTAGGCACCAGGAAGCAGGGTTAGGCACCAAGGGGAGGGTTTGGGTGAAGATTAGGACTAAAATAAAAATTAAGTGTCGACCATTTTCATGTCAACCTTCTCACATGTCTACCTTTAGTGTGTCAACCTTTTGTCCAAGTCGACCTATTGACTGTCTAATATCTGGTGTCTATCTAGACACTGTCAACCTTTTTACTGTCTATCTGTTAATCCACACCCGAACTGTGCTAGCTCTTTATAAATACATAATAATGTACAGAACATTTATGAATATTACACAATCTTATACAATCGTATATGTGCAAAATCTATTTGCTAATAGAATGGAATTGTGCTTTACAGACAAGCACACAATACAAATAAGCATATGTGTGCGCTATATAAATAACTGGAAATAATAAGACAAATAACTCTAGGCCTGAATAGCATGAAGCAGGGTATATTGTTCTGCTTCCAATGCTCAGTACTGACTGCTGTTCCTTTGCAGACAGTGTTATAGCTGAATAATGAAAGATCTGGCAGCAGGCTCCTGCAGCGCAAACCCCCCATCTCTTCTCTTCTCCCCCTCCTCCTCCCTGATTGCCCTGCTCAGTAATTCGGTGCTGGGGGAGGGAGCTGAATACTGAGAAATGACTGGCAGAGCCTGTCTGACAAAATACCCAGGAACACTACTCTGCTTCTTATAGTCCATTCCTGGCAAAGTGCTTTCATTTAGCTTCCTACACTTCAGGGGCTGGAAAAATATTATGTGCTGGTTCACAGGCTGCTGCTCACAACAGAGACTGTTGCTGTTAGTTGCCTGAACTTACCAAGAGGAGGAAGAAATAGGAGGAGGGATTCACCTATATAAATAAATAAGGCCATTCTGACATAAGGAGTCCTGATAGTAGGCTGGAGTTGGAATATGATGAGGAACAGCCACCACCACACTGCCCCCAGTCCTGGCTGCCACCTCTGCTGCTCTTATATGTAACATCAGTGTGGAGCATGGATGAGACACTGGCAGGATAGCAGGAGGCAGCAGTACAGTGTTGGAGCCATAGCATCCTATGCTGATACATCATGCGCCTACAGCAGACAGGCTGCTGAGAAGATACATGTGTGTGTTACTACTGCATAGACATAACTCTTATAGGGAAAAGTTCGCTCTACTTCCAGCTGCGAGTAATTGAATGAACAGTGAGGAGGCCCTGACGGGGGAGAGACGGTGACTGGAGGACTGGGAGCCACTGCTACCTGCTGGACCCTCACTGTAACAGTGCCTGCCACTAGTGTGCCAGGGAGAAGGGGCATGGCAGCAGGAAGCATCACCACCCTACCAATAGGGCCAGATGACGGGGGTAGTAGCCTCTTCCCCCCGGGGAACTTTAAGGAGCCCAAGAGACTGTACTGTAAGAATGGGGGATTCTTCCTGAGGATCAACTCAGATGGGAGAGTGGATGGATCGCGGGAGAAGGGTGATTCACACAGTAAGTGTGTCCTGGTGCTATAGTTGTGCTGGGTGCTATAGTAAAGTCCTGGGTGATTGTTGTTGCTGTTCGAAATGAGGGGTATATATGTATCGTGGGTAACATTACATTTTCCACTGTGATTCTCTGCTACAGAAAGTGACTGATCACATACATGTACTGTAGCAATGATTGTAATGTGTGATGTCTTATAGTAATGGGTTAATGTGCTAGCGCTGGGTCTCTAAAGATGTGTAAACACCTTCACCACATCTCTGTGGAATGGCCTGTCAGGGTCACTGGCCTCCTAATGTGCCCAGCTGCCAGGATGTAGTCGCACAAGAAAATTCTAAGATAGATAGATATGAGATAGATAGATAGATAGATAGATAGATAGATAGATAGATAGATAGATAGATAGATAGATATATATAGATGAATAGATATGAGATAGATAGATAGATTTATGAATGAATAGATAGATATGAGATAGATAGATAGATAGATAGATAGATGGATAGATAGATGCTCAGGTAATTTATCAACTACAAACATGCGTGCGGTGTGGGACATTACTTGATGCACCTACAGTATGAGCCTATATATGTATAATGCACATAAACAGGTGCATGCCTCCATTCTGCTTTTTTAAAGACATGTATACAAGCAACTGGCGAGGTTGTGGGCCCTGATAGTAATATACATGTTAGGAAATGTCACGGCACAGGCCTGTCTAATGTATACTAAAAACCACCTCCTACATTATTGCTCATTGAACTTCTGTCATTTAAATATGGCAAGAGATTAATGGGACATTAGGGCTGTCTGTACTCCATTTGTCACATGCAGTACTTTGCCTTAATCTGTGTGTGTATATATATATATATATATATATATATATATATGTATATATATATAATGCATGCACACACTGTACAAACTGTGGGTGACGCAAAATCTATTCCTTTGTCAATGCTGATATTGGGGATGTTCTAAACTGTGAATTTGAAACGAAATGAGCACATTGCTCTCCAAAAATGTATTTTCAATATCCTATCCCACTATTAGACCTCTTGTTTTGCATTTTGCTGAAGAAACAGGACTTTCGCTACCATCATTATTCTCAGAGACTACACCTGGGTGCTATTTAAAAGGCTCTTTTGGAGCTTGGACCCGTTGGTTTATCATTAGCTGCTCTGCTCTGCATTCTCAAAGCAGAGGGATTTGCAATCCCTATCCCACAGTGTCCATCATCCTCTATAAATTTACATTGCCGCACATGTACAGTATCAGAAAATGCAGTGAAGTGATAGTGATAGCTAAGGTTTTGCCAGGACATCCTCTTATTGGAGCTGCTGTCCCAGCAAGAAATATTGGTCTATAAAATAAACCCCTTAGTAAACACCTTTTTTTTGTCAGAACTCACTGATGCAAGTTTGGGTTCTGCAAATTCCATATAAAAATCTTTCATTACTATAGGAACTTCATGGTTAATTTTGAGGTATATTTTTTATTGTCTTACAAACATTGACCTAGCATCACTATAATCATGAGATATTATTCGTACCTCCCAACTTATGGGAGTTAAAATTCAGAACCCATTGTGCGTGCCCGAAAAGGGGTGTGTTTTACAGAATGAGGTATGCTCTTGTAGCATACCACCATTTGCATCACTTTGGAGCCGTGCCCAGCACTCCCACAGGACACTGGGGCATACAGGTGGGTAAAGCAGGACAGTTGGGGTGTATGTATTATTTTAAATATTAGCCGTGTAGCAGATAAGCTGAGACAGAGGGGTTTATTATTATTTTTTCTTATTTTGTATAGTACCCGATACCTCCCAACTACCCCAATTTAGGTGGAACCCTCCTGATTTGGCCTGTGCAGTAAGGTGCCTACACTCTAGACAATATTTTACACGATTTGTCCGATTTCAACGCATTGGAACTAGAGATGTGCGGTTCGGTGTTACTCGTATATGTTCGGCTCTCGAAAACTGCATTATATTGGCTATCCGGCTGTCACGTGTTTTGGATAGCCAATAAGAGAAATCCGAACTAATCCAACCTTGCGATAATTTGGCGATAAGAACTGAATAAAACCGAACCCGCACATCTCTAATCGGAATGACAAATCGTGTAAAATATGTCAAAATCATGAGTGTCCACTCACGATCACGATGCCGATGCGCGTATCTGCTGGTCGTACATCGATTCTTCAGATCTTGCCTACAGCAGGTAAGATTTGCCAATCTCATACACGATTTTGTGCAATAGATTTTGTGCACGATAGATAAGTCAGATTGGACACTTTTTAGCACCATATCGTGTCCTGGAGTGCCGGGGAGCTGCCGGGGAGAGTTCAAGGGAAATGCCTCCTTCACTTGTGTGCACACACAAGCACAACTACAAAAGCTTAAAATTTGGTAGTATAAAGGCACACATCCACTAGACGACAGGCAAAAGACTGCATGATTATAACATTGTAATCACGCAGTCGTTTGTCTGTCTGTGATGTGCCTACACTGAACGAGCAGTCGTTCAGTGAAGGCAATTCAGTCATCTGCAAACATGTTGAACCTGAGGCTATCGTCAGGTTATAAAACATATTTGTACGATGATAGATGTCTAAACGACCAACGATTTTCAAACGATGTTCAAACGATTATCAAACGATCGAACGATAACGATATCGTTATTGTTTCGATTGCTAAATTTAATCGGTTAGTGGATGTGTGCCTTAACACCACAATAGTGTGCAGAGAATTTTGTATATTTAACATCAGTTCTAGCCCATTCGAAGCTTACAGCCTAAATAGTGATTCTGTGTTGCCTTTGGCAAAAGCAATTCAGAGTGAAAATAATGACATATAGTTCTGGAAACCCCCCTTCTGCTCTACCAAGCATTTGTTAAATGATATGTACTGGGGTTTTCAGCTCTATTAATTTCCCAGACCTGTCCCAAAACAAATATTTCATCAATAAAATATTTTTTTGCAGTGGTTCCTTCAGCTAATAACACCCTGAGACAGGGCCGGATTAAGACTATTAGAGGCATTAAGCACTTAAAATATGTTGGTGCCCCCATATATATTTTGCTCCCCCCAAAAAACAAAACAAAAAAGTTATCTCCAATTTTATAAAACAAAAAGTTATCTCCAAAATTCTCGCCAAGGGCTTTAAAAACCTCCAATTTGGAGAAACCCCCCATCTGGCAACACTGAACTAATCGCCGCTATGCTCACTCTCAGTGGCTGACTGAATGGGACAGCCAACATGACCAGACAAGACAAGAACCATCTTGTGAGCCTCGGTGGACCGTGTGGCAGGTTGCCAGTTACCAGATAATAATTTTCTTGTATTCCCAAGATTAATGTATATCATTAACCTCTATTATTACTATTTTATTATTATTTTTATTATTGCATATAGGACCTGATTCAGCTTGGATTGCAGTTGCTAATACGCACGCAATCGGCCAATTGTTGCATTCTGCGCATGCGTATGCATCGCAGTGCACATGCGCGAGCCGGGGTACTGCGATCGGGACTGTCGTTGCATAGGCTACGCAGACCCATCGCAGAGTGATTGACAGTAAGTGCCGTTTGTGGGTGGTGACGGGGGGGTGGTCGGCCGAACGCAGGCGTGCCACTGTGTTCGTACGCTGTTTCAGGGGCGTGCATAAATTAGCCACTGCGAAGCCATACGCAGTGTGAGGTCTCATAGCGTGTGTGGCTGGTAGCAAATTCTGAGTAAGGTCAGGGCTTGTACAAGTGAGCATATGGGTCCGATAGTACTCAACTGTACTGATGGTTTCTCTATTCTGCTACACGAAGACTGTGGCAGGAAAACGTTCTCATCACAGATTTCAGCCTATTAGTAATGATGAGCTACACATATATCGATTGTCATCAGACGACATGAAGACAGCAGGAACCAGAGTTAGTGTCACTATGACCACAGTCACAAAAACTGTAGGCAAAAGTGTTCTGCAACCTGGAACATACATAGCAGCAGTGTATGATAACATCTGATACATTGGGTAAATCATTCAATGCAATGAGGAGGAACAAGATATGCTGGTACACTTCATGAAACGAAACCAATCAACAAATGTGCTGTCCTGACCTTCAAGAGGTGATAAGTGTTTTGTTACTTTTATTCACGTCCTCTATGTAACGGAAGTGCCTACTATCCAAGGAAGTACTGGGAGGCAGTATACACTTTCTGCTGACACTTAGAGACCGTTATAACAAGTTCAAAACGGGAAAATAATGAGATTGTTGACTCAACTTCAGTTATGGACTCAAGTTATGTTAAAGGTTTTAAATTTCATGGTTTCTTGTGTTAATTATGTATGCGGTACACCAGTAATCAAGCGTCAACTTGATGATTTTTTTTCTCCACTATGAGCCGTATTCAATTTTAGCCGAGCCACGATACTTTTTCGCGGCCCGGACTTTTCGCCTACTCCGCCTGTTTTGTAGGTGGAAAAGTATGGGGCGCGTGCCGGCTTTATCCCATATTCAGTTTGAAAGTACGCGAAAACGGGACCCGGCGAAAGTAGAACAGGCGGAAAGTCCTGTCAGATTTTGGAAAATCAGCCTGAGACCCCCCAAAAGATGCTCTGACATGGGGGTTCCCTATGGTACCCCCTGATTTGGCTTGCTGAAGGTATTTGGTGTTTTTAAACACACTCAATAGCTGGTAAATAGCGTTTTTCAATACGTGATGCAGAATAGTATTCTGGAGTATTTTTTGCAGAAAATAAGTTATCCCAGCTAATTTGGGGTGCTTGAAAATGGGGGTCAGCATATTTAGAAGTTGCTAAAGTGAAGTTGAAAAATTAGTGAAAAAATCCACCTGCCGGAAGCACCTGCAATCAAAAAAACACATGGGGCATACTTGGGGACCCCCGCAGAGTCAAGTTCGCTAGTTTTTAACTTTGTACCCCAACATTGTTTTTTTCGCCCCCTTTTTCAAAGTAATTTTTAGGGGTGTCCTTAAGTGTTTTTTTTTTATTTTTTGACACAGTTTACCTTTGGGGGACTGTCTGAAGACTGCAGGGGGGTTCCCGCAGCGTTGGACCCCAAAACCCCAATTCTGCACTTTTTTTCGCTTGCTATTCATAGGCGAAACTTTTTCGCTTACTACATTGCATTGACTTTATGCCTAGGTGGAAAGTCTTTCAAATTGAATACGGGGTAATCGGCGAAAAAGTATCGCGGATCCGGACTTTTCGCCTCAAATTGAATACGGGCCTATGAAAACAGAGGCCCTCATTCAGAGGTGGTCGGAGGATGCAAGCGGTCGCTCAGAAACTGGGCGGCCGCTTGCATCCTGACCGGCCGCCTCTGTTTCGGTCGTTAGGCTGTGGGTTAACACCCACAGCTCTAACGACCGCTAGGGTGATGGTCGCTATGGTCCTTGACCATGGCGACCATCGGGGCTTACGACGAGACCCTATGGAGAGCCGGAAGCTCTCCACTGACATCACTAGTGATGTCAGTGGGACCTCCCCCAAACGGCAGGCGTTCCCATGGGAACGCCTCCGTTTGGGCTGCCACCCCCCCGGCCTGCCTTCCAAATGGGGCGAGCTGTCAATCAACATCGACAGCTCGCCCCCTTTGGAAAGAGACCCGCTACGACCGGCGCTGTCGGTCGTAGCAGGTCTCACGCATGCGCACGAAGGAGCCGGCTCCCTCGTGCGCATGCGCACTAGACAAACATCGAGGTGGCCGCCTCTGAATAAAGCCCAGAGTACCCTGCTGATTTTTTTTGTGGTAGTAATGGATACCTTTTTTAAGCAACCCCAAAAAAATGGGATACCTAATGTCGATGGAACCTAGCGTTTTTAATTCTATTCGAAAAATGTGCGTTTTTGTCGTAATGCAAAACATGAGCAGATAAAGTAATTTAGTTTAGATTTTTGGATTTGGGGTGAAAAGTTACCTTAGGGGTCCAAATTTCATGGTGATTCCTTAATAAACACCTGTGCTATTTCAAATAAACTAGATAAAGAAGCCACGATTAGTAAATAATTTAATAAATTGAAAAATCAATATTTAATAAACTAATTGTCAGACAGTCGAGATATATGGCAGAAGTAGTTGTCTTGACATCCTCTCTTAACTAAAAAAAATGTTGTAGAAATCTGAGATGGGTGGTAGACACCCCTGGTTGAACTGACATGGAATGACCCTATTATTTTTGTTTGATTATTTGTTGGTTTGACCTCAAAAATCATAAGTGGCACAAAGTGCTAAGCCTAAGAAACATCGGCATTACGTATATAAACCCACTATTGTGATAGTAGACCTAATGGAGTATCTAGATGGATAACGTTCTCAACGGTAGAGATTAGTCATTGGGTCGGTGGGTGGGTGCGGGGGTTGGTCACAAGCAAAATATAGAAAGTGAAGTACATTGCCAGAGATCATATAACCAGACATTACACCAGACTACAGATTTGCCTTAGGCTGCTTAGCAGATTGGGATGTTATACAGATAGAACCAGCATATACAAGTGTAGAGTTAGATACAATTTATGTAAAAACAAACAAACAGGTATAAGTTGCATGTAGAGTTGCAGGTATTTAAAGATACAGGGTTCAAATTTCCTGCATGGTGTATTGTGTGTTTTAATACAGGGTAAAATTAAACTGCAAGTATTTCTTAACAATGCGCACATTTATATTACACCAGGAATGTAAAGCGTGTTGATCAGTCAATCGTGGTATGCTAGGCTGTAGATCATCCTCATCATTATTTAACGAATGCTCAGCTGAACACACTTTTGTTTCAAATTATGAATGGTGGTGGGAAGGTGTGGTAGATTATGGTTTATTTTTACACATGAAAGTAGATCACAACCTATTGGAAGTTGGACATGCCTGTATTACACTATTACTGATCAGTGGATTACCCAGAGTTCTCCTGTCTGTTTGGGTTGCTGAGAAACAACTCACATGATGGCGGAGAATCACAAATGGACTGTGCTAGGGAGAGGGGATCTGCCACTGCTTGCGTCCAACTTTACATCAGCCGCCTCTATTTCATTAGATGTTTTTGCACACTTGTTTACACCTTTTTCCTTCCGTGCTAAAAACCATTACAAATTATGTTATTTCACTGAATGTTTCCTTGAGTAGAACTTGTGAATAATTACTTACTTGACAATGAATCCATTGATGAAAATGGTAATGGTAAATCTGTAAAACTATTAAATGACTAAAATTGTGTAATTATGGAAGATTACTGGTCATTTCCACGCAAATCAGACCAAAAAAATTCCTTAAACAGGTTTGTTCTTTCAGAAGTTCATCTTGTGGAATCCGGAACAAAATGTTCCAAAATAAAGTCAGGATCAAAATTAGGCGAATGATTTAGGGAATGGACCTGTTAAATCCTCCTATCTGTTGGTGTAGTTAAGTACACTGACAGGAAGCTATTATATAAAACTTTCTCGCACACTTCCACATGAATGACAATCCTGGAAGACTTGCATTAAAATCCATCAACAAGCTATCATTATGGTTTCTATGTTCAGGATCACCTTATAGGAGAACGTGTGTTTGCCTGTAGCATAAATAGATGTGAGCCACTGATGATTACAACATTTTAAACTTATTTTATTGAGTGCATAGGTATAGTACAGGATCAGCTTTTATATACACAATTAAAGGTAAGTGGTTCACTGGCGCTGCCCCTTATAATCCTAAATGGAATATAATATATGACAAAAAGATGGAATAAACTTATTTATTTTATTTCTACACCTTCTGCCCCTGGAAAGCAGTGACTGAGGATTGGAACCATTACAGATAAGCTTTGGGGCCCACTACATCTATCCCCTTGCAGAGTCGTTCGGAGTTCCTAGTTCCGGATGGTCAAGGGGCCCCAAATCTATACTTATGGTATGAATAAAATACAAATATCTATTTTGCACTGACACTTTATTGCTATAGTGATTCAGTGATATACAGTCCCTCATAGAAGATATGTTTTACTGTGTTATTCTATGCACCATTTTTAAGAATGTCATGTAATTTTGTCTGTTTTAGCCCATACCAGGGGCAGAAGGTGTAGAAATAAAAGAAAATTGTTTATTCCATCTTTTTGTCATATATTATATTCCATTTACCATTATAAGGGGCAGCGCCAGTGAACCACTTACCTTTAATTCTGTATAAAAAAGCTTTTCTTGGTCCATATAGGTGGAAGGACCTAAGCGGTTTTAGGCTGCAATAGGAAGCGCCTTTTCCTTTTTTACCCCTAGGAGCGCCATGTTACTTACCCCCCTCCCCATACTTTACTATAGTACTGGATCAAATTAAGCATGGACCTGTCACCTAAAAGGAAGTTAAGATTATTTTAAAGGGTTCTGTGAACAATAGGTAATGATAGTTACTTCTCTCTGGCACTGCCTGTTGAATACATCTTATGGTAACCCCTCTGAAGTGCATGTATTACAGTGTTTCATTGTGCACATAAACAGTGTGTCAATGTTCTCTTCTTGACCTTTGCCTGTTTACCCTAAATGTTAACAGACCGATGTAAGATTCGCAATTATTGCCCACTGAATCCCAGTGTTTAAAGTAGATTTTAGATTCATAGCTCTTCTAGTACTCAACATGCATTTTCCATGTTTAATTTCTGTTCCCAGCTTTATGACAGCTACTTTTTATGAATATTATGCTCAATGTACTGTTTTGCTTGGGATATCTTGTAAAATAAGACAAACTATTAGAAAGTTATTTTAAATATTGATGGTACTGTAAGCTTCAGATCTGTAACTAGATATTTTAGTGCCTTATACAAAAGAGAACACTTGGACCCCCTACTCCATCTTGGTAGCAGTGATAGTAGATTTACCTAGACCCAGTGGAGTGAGGTGAAGTCAATGGCTGGGGAGGCACACATGGAGATGGATCTGAGTGCTAGGAGCCTGTCTCGCTCCCTACTCACTGTAACTCTCCCCTCACTACACTAAGCTTCAGCATCCATTGTTTCTCCTACCTGCATCACTGTGTCTTCTCTTGCTGCTGTTAGCTCTGATCTCTAAACACTGTAGTGCACTTCCTGGTCACATGACATCCAAGATGTCCATCAGTGCTCAAGGCACACCCCCCATACTCAGAGGCATGCCTCTATTAGCTCTCTTTCTGTGCAGCTTACTGCCTGTGGTGTGGCCCCGTCCCCAGCTCGGCAAGCAGTATCTGACTAAAAGTGAGGCTGAGCTGTTGTCTGACTCATCTCCCTGCTGTCCCAGGGAGCTCCACAAAGCTGGTAAGTGTTAACTATAAAAGTTATTACAATAAACAAAGAAGATGTTTAAAATATCTTCTTTGTATTATTCTAATAATTTTGATTTCAAATCTCAGGAGTATGACAGGGTAGCCTCTGCATCCCCTGTCTACACGTCCCTGGTGCACACATATACAAACTTAGCATACTTATCTAAACAATTAACTTATATAATGAAAACTATTTAATTTACTATATATATGTATATATAGATTTTCCAACAGCCAAACTCTCCATCATGTCCCAGACGCCAAGGTGCACACTGAATAACTGCACACCCGTTATGTCCTGCGCCATAAAATTATTACAGCAATCTTTACAATAAGCCCCGTCACTGTATCGCTAATCCTCGTCATGATAATCGCGGGTTTTGTTATAACTTTTTATTTATTGCAGCAGAAAAATAGTACACATAAGCTGCAATATGACTGAGTCTGTATGGGAAACACAACAAAACTTGGGATGGAAAAAAGCTGTGGCCGCTGCATCATAGCACTTCGTAGACAGATTCAGAGACTAAGTCACACAGAGATATACAAGCGTTTCATATAAAATTAATCATCAGATAAGGAACCAGCCAATCAGCTCGTAATTGCCCTGTCACAGGCTGTTTGAAAAAATGACAGTTGGGAGCTGATTGGCTGGTACCTTATCACCTTTCACTTTGTCTCCTAACACTGCTTAGTAAATAGGCCCCTATATATTATACCGCCATCCTGAGCAGCATTGTGTCTTCTCAATAAATGGCTTGGCCCCTTACTTTTGACTCCTTTGTGTTTTTGTTTCCTGTGGGTTAATTTATATAATTAAAAGATAGGAAACATATTAATTTTGTTCAGTTAACAAAAGAATTGGAGGGAGGGGGGCGCTCCAACATTTCTCGCACAGGGTTCTAGTAGACCTGGAGCCGGCCCTGGTGTGGTCAAAATGTGGACATTCATAATACAGGCATGTCATATTTTAACTGTAATGACCATGTGTATATTTTGTATGTCGACATTTTGACCATGTCTACATTTTTACCTGTCTATATATTAATTATCTATATTATGTACATGTCAACATTATGTCCCTGTTGATATTTTGACCGTCTACATGCAGATTGTTGACATATAGTCCATGTTACCATTTTGTTTGTCTTTTTTTTTTGTAACAATATTTTTTTATTAAGACAGATTCAGATACAAACGTAATCAAATGACATATAATAACACAGTATACATAGTTTGATGGCAAAACAAAAGTTGGCATATCAGTAAACAGATACATAAATCACAATTGGTGAATTTTACTTGAACAGACATTTTTTAAATTGAATTGCAATATAGTGAAAGGTACAGATGGAAATGCTAATTTCACTTCAGATTTGCCGAATATTATAGAACAAAAGGGTGCAATATGCATAAACTACTGTATTAGATTCAGATGTTCTACAAAAATAGAGAAGTCTCATATTTTATATTTTTTTGTAAAGAAAAGAAAATGATAAGATAGTTAAATAATTCTTGGGGAATGGGGGAGAAGTACAAATGAGAAATGGAAAGAAAGAAGGGGGAGGAGGGGGGAGGGGGTTAGGGGGAGCGGCCGAGCCAGTGAGTGAGGGGCACTGCATCCCCAACAGCCAGTCACTTATCATGGATAAGATATCAAGGGGTACGTTTCATGATTAGGGCAGGGCATCAGCATAAGTAGTATGCGACTGCAGCCATTGTGTTGATCTAAAACATCTAGATATCATATTTTTCTGTGCGATGTGGTTTGGAGAAGCAAGGTGAATGTACTAGTGAGTAGAAATGAGAGATCAATTTAGACATTTGGTCTGGTCTAAGAAATGACGGATCCAATTAGTTGATCCAGTGATTATCTGATAGATTATGTAAGGACGTGTTTGCATAGTGTTGCGATTGGAAATAGGCGAAAATATGATTTTTGATAAACCCAAATTTTTCAATCACATTTTGAAAAGATAACGGTTTCCGAGATGAAGTATCCATGATACATCTAAGCGAAGAAAGCCCATTTCTGGACCAGGAGCAGAAGGGATTTGGAAAAGCTGGGTTCCCACAGAATGGTAAAAACAGAGAACAGGAGGGATTTAAATTCCAAGCTTTTCTTGTTTTGAACCACACTGTTCTAATGGACATTAGCAGTGGATTCTCTATTACTGTAAGAGGGATGTCCTTTTTTGCCATATGAAGAAAGGCCACTAGATGAGTGTCAGGTATGAGCTGTTGTTCCAATTCAGAATTGGCATAATAATTTTTAGAGTGTATCCAATCCCTAATATAAGCCATATGAGGGAAATTAACACCTCCTTCTTTTTTGTTTTTTGTAGGATTTTAAGGCTAACTCTGGGTTTATTGCCATTCCATATAAAGCGACGAAAAGTGGCGTTCAGACTCTGCTCGTCTTTATTGGTTAGTACTATAGGTAAAAATTGAAAAGGAGAGGGGATAAAGGATACCCCTGCCTTGTTCCCCTAGCAAGAAGATCTGGGGCACATAACATTGTTAACTATTAGTTTGGTTGTGGGATTGGAGTAGAAAAAGTGGATCAGGTTGATGAAATTCGGGCCAAATGCTCTTTCCTTCAGCACCCGATATAGGTGGGGCCAGGCTATCTTATCAAATGCCTTTTCTGCTTCAAGGCTTAACAAGACATTTTGAGAATTTGTACAATTCTTAGATGCAACAATGGCAGAAATAGCAGATCTAATACCCAGGACCGAGTGTCTTGAATTAGTAAAGCCTAGTTGGTGGTGGGTTAAAAGGGAAGGCATCAATGTTTGTAGTCGGGTAGCAATTATTTAGTCCTGATTTAGGAGCATGATGGGATGGTAGGACCCCACCAGCTCCTCATCTTTATTGGGTTTTGGCAGTAATATAGTATGGGCTTCCTTAAAGTCTGGATAGGTCGCCATACCTTTTATGATATGTTGGAATAGGGATGTAAGAGCAGGAGTCAGGTCCTCACATAAGAGCGTATAGTATTCGCCACTAAAGCCATCCGGCCCCGGAGCCTTATTGAGTTTGAGTGTATGAATGGTACGTCGGACCTCCTCAACCATCACATCTGACTCCATTATCTCCCATTGTGACCTTGTTAGTTTAGGTAGGTGTGCCTCCGAGAGTAAGAATAATGCTAAGTGAGGATAGTCAGGGTTGGCTAAATATAATTCTGAGAAGTATGAATGGAAGCTATTTGCTATGTCCGATTGTGAGGTAATAACACCTCCTGGGGTTTTTAATTTGGAAATACATTTTCTTTTGGATTGTTGGCGGACCATGTGCGACAATAATTTTCCCGCCTTTCCACCCCATCTAAAATATCTATTGTTAGCGTAGGACACTTTTAGCTGCGCTTCATTATAAAGGAAGGTGTACATTTTGTTTGTCTAAATAATGTACCTGTTGACATTATGGTGTCTTATTACGATTGTCTATATTTTGAATGTCTTAATGATATACCACACGTGGGCCTGCTGCACAGATTAACACTAGTCATATTTGCAGACAGGTCTAAGGCATTTTCACACTGCACATGCTCTGGAGCCATACTTACATGCTCTCCCGGAAGTTGCAGGAGGCTTACAAATTTTCTGGGAGCCCCCCACATCCCCAGATCCCCCGCATCCTCCTAGTGAAGTGGGCAGGATAGGGAGATGATTGCCGTGAATCGCGGCTCCGTATGGAGGCATGGGGCTAAATCATATGAAGTTTAGCCCCAGCCCCTTCTCGCGCTCCCATGATTCGCTGCAGTTTCCCATGATGTGGCGGTGCCTAATGACGTAGGCCTGTCCCTCAAAATGACCAGCTGTGTCTGCCCTCCGGTCATCTCCCAGGGAGCAGATTACAAAAGTCGGTGAGTATGTCAGGATTGAACAAATGCAAGAATGGACAATGCTAAGTTGCACGCATCTCCACTTGTGGCTGAGCATAGCTGGGTGGTAACAGAGTGTTCGCATGTAGGCTATGGTTAGTGAAGGCCTGTTGAGGAATTTACATTATTGCAGGCTAAGTTGTGTTCATGCATGAATATACCTGTCTTCAGATCTTTTGTATCAGGTATAGGGCTGGTACAAGTGCAAACTGATAATAATGACATCTGTGCAACTAAGCGTATAGGGCAGTCGTATGGATGCGTACAACTATGTATGTGGTGCATGCAATGCAGGTATATAAATACGGCTGAATCACATTCAACTCTGGATCAGCCATAAGTGTCTATTACCAGAATCCAGTAAATATATATAACTTTGTACTTGATGGATATGTGGCAAATACTACAGTATAAGTGGCTTGGAGTCATATAATGAACACGTCCCGTTAGGCAGATTTCTTTCTTTATGCTTGAAACAGAGAATATATATATATTTTTTGTCCATGCCTTGGATGAAGGGGGTTAGTGGTTAAAGTGCTGGCCTAAAATACACAATTTTGTGGGTTTGTTTTCGGCCTTAGCCACTTAACCTCCGTGTGATGTTGGGCAAATCACTCTCCTCTCCCTTCCTCGGCTTACCAACCTGCACTTGGGAATTAAAATATGTTTTCTTAACGCCTGCTGGGATTCTTCTGTGCAGTGTGCAGCATGCTTCTTATCCAGCAGCTGTGCAAAGGATTTTCTAAATGCCAAGAGTGATCAGGATCTATGTCATTATTTGTTATATTATATTTATTATATGAAGTATTTTATTAATTATTATTAGTGTTAATTATAAAGGCGTCTCTATTTCCCTACAGATTGTAAGCTTGCGAGCAGGACCCTCTTACCTTTTGGTGTGTCTGTTATTACCCAGTCTTGTTTTATTACTGTTTTGTTACCAATTGAAGAATGCAATGGAATATGCTGGAGCTATATAAATAAATGTTAATAATGTGAATAAAAAATAAATTTTGTTAATGATTTGGTCAATATTAAAATCCCACTTTATCCCACAATTTATCTTGTAGTTTCAGATAAGTGTTTATTCACCCAATGTCTTGAAGAAGAGCAGGTCAAGGTGACTTTAGGGAGGTGGTGATGTTAGTACTGAGCATTCCATAATGTATTTATTCTGGAATATTTCCTAGTCAGATAGAGGTAGGGTTCTTAGTTCTCATTAGTCTGTACCAGCTTCTGCAGACTTGATATTAGCTCCCTGACACTTTCTGTAATATGAGTATATTTTCCTGTTTAAAACAAGAATATATCACCATTACAGTATTCTCTATTAATGGATTTACCTTAGGTATGTGAGGAACGTTCTAACTCTAAGGGGTAAATTTACTAAGATTAGAGTTTGGTCGAGTTAGCATTCTCTGGAGAATTTGGGAATTTTTTTCCTCTCACAAATTTAATAATGACAAACTCGGGAGAGAAATCTCCTTTGCTAAGGGAAAATTCTGGAGAGTTAGCAAACTCTCTTCACTTCACCATCGGTCAAACTTGAGTAACTTTTCACTAGTGAAGCTAGGATTCGGGAATTTACCAAGATGAGAGTTTCTAAACTCTCATGAGAAAAGACAAAACTCCTGTCCAAATTTGTGAAATCAATTCACCTGCCTGTGAGCTGAGAGTTCAGCAGAAACATACTCAGATCAGTGTGATCCATGTATGTTTCTTCCTGTAAATAGTTAATGAAGGGTTAATTTTTATTAAATAAATGACATAGGGTCCCCCCCAAAAGCATAACCAGCCCCGGGCTGGTTCCTAAAATTGCAGGGGAAAAAATGTGTAGGGTTCCCCCATAATTTAGGAACCAGCACCTGGCTGCAGGGCCAGTCCTGGTTTTAAATATAGGGGGAAAAAAAAGCGTGTTGGTCCCCCTATATTTAAAACCAGCACCGGACCCAAACCGACCAGGGTGTAATGCCACAGCCAGGAGACCCTATCACCGGGTCTCCCTAGCCAAGGCATTAGCACCCCAAGCCGGTCAGTCCAAGTCGGGAATCTCAGGGGAGGTGAGGACCCCCCCAAGAAGGGGTTTCCCCTCTCCTGAAACCCCAGGCTTAGGCTGAAGCCCGGGATATTCCCCACACCCCTGGACTGAGGGTACAAAACTGTTGTATTTTACAGTGGAACTACAGGTGTCAGCATGCCTGCCCTTTTTCACTTGTGGAACTAGCAGGCGGCCGGCACCCGTACCAGCACTGTAAAATAAATATTTAAATAACCACAGTACACACACCGTATACAGTCTAACTTTAATACATACACCTATCCCACTCACTGTTCATGTCCACTTCTCCATGTAGAATCCATTGGGAATACCTACAATAAAGATCCCATACTCACCATCATCCTGGCGCCGCTTTCCGTAGCAGGACAGATGTAAGTATGTGTTGTCACATATACTTACACTACGCAAAATGACAGATGATCGTTGTCAGCTTATTTCCCACGGACCACTAGCCAATCAGCGTCCGCTTTACTTGTAGCGGCCGCTCATTGGCTGGTTACACATGGGTCCCAGCCAATGAGCGGCAGCTACATGTAAAGTGGCCGCCTTCTGAAGAAATTGTCAGTGAGAAAGAAACGCGTCAAGTGTGTCTTACACTTGACACACTGAGGCAGCGCTGCAGAGCAGCAAAAATCACTGGGAAAACGGCGGTGCCCATTTTACCGGAGACCTGCGCATGCGCAGTAGATTCTGGCACTAAGCCAGAATCTACTACCAGTGCTGCGCCACGGGACCACCGGAGAGAGGAGTCTGCACACGGGCCCCCTCCTCTCTTGAAACGCCCTTGCACAGGTAAGAATCACCTGACAAGTTTGGAGCAACAAGTTCCTGCCTGCTCTCAAGCTGAATATCTTCTGGAATATCCTGTAGGAGTGGTGATCCCTGGCTATTTTTTATTCTGGGGCATCTGTGACGGACCCCTGTTGCCCCCTGGGTCAGAGTTGAGACTATTTAGCAGTGGCTGCTTTCGGTGTTCTCCTTCTCCACTCCCATGTGCCTGGCGAAAGTGTCTCCGGCATCTCTCCTCGGCGGCTCCGCAGCTGGAGGGCTCCTGGGGGGAAGTGCATTCCTCTGACCTCGCTGTGCTTCGTAGGCTGTCTCCCTTCTCCCGGGGCTTCTCTGGGTGCTCCTTGTATTTAATGCTGATGGTGGACATCTCTGACACCTTTGAGGCTCCTGGTTGTGGTTATTTAATTCTCCTGGCTGGGTTACTTACTGATGTGCCCCCACCTGCTGGTCCCTCTAGGTCAGTATCTATTATCTGTTCCCAGTAGTGGTGTGTTTCCTTAATTTGACCTACTACATCTGGATTATGTCCACAGTTTGGTAGCTTTGCCTGTACTATATTTCTTTTCTGGAGGACTTCTGTGACTTTATTGCATAATATGGGAAAATTAGGTAGCACATCAGCAGCTGCCTCTAAATTGGAACAATTTACTCGCACTCTTGCCCCCTCCCACTTTCGGCTGATAACCCTCCTGCGGCTCCACCACCTCCTCCCTTTGCCTATTTCTGCAGGTGACCCCTCTCTCTCCATCACTCAGATCCTTCAGGCCATCACTGCTTCAACAAAAAGTGTGAAAAATAACATTGACAATGTGCATGTGAACATTTCTTTGTGGGAATGAGGCCGAGCACCATATCTCAGCTGTGGAGGATCTCACTGGTTCTATGCAGAGATAATTTGCGCCTCATGGGCCTTTAGGAGTGGCCTAAGGGACGGGGATGTACTCCAGACTACCGGTAATTCCTTGTAAACTGGCTTTTGCAATTGCATGGTAGGGAGGCCTTCTCCCCTCAATCCTCTGTGGAAAGGGGTCATCGAATTCCTTCCAAGTCCACTTCTCCTGGATTCTTGCCAAGGATCTTTATAGCCTGTATGCTTCACTTCACTCCTGGTTCAGCGTAGGCTTTGTGATCAACAGCTTCAATACTCTATGCTGTTCCTATCTCATCTCCGTGTGGTGGTGGAGTGGAGTACTCACTTTTTCAATGCCTCCGGCTAGGCTGAGGCTTGGCTGGAGCAGTGCCGTGGCCGCACCGATGATGTACTCCTGGACCTTAATGTGTTAGACCTAGTGCTCTTCCCTAGTTCTGGTTCGGTGAAATTGTAAACTTCTTCTTGTCTTTAAATATCTTTTCCCAGTTACCGTACTTATTTGTCTGATATCTTCTTTTGTTTTATATTTTGTTATTATGCTGTGTTGATTTTGTACGTCATGCACTGCCCCGATTAGGCTTTTTTGTATATATCATGATTTTGTGAGCATATTTTAGTTAGTTTGATTTTTATTTGTACACCAAAATAAGTTGTACCTGCTGTCATTTTTGCATGCCATTATGTAGTGGATGCATTTTGCACATGCTATCTTGGACTCAATTGCTCTTAAATTCTAAATCAGGCTCAGTGTATTCACAGAGTAGTCTACTAGAGCAAATATCATGTAGGAGGACTACCTTTTTTTTTGTTAAATCTATTTAGATGAATGTGCAAAATACAATATACAAATAAAAGTCGACATTGAAATTTTTTTAAAACTATAATGAAGAGGGAGGGGAGAGGGAACGGTGCACACGAGGAGGAAAACAGAAGGAAGGAGAGGTAAGTACAATATTTTAGTCAGGTAACACATGAGCCATAAAGCGAAACTACTATATGGAAACCGGAATTGTAAATTAAATGTATATAACAAATAAGGATTAGAGAAGTAAACATAATAATGCACAATACAGGCAGAAGTATTCAAAAAAGGAAAATTAAACACGGATTAAGACCCATTTTGTTGTAAACGTTAATATAGGAACCACTCAGTAGATTCGTAGAATTTGGGGATTTTTCTTGAGAGGTAAAGTCCAATTTTGCAATAAACAGACCCCATTTACTATCAAATTTTTGGACTCCGTCCTCAATGTTTGGAAGCGTAGAACGCCTGTCATAATACAACAATTGGAGGGCCCTAAGCTTGACCTCTTGCAAAGACGGATTGTACCAACTAGTCAATGGATTAAAATTACTTTCTTTGCTAAGGTAAGTAAGAAAGAAGCAAGGTTTTGTTATCAGTCCCCAGGTTCCAGTTAGGAGGACTACTGTACCTTTAAATTAGTCTGCAACATGCAGACAGCTGTAACTTTAATTTTTTACACTTGAAATTCACTGCATTATACATCAATAAATATTGGGGAAAAAACAATGACCCATTAATTTGTGTGGCTCATTTATTTCCACAGGATTCCTTCATCTATATGAACAACTACCTTTTAAATGAATGGGATAAAGGAATGGATGGGCCATTCACCATTGACATGAATGGGTAAAATGGTGCAACTGCTTGTGTTAACTCCTAGTGGATATGTAAACAGTATGCTCGCATATAGAGATTGATGGACTTTCTCAGGTACACAACATGCTTCTCTTGCTTAGAACTTACTGAAATGGAAAAAAAACATCCAGCAAGACACAGTGCTAAGCTAATGGATATGCAGCCAGCAATTCAAGGCTAATTCTTTGGGGCGGTATCTGCAATAAATCAAGTTTCAACAACTGAGATGATCTCTGTGTAATATAGATACAGTAATTGGAGGAAGGGATCTATTTTAACTGGCAATTTGGTCTGTGCAAAATACATAACCAGCAATTGAGGAGGGGGGGAGTCAGTATATTGGCAGTACTATGGGAAGAATCTCTGAAAAATGTCTCCTACAACTGGGGGAAATCTGTATTCAATGTACAGTTGGCAATTAGGGGTAGGGGATCTTTGAGCAATATATAGTCAGCATTTTAGGAAGGATTACTGAAGGGCTTTTCTGTGCCCTGTGCCGGCCATGCCTCCAAAGCGCATGACGTTATGCGGAAGAGATGGGGCTGGCAGTGCCGAGAATTACAGCACGACATGGAGCATCCTCACTATGCTCTGGGGGGTGGGCTGTAAGGGCAGCTGTGTGCACGTCTGGAGTGTCCAGAGGACGCTCCGGTCAGCACTGCTGCAGCAGCACTTCTGGCCGCAGGGTGTCATTCCAGTCACCCTGCCAGCCAGATGCAAGGACCATGTAATATATGTCAAGCAATTGGGTGTAGTCTCTATACAGCTAGGAGATATTTAATTTCATTTCCGCAATGGGAGAAATGCGGTCAAACCCTGAAAATGTGTTCCAGGGCTTGTATGCGGTGGGTAATGTGATCTTCTGATGGCGTTACCCTATAGAAGTCTATGGGCTTCTCTTCGGCGAGTGCTGTGACAGGGATCCAATCCCTCTCAGCAACCCCCGCGACGCATGTGTCTTTCTGCGCATGCGAAGAATGACACCAGAGGGACTTCTGGGTCATAGAGCCAGAAGTCCTTCATTCGCAAAGGACCGCTCTTATCGAGAGAGCAGTCCTTTGTGCTTTGTGCTTTCCTTCATGCATAACTGCTTGCAAAGAGAGGCAGGATGCATCGCATCCCGAATGCCATGCATCATGCATCTCGCCCATTGTCTAAAGCTGCATACACACGTAAGGATTTTCTGTCCAACCATCCAACTAGTTGATTGGTTGGAATGAAAATCTGGTAAGGTATGAAAGTAAATGACAATCAGCAATTTGCTCCCAAACGTCGGAAAATGGACAAAAACTGTTGTTTGAACAAATTGATAGATCAAACATTTAACAAACTTGTCTGACGACCATTTTCATCTGTTTTCTGGCATTTAGGAGCAAATTGCTGATCATCAGTTACTCCCATACGTTACCAGATTTTTATTCCAACCAATCAACTAGTTGGCTGGTTGGACAGATAATCTTTACGTGTGTACCCAGCCTTAGTTTGCTGTAGACAAAGTCTAGGTGGTATATTTTTCAAATTGGCCTGAAAACGCAAATTTTTTTGTACTGATTTATCCTAAAAATGTCACTGGTGACACTGGACGGCAGCAGTAAGAGTAGTCTTGCCACTTGGCCAGACATTTAGATGTCAAGGAGCTCATGCGTAAGCCAGTATACAGGGACCCACATGTGCACTGGAACAGGTGGCCCCATTATGTTCTATTTGTGTAGTGCACAAACTTTTCTCTATGCAGAAGAAAATAAAGTTTTGTTTCACCTGTAGGCGGGTATATGGGAATCTACCCCCAAACGTGTTTCCACGGTGCTTCTGTGCTTTTCATCTCACAGCACTTCTGTTGGCTTTGTGTCTGGGAACTGGGCGCCCATGGGGAGGGAGTTTCCAGGCGCTAAGAGCACCCCTGGAATGAATGGGTCTTTTTGGAAGTTTAGTCTTTTGAGTGCTTTGGAGGACATGATTCATCAACACCTTTCACGTCAATTGGTTTGTATTGGTTACAATTTTATGTACCATGCTATATAACCAAAGATGTTTCTGAATAAAGCGATAGTTCATATGTTAATAAGTTGAAAGAAATTCTGTCTATGATAATATATTTCCTTTGCCTTTATTTGGTTACTTTTCCTCTTGATACAGAATGTCATGTGTACAAGTGGTATCTGTATATAGTAGTGTATAGAAGTAGTGTATAGTAGTGTATAGAAGTAGTGTATAGTAGTGTTTAGAAGTAGTGTATAGTAGTGTATAGAAGTAGTGTATAGAAGTAGTGTATAGAAGTAGTGTATAGTAGTGTATAGAAGTAGTGTATAGTAGTGTATAGAAGTGGTGTATAGTAGTGTATAGAAGTGGTGTATAGTAGTGTATAGAAGTAGTGTATAGAAGTAGTGTATAGTAGTGTTTAGAAGTAGTGTATAGTAGTGTTTAGAAGTAGTGTATAGTAGTGTATAGTAGTATATAGAAGTAGTGTATAGTAGTGTATAGAAGTAGTGTATAGTAGTGTATAGTAGTATATAGAAGTAGTGTATAGTAGTGTATAGAAGTAGTGTATAGTAGTATATAGAAGTAGTGTATAGTAGTGTATAGAAGTGGTGTATAGTAGTGTATAGAAGTAGTGTATAGTAGTGTATAGAAGTAGTGTATAGTAGTGTATAGTAGATAGAAGGTAAGAGAGAGGGAAGTGATGCAGACAAGTATAACATATGTTTGTACAGTATTTTTGCCAATGTTTCTAATGATGTCATGATTCCAAGTTTATATCTTAACAAGTTGTTATGTCTATCTTTGTTCATTTTCCATTTTAAAAATGTATTATTACTCTGATATATATTGTCACTGTTACATTGTCCTGGCAGAGTTTACACAGAAAATGGCTTTAAATGTGCTATAACCAGTATTTGCTCCAAACAGACTGACCATCTTTACCATAAAGGGAGTTATCTGTTATCAGTGCTGTTATTTAATCCACACATGGCAGCTGAAGGTTAGGTAATGTCGCTATGAAATTGTGGCTTCACATAATAACTTCTGAGGTCAGATGATTCAGCACTTTTTTTTTGTTTGTAAAGTTTTATATAGTTCACTTTTTCCATTTGTCTCGGATGCCTTTCTTTTACTTTTATGGCCGGAAGAAGACTTTATAAGGCCCGTCACTCTGATGCTGAAAAACATTACCATTAGTGGTTTCCTTTGGATGGTGACTCGAGGTGTGGGGGCAGGATTTGCATCACGCAATTACAAGCTTGGAACCAAATGAATAACAATACTACCGCAGCACACTGTATCTGGCTGGGAGACTTACTCATCTGGGCCTCTTTAACCCCTGGAAAGCTGGCATAACCGGCCCTGTAATAATAATGACTCCATATTGTGCTGTGAATTCTTTTCCAGTTCAAATGTTTTTTAAGCAGTATTTTATTGTGGAATGGTTTATTTAGTTTAATGAACTAAAACTATATCTGAGTGGAGCAATGTCGAGAAGTAGAGAGGCAATATGCCTCCTTCATTTATATTTTGTATTCATTTATAATATATTTCTGACATGTACTTTGGAGGATTAATTGTACTGACCTGTCTTTCTTTTACTGTCAGTGCTACTCTGGTTATTTACAAAAAACTAGGTAAGAATCTTGTCTTTGATAACCCAAGTAGTTGTATGGTGTCTCTGGGGGAAATTATAACATCATTTCAAACACCATAATATCACCCATCTGCCATTGTCATGTATCATACATGATGAAGTTGTGAAATAAGGGCCTGATTCAGAGCCGCTCGCTATTTGCGGTCGTTTGTTTTATAAAAAGGGGTGGCTATTCAAATGATGAACCGTTCGCACTTTGCGGTCTGTTCACGCCTCTAAGTCTGAACGAGCGAGCAAAACTTGCTGTTGTAATTTTGAAAAATACGCCCCCTTGCCGCTCGCACCATACGTCATGTCCGCTATTTATTAGATTAATTGAGTACATCGTAGAGCGTATGAACTGCTCGCTATTCTTGTGGTTGGTTTTTTCAACCGCTATTTTGCGAGCAGTTGAGTTAAAAAAAACCAAGTGACGTGGTCAATGACGCTGCTGTATTAATTATGCACTCCCTTAAAACGCCCGTTTTGACCTTTAAGCACGCCTGCGTTCTGTTCTCCACTCCCCGTTTTCAAGCACCTTCCCCTGTTACCACCCACATACGCCTCCTTCTGTCACTCAAAATAGCAGGCATTCGCTATATAGCGAACAAACGATTTTCGGCCGCACTGACTGGTTCGCGCATGCGTATTACAATCCGTACGCATGCGCAGATGTGCGAACATCAGTCAGAACGAACAAGCGGCCGCTTACGAGCAGCTCTGAATCAGGCCCTAAGTGTTTTTACTTTTAAAAAGAATTTTAGTTTCTAGCATTACAGTATAAATGATATTTGAAACTTTCGGAGGCTAAAACTAAAAGAAACTTTAGAATTTATTTTATTGCATTTTATAATAAGGAATAAATAATATTTTGTTTCATTTTTAATCCCCTGCATTTAACAAACAGAAATTATAATTGTATTCTATTTGTTTGCAGTCAAGTTGCAGCTTCAAGCAGAAGAGCGAGGTGTTGTATCAATCAAAGGAATCAGTGCAAATCGCTATCTTGCCATGAGGGAAGATGGCAAGCTAACAGCTCTGGTGAGTACACTTAGTATAAATGGTCACTAAGTCTTAAAATGGCAATCTTTAGTGCTAATATATATATAGTGCTCGATTCTATTCTACAAGATGTGAATAGCTCCAGGAGTGAGCTCCCGGAGCTATTCAATACACCGCGCTGCTAAGCCTGACTAAGGATTTCTTCTCACACCCCTCCGGGGATGCGAGCAGAAATCTGACAAAAGTCCAGGCGCGATGCTGTTTTCTGCCCTTGGCGCCTGGAAAACAGCATCGCGCCAGGAAGTTTAGTCGGAGAATGCCCGTTCTCGCGCCTAAACACCCTGTTTAAGGCGCGAGAACGAGCCTTCCCCGACCTAACTTTGCGCAGAATTGTATAACCCAGGGAGCTGATTCCGGGCGCTATTCACATTGCGTAGAATAGAAACGTGCCCCATATCGTCCTATTTCTAATCCATACTTCAACAAGAAGGCATAGAAAAGACCAGCACACCAAACAGTGAATTACAATTCATGAAAAAGGGGTATGAAATAAAGTGTACCTATCACAGCAGTATGGAGTAGCACATTTAGCAGAAGATATATATATATATATATATATATATATATATATATATACATATATACTGTATATAAAGAAAAAAAATTCTGCCCCACACACCATGATACCTATGTATTTCTCTTATATTTAAGTGCCTCAGTATGCATTGTTGTTGCAGCTTTGTATTTTGTTCTATGTATTTCAAGAACGTATTTGTAATATGCAGGCAGGCTCTCTAGCTGCCATGCTTGGGTTGTTTAGTGTTACTATGAGGGGTTACTATGGTGATGGGGTATACAGTGATGTCATCTTTGGTTGCTGGTCATGTGACCATCCTGATGACGTCATTGAGGTGTGCCACTGGCCGGGTGTGCGGCTCCGCTTCCGGCATGGTGTGCATTGTGACTGGGTGCTATGGGGTTTAAAGGTAAGACACTGTTTGTTTGTAATTTATGTCCTGATGAAAATGTATTAAACATTGAAATGTTGACTGCACTGACGCTGATTGGAAGTACTTTTCTGTATGGAGTGCCGCATGTACCATATGTGATTGTCGAGTCATCGTGAAGGCACCCAGCTAAGTCACTAATTTGAGGGAGTGCCAGATCCCTGCTTCGTTTTTTTATATATATATATATATATATATATATATATTAGCGTTCCCGCTAGGCTGTTTTTGTTTTTGTCCTTCTGGAGGGCAAAAAGCACCCTGCCCTCCAGGAGGAGGGCAAAAAGCGCCCTGCCCTAACAGCCTGCAGGAGCCGTTCTCACCCGCGGGACGCAGCGTCCCGCGGGTGGAGAAACATGCGGTGACCCGGTCACCGCCGGAGAATAGACGCCGGGCGCATGCGCCCGGCGTCTATTCTCCCTGTCTGCAGGGCTTGGGGGCTGCCCGGCGTGTCCCTAAGTGCCGGGCACGCCCCCAAGAGTGACGAAAAGGGGACGCGTCTTATAGACACGCCCCCTTTTCCGATGACCACGCCCCCTTCTCGGCCGCGCGCGCGGGCATACCCTCTCTAGCTCCGGCGCCCTGCCTGCCGCCGGAGCTAGAGGGAACACTCTGTATATATATATATATACACACACAGTCAGGTGCATAAATATTGGGACATTGACAGAATTTTCATATTTTGGCCTCTATTCACCACCACAATGGCTTTGAAATGAAACAAACAAGATATGCTTTAACTGCAGACTTTCAGATTTACTTTGAGGGTAATTACAACCAAATCAGAGAACGGTGTAGGAATTACAACGGTTTTTATATGTGCCTCCCACTTTTTAAGGGGCCAAAAGTAATGGGACTATCAACTGAAAAGCTATTTCATGGACAGGTGTGGGCTATTCCCTCGTTATTTCATTATCAATTAAGCAGGTAAAAGGTCTGGAGTTGATTCTAGGTGTGACATTTGCATTTGGAACCAGTTGCTGTTGACTCTCAATATGAGATCCAAAGAGCTGTCACTATCAGTGAAGCAAGCCATCATTAGGATGAAAAATCAAAACAAACCCATCAGAGAGATAGAAAAAACATTAGGTGTGGCCAAATTAACTGTTTCGAACATCCTTAAAAAGAAAGAACGCATCAGAGAGCTCAGCAACACCAAAAGACCCGGAAGACCACGGAAAACAACTGTGGTGGATGACAGAAGAATTATTTCCCTGGTGAAGAAAAACCCCTTCACAACAGTTGGCCAAATCAAGAACACTCTCCAGGAGGTAGGTGTATATGTGTCAAAGTCAACAACCAAGAGAAGACTTCACAAGAGTGACTATAGAGGGTTCACCACAAGGTGTAAACCATTGGTGAGCCTCAAAAACAGGAAGACCAGATTAGAGTTTGCCAAACAGCATCTAAAAAAGCCATTACATTTCTGGAACAACATCCTATGGCAGATGAGACAAAGATCAACTTGTACCAGAGTGATGGAAAGAGAAGAGTATGGAGAAGGAAAGGAACTGCTCATGATCCAAAACATACCACCTCATCAGTGAAGCATGGTGGTGGTAGTGTCATGGCGTGGGCATGTATGGCTGCCAATGGAACTGGTTCCATTGTATTTATTGATGATGTGACTGCTGACAAAGGCAGCAGAATGAATTCTGAAGTGTTTCGGGCAATATTATATGCTCATATTCAGTCAAATGCATCAGAACTCATTGGACGGTGCTTCACAGTGCAGTTGGACAATGACCCGAAGCATACTGCAAAAGCAACCAAAGAGTTTTTTAATGCTAAAAAGTGGAATGTGATGCAATGGCCAAGTCAATCCCCTGACCTGAATCTGATTGAGCATGCATTTCACTTGATGAAGACAAAACTGAAGGGAAAATGCCCCAAGAACAAGCAGGAACTGAAGACATTTGCAGTAGAGGCCTGGCAGAGCATCACTAGGGATGAAACCCAGCGTCTGGTGATGTCTATGCGTTCCAGACTTCAGGCTGTAATTGCCTGCAAAGGATTTGCAACAAAGTATTAAAAAGTGAAAGTTAGATTTAGGATTGTTTCGTTTGTCCCATTACTTTTGGCCCCTTAAAAAGTGGGAGGCACATATAGAAACCGTTGTAATTCCTACACCATTCACCTGATTTGGATGTAATTACCCTCAAATTAAATCTGAAAGTCTGCAGTTAAATCACATCTTGTTTGTTTCATTTCAAAATCATTGTTGTGGTGAATAGAGGCCAAAATATGAACATTCTGTCAATGTCCCAATATTTATGGACCTGACTGTATACACACTTCCCACTGAACAAAGCCATAAAGCCACAGACAAGTGTAAACTATACCATCACTCACAGAGACTCATTCACAGAGATCTCTTCAAATAACTTGAACCGGACCATTTCATAAGATAGCTATACCACTCTTGGGTGTTCCGCTATACACAAGCCTAGCTTTTCTTGAAAATGCTCGACCTTCATCGTTGTGCATCACCATGCACACCAAGATGTGCATATATCAGTGCGTATATCAGGTATATCTGATAGATAGATAGATAGATAGATAGAAGATAGTTCGATATATAGATAAGATATGAGAAAGATAGATAGATATAAGATAGTTCGATATATAGATAGATCTATAGGTAGATATGAGATAGATAGATAATGTAGATAGATAGATATGAGATAGATAGATAGATATGAGACAGATCAATATATAGATAGATATAAGATAGTTCGATATATAGATAGATATATAGATAGATAGATGATGTAGATAGATATGAGATAGATAGATAGATATATAGATAGATATAAGATAGTTCAATATATAGATAGATCTATAGATAGATATGAGATAGATAGATATTTGATAGATATGAGATAGATAGATAATGTAGATAGATATTAGATTGATAGATATGAGATAGATAGATAATGTAGATAGATAGATAGATAGATATATAGATAGATATGAGATAGATAGATAGATAGATAGATATGAGATAGATAGATAGATAGATATGAGATAATGTAAACAGATATATATTAGATAGATAGATAATGTAGATAGATAGATATGAGTAGATAGATAGATATGAGATAGATCGATATATAGATAGATATAAGATAGTTCGATATATAGATAGATCTATAGATAGATATGAGATAGATAGATATGAGATAGATAGATAATGTAGATAGATATGAGATAGATAGATATATAGCTATAAGATAGTTCAATATAGTTCAATATATAGATCTATAGATAGATATGAGATAGATAGATAGATAGATAGATAGATATGAGATAGATAGATAGATATGAGATAGATTATGTAGATAGATAGATATGAGATAGATAGATAGATGATAGTTCAATATATAGATAGATATGAGATAGATATTTGATAGATATGAGATAGATAATGTAGATAGATAGATATTAGATAGATAGATAGATAGATAGATAGATAGATAATGTAGATAGATATATAGATAGAAAGATAGATATAAGATAGTTCAATATATAGATGATCTATAGATAGATATGAGATAGAGAGATATGAGATAGATAATGTAGATAGATAGATATGAGATAGATAGATAGATAGATATGAGATAATGTAGATAGATAGATATGAGATAGATAATGTAGATAGATAGATATGAGATAGATAGAAAGATAGATATAAGATAGTTCAATATATAGATAGATATGAGATAGATAGATATTTGATAGATATGAGATAGATAGATAATATAGATAGATAGATATGAGATAGATAATGTAGATAGATAGATATATAGATAGAAAGATAGATATAGATAGATATGAGATAGATATATAGATATAAGATAGTTCAATATATAGATAGATCTATAGATAGATATGAGATAGAGAGAGATATATGAGATAGATAATGTAGATAGATAGATAGATAGATAGATAGATGAAATATAACTTAGAAGACAGAGGAAAAGTATCAGACAAGACTTGATTCAAAGTTGCCAGCGGAGCAAATAAAGTGAGGAAATACAGGTCTTGGAAATATTCTCACAGCTAAATACAGAAGCTGACGTTTATATCTTAGTGCTCAGCTGCACAATAGTCTTCTTGTTCTGTGGTGCAGAAGACCTCTTTTTTCATATGAGGTCCTGCTTGAATATAAATATTTATAATAATGCTGTTAATTAAAAGCAACTCATGGACATATGTATGTCTGATTTGCCATATTTTTGTTAAATAACTAAGTTTTTTTTTTTTAATCTTTTAACTGTTTATGGTAAAGTCTGAAATGACATTTCATTTTCATTCCTTAATAAGTAATAGCAATTAGGATAAAAGTGCGTACACACGGAGCGATAAAACTGAACGATGTGAACGATATCGTTGATATCGTTATCGTTCATTTGTAGGTACTTACCAACCTGACAACGACCAACGATGCGCGTTCTCGCATGGACGATAAAGATATCTTTTATTGTCCGTACATGCAGTCCAACTTGCACGATATTGTCAACTTTGCCTGTTCAGAGATGTGGAAGGATGACTTCACTGAAAGATATCTGTCAAGTCGTTGGTGGTACAGATCGTACCGTATGTATGCACCTTTAGGGGCATATTCAAGTAGATGCGAAAAGTCGGAAAGGTTTTGCCTGCCATACGTTTCACCGACTTCACGTGTTTTGGAGGCAAAAACTTTTCGTGCTATTATCGCCCTTTTCGTGCTATTATCGCCCTATTCAATTTCAAAGGACGTGAAAACAGAACCCGGTGAAACTCAAACAGGTGAAAAGTGCTGTCAGATTTGGGGAAATCAGTCTGACACCCCCCAAAAGATGCCCTAACATTGGGGATCATTGTTAGATGCCCCTGAATAGCCCTACTGAAGCTATGTTGGGTACTTTAAAGGTCTCAATAGCTGCTAATTTGCATATTTGCACAAGTGGTGAAGAATAGCATTTAGCAGTTTTTTTTTTTTAGAAAATAAGTAGTCCTAGAAAATTTGGGGTACATGAAAATGGGTGCGAGGATGGTTAAAAATTGCAAAAGTGAAGTTTTAAAAAACCCCTCAAAAACGCACCTTCAGCAAGCACCTGCAATCCCTCCCCCCATACTTGCAGACCCCCCCAAAAGCTTATTTAGTTAGTTTTTAAGTTTGTACTCCAACTTTGTACTTTTTCGCCCCTTTTTTCAAAGTCATTTTTTGGGGTGTTCTTCAATTTTTGGGGGATTTTTTTGATGCAGTTAACCAAGGGTCCAGGGTGGTTACCCCACCTTTGCACCCCAAAACCGCAATTCTGCACTTTTTTCTGCCTGCTTTCATATACTTTTCCGCCGAAAATGGCTTTTTCGCGGCTAACTGAATATGCCCCTTAGAAAACAAAATCAATCATGTTGTGTAGTACTCTTTTGCATTTTTTTAATGTATATTGTATACAGTATATTACTGTATAAAAACAGCGAAGTATTTTTGAGACAATTTTTGAAAAACAAGTACTACTAAGGGGCATATTCAATTAGGTGTGAAAAGTCCCATACTTTTCGCATGCCGGACTTTTCGCCGTCATCGCTGGTTTTCCATGCGGAAAAGTATCGCGCGCGTCCCCGCTTATGCCCGTATTCAATTAGAAATTACCGAAAACGGCACCCGGCAAAACGCAGACAGGCGAAAAGTGCTGTCAGATTTGGGGAAATCAACCTGACACCCCCAAAAGATGCACTGACATTGGGGATCAGTATACATACCCACGAATAGCCCTGCTGAAGGTATTTGGGGTACTTAAATCCTCTCAATAGCTGCTAATTAGCGTCTTTGCAGAAGTGGTGAAGAATAGAATTTAGCAGTTTTTTTTGCAATTCTGCTCTTTTTTTCAACACCTATTCATAGATGAAACTTTTTCGCCGGTTATAATGCACTGAGTTTCCACTGGCGAATTGACGTTACCGGTGAAACTTTTTCGCCGAAAACGGCTTTTCGCCGCTAATTGAATATGGCCCTAAGACTGAAGTTTAGTTTGATTTGCAGCATAGAAAAAAAAATTATTAACCTAATGTAACATAAAGCGCATGTGTGTCAGGGTCATGTGATAAATACTGTAGGTGTGCCATAGATTCCTGGCTTCTGTCTGGTGATAAAATGTGTGTCAGTTGCTAGTCTCACTCTCTCACTAAGGGGCCCATTTATCAAAGTGTATTTGAGGTATAATCCCCGAAAACACCCGTTTTCAGGGGTTTACCTCAAATATTACGTATCCCCCGTATGTATTAAGGAGGGACCACAGCAGGTATATCCGACATCTGCTGTGATCCCTCCATTACCGCTGGCAGCTGCATCCCCCATCTATGATGGTTTCTATGGGGGTGCAATGCTGCCAAATTTACCAATATCCGGAATGCGATGTGTTCCAGATATTGGCTCTGGCAGCTAACGCCATCTGAAGATGACGTTAGCCGCTGTAGCCTATGGGCTACACCATGCATAATTAGCCGGCGGAGGGATCCACCAGAACCCTCCCCGGCTATGGTGGATGTGCATGTGCAGTCTGCGGGACTGCGATTGGGCAGCACCCCCTGCACTGGCCGGCAGCTCTCTGGAGACATCGCAGGGAGGGTCTCCTTTCGGAGCCCATGTCCCTGCATGTCCCGGATGGTACATCCGGCCGGTATGATCGCATTTTGCAGTTGCTGGCATGCCCTTATCGCGATGCAAAAGCTATCATTAATAAATGGGCCCCTAAAGCTGGGTACACACTAGACCACAGGTTCTCAAACTGGGTCCTCAGGACCCCAAAGAGTGCATGTTTTCCAGGTCTCCTCACAGAATCACAAGTGAAATAATTAGCTCCACCTGTGGTTCTTTTAAAATGTGTCAGTGAGTAATGACTACTCCTGTGCACCTGCTGGGTGACCTGGAAAAAGTGAACTGTGTGGGGTCCTGAGGACTGAGTTTGAGAACCACTGCACTAGACGATGTGTGTACTCTGCGATGGCAAAATATATCCGGCTGTCCATACACACTGCATGATCTGATGCACGACCGCCCAATATGTCATTTTTCTGCCGCATCCAGAACCATGGTGTCAGCTGTCAGATCTTCAAATTGGCTTGCACTGCAGGCGGATTTGAAGATGTGACGAACGACGCACGGGTTCGCTCAAAAGTGCGTACACACTGGACGATGTAGACAATTTGTCCGATTCATCACAAAACGACAAATTGTCCAATATATTGTCTAGTGTGTACCCAGATGAACTGGGGTGCAGGCAGCAGGCCTGTTGAGAAACGCTATGATTACTGGCTGAAAGTGTTGGAAATGTGTATGTCTAGACTTGAGGATGTAGCAGAGTTCTTGTACACACTAGCAGATGCCTCAAAACTAGGAGCTACAAAGTTTCTTAACCAGTGGAGTGGTTTATTGATGTTACATAGCATACAGCGTACTCACTGTTATGCACACTCTGGTCAGCATGTGTGAGCTTGTGCAGCTAGTGAGTGTATGCGGTGCAGGAGTACTGAACAGTGTCTGGGACAGCTGGTAATACGAGTCGCTCTTACACAGTGATAAGATGGTGCCGCACAGGTGCAGTATTTAGGTCAGCGGCCATCTCGATACAGGGAATGCACTTTCCCTGGATGATCAGCAGCGTGGAGTCTGCATGTTAGTGCACTCCACTTTCAACAGTGAGTACCATGCTGATACTGTTGTTTTGTGAGAGGGACGTTAGGTTCCTCCACGCTGACACGGGGAAGAATTTGTTTAAAGACGGACAGGTTAAGCTGTTATTTTATGGATTATTTACCTTTATGCTGCATAATGAAACTAGCTGCAGATACTTGTACCAAGGCCCTGGACTAGTGTGCTACTAATTGGCTGCTGTGTACACTCATCTGTCAAGGAGATGGCATCCATACCCTGATTTTGGCACAGACAAGCAAGACATATTTTTATATCCAGGTATGGTTTTGAACACTTACCTATACTCAAAGAGAGAACAGTACTTAAAGCTTTGCAATAAATTATTCCTTTCCATAAAATAGACCCTTCCTGGTTATCATTAACCAATTCTCCAAAACTCAGGGCTGATTCTGAGTCACACAGATCTCTGTGCACAGATGCAAGCAGTGAGTTTTTGCATACAGCGCCTGCACAGAACTCGATTTACGCATTTTTGTGTATGTCCATCCTGTTCTGCAATGGACTCAACTGTCTTTCCGTGAAATTGGGCATTTCAGGATGTGAACTGGGCTGTGACAGTGCTATTGCATGTAACCACCCTGACCTGTGGGGGTGTCCTGGGTGCAAGCAATACTAATGATTACAGTTGTTACTACCTTCGTAAAATGAATGGGCGGCACAGGTTTTTTCTGCTTGCACATGCACGAACCCCGCATTAGTTAAACAGATGTTATGCGTTTGGCATACTGGTGGAGGGGATGGCGACGCTTACAATACCGGCGTCAGAATACCGACGCCAGCATCCCGACCACCAGGATGCCAAAGGTAAGTAGCGGGGTGGGGGGGAGGGTTAGGTTTAGTGTGTGGGGAGGGGGAGGTTAGGTTTAGGCACTGGGGGGATGTTAGGTTCAGGCACCAGGGAGGGAGGGTTAGGGTAGGGAGAGGGGGGGCTTAGCATACTGAACACCAAGTGTCGTTATGTTAATCCTGTCAGGGTCCAGGCGTCAGGACTCTGACTGCCTGGGTCTCGTGTATCGGTATTACATACCAATTCCAAACAGATACAGGCATTAGCATAAGGTAGTAAATCTGGCTTCCGCTGTTGCCCGCAACTACATTTTGCGTGCAACTCAGAATCAGCACCTATATATGGTAGAGATGTGTGCAGACCCCTGTGTTTTGGTTCTAAATCATTGTCAAGCAGACAGGATGGCAATTTAACATAAACTATATGCCCATATAGAGTGTTTTAATTAGTCATGAACTAATAGCCTAAAGTTAAAAGCCTAGTAGAAAATATAATTTACAATTTATAATATTACCCAAAGTTTTGGTAAGTATGACATGGGTGTTTTTTTTAGATTTTATTTTAAATAAAAGATTACAACCTTTGGAGTGTATGTACTGTGGTTATTTTAATATTTTTGTATACAGGTAGACTACATTGTGCCCATGTCTGGGCATGCTGGCGCTTGTTGTTCCACATGTGCGACATGCCGGGGCTGGTTTGCTGGGTACTTGTAGTCTGTCTGTAATGAATAATATTATTTTCTATTATTATTTAACTATCAGGGATGTGGGAAATAGCCCTGAGCTGCTGGTTTTTCCTCAGGAGGAGGGACCCCATTTTATTTTTGGGGTGTCCACTTTCAGAAAACTTCCAGCCCTGGGCTGACCAGTTTGGGGCTAGTTGCCGTTATGGCAGTGGGATCCCACGCTGTGTGTCAGCTTCTGGCTCAGAGGACTGGGGCTGATTATTGATTTGGGAAGGATGGGTGGGGGCACACATTTTTTTTTTTAAATTAACCAGTTATTGCTTTTTTTTTTTTTTGCACATTACTAAGCTTGCGCAGATCATACACTTTCAGCCCGCTCACAAAGGCAGAGCTGCTGCAGAACTAGGAAGTAGACAGGGAGGGATTTACATATATGCAATCTAAAGCAGTTGAGATCCGACATTTCCGGGATATGACACTTTGCCTCAATTTGAGTCCCAGATTTGGCTGGGGAACTGGGACATGCCTCGGTCGACTCAAAACCCCAAGTTTAGGTGTGTTCCGTTTTCAACAAAACCAAACCATTCAACTCTAATATACGGTTGAGGATTATTTCCAATTATTTTGTCTTTTGTCCCTTTCGTTTTTAGGTATATGTACTGTATATCAACTTATAATATAGTGTTACCAGTAATAATTACTTAATAGACAAATTCCAGCAGGGGCGTTTTAAGAGAGGAGGGGGCCCGTGTGCAGACACATGCGGGCCCCCTCCTCTCTCGTGCGGAGTCACAGTGCAGTAGTCTCTGGCTTAGTGCCAGAATCTACTGCTCATGCGCGGGTCTATGGGAAAATGGCACTCGTGCTGTTTTCACGGGGACAGCAGTACTGCGCATGCGCGAGTCACTGGGAAAATGTCCGCCACCAGTTTCCCAGTGTTTTGCTGCTCTCCAGCGCCAGCCCGGCACTGCTGAGAAGCACTCTGGTGACTTTGGAACGGGTAAGTATAAAACTATATGGGTGCAGGGTGTGCGGTGTGGGCCCCGTGGACCCAGGGGCCTGTGCACCCATTATATATATGTTCCTGAATTCCAGTACTAACTATGAAGCTATGTCCTCAGAAAATCAAAGAGAGAAGCTCTACTCTGTACGGCTCCATTGTAGATCTTATGTTCAGTACAACCTTGCACTTTTACGTTTTCCTAGCAAGATCTTTTTATTGTATTAGCATCATACTCCACAGCTTACAGGAATATATAAATTTGCATCACTAAAATACACTATATTAGGATACCATAATATAGCTATCTTTATACCTGGGCTCGGTCAGCAGCCCAGCTGCTGACGGAGTGCTGGGCTCGTCCCCAGCCTGACATGAAATGAGAAGCGTGCCATACGGGCACGCCCCCAAGTAACGTCATCTAGGGGGCATGGTCTATGGGAATTAGACCACACCCCTTTGGGGGGTTACGGGCGCCATCCCTTTCTGGCACAGAACGGACCCTGCCCTGATCAGTAGCAAAGGCCGTGGGGGCAGCGACTCGCACACCCTTGGTTATGGCCCTGTGCTGGGTCTGGTGATGCGATTCACTGTGAATAATGTTATTGAACCTCTGGACTCTGGGCTGTTTCTAGACTTGGCTGAGCTCAGGGCGAGAGTCTCCTTTGGAGCCCTGAAAATTACAGGGTTTAATATAATTACTGATTTTTTAGATCTTACTAATTATTGTATCAGTGGTAACAAGGTAGTGTGTATTAAATAAAAACGTGTATTGTAATGGTAAAAAGTTGTGTAACGGAAATAATTCATGCATTCTGAATGTTGGCCTTGTACAGAGAGAGATCTTTCTCATATATTGGCTGTAAGACATAAGTGATCACACTTGAAGGCTTTCCCAGCATTTCCTGTAACTACTAATGCATCTGGGTATATAAATGTTGCTGTGACCTGCAATACGTGCCATAATTTTTCTGTTTTATAATACATTTGTTGCTGCAAAGCCATGTTCATTATTTCAGATGACTAAAAAGGAAATAGTAACTTAAATATAACTCCAAGTTATTTAATATGAAATATACGGTGACATAAATGTAATATTCTGTATTGGTAGGTCACTGACATTTAAGGAGATGAGGGCTAGGTTTGGTGATGGAGCTAGTAGCTGAGGTGGCACTAACTGCACAGGGAAGGGTTGGCGTGTAGATATATGTGTGACCACCTCTTCAATGAAAATATAAGAGTAGGAAATGACGAGCTAGTCTACTGGAAGGAAGCAGGATTCCATACAATACAGCAATTGCAATAACTTGTTTGTATGAATTATTCTCATTTCTACTTTAATTTACTTTACCTACTGGCACAATAAATCATGGGACAAATAAATGTGGGCAAGAATAATTGAAGGTGAATAAATAACTTTGTTTCCTTTGAAAAAATAAATGTAAAGTGCACCTCCAGTTGAGCTTCCATTAAATGCATGTATATCCACCTTATAGCAACTGGGCCAACCTGAGGGATGCAGTCAGAAAGCCGATGGTCGAAATGCAGACCGCCGGCTTCCCGACTGTCTAATCCCGGCAGGGGTCTAATGATAGGCGTTGAAATCCCGACACCTATCATTATCCCTACGCCGGGAGCCCGACGCCCGGCATACCGAACGAAGGTAAGTTGGGTGGCGGGCGCAGACAGCCGCACGGGGGGCGGGGATTAGGTTAGGGGCTCCTGGAGGGGACTTAGGGTTAGGCACCCCCCGGGAGGGTTAGGCTAGGGTAAGGGGGATTAGGGTTAGGCACCCCCCCGGAGACTTAGGTTTAGGCTGCGGGGACGGGGGGTTAGGTTTAGGCTGCAGGAACGGGGGGTTAGGGTTAAGCACTAGGGGGGGAGGTTAGGGTTAGGCAGTAGGGGGGAGGTTAGGGTTAGTCACCCCTAAGAGAGGGTTAGGGGGTGGACAGGGTTTTATTTACCTAAATCCCCTGTCGGGATCCTCACTGCTGCCGTTCTTCTGGCGTAGGGATTTGAACCGGCAGTCATACATACTGATTCCCAACCAGATCCTTTTTATCCAAAACAAGGAACCTTCTTCTTACATTTTACTAATATAATTATCTTATTTTAGAAGCAAAGTCTATTTGTCAATATCTGCCAAATAAATTAGACTTCACATTTGAGCATAAATTAGAATTGGTGCCTAAAATAATGATAGACTAATTTGCTACAAAGTCTGTGTGCAATGTGTGATTCTCATTGTGACATCAGTAGTACTAGAAGCACTATACTTTTGTAATTATCTTACACCCCGTTCACACTGCCTGCAAATAACCTGGGTTATTGCATATGAATACACAGCAACTCGGGTTTACTGTGCAGTGTGACAGGGCCCAGTTGAAATAATACGGGACCCGGCATTTCAACTCGGGTAATGAGCAGAGTTGAACACGAGTTCAACCCGGCTCGCGGTGCAGTGTGAACGGGTAACACGGATCAGGACGACCCGGGTCCGGTTCACTGCATAGGAAGAGCCAGTGCTTGGAGATGATCTCATCTCCAAGTGCCGGCTCAGCAGTGATGGTGGTGACATCATCAACCCAGTATTATTGTAGGGTCATGCCACCAGTCTGAAAGGGGTCTCAGTCGGGTCACACCTGGGATGGGCACGTGTACAAATCCTGGGTGCGACCCAGCATTTGCAATGTGAAAGGGGTATGACTGTCCATAACTAGGATTAAGCGTTCATTGTCAATGGTTGAAAAAAATAATTTAACAATATATTGTACATTTGGGTGAATAAAATCAACAACCATCAACAACATTTTTCCATCAATGGAAATTGCAGCGCCATAACTGGATGTCCTGGTGGGTGTGAATTAATAGACAGTAACTAGAAAGACAATCAATAGATAGGCACCAGAAGTGAATGGTCAACAGGGACAAAAGGTCGACATGGACGAAAGGTAGACAGATAAATGGTCAACAGGGTCATAAGGTCAACAAGTAAATGGTCGACATGGACTTAAGTCTACAGGGTTAAAATGTCAACCTTCAAATTGTCAACACAGAAAACGTTGTCACATTTCTTTTTTATTTTAACCCTAACCCTCCCTCTGGTGACTAGCCCTAACCCTCCCACGGGTGCCTAAACCTAACCCTCCCCCTAGTGCCTAAACCTAACCATACCCTTACACAACCGAACCCTAACCCTCCACCTAGTGTGTAACCCTAACCAGCCCCTTCAGTAGCCTAACCCTAACCATCCGCCTAGTGCCTAACCTTAACTACCCTGTTCTGCAGACTAACCCTGACCCTAAAAATTATGACAAATCTGGCAAAACCATGTGTCGACCATTTGAATGTTGAATTTTGACCCTGTTGACCTTTAGACTACGTTGACCATTTACCTGTTGATCTTTTGACCTAAGTCTAATTATTGACTGTCTATTTAGTTACTGTCTTTCTACCGTCCGGATACCGTCGGGCACGATGACGTCATGCGGAAGGGACAGGGCCACCATCACTGGGAATGACAGCAAGGCTGCTCTGGGGGGCTGTAAGGGCAGCGATGTACACATCTGAAGCATCCTAAGGAAGCTCTGAGTAGCCTGCAGCAGAGATTCTGGCTGCAGGGTGCCGTTCCAAGCACTCTGTTAGCCAGATGCAAGGACTTTGGAGCAGTTACAACCTTGTGGAAACATTCCAATAGCCCATCTTTTTTTCTAATTCAGTTCAATTTATTACATCTGCTCACAGTTTGAGGTGAGGTGCCCTGGATCTCATTGCAGTGGATTCTGAGTGTACACAAAACTGATTTCTTTCATTGCTAATTAGAGTCTTAAATTCAACAGGACCAGGGAACAAATCCACAACCATATGGGATAGAAACTACATTGTAAAGTTTAAATCAAATTTTCCAATAATGAGCATATATTAGTATACAGGAAGCTAAGCACCTAAACGGATATGCAGTTTTATTTAAAAAACAATAAATAAAATTATAATACTAAAATAATCAGAGCAATTGACCATGGTCAATACATAAAAGGAGCAAAATACACATACTAAACGTTCAGCAATTCATTTGTTTATCTCAATCATTTTTCTACCCTTCAGATAGATTATGATTTAGTATTCAGTGAAGGCAATTCAATTACACCCGATGTGCAGCAACTGAGCACATCAGAGATAATTATAGGAGAAACACATGACTGTTACTGTGGAGTATACCAAATATAACTACATCCATATCCCTGTTACTATGAAGTTCAAGTACCATTATGGCAATAGGTAATCCCACCTTGTTCCTTAAATCTTTATTGCATACCTGAATATTAAATGTGACTGGCCTCATGCCTCATGCACAGTTGGTCTTTCCCATCCCTGTGCAACGGTATCAGGTATTTCTTAAATGAGAAAAACTTCTAATAGACGAGATTAAATTATAGTGGGATAAAACTGCATTATAAAAGTATAACCAAGAAAAACTAATCCCAAAAGTCCTACTCTTAAAATAGAATTGCATATTGTATGAAGAAATATCTTTTAGGCAAATGTTCATTTTAATTTATGTATCTTTTAGTACAACAAAGAAATGAGAGATTACTCATATTCAGAATGTATTGGAACCATAATTAGACCATTTAAACAAGATGACTCAAGTAAAATTGGACAAAATTGAAAATGAGGTCATCTGATGGAAACAAAGCACATGTAAAATTGATGTAGCAGATATTAAAGTTACTGTAGATATAGAAATATGAGAGGATCAATTCATAAGGGACATGGACAACAGGGAGGCAAGGTAGGCTCAAACCAACCAAATCTAAGAATCCAACACCCATGAAAAGAAGCCAAATGAGGGAAGTAAAAGATTCAGAAAATATGACCCACAATTGAATTATAAATATGTAGTCTCTGAGAGAAGAGAAAGGAAAGGTCGCCAAAATAAATAATAAATTCTTTTATGCAAAAATATTTAAAAAAAATAAGGGAAATCAACAATTTGACTACAAAATGCAAAATATATAGCACTGGTACATAAACTAATAAATCAAGGTAAGTAAATATGAGCAGAAGATCTTTAACCTAAATTCCGAAGGATTTTTAATATTATTCAGTTTGAACTGAATGACCGCCATGTAAGTAAAGGCCAATAAAGGCCTACAGTTTAAAATCCTACAGAGAAGTCTCAGTATATATTGATACATATACTGATTTACACAAGTGTATTAATAACATTGTATGAAGAATAAAGTGGAATGATCAGAATGAACTAGAACACCCAATATTAGGCTCCTGGATTTTATGTGCAAAGCTAGCTTATATCCAGCTTTTATGGAAGGTCATGTTATTCCCACCTAACCAGACAACAGCAGAGTCAAACTGAAGAAAATTAAAAACTATAAGGAGTTGGCTATTAAAACAACAGATAAAGGAATGGGTGTGATATGTCCAAGAAGCAGTCTGGCTCCTCTCAATTAAGGGAACCTATGTAGTCCCTAATAAGAATGCTAGTCAGGTATATATATATATATATATATATATATATAAAAAAAGTCAATGATTTTCTTGAAGAAGTTTCTTTGTATGCTGGTAGATTACATAGATCTAAAACATTAGGATCTGTTTAATGAAGAACCAAGTACAGGTTGAGTCTCCCATATCCAAATATTCCGAAATACGGAATATTTTTAGCATGACTTAGAAAGTGAAACCTTTGCTTTCTGATGGTTCAATGTACACAAACTTTGTTTAAAAAACAAATTATTAAAAATATTGTATAAAATAACCTTCAGGCTGTGTGTATAAGGTGTATATGAAACATAAATGAATTTCATGTAGGTACACAAACTTTTTTTGATGCAAAAAATTATTAAAAATATAGTATAAAATGACCTTCAGGCTATGTGTATAAGGTGTATATAAAACATAAATGCATTCTGTCTTTAGATTTGGGTCCCATTCCCAAGATATTTCATTATTTTGTGCAAATATTCCAAAATCCGGAATATTCCAATATCTAAAATACCCCTGGTCCCAAGCATTTTGGATATGGGAGACTCAACCTATACTCTATAGTTACCTGTGACATCTAGTAGTTTACATAGATCTAAAACATTGGGATCTGTTTAATGAAGAACCAAGTACTCTATAGTTACCTGTGACATCTAGCCACTATATGCCTGCATTGCCCGTGAAGCTGGATATAATCATATCTCCGATGGGGACCAAATTTGCTCACAGGTTCTGCTCATTTATTTATGGGTAAGTGGGAAGATGATTAACAACCCATAAGTGTCAAATGTAGTGAAATGGTATAGATGAATAGACAGTGGGGCTGAGGCGGAATTGAATGCAAGTCAGTTTTACTGATGGATCTGTTTACACACTACATGTGCACTGGAGTTGAGCATAGTCAAGAATTGGTGAGTAATAGTGCGGAACTCGGTGCATCTTAGCTTGCGGTTGAATGGACATAACTCGGATGTTTGCACGGAGTACTATTCAGAGATTCGAGTTCAGGTGGATCTTTTGCACCAAGGATAGGACTGGGGCAAGTGTGCAGTGATAACAATGATGTCTATGAAACTAAGCATATGGTTACCCGCCACAGAGATGTGTAGAACTCTGCATACTGGCAAATATCCGCATTTAGTACAGTGCATGCAAATCAGGTGCAGTTATGGATGACTTGTGTTTATTATCTGGAAAAGAAAACAGGAGGCCTTGAATGAATTACATACCTAAATACAAATAAATGTAGAATTAATTTCAAGGATGAAGGCCTAAAAGAAATCCCTACGAAGAGCACCAAACCTTAGCCAAAATTAGTGAGGAATTACTGTTCCCACATGAATGCGGGCAGGGAGCAGAGTGGTAGCAGGGCATATTCTGCGCGTGCCTGTTTCCGAAAAGGGGACATAGCCGACTGGGAAGGGGGCGTGTTCATGTGACACACCGCCAATTCATCTACGGGGGCGTGTTCAGCACCTACGGAGGTGCTGGGCTTTCCCCAAGCTCTCCCCTTGTGGTGAATAGATGCTGCATGCATGCGCATGGTGTCTATTTACCCAGTGGTGATCGGTCACAACTTTTCCCACCCGCGGGACACTGCGGCCCATGGGTGGGTAAGTCTTGGGGCAGGCTGTTTTGGCGGGATACCACTAAAAGGTCAGGGCTCATTTTGCTCTTTTAAAATTGGGCAGGGTGCGGCACCCTGCTAAAACAGCCTAACGGGAACACTAGGAATTATATTGGAGATGTAACTAAGTGTAGCAAATAATGCCATAGTTGCCAGTAGGATCATTGAAATACCCAAAAGGACAAAATTAAGTGGTTTCAAACTCAATCAAGTGGAAATTTTGATATTCAGGAAAAATAATCACTTGTATAAGATAAATTATGGAGCATATCGGAATTATTCAGTCATATCCTTTATATCAGCACATTAAGGCCAAAGGAGCTGGAGGTGCAAGGAAAAGTCTACATTAAAATGTACGCACTTGCATTTAACATGCATTGAAAGATTCCGGATTTTCTGTGGAATCTATGGGTTACTGCACTTTTTACAATGGTTTACCACACAGGCAAAGTGCAGAAAAATGTAATATCTCCAGGAGTGGAACCTGGTAAAACCGGCCCCTAATTGGATATGCCCCTATGGGTCTGTAGGCGCATCAGATATATATCAAAGGAAAAGGTGGTGATAGCGCAAGCTAAATCGGATTGTGTACAGAGAATGGATGAACAGTGTGTATAGGGAATCACTCTTAGTTAACCTATCACAAGGCAGATGTATAAGCAGCATATATTTAATGAAGTTAAAATTGAATCAACATTACATATTAAAAAGAAAAATATTGTCCATAGTAATCATGAATAAATAACTTGTATGATGTGAAAATATATGAAAAAATGTATACTGGGATTGATGCAGACAATGAAAAGTTAAAAAAAATCAATAAATCAGATATATATGTTTGGGTTTACAGTTACATAGTGTTTTTTAAAAAAGGTTGTTTTCTGGCTGCCCTGACCATTGGTCTATAGTCTGGTGGAAGTGTCTGCCACTTGCTTTGAGCCCTGGATCATAACATTTTTGTCCTGCATTTATCTGCACTATTGCCTGGTGCAGTTTTGACTGCTAAATCACATCATCATGTATTACAGTATTCAAGTACTCTCTCATGTAAACTCTGTAATTATTTGCAAATGAGGGGAACAGCAATGGGGTCAAATATGGTCCCCTCGTACACCAATCTCTATGCACATATAATTTATGAGAAGCAACACTTTACATCCCATTTTTTTCGAACTTCATATATTTCATGTTTAATAAATACATTTCTTTATTTGTATTGACCAACTGACTGATTTCATAGACTTACTCAATGCATTGGATACCACCACACATTTTACTTTTTTGATATAGTGCATTTTCAATCAATTATTTGGATATTTGTGTTAATAGAAGCAGGTTTGGGAATTTCTTCTTTCACATACAGCAAGCATACTGATAAAATGCTCTGTTGTTAGCAGATAGTTTTCACCGATGCTTTGAATCAAGCCCTTAGTTCAATGGGGCAATCAGACTATTCTGCATTAGATAATCATAAAACAACTTTTTTAATTTTGCAGATAATAATAATAGGCTTTTTTTTACGAAAAGTGTTATAGGATATAAGAAAGAACTGAACAAAACATATAATGACTGGCGTGGTTTCTCTGTGAGTACTAAAATTGCTAAAAATTCCAGCATACAGTGGAACTAAATTGCCATTAATGGATAGACAATGTAGACAATAAGTACCCAAGTGGCTTGGAGCATCTGAAATACTATACTGCAAAGCAGATAAGAATATAACATGTATGTTTTTTATATTACAATACTTCTTCTTGATACTGTAAAATGAGAGTTCCTTGCAGTCTAAAATTAGCTTGTAAGCACTGCTCCTACAATTTTAATGCATTTGAATACATGAGTAATAATCATCACCAGTCTGGATCTTACAGTGAGCGGCTATGTTTGCAACTTTTTACCGGTCTATTTAGCCAGAGCTTGCCTGAACTGTAATTCTCTTACAACTGCATGGCCTCTTGCCCTGTCTATACACCCATCCATCTGAAAAAAATGCAAAAACCTGTGCTTGCGCACAAAAAAGTTAGACTTAACTCTGTGTTACAAGTCGTGGTCACGACTTGTTTCCCTCCAGCAATATACCTTCACCTTCCTGTATTTCATCTGGAGTGTTTCCGTTGTTGCTAGGCGATCCGGATGCTTCAGGATGTCACGTGTGAACCACAACACAGCGAGATTGGATCATTTTCTTATTTGTTCACACTGACCTTTTGCCACTTCGCCGACTATAGCGTTTCCTTTTGGATCACTGTGCTCTGCTGCATGGTCAGTGTTTTGTCCTTGGTTCTCAAGCTGCACCAACGGCTCTCAAGCCGCACCACCGGCACTCAAGCCGCAACAACGGCTCTCAAGCCGCACCACGGGCTCTGAAGTCGTAGCAACGGCTCTGAGGCCGCACAACCAGCTCTCAAGCCGCATCACTGGCTCTTAAGCCGCACCTACGGCTCCCAAGCCGTATCGGCTCTTAAAGCCTCACCACCTGCTCACAAAGCTGCATCACTGGCTCTCAAGCTGCGTTATCGGCTCTCAAGCCACAACACCTGCTCTCAGGCCGCATCACCAACTCACAAGCCACACTGCTGGCCCTTATTCCACACCATCAACATACCTCTTGCATAAAAACCTCTGGCTGTATTAGTCACACTCTCTTCCTATCAAGCACCTACTCTGTCTCATACCCTGGTGATCTAGGTAATCTGTGTAAACCACTACTACTCCGAGTTTAAGTCCAGGTAGCCACCTAAGAACCGGTGAACATAATCAGTTCTATGAGAATAACGGGTGGTTGTTATTGGCAGAAGACCTCGCTAGCCTGAGTTCTAGGGGGTTTACACAGTATGGCCTAGGAAACCGTAACCTGGTGTTCACACAGAGGCATTCTTACCGTGTGTGTGTCGAGGCAGTGTCGATGGAACTGAGGCCCTGATTCAGAGCTGGACGCTCTGACAGAGCGCTCGCTCTGAATCAGGGCTGGGCTATTTTTTTTTAGAACAGCCTCCTGGCCGCTTGCATAGCTGTGGGTGACCACCCACAGCTATAGCGAGCGGTCAGGAAGATGGTCGCGATGGTCAAGACCATCGCGACCATCGGGCTTGCGACGATACCCGTGTGGTAGGGTTTCGTTGCCGCAAGCCCCAGAGAGATTTCAGCTCTAACAGAGCCGAAATCTTTTCCACTGACATCACTCGTGATGTCAGTGGGGCCGCCCCCAGCCACTCCCCCGGCCCGCCCACCAAAGGGGGCATGCTGTCACTCAACATCAACAGCACGCTCCCTTTGGTACGAGACCCGGAGCGATGGATTGCCCGTCGCTATCCGGGTCTCGCGCATGCGCACGACGGAGCCGGCTCCGTCGTGCGCATGCGCTGTGGGCCACCATCGACACGGTTGCGAGTACTCAGTGCTTGCGACCGGGTCTGAATCAGGCCCTGAGTACAGTGCAGAGATTCCAGTGCATGTTGCCTGAATTGTCTGCTTGATTCAGAGATAAAAAAATACACACACAAGGGAGTGCTATAGTAAAAAGTGATAAATTAATTTAATATAACATAATTGTTAGAATATATTTTACACCTTACATGTAATAAAACCACTTAATATGGCCAAAAATAATTTAAATATATAAAAAACTAGGATACAGTAGGACAAAATAGCCTCAAGAAGAACAGATATAGAGTCCACTATGCCTTTAGAAATCTGTTTAAAATGCAGGGATTCACTTTGTGAAATAACATGTACATTTATCCAGGTATACAATATAAGGATCATAGACGCCTCTCTAGAATGAGTGACAGGATGAGCCGTTTGTGGGTGGTGACAGGGGTTGGTCGATGGAAACGGGGGTGTGGTGGTGCGAACGCAGGCGTGTCTGTGCGTCTAAACGCTGTTTCAGGGGCGTGCATAATTAAGACGCAGCGTCAGCATAGACGTCACATGGCTGAATTACACACTGCAGCATTCGCAGTGCTTGCGGTAGGGTATGGTCAGCCACAAGTGCTGCGTATGGGTCCGATGTTACCGACTGTTGAATACACTTCCTGGAGATGACGTGTATTACTAGGGGAAAGTGGGCGTCTTAAGACAGGCTGGTGGGCATCTAAATACACACCGCATACTTTGTCAACTGACGGCTGCATGTGAATGCATCTGGCGAGCGGGTCTGAATCGGGCCCTTAGTGCCAAAACCAGAACCTTCAGTATGTCTTAGTAAGTGTAGTAAAAGTGTCATCTCTGTCAGTGATTTTCCTGGCTAGTGCAATGCATTCAGTCCACACATTAAATGTTTTCCATGTAGCTTACGTATATGTGCTGAATATAAATGCTCCTGATAACTGGAGAAATCCCAGGTCTGTGATAGCTATGCCTGTAGGCCCTGGTGGGTATAACAGCTATTTCTGCTATTTTGCTGTAACGTGTTTTAAACGTGTTTTAAACAGGCACTAGTATTTGTTCCACTAATCATTAAAAAATAGGTGAGGCTGATAACACTAACGGTCATAACTGGAATCATCTGGTTACCCAATCCTCACTATATATAGCTACTGGCCTGTAGGAGTAACAGAAAAATAACCCTGGTCTGGAAAAATTGCTTGGCCTCTTGTGCCGAAATGATGAGAAAAAAATCCACATTCATGGAATCCAAATTCTTTAGACATTGTTTTGTAACCCTTTGCAACCTCCCCTGTACTGAAAAATGTCTTTGCTTAGGTCCTCGGGAATCTCTTTTCTTTGTGCTCCAGTAGATAGGTATTATAGGTATTATGGACATCTGACTCATGTTCTCACACAAAGTTTGAGGTTTTATTATTTTTGAGAGGGAAGGGACTTTCACTTGAAACTCTGGGTCATTTATGAAGTAACAATTGTGCAGCACATACATAGAATAATGCTTTAAATGGTAATTTCATGGTACATCTACACAAATACTTTTCACAATTCTTGTTTTTTTCCCCTTTGGCTTAAACGCGCCTGATTTGCAAAAGTGAGGTAATCATCTCAATAATAATAACGAAATGATCTACCTTATCTAGTGTAAGCCAGGCAAGTAAAGGTGGCCAGACACATTAAAACAGTCTTGTCTACACTCCCGGACTGTCCGGCAGACTCTTGAATTTTCTAGAGGTCTCCTGGACTACCAGAAGAGCAGGCCAACCTGTCCACAATCTGGCTACTTCCCTAGTGAAGAGAGGGATGGGCCTTGATTATGCATATTGCTTCATCATGGAGCCACTCCCTGCTGTGCATTGCTCCTGTCATGGAATCACGCAACCTGCACCTCCCCTCCAGAATCTAACAGAATGGAGGTAAAAATAACAACAAATATTGGTCAAATGTAGATGTCTGAGTCAGTCAATAACACAGACTTGAGAGCTGCATTTTTCCTCAATGCATGGGAATATAGTAAAAAGTGTTCTATGACCACAAAGGTACCGAATGTATTAACATTTATTAATCCACATATAAAAGATCTTTTTAAAAGTTTTCATTGTAAGTATCGAAACACATTAGATTAATATTTGGCTGTGGCTGAATCATTAATAAATAGACGTCTGATTAGCAGCAAATAGAACCAGTGCTCTACCTCCAATATTGTTCAATAGTAGCCTTTATACAGAAAGTTATTGCTGCTGGCTCATGAAAGTCAACAACAGCCATCATGCAGGTAAGACCCTCTGTGGATGCGATTGCTGCAGCAAGTATACGGTTACAGGAGAATATATATTAGCTGCTCCGGGACTCCTCTCAGAGCTAACTCATTTTTGGGGGCATTTTTGACAACGGTGCAAAACTTGCTGTATAGTAAATTGCATGGTTTATATCCTTTTAATGTCGATTTCTGTTCTAAAGTGTGGTCTCTGTTTTTGATGTGGTTTTGAGCCGAGTAATGCAATCCTAAAGGGAAAGTGCCATAATTACGTTGAAATTGCAAAATGTACCCCTAGGGCTCTTCTCAAAACCTATGCTAGTGGATGTTCATATAATACAAGATTATTATTTAACATTATTTAAAAGATATCACCATTATTGTATGTGGCACTACTGGCCCCAGCAAGCATACACTGCTTGGGTATGTTGGTGCTTGTAGAAATTGTGTCATCATAAACATGGATGGAAGAGCATGCTGGCACTTATAGATCTACAAGCGCCAACATGCTCCGGCATCCAGGTTCTTCTGGGATATGTAGAGCCACTTATAAAAATACTGTTGAAAAACCCACAAAGTGAAAAAATATTTTTACTCTACTTAGTTAGTAGTGCCTGCAGCGGCTAGAGTGCATCCTTAAAAAATGCTCTTCTGCTACTACGCTCTGTCAGACCCTACACTGGTTGCCTGTAATTTCTACTTCTGCTTACACATAAAGCTGGGTACACTGAGCGATATGTACCCAGCTGATATGTCGGCACCGACATATTGGATCCTGGGTACAAATCAGAACAAGGTAATGAACGACGGAACGGTACCTCGTTCCATCCTTCATTACCGGCAAAAAGGCCGCTTGCGATATTGTCCGGTTAGACATGTAGCATTGCCGACCAGACAGTGTCGCAAGCATCTGCATATTGTCTGTAAACACTGAGCGATGCAGCCCATACGTCGTTCCGATTCGGCCGGAAACAACATATCATGCCGACATCGCTCCAGTGTGTACCCAGCTTTAGGTTATCAGCCAAACTACACCAACATACATATTTGCATAACTCAAAATATCTCCCAACTTAACCTCTCAACTCTGTGCAAGATCTGCATCTCTCATTCACACTCGTTACTCGCTCCCATTTATGATTACAAGACTTTTTATGGGCTGGACCTACTCTGTGGAATGCACTCCCTCCAAACCTTCACGTGTTTCCTGAAAACTCACCTCTTCGAGCAGGCTTATCTAATCCCAGAATCACCAACTTCATAAGCTACAATATTCTACTATTTACCTATTACATAGTCCACACATAACTTTACGTGTTCTCTTTCTACACTCACACATCCAGCTGACCCCAGGACAACATTGCTGTTTGACTGGATCATACAGCCCACCAAGAGCCTCTGCAAAGTTCTGCTTGTGAGCTGGGCCTTCTTTCCTCTCTGTCGGTCTTGTTTTACTATTGGTTTTTTTCCAGTTGTAAAGTGCTATGGAAAATGCTAGTGCTATATAAATAAATGTGAATAATAATAGTAGAGTCAACGCATTGTCATATCAGGGCTTTTCTGCTCCCCGTGCTGGCCATGCCCCAGAGCGCATGACATCATGCGGAGGGGGCAGGAGTGCCGGGATTTACAGCACTGCTTGGAGCATCCTCAGGATGTTCCGTAGGGCTGTAACAGCTGCAATGTGCACGTCTAAAGCTTCATCTGGACACTCCGGGTGGCACTGCAGCAGTGATTCTGGCTGCAGGGTGCCGTTCAAGGAACCCTGTTAGCCAGATGAAGGTGCCGTTGGTGTGCAGCAGTGTCGCCCACAGAGCACTGCGTTCTGTGCGGCGGCAACAATCGTACACCCTTAGTTATGGCCCTGAGCCCACATAAGATCTAACTACACTGATATTGATAAAACATATAAGGAATAAAAATTAAAAAAGAAAACCAAAACAAAAAGAACTGGAAAAGACACTGGGCCTGATTCAGACCCGCTCGCTAGTTGCTGCCGCTCGCTCCCAGCATATGAAAATTCAGCTAAGTGACGTCAAGGCAGCCGCTCGCACGGCAAGGCAAGGCATAAGCACGCTCACTATGTCTGGGCGAGCGATCACTTTGTGTTTATAGACGCCCACCAGCCTGTCTTTAGCCGCCCACTTGCGTACGTCATCTCCAGGAAGTATATACAACCATCAGTACATTGGGATCCATCGAATCTGACCACAGCGCTTGCGGTTGTCTGTACCCCACCACAAGCACTGCGAGCACTTCAGTGTAAAAATCAACCAGGTGACGTGTACTATGACGCTGCCTGTTAATTATGCACGCCCCAGAAATGGCGTGAAAACACTCTGGCACACCTGCGTTCGCAACTCCACTCCCCCGTTACTACTGCCCTGCCACTGTTACCACCCACAAAAGTCCTCTCCTGTAACTCATTCCACTGGGCTATCTTTGCAGGGCGAGCAAGATATTTCCGATCGCCCGTACTAGTTTGCGCACGTGCACACGCACTGCAAACTACACGCACATTAGTGAACATTGTCTGCAACGAGCAACCAGCTCTGAATGAGCTCCTCAGTACGGATCGCAACTGCGATTGCAGCACAACATAAGGACGCACACCTTACCTTACACACATCCGTAATACTTAGCAAGACTGCAAAACCATCAGTAACATTGAGTACAATCGCAGCCTCACGCACGCTTGCACAAGGTCTGACCTTACTCAGGAATTGCTAACCTCATTGCACGCAATGAAAGCCCAAGCTGCGTATGGCATCGCAGTGGCTAATTTATGCACGCCCCTGCAGCGGCGTTCAAACACACTGGCACGCCTGCGTTTTGCCGACCACCCCCGTTACCTCCCGAAACAGTACTTCCTGTCAATCACTCTGCGATGGGTCTGCGTAGTCACTGCGATCGCAGTGGAGTGTTCGTGCATAGCGATGCATGAGCATAACACAACAATCGGCCGATTGCGTGCGGAATCGCAGTTGCACTGCTTCTTGCAGAGGCTCGTTGCGAATGACAGACTGGGAAACCTGTCACTAACTAATTATGTGTATTTTGATTTCAATTTAGCAAAAAATATATGCAACTCAAAACAAGTATGCAAATCCAACTGTAAATGAACTAACTATAGAGATAATTAAAAATGTAAAGAAATACACTCACAGGTATTCAGTCAAATGTGGCAATATGTGTAACAATCATTGTATTTCTGATAACATATCCTGTATACCTTACTATAGAGGACTCACATAAGGAGGGGACCCATGCCTTGTGTGCAGGATCCAAGAAATTGTAAATAAGAGAAAGATAAACATTGTAATATTCCAGCGCTTCGGTGAAAACAGAAAATCCACAGAAAACTGTTTACCAAAGAGTTTACTTTTTCTGCCCTACTAAGCAATCAACATAGCGGTAAGACTGGCTGAGAGGTCATGTACGAAGGCCTCATAAAACACAGCAAATAGTTTTTGCTTAATTTGCATAACCTAATTAATGGAACATTTGTAGTACCTATGTAGATATTACAATACAATATATACAAATACTGTTTATTCTTCCTAATAAGTTAATTTGTGATTTCACGTTGAAAGAATACATACTGTTAAAAAATATTTATAGATAATGCTTAGTGAAATAGTGTGAATAATAGTACTAAAATAATAAATATATATTTTCAACTCTAAAACCAAAAAGATCAGTTTGACACTGGGCAAACTGTCCCTACTTCACATGCTTGCGTAGGTTCTCTGGGATATTTACACTACAAAAATAACATTATTAGGCACATAAACAAAATCAAACGCTACATCAACAACACATGCAGATTTTCATACAGTTCTGCAGTACTTGGCTGGCTCCTGAGTAATCATTTCCATTGTTTATATACTGTACTAGCGTTTGCCCACAGCTTTGCACGCGTTGATGTCTGTTATTGCTCAGCGGAACTAATTTTACAAAGACAGTAGTGGCATCTAATATTGTGAGGTATATTTTATATTGTAGACATAAGGTCTGATTCAGCTTGGACCGCAGTTGCTAATAGGCACATAATCGGCCTATTGTTGCATTCTGCTCATGCGTAAGCACCACAGTGCGCGAACTGGCTGCTGCGATCGAGGCCGCGATTGCATAGGCTACGCAGACCTATCGCAGAATGATTGACAGGAAGTGCCATTTGTGGGTGGTGACGGGGGGTGGTTGGCGAAACGCAGGCGTGCCAGTGCATTACAACGTCGTTGCAGTGGTGTGCATAAATTATCCACTGCGATGCCGTATACAGGTCAGAGCCTATGCAAGAGTGCGTGAGGCTGCGATAGTACTCTATTGTACCGTTGGTTTCGCAGTCTTGCTAGACATTACAGATGTGAGGTAAGTAAAGTGGGCGTCCTTATGTAGTGCTGCGGCGGCATAGAGATCACAATGAATTAGCATACTATCGCAGTTAAACTGTGTGCAGAATTGCTATTGCAATCGCAGTTGCGATCCGTAGAGAATCAGAGGTGTCTTTCTAAACAATATTTGCAGTTTTTCCTTCAGGGATTAACATGAAAAGATGCTTGGGGCTACTAGTGAGCAAGTCATGTGAAGGCTACTTAACCTACAGTAACACTGGCAACTAACATGAGCAACAATATGTAGTATTTGTCTTGGTGTGTCATCTACTGGATTGACATGTATACTGCAACTTCATGAGTCAATATAAGCTGCCTGATTAGTGCTTAATATATAGTTGGATTTTTCTGCGAATAGATCTTGAGCTATATATATGTATTTCTATATGCATACATATATAACTGTTTAAGTTCAGGGTGTGCAGTATATGTATATATTTATATATAAATATACATTTATATACATATAGTCATTTTGGACTTGAGGAGCCTGTGCAAATTCCGATAAAAAAAAATGATGTCTCCATAGTTCATAAACAGTCCCTAAAAGTATATTTTTCACAAAAAAATATATATTTAACGAACAGACAGAAAAACAAAAATTCTGAAATTCTTTTTTTTGTCTCCATAGTTCATATACAGTCCCAAGGAGTACATTTCTCCAATAAAAATTCTATGTACAGACACAACCACTACAACTTTAATATATATATATATATATCTCAATATTATACATATATATATCAATATTATACACAGTATAGCACTTTGCTTCAATTATTTTGTCTTTACTCAGATCAATTAGAATCTCAGATGGAAGGGCCACTAAATCGAAAGTTGATAAAAGGAAATGTCTCTTAAAACATTCTCAAATGGTTGTGCAAAACCTCCTATGCTGTAGCAAATATTAAAATACTGTCAATCCCTTGCAGCCCTGGAAATTAGGCCCTGATTCAGAGCCGGACGCTCTGACAGAGCGCTTGCTCTGAATCAGGGCTGGGCTATATTTTTTTTAGAGCGGCCTCCTGGCCGCTCGCATAGCTGTGTGTGACCACCCATATATCGAGCGACCAGGAATATATAGCGAGCGGCCAGGAAGATGGTCGTGATGGTCAAGACCATCGCGACCATCGGGCTTGCGACGAGACCCTTGTGGTAGGGTCTCGTCGCCGCAAGCCCCAGAGAGATTTCATCTGTAACAGAGCCAAAATCTCTCCCACTGACATCACTCATGGGAACGCCTCCGTTTGCAGCCACCCCCCCAGCCCGCCCACCAAAGTGGGCGTGCTGTCACTCAACATCGACAGCACGCCCCCTTTGGTACGAGACCCGGAGCGACGGATTGCCCGTCGCTATCCGGGTCTCACGCATGCGCACGACGGAGCCGGCTGCGTTGTGCGCATTCGCTCTGGGCCACAATCGACCCGGTTGCGAGCGCTCAGCGCTCGCGACCGGGTCTGAACAGGCCCTTAGTATTGTAATAGCAATTATACTTTTCGTAGATACTAGTCTTTTGGACCCATCATTTGGTGGGATGCTAGTTATATTGCTTGGCGTTTCAGGTGTTTTTCCCCAGTCTCTCATCTCTGCCAGCAAGTGAGAGCTGTGAAGGGACAGGGCCTCCATGCAGCTCTTACTAGACACACACTAGAGGATTATATAATAGATAATGACTTGTATGTTCTTCTTCTTCTTATTGTTTATTTATATGGCGCCACAAGTGTTCCGCAGCGCCTTACAAAGTACATAAACAAATAGATTGATTTACAGTGACTTACAGTACAGTACGATACATTACAGGACATGGATAATATACATTGCTACATTCATGACCATAACACCCAGATAAGCAACAATGCAAAGCAATCAAGTGTTAGGTGCCCTGGTAGAGAGTAAGAAGTAGATGAAGGTATAGAAAGGAGATGCACAAGAGGGTAGAGGGCCCTGCTCAAAGGAGCTTACATTCTAAGGGGGAGGGACAGACAAACAGGGGTGAAACAGATGGGGTAGGCAGGGAGGAAGGAGTATGTAGCAGCAAGTTAAGATGAGAGCTGGAAGGCTTTGATGAAATAGTGGGTCTTGAGAGCCCGCTTGAAGGATTGTAGAGAGTTGGAGAGTCTGATGGGAAGCGGGAAAGAGTTCCAAAGGTGGGGACCAGCGCAGGCAAAATCTTGGAGGCGGGAGTGGGAGGAAGTAATCAATTGGCATGAGAGGCGGCGTGCATTTGTTGAATGAAGAGGGCGGACAGGAGAGTGAAGGGAGATGAGATCAGAGATGTAAATGGGAGAGAAATGGCTGAGGGCTTTGTGAGTGTGAGAACCTTAAATTGAGTTCTAAAGGGGAAGGGGAGCCAGTGGAGGGCTTGTAGGAGGGGGGAGGCAGATGCAGAGCATTTTGAGAGGAAGATGAGCCGAGCAGCAGCATTGAGGACAGACTGGAGAGGGGAGAGAAGGAATTTGGGGAGGCCAGATAGGAGAAGGATACAGTAGTCCAATCTGGAGATGACCAATGAGTATATGAGGGTTTTAGTGGCATCCTGGGTGAGAAAGGGTCTAATCTTGGAAATATTTTTAAGATGAAAGCGACAGGACTGTGAGAGATTCTGGATATGTGGTTCGAAGGAGAGGGAGGAGTCCAGGATAACTCCAAGACAGCGCACTTTGGGGCTAGAGGAGATAGTTGTGCCATCAATTGATAAAGAAATGGTGGGAAGTGTGGTTATGTAGGGTGGAGAGAAGATGATTAGCTCAGTCTTAGACATATTAAGTTTAAGAAATCACTGGGACATCCAGGAAGAAATGGCAGAGAGACAGTTGGGAGACACGAGTGAGGAGAGAGGTCAGGGGAGGAAAGGTATATTTGAGTATCATCAGCATAGAGATGATATTGGAGGTCAAAAGAGCTGATGAGTTCACCTAGTGAGGATGTATAGAGTGAGAAAAGGAGAGGTCCAAGAACAGAACCTTGGGGAACACCCACTGCAAGAGGCTGTGGGGGAGAAGAGGAGTCATGAGAGGAGACAGAGAAGGATCGGTCAGAGAGGTAAGAGGATAGCCAGGAGAGGGCAGTGTCACGCAGACGAAGGGAGTGAAGGATTTGCAGAAGGAGAGGGTGGTCCACAGTGTCAAAAGCAGCAGAAAGGTCAAGGAGAATGAGCAGAGAGTAGTGGCCCTTGGATTTAGCAGCAAGGAGGTCATTGCTGACTTTTGTGAGGGCAGTTTCAGTGGAGTGGAGAGAACGGAAGCCAGACTGAAAAGGGTCAAGGAGGGAATGAGAGGAAAGAAAGGTGGTAAGGCACTTGAAAACAACATGCTCAAGGAGCTTGGAAACAAAAGGGAGGAGAGAGATGGGACGGTAGTTGGAGAGAGTGTTAGAATCAAGGGTTGGTTTTTTTAGTATGGGGGAGACAAGGGCATGTTTGAATGCAGACGGGACAGTGCCTGATGATAGGGAGAGATTAAAGAGGTGGGCAAGATGGGAGCAGGCAGAAGGAGAGAGGTAGCGGCGGAGACGTGAAGGGATAGGGTCAAGGGGGGAGATCGAAGGGGGGGAGGACATGACTTCCTCTCCAGATACAGGGGAGAAGAAAGTTAGAGTCGGTAAAATTGAAGGAGAGGGGTGATCTGGGAAGAGAGGAGGTGGATAGCAGGGGGACTGGTGGGATATGGTGTCCTGACGTATGGAGTCAATTTTAGATGTAAAGTAGGTGGCAAAATCAAGGGCAGAGAGCGTGGAGGGAAGGCGAGGAGGGGGTGGGCGGAGGAGGGAGTTGAAGGTGGTGAAGAGACGGTGGGGATTTGAGGACTGAGAGGAGATGACGTTCTTGAAATATGACTGTTTAGAGAGGGAAAGGGCAGCACTGTATGATGAGAGCATAAATTTTAAATGGAGAAAATCAGCCTTAGAGCGTTATCTTCTCCACTGTCGTTCGGCAGTTCGCGAACACTTTTGCAGGTATCTGGTACATTTGGAATGCCAGGGTTGAGGTGTAAATCTGCGAGGGTGAATAGTGATCGCCGAAGCAACAGACTCCAGAGCAGAAGTAAGGGAGGTATTGTATAGAAAAATGGCTTGTTCAGGGCAGGAGAGAGAGAGGATAGGGGAGAGAAGTGAGTCAAGCTGGGAAGAAAAAGAAACGGTGTCAATAGCGTCAATGTTACACTTAGTGATAGTGGCCTTAGGAGGTAGAGGAAGGGAAGGGAAGGAGAGAGGGATAGGTTAAAAGAGAGAAGGTGATGGTCTGAGAGGGGGAATGGGGAATTGGAGTAATCAGAAATATCACAACGGTGAGTGAAGACCAGGTCAAGCGAATGCCCACTCACATGGGAGGGTGAAGAGGTCCATTGGGAGAGACCAAATGAAGACATGAGGGTGAGGAGTTTGGAGGCAGAGGCTTCTGTGGGGATATCAATAGGAATATTGAAGTCACCTAGGATAATAGAGGGAACGTCAGAGGAGAGAAAGTGAGGAAGCCAGGAAGCGAAGTTGTCAATGAATTTGGAAGGAGGGCCAGGGGGACGGTAAATGACAGCTACTCTAAGGTGAACTGGTTGGAAGAGGCGTATAGCATGAACCTCAAATGTAGAGAAAGTAAGAGATGGTTCAGAGGGTAGGTGTTATGTTCTGGGTTGCTTGTGGACCCGGGGTGGTAGCAGGAGCGATCACAGAAGCAGATTTGAAAATAAAACTAGGATTTTTAATAAGTGCTTGAGTAGACATATAATGACAGTAAACAAAAGTCCAGGAAAATATAAATGTGCACAAGAGTTCTGTGGTGGGAGCAAAAGGGTTAATGTCCAGGTAGAAACAATTAGAGCAGTCCAGGTGTGCAGGTAGTGAAACTGAAAATAATCAAGCCAGGTTTGCAGGTAGTGAACTGAAAATAATCAAGCCAGGTTTGCAGATAGTGAACTGAAGCGCAGGATGTCAGCAGGCTCAGGCACTCAGGTATGGGCAAGGGTGATGGAGGTAGCGGGGTAGTCCAGTGGGAACTAGGAGCTGACAGGCAGACTGGCAGACAGCGAATTCACAGGAACAGGAAAGCACAGAGAACTCCCTCTCAGCTAGGCTGAGATACACGTTGCACTGGCAAAGAAGGAAGGCACTGACCCTTCCTAAATACCCCATGCCGTGCTGTTACTGGCCGGAGGGAACATGTGACTCACCAGGATTGGCCAGCCTCATCACATGGCCAGAAGGCAAGATGGCGGCGCCCATGCCAAACGGAACGGAGACGCCGCCAGGCCTCACCAGCGCAGAGTGACAACAGGGCCGCACAACAACGCGCGCAGCCAAAGCCCCCCGCCAGACACCAGCTCCGCCACCAGACAGCCCGCGCCACAACGACCTCACAGGTAACACCCGCCTAGCGCCATGCTGAAATACCCTGGCCGTGACAGTACCCCCCCCTTTTGGGGTGGCCTCAGGACACTCACCAGGCTTCTCCGGATGGGCAGAATGGAATCTCCTGATGAGCGTGGGAGGGTGGACATCACGAGCATCGGTCCAGCAACGTTCCTCTGGACCGTAACCTTTCCAGTCGAACAAATACTGAAGATGACCTTTGCGCAGACGAGAGTCCAAGATCTGGGCGACTTTAAACTCAACTCCTCTCTCCGTCTGGACTCGAGGAGAAGCAGGTAGAGCATTATGGAACGTATTCAGGACTAGGGGCTTTAATAAGGAAACATGGAAGGAATTGGGAATTTTTAAGTATGGGGGTAACTGTAAACGGTAGGCCACTGGATTAATGACTTCTGTTATGGTGAAGGGACCGATGAAGCGGGGTGTGAATTTCATAGACGGAACTCTTAGACGAAGGTTCCGAGTAGACAACCAGACCTGGTTTCCTACTTGCATGCGTGGAACTATTCTACGCTTCTTATCGGCCTTGGTCTTATAGCGAGAGGATGCCTTCAACAAATCAGACCGTACTTGAGTCCAGATGGTAGCAAAATTCCGCACCGTGTCCTCCACGGCCGGATCATCGAAAACAGGCAGGCTTCGGAATTCGGGAACACGAGGATGAAGGCCATATACAACCTGAAATGGCGTTTGGTTAGTTGACGAGTGGTAGGAAGCATTATGTGCAAACTCAGCCCACGGCAGCAAGGCAGCCCAATTGTCCTGGGAAGATGACATAAAAATTCTTAAGAAAGTCTCTAGATCTTGATTAACTCTCTCGGTGGAGCCGTTGCTTTGCGGATGGTAGGCCGTGGAAAAGTTTAACTTCACTTGAAGAACAGAACACAAAGCCCTCCAGAATTTTGCAGTAAACTGCACACCACGGTCAGAGACAATTTCAGCAGGAAGGCCATGTAGACGAAATATGTGTTGGACAAACAACTGTGCCAGGTCAGGGGCAGAAGGTAACTTCTTCAACGGTATATAGTGGACCATCTTAGAAAATCGGTCTATTACAACCCAGATAGTGTTGAAACCTTGAGAGACTGGCAGATCTGTGACGAAATCCATGGAGAGATGCGTCCATGGACGTGATGGAGTAGGTAATGGAAGCAATTCCCCAGCTGGAGCTTGTCGTGATGATTTATGCTGGGCACAGGAGGAGCAGGAAGAGATAAACTCCATTATATCTGCCTTCATAGAAGGCCACCAATAGTGTCTTTTCAGGAACTCCAAGGTCTTCCGAGTGCCTGAGTGCCCTGCAAAGCGAGAGGAATGTGCCCAGGTGAGAAGCTGCTTCCTTAATTCTGGGGCCACAAATGATTTTCCCGTAGGAGGCTGAAGTTGTAATGCGGCGAAAACTCTTGATTCCAAGACAGGGGTATTGCTTTGATTTTCAGATTGATCATCACAGAGGAGAGATCTCGATAGGGCATCAGCCTTCTGATTAAGTGCTCCAGACCGGAAGGTCAGGGTGAACTGAAACCTGGCAAAGAATATTGCCCAGCGGGCCAAACGAGGACTCACACATTGGAGGTTTTTGAGAAATAGGAGATTTCTATGGTCCGTAAATACAGTAAATGGAAACTTGGCGCCTTCTAGCAAATATCTCCATTCCTTCAACGCCAACTTTACAGCTAGTAGTTCTTGCTCACCTATGGCGTAGTTCCTTTCGGCAGGAGAGAATTTTTTAGAAAAGAACTCACACGGATGGACTCGGTTGTCCTCATAACGTTGAGACAAGACTGCTCCCACAGCTTCAGATGATGCGTCTACTTCCAACAAAAAAGGCCTGTCCAGATCGGGTTGTCGAAGAACTGGTGCTGAGATAAAGGCCTGTTTTAGAAGATGAAAGGCAGACTCTGCCTCAGGTGACCATTGGGCAGGATTAGCACCTTTGCGGGTCAAGGCTGTAATGGGAGCCAGCAGTGTAGAAAATCCCTTAATGAAGCGTCTATAATAATTTGCGAAGCCCAACAATCTCTGGATGGCCTTCAGAGTCTGAGGTCGGGTCCAATCCAGAATTGCCTGTACCTTCTTGGGGTCCATTTCTAAACTGGAGCCAAATATTACATAGCCGAGAAAAGGTACACTGGGCACTCCAAAGACGCACTTCTCCAGTTTGCAGTAAAGGTGGTTTTCTCTCAAACGGGTCAAAACTTCTTTAACATGTTCTTGATGTTTAGCCACAGAGGGTGAAAAAATCAGTATGTCATGCAGATAGACAACAACCGAAACATATAACAGATCCCGGAAAATTTCATTAACGAAACTTTGAAAGACAGCAGGGGCTTTACACAATCCAAAAGGCATTACTAAATACTCGAAATGTCCATCTCTGGTATTAAAAGCGGTCTTCCATTCATCGCCAGCTCGGATACGAATGAGGTTGTAAGCCCCTCTTAGATCTAATTTTGAAAAAATGACAGAGCCCTTGACCCTATCAAACAACTCAGTAATCAGGGGAAGAGGGTATCGATTCTTTACAGTAATGTCATTAAGGCCTCGATAATCGATACATGGTTCTTAGACCACCGTCCTTCTTGCCGACGAAGAAAAACCCAGCTCCGGCAGGTGAAGTAGAGGGGCGAATGAACCCCTTTGCCAGGTTGTCCCGGATGTATTCGGTCATGGCTTGAGTCTCAGGCAAGGACAGCGGATAGGTACGACCACGAGGTGGTATCTTATCAGGTATCAATTCAATTGGACAGTCCCATTCCCTATGAGGGGGTAAGATATTTGCTTGTTGTTCAGAGAAAACGTTGGCGAACATCTGATATTCCTTGGGAATGGCAGAAGAAACTAATGGAACTGTCTTTCTCACAGGTCGAATTTTTGGAAGACAGGATTTCTGACAGTCCATACCCCAGGACAGGATCTGCATAGAACTCCAATCAATCCTGGGATTATGTTGACGTAACCAGGGTAGACCAAGAACAATTTCTTGAGAGGCCTCTGATATCACCAGGAATTTTAAGGACTCAGAATAAAGTGCCCCAATTCGGACCAATACTGGTTGAGTCTCTTTAGTGACTATCCCGTTAGTTAGAGGGCGTCCGTCTATAGAGGTCAGAAAGATGGCATGGTTGAGAGACAAACAAGGAATCTGAAATTTATCTATGAAACTAGACGTTATGAAATTTCCGGCTGCTCCCGAGTCGATTAGAGCAGTAGCAAAGACAGGTTTGGGTTTAAGATCCAAGGCTAGGGTAATCGTGAAATCTTTAATTTTTGGAGACGGGTTCATAACTCCTAACTTGATGTCTCCAGGGTCAGTTAGGATTTGGCATTTCCCGGTTTACGGGGGCAAGAGATCAGCAGGTGACCGGACTCTCCGCAGTACAGACAGAGGTTCTTTTGCATTCTTCTCTGACGTTCTTCTTTAGAGAGGTGTGTATGATTCACCTGCATAGGCTCCTCCTCAGTAGGGGAAGGAATGGGACGGGTAGAAATGGAGGGGGTAAATGACCTTTGCCGGTCAGTTCTGTTTTTTTCAGCCTGACGTTCCCTGAAGCGTAGGTCAACTTTGATACACAACGAAATCATGTCGTTCAGATTAGTAGGAAGCTCTCGAGTGACTAGATCATCCTTTAGTCGGTCTGACAACCCATACCAGAAGGTCGAGGTGAGGGCTTCCTCATTCCATTTGAGCTCTGATGCTAAAATTTGAAATTGCACGGCATATTGACTGACAGGACGGACCCCTTGCCTCAGTGTCATGATGTTTGATGATGCTGATACAGTACGCCCAGGGTCATCGAAAATCCTCCTGAAGGATGACACAAAGCCTGCGTAATTATCCAGCAGCAGATCTGAGCGCTCCCAGAGTGGGGAAGCCCATTCCAAGGCCTGGCCGAATAACAGAGAGACTATATAAGCCACTTTAGTTCTTGCAGTTAGAAAGTTGTCAGGCTGCAGGGTAAAATGTATGTCACAGTGATTTAGGAAACCTTGGCAGAGTTTAGGATTGCTGTCAAATTTATTTGGTAAAAGAAGACGTAAGCGGGGAGATGATCTGCCTCCTGTATTCCCAGACGCTGATGCGGATGTAGATGCTGGTACTTCAGGGGTAGAAAAGGAAGTTTGCAAACTATCCTGTCGCTTGGACATCTCTTGCAAAAATTTAGCCATCTGATGCTGCATGTTTTCCAGATTTTCTAAACGACCAGAAATGCACCTGAACAAATCCACTCCTGACTCCTGATCCATGGCCGGCTCCATGGGGCCAGTGCAAACTGTTATGTTCTGGGTTGCTTGTGGACCCGGGGTGGTAGCAGGAGCGATCACAGAAGCAGATTTGAAAATAAAACTAGGATTTTTAATAAGTGCTTGAGTAGACATATCATGGCAGTAAACAAAAGTCCAGGAAAATATAAATGTGCACAAGAGTTCTGTGGTGGGAGCAAAAGGGTTAATGTCCAGGTAGAAACAATTAGAGCTGTCCAGGTGTGCAGGTAGTGAAACTGAAAATAATCAAGCCAGGTTTGCAGGTAGTGAACTGAAAATAATCAAGCCAGGTTTGCAGATAGTGAACTGAAGCGCAGGATGTCAGCAGGCTCAGGCACTCAGGTATGGGCAAGGGTGATGGAGGTAGCGGGGTAGTCCAGTGGGAACTAGGAGCTGACAGGCAGACTGGCAGACAGCGAATTCACAGGAACAGGAAAGCACAGAGAACTCCCTCTCAGCTAGGCTGAGATACACGTTGCACTGGCAAAGAAGGAAGGCAGTGACCCTTCCTAAATACCCCATGCCGTGCTGTTACTGGCTGGAGGGAACATGTGACTCACCAGGATTGGCCAGCCTCATCACATGGCCAGAAGGCAAGATGGCGGCGCCCATGCCAAACGGAACGGAGACACCGCCAGGCCTCACCAGCGCAGAGTGACAACAGGGCCGCACAACAACAACGCGCGCAGCCAAAGCCCCCCGCCAGACACCAGCTCCGCCACCAGACAGCCTGCGCCACAACGACCTCACAGGTAACACCCGCCTAGCGCCATGCTGAAATACCCTGGCCGTGACAGTAGGAGTTGGTAGAAGTAACCGGGGGATAGAAGGACCTCTACCCCACCACCATGGTGACCCCCAGGCCGAGGGGTATGAGAGAAGATGAGGCCCCCAGAGGAGAGAGCAGCAGGGGAAGTGGTGTCAGAGGGTGAAATCCAGGTTTCAGTAATGGCTAGGAGATGCAAGTTTTTAGAGATGAAAAGGTCATGGGTGGGTATGAGTTTGTTACATACTGATCTGGCATTCCAGAAGGCACAGGATAGAGGGACAGTGTTTGTGGGAGAGATGTGAAATAGATTATTTGGGTTGCTGTAGCGAGAAGGTGAGTTTAATATGGGTGGCCGAGATGAATGTAGTGGAGAGATTATGCGGGGACCAGTGCTGGGAAGGGAACCTGTAGGTGGTTGGCAGGGAGGGAGTTTAATATGATGGGGGTGGTATGGGGTGACATGGAGAGGAGGTTTGGAGGAAGGATTATCAGTGGGGTAGTAGAGAATGAAAGTGTATTAGTGGGAGAGGAGAGGGAGGATGGCAGACAGAGGAGGGGAGATAGAGGAAGGAGGAGGTGGAGGAGACAAGGGGGAAATGATATAGGTGGAAAAAGGGGGCAGAGCAGAGTACTAGGTAGACAGTGAGTGGAGGGGGAGGTACACATGATAATGGTGTGGAAGAGTTGAGTAGAGGGAGGAAAACTAGATGTAGGAATAAAGTATGAGTGCAGAGAAGCGAGTAACAGGACAATGGAGGAAAATGTGCCTGCAAAATTTCCAAACTATTATTGAGCAGAGGAAAAGAGGAGAATGGAATATTAAAGTAAACTGAATTAGAAGACAGATGACAGGCTAGGAAAAGAAGAGAGGTGGGAAGATATTATTTCTAAGACATATACTAAAATTGGCACTGAATACAGTAAGCTATGAGTTGTTTGTGAAACGAGCGAGTCAGTACAAATAATAGCAGGTGTAAGTTCTTATAGTGAGCAAACAGAGGCCAGTGATGATTGTCCAGGTGATGAAGACAGCAGTTGCTTGTAGTGTAGATATTGTGAACTTACATTTCTTGATTATACTTTGTCCATATGTTCTTGTTAAAGAATAGTTTCAGGTTAGAGTGGTCTCCTTCAGTTTAATCCCGGTATAATGCCGAATTTGGTAAGAAATGCACTTTTACAAATTATGCACTTCTAATAATTATGCCCTACTCAGCCCAGGGCCCTTCAGCCTTCCTATGCACTTAAATAGTCAGTGCTTGCATGTGTATGCAATGAATCCAATCATCCCCCAATACCCTCCCACTAATATGGCTAGCAATAAATGTCTAACATAAACAAACAGTGAATGCCACAAAGCTAAGAAGAACTAGGTCTAGTAATCTATACAATTTTCAAATAATTTAAATTAGATGATCTGCAGCAAGGATGAGTTACCTAGTTTGCAGTACAATTTTCAAATAATTAAAAATTAGATGATCTGCAGCAAGGATGAGTTACCTAGTTTGCAGTACAATTTTCAAATAATTAAAAATTAGATGATCTGCAGCAAGGATGAGTTACCTGCCAATTAAGAAGAAATCTGTGTCAGTTCTCAGTCAATATCAGCTGAAGATGTCATCTAATAATGCCGGTATAATGCCGAATTTGGTAAGAAATGCACTTTTACAAATTATGCACTTCTAATAATTATGCCCTACTCAGCTCAGAGGCCTTCAGCCTTCCTATGCACTTAAACTTATCAAGCTGAGCTCTATATGTATGTAAGATGGTAAATCAGTAGCGCACACAGGGGAAGTTTCTGAGTACCCAGCAACTACCCCTGATGGACCAAATGATTTTCTGGCTGAGTGGCGGGGCATGAGCCGTATACCCTCATGGCATTATGACATGATTTGTGAGTCTGAGGGGAGGGGGCGGAGCCAATATGACACATAGACACGCAAATTGCTGCATTATGCTGCAGGGGGTACAGTACCCTGGTGTACTATGCATTCCGGATCACACAGGAAAGGGACAATAGCAAAGGGGCAACAATAGCTTTATATTACACATCACACAATGTAACAATGGTAACATAACTATGTGCAATATATACACAAAATACACAATGTAATACCATGAAGTATCAGTTTGCATTGAGTGCCCTCCACCTTCTAACAGTTTGGCTGTCTGCACGGAGTTAAGCATATTATAGTCTCTTGCCCACTTTGGTTATCGCTGATGGTGAAGATGGCTAAGAGAGATCCTGTTGTGAGAGATCCTGCTTCTGTTGTATCACTGGCTTGATCTTGAGTGTCTCGGCTGCTTAGTCTGTTTTTCCCCTACCAACTTGTTAGTGACCTGTTTTCAGTCAGTCCTGTCCATGAGGTTTACTGAGTCACCCAAGTCGGAAGGGAGCTCCTGAAAGAGCTGTTCCATGTGTAGTCTTGTATTTTCTGTTGGCATGGTATTGCGGTGGATTACCGATATTCAGCGCTTGTCCATCCTCTTTTCCGTATATATATATATATATATATGGTCCAGAAAATATGTACAACACCTGAGGATATCTACTCAGCCTCTTTTATCCTCTTCCTCATGTTCTGTCCCAGGTCAACCCCTAGTGGGAGTCATTGCTAGCCTTCAGAATATTTTTTGTTTTGTTCAGATATCTGTGGGGTTTAGTGACCATTATCATGGCTAGTGTCTGCTCTTTACCCTTCTGTGGCAAAGTGCCCTCAAGTCTGGGGATGTGATCCCAGAGAACATTTCCTTTTAAGTCAAATGAGGGACTGAAGATACACCACTGGTTTACCAGCTCTAGTTCTGGTGACTTGCAAAGGTAGGGGTTTCAGATGGAGTTCTGAGCCATGTATATATAATTACCTCTGTGTCCACTTGTCAGTGACACTATACAAATTTTTGTTACAGGTGCTAAGAAAAAAAAAAAAAAAAAACTACCAAATGACAGCAGTTGAAAATGAGAAAATTTGTTTTTTGGACTGAGAAATTTCCCTTTAAAATTTAAAGTAACACTCTCCTTGAGATGTAATAGGATACAGTTTAGGTCTCCCATATCCAAAATGCTTGGGACCAGGGGTATTTTGGATATCAGAATATTCTGTGTTTTGGAATATTTGCATATTATAATGAAATATCTTGGGAATGGGACCCAAATATAAACACAGAATGCATTTATGTTTATATACACCTTATACACACAGCCTGTAGGTCATTTTATACAATATTTTCAATAATTTTGTGGCTCAAACAAAGTTTGTGTACAGAAATTACATTTTTGTTTCATATACACCTTATACACACAGCCTGAAGGTAATTTTATACAATATTTGTAATAATTTTGTACCTTAAATAAAATTTGTGTATATTGAACCATCAAAAAGCCAAGTTTTTATTATCTCAGTCATTCCGAAAAAATTCCGTATTTCGGAATATTTGGATATGGGAGACTGAACCTGTATTTTAAAACAGATCAACCTTTGGGGTATATTTACTAAAGGTCGATTTTAATAGATTTAAAATCAAACATCATTGATGTTGTGTTTCTGGGGCTAAATCACACATTTACTAAACCTAAAAACCAAATAAAAAATTGTCTGTTAGTAAATGTGTAATTTAGCCTCAGAAACACAACATCGATGTTGATTAATTTTGATCAAAATCGTCCTCTAGTTACTATTCCCCTTAATGTCAGGAATGGGATAATATTATCTGGTAAGTGAAAGGTTCTCATTAAGCCTTGTTCTGGTTTTTCCACCTTGCACACACATGGAGACTGAAGAGACCTTAAAGCAGATTTTCCTGGTAGCAGAATGGTATATTGCAGTGAGTGTGCAATCCCACAGCTATAAATAGGCATACAGTTAGTTACTATATATATATTTTTTGTTATAAGGAGTTATATTACTGTCTTGTTTGGCTCAGTGATCCATGTAACATATGAATCATTTGGTATATCATTACATTTATATGTTGGTGCGTTATTTGGTAAACTTTGAAATAAAACTGGCTAAATTAAGCTTCTTTATGATCATTTTCTGTGTTGAGAAGAGCCTACAGCTGTTATGGCCCCACTTGCAAATTCTATAATAAGGTCAGGATAAAATTTTCTTTATTTTATTGTTTTATTTGGACAGTATTTTATAGTTCACAAATAAATTACAAATGATGTATTAAAAAAAAATAGTAATAACATAAGAAAATATAACTGAAACAAAAGGCTTAGAATATACTGAAATAATAAAATAAATGGAGGATGTGTTAGTACATATGACTTTAAAAAATATATAGGTAAGGTATAGTAAAAACACAGGACATCACCTAAGGATACTGTATAAGTTACTTCTTCAATATCAATGTGACAGTGTCAGCACTTGGATGAGGAGTGCACGTTCTATCCTAATTTGAATGGAACACTTGTGCATGGTGGGAAATATATTTTTAGCAGACTTGTGTGACATTTGTGCCTACTGCTTCACATGCCTGGAGTGGGGTGCCAGCTGCTATAGTGGCATAGGTTATTATAACAGTATCAAAGATGAGTTTGGGTTTTAGAATTGTGGAAGTTGCAGAGTTGATGATAGGATCAAATCAAGAGCCACAATGTAATAAGTGGATGTAGACTTGTCATTCTCACGTATATCATCTATCCCAGGCAAATAACAGTTAACTTCAGGCTGAAAGAGGAATATTTTTTTTTCTAGGGAAGACTATTATTTGAGACCTTCATCAGTGTGTTTCCCTGTAACTAGCAAAATAAACCCATGATGTGGAGCCATATTATAACACTGAAAACTTACGTAAACAATCATTTATCTCTTTGTTTAATGACTAGCAGCATGGCAGACATCCAACTGCATTTATAGAAGTTCAAACAAATTTCAAAAGACTAATTTATATCATCTAAGATACTGAAAGCATTTGTATATTCTGGAAATACTTAAATATCAATGAATTTAGATGTCAGAAAACATCCTCTTGTGAAGCAACCCTATCATATTTATTTGTCGTTATTATATATTGTTTTGGGTTTTTTTTGAGAAAATAAATTGTTTACATAAGTATTCTCTTATTTTAAAGTGTACTCTCTGAATACACACAATGGAGACAGAAGTGTTAAGGACCTAGGGTTTGGTATATATGTTGACTTTCATAATGTCGACATTGAATATGCAGATATGTTCATGATGTTGACTTTCAGTATGTCAACACTGATTTTATGTTGACATATCATTTTGTGATCATTCTGTCCCTAAAGCTAACCCTAACCTTCTAGAGACTGTTGACATTCTGTCAATGTCAACATTTTGAAAGTGTTGAACTTCTGCTGTCCACATTGTGAATGTCGACATGTTAAATGGTGTCATAGTGACTGCACACCCTAACCAAGGTTCAGCATACCAATTCTCCGGGAATGCTCTAGTGATGTCACTATTTCTTAGTGATTCAACTGGCCCATGCCCCCGTGATGCCATGAGTTAATAGTGAATTGATAGTCTGCCCACAAAATGGCTGCCTTCACTGCATATAGGCAGGGGTACACTATATATATATATATATATATATATATATATATATATATATATTTTTTTTTTTTAATACATATATATATATTTATTTATTTAAGATCATAATGTGAAATTTTTCCCCTTGATAGGGTTTGGAATATATGCAGTGTCTTTCATTATAAAAATAGCGATGAGAATACACATTAATGTAAACGGGGCTATTTGTGGTGCACCTGTCCTGATAATACATTGTTGCTAAACTGTAACACTGTCTCCTTTCATCTTTATTTCAGAAAGTTGTAACTGATGAATGCTTCTTTTTTGAGCGGCTAGAGGCAAACAACTACAACACATACCGGTCTCGCAAGTATAGCGATTGGTACGTGGCGCTGAAGAGAACTGGGCAGTACAAAAACGGATCTCAAACTAGTCTGGGACAGAAAGCTATCCTATTCCTTCCCATGTCAGCAAAGAGCTGATCTCACAGGACAATTGTTTTGTTTCATGCAATCAGGAGGTAGACTTTTAAAGAACACTAGAATATAAATATATATTTTAATCAGTATTAAATGTGATTGAAAGTCTGAATACGTTCTCTCTTGTGACAGTGTATAAAGTATATATAATCATATTTTACTATAATTTCAATTAAATTTTGTCAATACGTAAAAATACATATGTGCTTATGATACACACTTAGCACATAAGTGTTGGCTCAATGAGGTATTTTGTATTCCTGAAGAGTTAGCTATAAATTGACAATATTACTTCCTAATACTACGTTGTTTCAATGTGAAGTCTGCTAGATGTCAGTCTTGGTTTCATAATGATCTGGTAATACTCTATGGTACAGAGAGTAAAACAGGCCAGAGTAAACAGCTGGGAATGTCCTCATAGTCAGGTCAATGTTCTGAAACCCCTCCTTGTATCCATAAAGTAGCACTTTAGCAATTCTGCTGGTGATAGGGGTGGTATTGCTAGTATATGCAAGCTCATAGAGGTCCATCCATTCACACTTTATGCACTCGTGAGGACAGAAGTTTATTCTGTAAGACAATGGTTTCAGACGACATATAATATACATATCTGACTTTCCGAACGCCCCAGGGTGATTATGCTGCTGCCTTATGCTTAAAAGGGACTTAAACTCTGAATTAATGCCAGTCTCCTCAAGAACTTCCCGGACTGCTGTGTCTCCTGCAGTGGAAAGGAAAACAAGAACACGTTTCAGTAATAGCAGTAGTAGTATTCCAATATGACTATAGACCATGAATGAGGTAATTGAGCAATGTCCTCAGAGAGGTGAAATACAGCACACATATTGTCTCACTCACTCTCATTGTACAAATTAGAAACAGCATAAACTATGCATGATATATTCCGTGCTGTGATTTTATCCGATCAGCTCAGATCATGTGTGAATGTTTATTTTCTTCATTAATGTAAAGCTATTAAGGCTGATGGACTTTGAGAACCTTTTTTAAATTATTTTATAGCGTTGAACACATTTAAAATGGAAAAAGCACATTTGTGGTTAAAACTAGAGAACTCAATAAGCTGAGAAAAAATTTAACATTTCTTTCCAGGTTACAAAGCAGAAACTGATAGAAACCTAGGGTCCCATTTAACAACACATCTTATTACCAGAGGCATATTTGCATAGTATCGCAGTGGTACTAACGAATATGCTATTGACATTTAACATTACTTACCTCCACGGGGGAAGTCCAGCGGCATCCTCTGCTCTGCTGCAGACAGTCTGCCAGTGACGGCCATTTGTATAATGCGTATGCACGATGGCCAGTCTGCACATGTGCATTACACTTTCACCTGGTGGGGACTCGGGAATGCCTGGAAGGCTTTGCTGAAGCTGGAAAAGCCTGTTGCTGTGTCCCCATTTCCGTCAATGGGAACTGTATCGCTATCGCCATCTACAGACGGCATAAGCGGAAACAGTGACAAACAGCGGTAAGCTAAGCTTACCGCTGTTTGTTAAATACTGACAGGAAAGCAATAGGGGTTACGAGTCGTTATTAAATGGAGCCCTTAGTTTTAATGTAGTTCTACTACCATTTTATTTTATAAGCTGCTATACATAGAAGCCAAAAGACAGTAATGCTGCGTACACACTAGACGATGTGTACCCAACCAGACATCTGCAGCGACGGGACCTGGCGGGGGAGCTGGCATTGACAAGTGCATACACACTTGCCGATGTGGGCAGTGGCGGCCATACTGCATTCGGCAGCACGCCCCCCGCTAACGACATCCTCCATTGGCCCTGCATGTAGGGCCGATGGAGGATGTCACTGACAATCCGCGGGAGCGCACATCGTCAGCGACATAGCGGTTAAACACTAGACAATGTGCCAGATATGTCTGTCCGATCAGCCGGACCGGACGAGATATCGTCTAGTGTGTACCCAGCATAAGGAAGATGTATCAAGCCTTGGAGAGAGATAAAGTATAGAAATTGCCTATACCAACCAATTAGCTTCTAACTGTCATTTTGTGGTAGATAGATGATAGCTAGAAGCTGATTGGTTGCTATGGGAAACTTCTCATTATCCCACTGGATAGTTGCATACGGTCCCCTTGTATAGCAGATATCACCTCCAGTGGCCCAAACATTTCAGAGATAAAGAAAATAGACTTTTATTAATAGGATCCGGTCTGTGAACAAATTTTTTACATATATATATATATATATCTATATATATATATACACATTTCAAGAACACTTGTGTTAATAAAATGATGAAAGCTGTTATTAATAGAAGCAATAGAAAAATATACCAACCAATATCTTCACATGCATCAGACAGTCCTCCTGGAAACTTCCATGCATTTACAGCCTGAAATGTTAAAGGACATTTTTCAAAGTTTTTCCATTTATGTTTTATATAAATTATAACGACAACCAGTATACATGTCTCTGAAGTGCAGCCTGGTGTTTACACATTATAAAGATGTTTATTAAATATAGTATGATTTAGAAATGTATTATAAACCACAGCAACTAATCAGATTTTTGTATCTGCTTGTGCGGTAATGTCCATGATTATACCTGTAGCCCAGATAGTACTGATCTGGTCACTAGGTAACTCTGGGTAGACACCAATGTGTGGTATAAATTGCATAGCTAACTGGTTGCTGTGAGATACTGAGATCTAATAATAGTTACACTTTTGTGGTATCATGATAATTGTATTCAATGGAAAGTAGAGTTAGAATATAAAACCAAATGATACAATGTTGAATTTAATCTGTCACACTTAGGGCGGTATTCAATTAGTTTCACGTCCACAATAAATTTTCGGCTGCCGGACTTTTTGCCTACATCGTGTCTTTTGGCCGCGGAAACTTATCGTTGCCATCCCCGCTATTCAAATCCAAAAGACGCGAAAACGGTGACACACAAAGTCAGAACAGGCGGAAAGTGGTGTCTGAATCCCCCCAGAAAGATGCATAAACATTGGGGACCAATGTAGTTGTGCCTGATTAGTCTTAATAAAACTGTTTGGGGTACCAGAGTTGGTACAATTGCCTCTAATTTGCACAAGTGGTGAAGAATGGCATAAAGCAGTATTTTTTGGAGAAAATAAGTAGTCCTGGCAAATTTGGGGTACTTGGAAATGGGTGCTAGCATATTTTAAAGACGCTAGAGTGAAATGTGAAAATTCCCCTGTTGCAAACACCTGCAATCCCAAAGACACCTTGCCCATCCTTGCAGACCCCCAAGAAGACTATTTCGCTACTTTTTATGCTTGTACCTCCACTTTGTACTTTTTAGCCCCCCAAATGAAAGTACTTTTTTTGGGGTGTTCCTCACTTTTGTTTAGGGATTTTTTTGATGCAGTTATCCTTTTAGGGGCTGTCCCAAGAGTTCTGTGTGGCTTCCCTACCTTTGCACCCCAAAATAAATAAAATGCACTTCTTTTCTCCTGCTATTCAGAGGCGAATCCTACGCGAAAAGTATTTGGAATTGAATATGGAGCTGAGTTTCCGACTGGCGAAAAGTCGCAATCGGCCATGCTTTTCACGGATCTCGGCTTTTCGCTTCTAATTGAATATGGCCCAAAGCAGGGGCGTTTTAAGAGAGGAGGGGGCCTGTGTGCACTCCTCGTGCGGGGCCCTCTCCTCTCTCCCTGGTGGCTGGCAGCCGACTGACGTGGCTGGCCAGCCACAGGAGCATTAGTAGACTCCGGGCACTAGAGTGTGCCCGGAGTCTACCGCGCATGCGCAGAACACCGGAAAATGGCCACGGCGGCCATTTTTCCGGTGTTCTGAGCAGCAGTGACACCCGACGCGGGACCTCGGACAGGTACGTTTAAAAAAAATATGGGTGCAGTGGGTGCGGTACGGGGCCCCCCTGGACCCGGGGGCCCTGCACACACTGCACCCATTACAGATACGCCACTGGCCCAAAGTTTGTATGAGTATTCAGAGAGGCTCACTCCCTTTTCTTGTTTATCTGATAACGTTCTACTTTAAAGCACAACTGAAGCCTATAGAACAGCTAACAGTCTCCTATGTACAAAATGGCTCCCACATATTATACTTTCAGCAGTCTGACAATTATTGTAATACTTTCAAACTTTGGTAATATTTACATATATATAAGAACAGTACAAAATGTCACATAGGAATAATTATTATATCCAGTGTACAATTACTGTAGTAGTGCTGTAACCCATATTCCTTTCAGATCATGTTGCAGTGCTTACTTTTGTGCACTTGTGGAGGAACAAAAGTTCACACAGGTAGAGTTCAGTGAAGTGAGGTGGTTACTTGTAAGCTTTTGTGAATAGTGCAGTTATGGAGCGTGTTTATTGATGAAATGGGCAAAGAGAGCTATTTTTTAGGGGTGTCCCTCGCTGTACCAAGAGTACATGTCACTTTTTGTTCAACAAAAGGCCTTAAATCATGCACCTGTACAGAGATGAAGCTCTTCCGATCATATCCAATGCTTTGAATTGAGCACAGTACTTTGGTACTGTAATAAACAGCTGAAGACACATAAATGTGCCACATGTAATACAGACAGGGCCGGTGTCGACTTATGATTAGCCATAAATGAAGCTATACCAAGCTGTATTTAAGGATTGAAACAGAAAAGTCTTATTGAAGTAGCTCCTTCTAAAGTAGCACATCATTTGACTTTGATGTACATTTACACTCATACCCACTTCTCACCACACCAAGGTGCACTTCTATGTTGTAGAAACCGCCCTGAGAGTGGAGGATTCCTGGGTGCACCATCCAGAACCACGGCATAAAGTGCTGCGCATCTAGCGTGCTTCACGAATGAGGCCCAGTGCCTTTGTGTGTGTGTAATGCGAAGGCATGAATATCTAGAACATATAGCTAACGTGATATCCAGACGTGTATGATAGTAACACAATGACTGATTTAAAGAAGACTGATACGTAACAATGCTGCTAGTCATCTAAATAAAGGGAACTGATCACTTTCATGATGAATAAATATAGGAGAAGGTGAGACTGCTCATATATCATGTTAGATGCAGTGCTGTTTGTCATTGTAGACTATGGACAGCTGTTTGTCGTACAATCAAGTGGTAACTGAATAGAGCGCATGAATGTGATCCTTTCTGTTTAATCATATGGAAAACTTGCAGAAGCTGCTATGTTAGGGGATATGCTGTATGGTCCTTGTAATAGCTTTTTTATCAGAGATATTTTACACAAGTTACTGTTTTACATTATATTTCACCAATTGAACAATGTTGATTTGTAGTACTGTTCTTAATGCACTGACTGTAGTGGCTTATCTTTTTGTACCTATTATTAAATTTTATCTATTTAATGACTATAACGGAATAATGTTTTATTTATTTATTTAAAATCTCTCTTTCATACAAAATGTCTATTTGAAACAGACCATTTCTTTTTTTTATCTCTCTTGTCCCATTCAATGTCAGTGTTATTGTGCTATATGGGAAAAGTCTCTCAGTCATACTCCAGTCTATTCAGACTAACAATACCATACAGTATCATGCTTCCATGTCCTGATTTTGGCTGCTAAAAGGGAAAAGCCCTATCAGAATAGGGGCAAGACAACATCCAAAAGAGACATGGTTTGGGCTGATATGGAAAGGGCCTAATTTGTCTCAAACTACCAATGAGGAATGTTGCCAGGTATGTAGTGGTGAAAGACCAGGATGTTCTGCAGATGTTAGCGTTTATCACTTTGACTACTGTACACTAGTATGCTAAATTCAAATAAATATAGCTGTTAAAAGTACCCTATATATCCAGTTGCAGAAGGTAATTTGGTATATATATGAGGACCACTTACAGTTTGTAGATACTGATGAAATGCTGACATATCATCCCTGGTGGTCCAGCAGTGATTTACGGCTGCAGGGGCACCTTCCGTGTCCTGCCAATTATGTATCACTTCAGACGCAGACATCTGGCGGACTGGCTCTTCCAATTAGTATTCTCCCTCTATTCCTACCTCTAGTGCCTAATTCTACCCCCCCCCCCCTTAGCCTAATCCTAACTTCCTCCAGTCAACACTGTAACATCGCAACTTGTCAAGATTGTCAAACTTATGACTACATCCCGTTACGAGGTATCTGCCTAATCTGCCACAGCTGTAAAGGGCCTGTAAAACCCAACACTTGTGACCTAGATCAGTAATGGTCTGCAACATGGCTAGACTGTAATTATCTCTTCTAAATGCCTGTGCACCTTACAGTCAGGTACCCCGAGAACCGTCCTCTATTGGCAACATGATTTGGCTACATATACATAAAGGTTAATACCTCTTATGTATGCAAAAGTAACTTACCTTTGTAATATTAAAGTAGAGTTTTCTCATTTGCACACTGAAGATGTCACTTCTCTGCACTGTGCTCTAGTAACGTTAAATGAACTTGCCAGTATGACTAGGCCAAGTTAAAAATGCACTGGCCAACAGGTTGGTTTTGCCTTTTTAATTATTGCTGCTTTAAAAATAAGGGCTTATTTGTCAGAATCTCGTCCGTTCTCATCTCACAGCCTATTACATAAGGCCCATGGTGACACTTTTGTATATTTATTTATACAAAATATGGCAAAGTATGATACTTGTTTTAACCAACGTAAAGCGAATATTATTATTGAAATGACATTTATTTTTCTGGTAATACCAGTAGTGCTGAGTGTCAATTATTCAGAATAATCTGATTAACAAAAATGATAGCCGTATGGACCCGCTTCACATACTGGAAGGACAGCTTCAACAAGGGAACATGCTAGAATACCATGATACAGAAAGGTATGACAGACAAAATAAAAGGTTTCCTTGCGCAGGAAATGAAGCAGCTAGAAGAGAATACCACCTGGTAGGAGTTATCAAACCTGGTAATCAAATAATGTATGGGAAAAATATACGTTTTCTGTGCTCCACTATTAGGGATGTTATTTGTATGTCAATATTAAATAACAATATATGTACTGTAACAATGCAATAAAAATACAGTAAGATCACAATAAATGCACTAAATGCAATTTGAAAACATGAAAGGTAGCCCTTTTCTTTCCTAAAATGCAAATCCTTCGTTATGTGTTGAAATCCATTTAGTGTTTCTCTCCACGTTATGTCATAAAAGGAGAGGAAGAAACAAAAGAACATTTACCGATGGCGTCTAAATCTAAATTGGTAAATTCAAAACATTCAGGATGGATAAAAACCATGAAAAGGAAAGAGCTCACCTTGACAAAGACTATTACAGTTGAAACGCGTTGGTATGGTGGCGTAGGACTGTTTAACTCTTGTATTATATAGCTCTCACCATAACCGGGTGGTGAGAATACCCGGGCTCTGTTGATACTTTCCATTTTGGTTACTGTTGTACTTTAAAAACTCTTCACCTGCCTGGTACAGATGTATCCTATTGTTTTATGTATATAAATTTAATTTGTTAAAACTTTGGAATATTTTACCTTTGGAACAACCTTTGCCTAATCCTGAAGAGATTGGATTTAGTATTCACAACAGGAAGGACAAAGAAAGCTTTATGTGCATAGAAAAGCAATATATGTAAGCATACATGTAAGTATTATGTGTTCTTTGTACACGTGATGACTATGGGCCTGAGCAGTTAGCGTGGACCATATCTTAAACATATCTTTATATGCTTCCTACTCTGCAGTGTATGTAAGCAATCCTGTGAGCACGCGGGTACCTTACCTACATGTGTCACAGGGCGATCCTCATATGCAGAGAGCACCTTCCTTTTCATGTTGTTTATCCATCCTGGATGTTATGAATTTACCAATTTAGACGCCATCGGTAAATATTCTTTTATTTCTTCCTCTCCTTTTATGACATAACGTGGAGAGAAACACTAAAGAAGATTTGAACACATAACGAAGGATTTGCATTGTAAGGAAAGAAAAAGGGCTACCTTTCATATTTTCAAATTGCATTTATTGTGATCTTACTGTATCTTTATTGCATTGTCCTTACAGTACACATATTGTTTTTTAATATCGACATACAAATAATATCCCTAATAGTGGAGCGCAGAGAACGTATATTTTTCCCATGATACAGAAAGGTATTTGCTTCTGAAATAAAAAACACATCTGATTCCAATTCCTTTATGTCACTAAGGGGTTTTGTTTAAACTCATCAAGATATAATAAAATGTGGCAGTAAATTATCTATTATAATCCAATTAAAATGTGCCACATTAGCATTCTTATATTGCTATCCGGCAAAATATTGTTTTGTTTGTATGTAAAAACAAAAGAAAAAACTTAGAAATATAAAAAAAAAAAACAATAAAAAAACTATGGACGATAGATACAAGTATATTTCTTATTGTTAATAATTTGTTCTCTAAAACAAACGTTCCTCTTAACTCCAGCCAAGGATATTTCTCATCAGGAATAACGGCCAGTGCTTGGGGCCCTTCTAAAGGATTTATACAGCGCAACTTACACAACAACATGGTATGTACTGCATGTGGGTTTTATACTGTGATAGGATCTGTTCTTGAGTGTGAATCACTCCTCTCATGGTGTTTATTAGTTCTATTTTGCAATTTAGCTTCAAAAGTAAAACTACATTGCTTTTGCAGAGGAGATGGGAGTATTTAGCTAACAGAAAACAAAAACAAATGTTACAAGAAAATATAAAACAAAGAGACAGTTCTTAATTACTAATGTTGGATCTTTTTACAGTCACAGATTATACATAGCCTTAAAGCTAAATAACATTTCCTAAAATTATTTAAGAAAAAAAAGCACTCTGTAGAGTAGCCCTGGGACAAAACATTGATCTGTAAGAGATTATCCATAGAGGCCAATGAACAATCACAAACAGATCTCTGCACTGCAATGAGTGCATGGCCATATAAATGGTTCTCTATACCCATTCTACTACACAGGAGGCATTTTAAAGACTGCAACTGAGCGACAATGCATCAAGTGTTCCAAAATAAGCATTTTACAAATATAAGAATAAAATACAGCGCATGTACTTATAATGAAAACACACTTGAGCGCTCCTCCTCTGAGGTCAAATCTTACAATTATAACCAAAATGGTACACAGTTCAAAAAGTCTCTCTTTAGAGATGTTTCTAAAATCTTCAGATTGAAAATTCTTCTTAATACACTTCCTCCATTGAAAGTACAAAAAATGGCAATAAAGTATTTTATTCAACACACCAGCGTATACCCCCTTCAGTGTCAAACCAGCACCTCAAAAGTAAATCACAAAAAAAGGAACTCCCATAGTGAAGTACTGTAAATGTATTTAATAAGTAAAACAAAACAAATAAATGGCAGCGTACCACATAAAACCTTTTCATGAAAGGCACAGTATGAAAGTAATAGGGTTTATTTGCGTCCCCAAAAGCAGTTCACCTTCTCCCTGCTAAATGACAGGTCTCTCTCAGGATAATCAGGTAATGGTAAGCTCCCACAGTGGACCAACGCGTTTCAGCTCATAAGCCTTTATCAAGGTGACACCTTGAGAAAGGCTTATGAGCTGAAATGTGTTGGTCCACTGTGATTTACTTTTGAGGTGCTGGTTTGACACTGAAGGGGGTATACGCTGGTGTGTTGAAGACAACACAATTTTCAATCTGAAGATTTTAGAAACATCTCTAAAGAGAGACTTTTTGAACTGTGTACCATTTTGGTTATAATTGTAAGATATGACCTCAGAGGAGGAGCGCTCAAGTGTATCTTTCTGCTTTTTCATGTTCATTTAGTGACGTGTGTAGGTCACTTTCCATTGAGCTGCACTCCAATTGTATTGGAGCGCGGGTGTTACACATATTTTTCCTTTTCTATTTAGTTATAAATTGAAAGTCTTTACTTATTTATCCCAAACATTTACTATAAAGCTGTTCAAATGAATTTGCACTTGGAACATGGATTCTAAAACAGGAATATGCCCACGCTCGGCTTTACCCATATTATTCATGGTACCAGCTGCGCGGAACTATTAATCCCATAAATGAATACAAAACAGAAAGACAAATTGTTGCAAATACGTTAATCTATAGCTACAATTCTGTGTGAAACAAAAAAGTATGGGTATTTTGTTCATATTTTGATCAAAACAGCCTGAAGTCCTTAACAAGGAATCCCCCATCCCTAAATGAGTATAGATGCTTTACACGTCATTAATTTGCAACCAAAATACTTTACCTGTAAGATACAGGGTATAATATGTATACAGGAGCTCAGGGCTGGCCCTGGGCATAGGGACTGTCTCAGAGATCCAAGGAGGTATATTTACTAAAGTGAAAGTTTTTAGACATGGAGATGTTGCCCACAGATTCTACTTAACATTTAACTAGCACCTTCTAGAAGATAGTAGCTAGAATCTGATTGGTTGCTATGGGCAACATCTCCACTTCTAAAAACTCTCACTCTAGTAATTATACCCCAAGAAGTCATCAGGCAGCCCCGCCCACACCCCAGTGCTCAGCCTCTCCAGGTCCTCCCTGGCATCATCAGCAGCAAAGAAGAAACACCGCCTCAGCACAGCTGTGATAACCATGCAATGTTGCCTGTTAGACTCAGAGGAACAGGCAGAAGAAGACAGACGATGGCCCAGGCCTTTCTGGTATTGTAAGTAACTATTAGGGGCAGGGAAGTCCGGGGGAGCACAAATGTGAGATGTGGATGGGGGAATGGGAGCACAATGTGGGATGTGGATGGGGGAATGGGAGCACAATGTGGGATGTGGAGGAGGAAGGGCAGTACAATGTGTGATGTAGTTGGGGGAAGGGGAGCACAGTGTGAGATGGGGGTATGGGAGCATAATGTGGCATAAGAATGGGGGAAGGGGAGCACAGTGTGGGATGTTGAGCAGGAAGGGGAGCACAATGAGTGATGGGGAAGGGGTGCACAAACTTGAATGCGAATGGGGGAAGGTGAGCACAGTGTGGGATGTGGAGGGGTGCACAATGTTAAATGTAGATGGGGAGCACTGCGTGGGTTGTGGAAGGGGAAGGAGAGCAAAGTGGCATAAGAAGGGGAAGGGGAGCACAGTATGCAATATGCGTGGGGGAAGGGGAGCGGAGCACAATGTGGGATGTAGAGGAGGAAGAGCAGCACAATGTGGGTTGTGGTTGAAAGAAGGGGAGCACAGTGTGAGATTTGGATGGAGGAATGGGAGCACAAAGTGCAATGTGGATTGGGGAAGGGGTGCACAATGTTAAATGTGGATGGGGATGGTTAAGGGGAACAGTGTGGGATGTGTGGATGGGGAAGGGGAGCACACTGTGGGATAAGGAGGGGAATGGGAGAACAGTGTGATGTGGATGGGGGAATTGGAGGACGATGTGGAGGAGGAAAGGGAACACAATGTGGGATGTGGTTAAGGGGAAGGGGAGCACAGGGTGAGATGTGGATGGGTGAAGGGAAGCAAAATGTGAGATGCGGATGGTAGAAGGGGAGTATAGTGTGGGATGGGGAAGGGGAGCATAGGGTGGGATGGGGGAAGGGGAGCATAGGGTGGGATGTGGAGCGCAATGTGGGATGTGGTTAGGGGGAAGGGGAGCACATTGTGAGATGTGGATGGGTGAAGGGGAGCAAAAATAAGAGTTATGTTAGACTTACCATTGATAACTCTTTTTCTTCGAAGTCTATAGGGTCCACAGGGACACCATGGGGAAAATGTGGTTGGAGTGATCAATTAAGCTTTCAGAAACTGTCTCAGAAAATGAGTGAATCTGTGAGGGAAAGAAAAATTACCCAATGAAGCGAGGTGCGTCACAGTGGGTGCCCTTTGGACTTCGAAGATAGTCTACCATAACTCTTATTTTCTTCTTTAGGGTCCATGGGGATCCACAGGGATACAATGGGGATGTCCAAAAGCAATTCCCCTAAGGGTGGTGGACGCTCCTGAGCAGAAAGGAAAACTTTTCACCCAAAAGGAAGCATCCTGAGATGCAAAGATATAAAAGGTGTAGAACCTAAGAAAAGTGTGGACATAAGACCACGTGGTTGCCTTGTACAAATGTTCAACATAGGCAGCTCGATGAAATGCCCATGATGGTTCCATAGACTGAGTAGAATATGCTGTTGCCGTGTTTGGGTCAGGGAGATCAGCCTTAGTCAATAGGACAAAAAAACACTAAGCAGGTGCTAATAAAAAATTCAAGTTATATGTCACTACGTCTAGAAATAGCAGCAAAACAATTATGAGCTTGTATGAGCTCAAATACTGTGGCCACAGAATGGTCACTGGATACTAGAAACAGAGATGGGATTTGCGCCAATTGATATTATGTATCTGAAAAATATGAGAGTATAATAGGGATATGGTAGAACCCACACAAAGATCAAGACGCCATTTTTAATATCACATAATGTTTATATATGTATTTTGAATAAAAGTAACAATAATTTAACAATAAAAATACAACAATTCACCAACATTAATAATCTAGTAATAGCAGAATGAATATTAGCTGCAGCCCACTGGGATCTAATGTGCTATAATAAGAAATTCATAGAGTCCAGACCTGAACCATCGATAGTCAGCTTTGAAAAGTACAATTCTGTGTATATAAATACAGATTTAGCGTCCACAAGGGAACCTCACCACATCCAACCGAAAATGGACACCAGAGTCCGCTCTTTGTGTACACAGGTCTCCGGACCTGTCACAGAGTGCACCGTCTCATGCTGATAATATCGTTCAAAGGCCTGGAGTGGAACTGAGCATATTCCACCATGTCGAAGGTGGATACCATCTACCCTAAGACCTGCATCACTGATAGAATGGATACACTTTGATTGCGGAGCCATTTAACTACTCGCAATGAAAGGGCCACAGTCTTGATCTCTGACAGAAACACCCTTTATGCCCGAGAATCCAGAAGTGCCCCCAGATGTACCATCCGCTGTATTGGAGACAGAGACGATTTCTTCCAATCGATTATCCAGCCGTGCTTCTGTAGGCAGGCCATGTCAATTGGAGATGGTGTTATCATTATCAGAAGACCCGCCCAGGTGTGGCCATATTCTGATTCCCTGAAGCCTGAAATAGGCCGTCATCACTGCCATTGATTTGGTGAAGACCCTCGGGGCTGTCGAGAATCCAAAAGTGCAGTGCCTAAAATTGGTAATGTTGTTTCAGGACAGCAACCCGTAGAAATTGTTGGTGAGATGGCTTAATCGGCACATGGAAGTACGCACCCTGAATGTCCAGATAAGCCAAAAAAATTCCCAGGTTCCATTGATCGTAGAGTTTCCATATGGAACTTGGGTACACGGATAACCCTGCCTGTTTCTGGAATGCTAATGAAAAGTTAAAAGTAAGAAATTACCATTGCACCATAGTGCATGGCCGCTGGAATGCATACGTAACACCAGCTGAAACGCAAACACTGTGAAAAGAAAGATACAGGAAGTGGCCATCTAAAAAAAAATATTACAAAAATGGTGGCTGGAATGCATAAAAGGAAGAGGCGTGGCCTAAGTATGTGATCTGTGTAAATGGACATGGCAGCTTCATATGAAGTAATAAAACAGGCAATTAAGGAGGTATAAATAAACTCACTGCTAGCCATGGAGTCATTCTGTCTGAGGAAGCCGCTGACATACACTACAAGCGGAGAAACGCGTTACAGGCTCCTTTTCTCTCCACACATCCATGTAATACTGAGATACTCTGCTGAGATGCCCAGTGTAAGAAATCACAATAAGAACTCTGAGTGAGTATCATCACATGGTCGGCAACAAGACCCCTGCCAAGTATCCCTGAGCACAATGGCTGGTGTAAGGGCAGCAGTGACATTACCATTTGGCTGGGCAGTATATCCATTTTTACAGCATGGGAGGATTTGTATTTAAATGAGAGGCTCCCCTATTGAAGCTGACTGATATAAACTGATATTGTGAACTTTGATACACCTATGATCAGTTCCCTTTATGTCTTCAAAGAACTGAAAGTTCTGTTTTTTTTTATGAAACAAAGGGATATGGATAAAAGCTGACTGAAGATTTCCCAAATTTGGATTTGGTGTATCACAGAGGATTGTCCACTTAATTAGTAGAAAGGCTATCCAAGAAAAATATTGTTAAAATAACAGAGGGTATATATTGAGATGTGTGATTAAAGTAGTGTGGAGTATTATAACAATACATTGAAACCTTGTGTGAAGGTTTTGACTGTGTCCTTTGTTGCTAAACAAAACGCTCAGACCAAGCCTGACTTATTCTTCAAATTTTCTTTTATTGCTATTATTTTTTATGATATTTATTGTGTTTTATTGTGTTTAGGATATGGCCATATTATCATGTAATAATAAATTGTATTGAAAACTATTAATGCGTCTCCAATTGGCAGCGCTTCCTATACTAATATATATTTTCCCTGTTACAAAAGGTGCGTCTGAATCCTGCCGCACCAAACTAACAACTGAATGCCTGTGGCCGGGGTATATATGGAAGAGGACCAGAGGCATCCTGGGAGCTGAAAGCTTAACTGTTTGGTGCCTGGATCACTCCAATCACATTATCCCCATGGTATCCCTGTGGATCCCTATGGACCCTGATGAAGAAACTAAGTATATAAGGCTATAACCTTAGTAGTATTAACCCTGACCTCTCTGCACAACACAAACCCAGACTGGTCTGGGTGTATCAGGCCAGGAAGTCAAGCCTTTAAGTGATTTGCAATTAACTTACAAAAAGCTTCATATGGTAGCTGGAGACTGGGTCGGGTCTTTGCCTTCTTTCAGCAGGACAGGTATATGGGCCTCTAGAGCTTGGGAGTCAAAAAGAGGATAGTGTCTGAAATTTTGGTAAAGGCAGGGACCAAAATAGGGATACGTTTCTCACAGAAACATTTATAATATAAGTTAGTGAACCCATCAGGGCCCGGGCTCCTTCTCGTCAGAGATGATTTAATCGCCTCCTCCACCTCACTATCTGTAAATGAACTATCTAGACGGGTTACTGCTTCTTCTGGGAGTTAAGGGTAGGTGATCTTAGATAGACACGAATGAATACGGGTTTTAAGAATAAGGGCAGCAATTTGTTACCTGCACTTTAACCAATAGCTGCCAGTTTAGTCACCAGCTATCCAAATTTTAGGACTTGTTTATACAATGAGCAGTGTCACTTTGAGGGTAAAGTGAACAGAGTCAGCTGAAACCTAAACAATAGAGATGGCTGGCAGAAATAAGCACAGTGCCCTCCGTGAGGTTGCTGGGTTGAGCCATGTGTCATAGGACAAGCATAAACATAAATAACAGCTAATCTACCTTTAATGTAAGTACACTGATGGTCCGTTACAGACTAACCATAGTGACATTAGTGTGAAAGGACACATTATGAAAATGATTAACCCGTCATAACCTTTGGAAGAGACTGTAGAAAATGGATAACATAAAGAACATTGACTCTTAAGCAAATATTATCATAATGAACATAGGTGAAACTACGGTAAGGAAGTCAAAATTCTTAATTAAAGTCCTTCAAGAGATAATGTAACATTTACTCAAATAAGCACTGAATTATATATAGTGTTCCCGCTAGGCTGTTTTAGCGGGGCACTGCACCCTGCCCCTCCTTCTGGAGGGCAAAAAGTGCCCTGCCCTCACTGCCCAGCGCCCTGCTAAGACAGCCTGTGGGTGCCGTCTTCACCCGCGGATCGCAGTGTCCCGCGGGTGGGGAAATGTGCGGTTGCCCGGTCATCGCCGGTGAACAGACTCTGGACGCATGCACCCGGCATCTATTCTACCTGTCAGCAGCGCTTGGGGGCTCCCCGGCGTGGGGCACACGCCCCCAGGAGTGACGAAAATGGGACGCGTCTTATAGACACGCCCCTTTTAAATGACTGTTCCCGGTGGAACGAGATAAGGTTCTTGGATACAGAAGGTTAATTAAGCCACACAAACCAGTATCTTGAAAAAAGTTATCATTTATTACAACAGATAACAAGATATGGAAGAATAATAGTTACTTAGCTTCGGAATATAAGATGGTTACACGATCCAGGAGCCTCCTCTCAGAATAGAGCTGGAACGAACAATATTCTGGCCACCAGCTGCAGTCTCTGGTCCAGGCATAGGGCAAGCCACTGGAAGCTTCTTTGTTCTTCGTTTATATAGTATCCTACTTGCATACCCATCTAACTCTTACTAATATGGGCATAAACCTACTTCAAACTACTTTATTGGTTAACTATTGATAAGGATTTCTAATACTTAACGCAAGCATACATCGCAGTAGACAACGCCTAAAGGATTTATGGCCTGTCTGCTTCCACATTCCTGTACCATTTCATGCCTGATACCACTTCATGTCTGATACACACATAAGAACCATGAATAGAAATGGCTGTCAGTAGCCATTTTGCTATCCCAATACAATGACCATGCCCCCTTTTTCGGGTGCGCGCACGCAAGTGCCCTCTCTAGCTCTGGCGCCCTGCCTGCAGCCAGAGCTATAGTGAACACTATACAGTATATATATATACATATATATATATATATATCTCCATGTAACAAACCCTCAATGCATTATTGATCATACAATTAAATGACACTCAAATAAATATATATATCGCTGCTCCTCTTGTACGATCCTTGCCAGCCAATGGATCTAAAAAAGATACAAACAACAAGACAAGAAGGCGCTTGTAGTAATTTCAAAATCTGTTTGGTTATTATGGTAAGTATTGTGCGTACATTAAATAAAAGTATTTAAGCTTCTCTCAATTCCACTTTGATCGATGGTATGATGAATCAAGACCCAATACTTCTTTAAAGCCTCTAATATCGGAGTGCAGCCCAGCACCAAAAACAAGATCAGAAAAAACTCATAGGGTAGTATGTATCATCTTTATCAAAAAGTAAAGATTAAAAACATGTACATAAAAACCACTTGACACAGAGCATGTATACAAATATGAATCACCCAACCAGGGATTAGGATAGTCCAACCAAAATGGTATCGAATTCTGGGAACTCCCGACAGCCGTGGTATTTCTTCAATGGGTGCAAGCTTTGGAAAACCGTGAGCAGGAACCTCCAATGCGTTTTCTTTGAACCAAACTTCCTCAGGGATAGGTTCCTGTTCCACTGAAGGTGCTTAAATAGGGCTATCAATTAACTACAGAATCTCTGTGGCTATTTCCTGTTAGCAATAAAATGGACTCCTTCTACAGATATGTAACATATAACAGGACTACTAGAACATGGCTGACTTAAAAAGTTACAGATCACATATAGAAAATATTTAATAATGTTTAATAATACACTCTTTATATATAGACAGACATTTAATCATATATAAATATGCAAAACAATATTTGATAATATATAAGTGTTGAAATTCATTCATTTTTATAATAACCCAAAATGGCCGCCAAAAATGAGGACAAAACTATAATTATGAAATATAAAACACACCAGATGAATAATTAATCAGTGCGAGTGACAGCTCTAGCCTCCTATCGGACACTACCACATCATACATGTGTTAACCGGAAGTAAGCCAAAGACTTCCAGGTAGCCACGTGTACCGGAAATGACACGGCACACACATACATATTAGGTGCATAACTAAACAGCTATATTAGGTGTATAATACAGCGTCACCCGATATCGGAAGTGATGTGACACTATGAGTGGTGTACTAGGTAGCGTCGCGTCACCCGCTGACCGGAAGTGACGCAACGCTAATCCCAGAACCCGATATCGAAAGTGACGTGACCTTGTGGGTGATATACTAGGTAGTGTTGCATCACCCGCCAACCGGAAGTGAGGGGACGCTCCTATCAAAGTGCTGGGTAACTCCGCGTTCCCTATTTTACCGGAAGTGACATATAGTCACCTAATCACCGGAAGTGACATTCCGTTCCCTCTAGCATCGGAAAGGAATATATAAAACCGAAAGTGGGGCATGTTTCCCAAACCGGAAGTGGGGCTGTGAAGTCAAATAACAAAAATTGAAGTTAAAAAACATCTATATTGGGGAAAATAATGTATACCCATATCTAATAATAGACCAAGTGATATCTATATCACGCCTGGCCAACCTGTGGCTCTCCGCTGTTTTTTAACTACAAGTCCCAGCATGCCCTGCAACAGTTTTAGCATTCCCTAATAGCAAGGCATACTGGGACTTGTAGTTTCACAACAGCTGGAAAGCCACAAGCTGGCCAGGCCTGATCTATATGTTCAACATCCAAAAATATCCACTTTTTATCACATACCGAAGATCTATAAGGATAGGGACTCCCCACCAGGGAGACCCATCATCTCCGGGGTGGAGTCCCTTACCTCTAATCTCTCGCATTATATTGACTTAAAACTCTCATTTACCATTAAAACCCAGAATAGTTTATAAGAAAGCACGACCACTGAAAACAATGCTCGCCCCAAGTAATATTAAAAATACTATCACCGATAAAAAATCCAATTGGTTACCTTTGAATAAAACTGACTGTTTCCCATGTACGAACTGTATAGTTTGTAAATACATGGATAAACAACCTTTTTCTTGCCTTTTGGACAATGGTAAAAAGTATACACTTAGGTCCAAGGTGACATGCAATACTATGTATGTCATATACCGTATTGAATGTGGTTGTGGTTTATATTACATTGGAAAGACTAAAAGACCAGTTAAAATCAGGATTCAGGAACACCTGCGTAATATTCGGAATAATGTCTCTAACCACAGTTTACCAAGACATTTCACTCGTGTCCATGGTTCTAACCCACATTAGTTAAAATTTACAATATTAGAACACATCCCATCATATCATTATAATAGGGATTTAATTCTATCAAGGAAAGAATCATATTGGATATATATGTGCAATACACTAACACCAGCGGGACTAAATGAGGGGATGGACATTGTGTCATTTTTGGGTTAAAGATTAGGAGTTCAGTATATTATATTAATTTTAATTAATGACACCATATGGGGTGTATTATTAACCAATATTTTAGATATGGTTTTGTAAGGGTTGTGTTGCTGCAAACTGCATTTTTTTAATATTAATTTTTATATATGTATTAAGGTTTTGTAAATATAATTGTTATGTTCATTCATTTACATTAATTTTAATTTAACATCACACTAGGTAAGATGACACTCATATGTTCATGTTGGACATTGACAGTGTCTTAGTTTTTAGAAGGGGAGTCACTATTAATTATATTATTTATTATTTATGTTTCAATTAAGGGTTACATAGAACTGTATACAGGAAGATGTCAATTAGATATGGGTATACATTATTTTTCCCAATATAGAGGTTTTTTAACTTCAATTTTTGTTATTTGACTTCACAGCCCCACTTCCGGTTTTCAATTATATATTCCTTTCCAGTGCTAGAGGGAACGGAACGTCACTTCCGGTGATTAGGTGACAAAGAGGGGAATTCAATTAGAGGTGAAAAGCCATATTCGCCTGTTTTTTTGTGAAAAATTCGCCAAAAAAAAATTTGCCAAATTCAATTCCAGGACAATTTCGCCTAAGTGGAAACAATTCTCCAAAAATGATTCTCCAATCAATAGCTGGTGAAAAGAAATGCAAAATCTTTATTTTGGGGTGCAAACGTGGGGAAACAACTCAGACCCCTTGGGACAGCCCCCCAAAGGACAAATACGCAAAAAAAACCAGAAACTAAAACCTAAGAACACCCCAAAAAAGACATGTCATTTTTGGGGTGTAAATTTAAAAAGTGGGGGGATAAACATTAAAAGTAGCGAAAAAGACTTCTTGGGGGTCCACAAGTATGGGTCAGGTGTTTCTGGGATTGCAAGTACATGCAGCAGGTGGATTTTTCACGGTTTTTAAAAGTTCACTTTAGAGACATAAAAACATGCTAGCACCTATTTTTAAGCACCCCAAATTTGACAGGACTACTTATTTTCACCAAAAAATACAGCTTTATGCCATTCTTCACCACTTTTACAAAAATGCTAATAGCAAGCAATTTACACAACTTAAGTACGCAAAATAGTTTTATTAGGGCTATTAGTACACATCTATATTGATTCCCTATGTTAGAGCATCTTTTTCTGGGGTACAGACTGATTTCCCCAATTCTTTCAGTACTTTTCACCTGTTCCGTATTCGCCTATTTCCGTGTTCGCCTGTTTTGCAATTGAATTAGGCGAAAAGCGGGGACGAGCACGGAATAAATTTGCCTCTGAAACAGGCGAATGAAGCGAACAATTGGATAGGCGAAAACTTCGCCTCTAATTGAATATGGCTCTATATGTCACTTCCGGTAAAATAGGGAACGTGGAGTTACCCAGCACTTTGATAGGAGCGTCCCATCACTTCCGGTTGGTGGGTGACGCGACGCTACCTAGTATATCACCCACAAGGTCACGTCACTTCCGGTTCTGGGAGTAGCGTCGTGTCCCTTCGGGTCAGCAGGTGACGCGACGCTACCTAGTACACCACTCATAGTGTCACATCACTTCCGATATCGGGTGACGCTGTATAATACAGCGCACCTGTTTAGTTATGCACCTAATAAGTATGTGTGTGCCATGTCATTTCCGGTACACGTGGCCACCTGGTAGTCCTTGGATTACTTCTGGTTAAGACATGTATGATGTGGCAGTGTCCGATAGGAGGCTAGAGCTGTCACTCGTACTGATTAATTATTCATCTGGTGTGTTTTATATTTCATCACTATAGTTTTGTCCTCATTTTTGGTGGCCATTTTGGGTTAGCCCTTATTATAAAAATTAATTAATTTCAAAACACATATATTATCAAATATTGTTTTGCAAATTTATATATGATTAAATGTCTGTCTATATATAAAGAGTGTATTATTAAACATTATTAAATATTTTCTATATGTGATCTGTAACTTTTTAAGTCAGCCATGTTCTAGTAGTCCTGTTATATGTTACATATCCGTAGAAGGAATCCATTCTATTGCTAACATGAAATAGCCCCAGATACACTGTAGTTAATTGATAGCCCTATTTAAGCACCTTCAGTGGAACAGGAACCTATCCCTGAGGGAGTTTGGTTCAAACGAAACGCGTTGGTAGGTTCCTGCTCATGGTTTTCCAAAGCTTGCACCCATTGAAGAAATATCACGGTTATCGGGAGTTCCCAGAAGTCGGTACCATTTTGGGTGATTCATATTTGTATACATGCTCTGTGTCAAGTGGTTTTTATGTACGTGTTTTTAATCTTTACTTTTTGATAAAGTTGATACATACTATCCTATGAGTTTTTTCTGATCTTGTTTTAGGTGCTGGGCTGCACTCCGATATTGGAGGCTTTAAAGAAGTACTGGGTCTTGATTCATCATACCATCGGTCAAAGTGGAATTGAGATAAGCTTAAATAGTTTTATTTAATGTACGCACAATACTTACCATAATAACCAAACAGGTTTTGAAATGACTACACTATCAGCGCCTTCTTGTCTTGTTGTTTGTATCATTAATATATACTTACATCTAGCCTCCTTGCATGTCAACATACATCTAGCCCCTTTGTGCGTTAAACAGCTCTTCTAATTGCGCCTTGCCATGGCGTGACTCGGTAGCGCCAAGCCTCTTTTCGTTACACCTTTTCCCTTAAAGTGTGTCTTATTAGCTCAAAAAGTTGCACCAAGTTGCATGCCGCTCACGTGTTATGTGTAATGCGACTTATAGCGCACAGAGGATAGATGTATATGAACACATCTGTATATACACACACAGACCTAGGTTCTCCTCTTTAAAAGCTGGGGGATGCATGGGATGCATCTGCATTGGAATGCAGGTTTGTTTCTGCTGAAGCATGTGGTATATCGTCTCCCACCCAGTAATCTCACAGATAATGGGCAGCATGGATGGTGTAATGGTTAGCATTACTGCCTCCCAGCACTGATGTCTTGGGTTTGATTTCACCAAAAATACATTTGTAGCTTAATGGCTCCTGACAAAAATTATCCCTAGTGTCTGTGTACATGTGAAAGGGAGGAATATAGATTGTAAGGTCCACTGGGGCAGGGCCTGATGTGAATGGACAAATATCCTCTGTAAAGTGCTGTGTGTGCGTTATATAAATAAAACATTTGTAATCTCCTGGGATGACGTGCTCAAACCTGACAGATGTTGGACTAAACTATACATATATAATGTGCAAATAAAAACAAAACAGTCCAAACACACCAAAAAATACATATATGTATGTATGTATGTAATAACAAATTATTTCCATGTCTGTGCATTTACAGGAAAACCATTGTTTTTTTTTTACTCTGATCATTAGTAACATATAGCATAAACTATATTTTTCAACTAAATATATGCTGTCAGTACACATACCTTATTTCTGTCCTGTACAACCAATACTTTGCCAGTGTCCTCATCTAAAACAGCACCTGGAAAAGATTACAAATTACATTGTGCCTGTATGTGGAGTGAGTGATCCAAGAATTAATCGCAACATAAAGTATATTTTGTTATAGTCACGTATTACAGATTGGACATAATTTTTTGGATTGTAAAGGAAAAATCTCTACAAAAGAAACTATTTTACAGCATTTATTTATATTGTCTCCCTGCTCATTTCCAGAGTAATGTCATCAATCTGTAGATGGAGTGATTTACTATACTTAGTAACAGGAGTGAGACTATAGTTTGAGCAGCATCATTATTTGGTAAGCACTGTAACCTGCCATTTAAAACATACATAGCAAAGTTAACTACCTTATCTGACAAAATTGTTTAAACCCCTAATATCTCATTGAAAGTCACGTTACGCAGTCTCTACTCATGGGTAAAGGGCCTCATTCAGCTTGGATTACAAGTCTGCAATTGCACGCACCCGGCCGATGTGAAATTATGCAAATGAATGCGATGGCAGCACTATACCAAGATGTCCACCAGCTTATAAAGCTGCCCACTGCCCATTACATACATCTGCAAGTCAGCAAAAACATTGGTAACATCAAGTAACATCAGACATATACGTACAGTTGTGGTTGAGCTTGACATGACTTACAAACTGCGATTCTTCCTGTCGTCATCTAAACCTCTGGCTGTGTATGACGTCGCAGGGGCTTAATAATGCACGCCCCTGTAGCGGCATTCAAATGCTCAGGCACTCCTGCATTCCTTCAACCACCCCCAAACTGCACTTCCTGTCATCATTTCTCCATGTCTCTGCATATCCGCTGTGTTCACTTTCGCGATCGCAGCGGCCAGTTTGCGCACTGTGGTGCATACAGATACACAAAACGCACACATCGACTGGGTTTGTGCGTCCGCAGTCTTGGGATCCAAGCTGGTGAGGCCCAAAGTGCATGCACCTTTCAAAAGTGTGAGCAAAAATAAGCGATGACTGCGACCTTAGTGCTACTCGCAGGTCTCTAATTGAATAGCTCCAGGCACTTTACTATTAGAAGAGACGTGACACCACCCACGACTAATTGAATCTGCCTCCAACTGTAGCATTTTCGAAAGTATGCTACACACAAGCAACTCATTAAAGTTTAAGGGGTCTATGTACTAAGCCTTGGCGAGAGATAAAGTGGATGGAGATAAAGTACCAACCAATCAGCTCCTAACTGTCACGTTATAGGCTGTGGGGAGTTTAGTGGTATCAGCGCACGTTATGTGTGCTGATACTGCTTCTCCCCCATGTGTTAATGTGGAGATGTGTTTTTGAAATGACTGGGCATTATGCGTCTGTCATATTCTAAGCTCCTATCTACAAGATAGTGTGCCTATGTGTAATCTAATGTATGAACAATCAGTGGCACTGACTGCAGCTATCGATTTCGACATGCACAGCACTGTCCCTGTCTGCGGCGGCTCCTGGGCTCCGGGTTGTGCATGGGAGATCTTGCGAAGCTTGAAAGAGCTCGCGCAAGCCCACTGGAGCTGGCTGGAAGGTGAGACAGCACAGCAGCACTAGGCTGATGCACTGTGGGGTCTGGCAGGGATCGCCGGAGGGTGTTGTTTTCAATCCCCTACTCAGGCAGACGAGACTTTACAACATCTCGTTGGTACTGCTTCCTGCTTTGCCTCGATAAAGAGGCAAAGCAGGAAGAGCTATAGTGGCACAATCTGTGCGGCTATAATACATCTACCCCAGGTAAAAAACTGACAGTTAGGAGCTGATTGTTAAAAATTTGTAGCCTGTCACTATCCACCCTTTACGCGTTTCTCCGCTACTTTGAAGCAGCGGTTTCATCAGAGGAAACCCCTGCTACAAACTAGCGGAGAAATGCGTAAGGACTGGATAGTGACAGGCTACAAATTTTATTTACCTTGGAGAGCTGTCCTGTGAATCTTCGTATGTACATGGAGATACTTTGGAAGCGGATACAAGCTACTGGTGATTGCCGATAGCTGAGAGCATTACGCTACATGTCAGAATACATCCTCCACTTGATTGAGACAAATGGTGATTGCTGGAATTGAGAGGTATTATCTCGATAAGCAACAGATCCCTACAAAGTAGCCAGTGGTAAGTGGCTTTTTAAAAGAACTAGTGTGCACACCACTATAGACTGCCTTTTCTGTTTATTATGTGACAGAGGTGGAGAATAAATAATCTTCATGGCTACATTATTGGGATGATACTTTGAAGATCCAGGACTCTGTTGTTAACTCTACAAAAATCATCTATTTAAGTACAAGAGCTTCTCCATAGGATATCCTTTTTTTCCCCGACCGGTATCTTATTAGAGGGTCGAAAGATATATACAATAAATATCAGTCCTTATTGTTTTTTTCCACAGACAATGCCTCATCCCTATTGGTGGACACCTATTGCAGAAGGATTAGAGTCCCAACATTAGGAGATTTTTGATAGGTTTGTGGTTATTTAGACATGTGGATTGATGTGCACTGTGGGGCTGATTCAGACCCGCTCGCAAGCGCACAGCACTCGCAGGCGGGTCGATGTTTGCCCCCTGCGCATGCGCCGCCTCTGGCGTAGGCATGCGCGAGCCCCAGCGAGCGACTGTAGTTCACTCGCTCCGGGGCTCGCTACAAGACGGGGCGGCTGTCGATGTTGATTGACAGCTCGCTCTGTTTTGTAGGCGGGGAGGGGGGGCGGTTAGGCAAACGCAGGCTTTCCCTTAGGAACACCTGGCGTTTGTGGGCGGCCCTACTGACATCACTCGTGATGTCAGTAGTGGACTTCCTGCTCTATTAGAGCAGGGAGTCCACTCGGGCTTGCGAGAGCTGAGACCCTACCACAGGGTCTCCTCGCAAGCCACAGCTTAGCGAGCGGGCAGGAGAAAAAAATAAAAAAACCCTCGCCCTGATTCAGAGGGAGCGCTCTCAAATAGCGAGTAGCTCTGAATCAGGCCCTGTGTGTCACGTTCGGTGTAGAGGAATCCCCTACTGAAGGGATGGAAGCTGAGGTCCCTGGAGCCATAGGTGTGGGGCCTGGATATATGACCTCCTCATCCACGAGTATCAAACGTTGATGAGACCTATCCAAAGGCGCGGAGTCTAACCAACTGGGAGGTGTTCATCAGTGACCCCTCCAAGCGGGATATGGGTTTAAGCTGCACCCAGCTGGCAGGTCGTGGCCCTTTGGACAGGTGTCTGATACTGTGGGAATAGAGACAAATAACCGGTGGCCCTGGAGGTATACTTCTACAAGAAATACTGAGAACTAGTAGTCGTATGAGTAAGGAGTAAGTGCTTGAGGCACTGTTGGTCCACGGTATGGCATTAGCAGCTTACACTGGAGGAGTGGTGTAAGATGCACAATTGCGTCAGCAGATGGTAGTATACACAGGCAAAGTGTTAGGACACACTGTTGCACAAGAAGTTGGCACTTGTATCGCACACAGGCAAGATGTTAGGACGCACTGTTGCACAAGGAGTTGGCACTTGTATCGCACACAGGCAAGATGTTAGGACGCACTGTTTCACAAGGAGTTGGCACTTGATTCTCGAGGAGATCGCGTAGAGAACCTGGAACTGGGTATCAGCAATACACAGGATAGAGACAACGTTGCACAGGCAACTTCCTTCCATCCGAAGACTGGCTTTATACTCTAAGGTAGCAGGTTATTGATGGACAGCGTCAGCTGACCAACACCATGCTACCATTGGGTCAAGGGTAGTCATGTGATGTGAACTGTCATGGCTGCGTCCATGATGGCAACCGTAGCAACCAAGGCACAGCGCATCACATGGATGTCCACATGGCTCTAAGTATAATACTCAGTGCGTCACACGCCGCCGCACCTGGCGTCTGACCTCCTGAGGGATCGGGGAAGCCGGTGCTGCGGTGAGTAACGGCCGATCCTAGGCCACAACCTGACACTGTGATTGATTTAATATTAATATTTATTTCTTGTGAACCTTTCCTGATTAACTGGACTGTTTATTAATTTTTATTTAGTTTTTATATATCTATTGTATGTGATAAATAATATAATAATAATATCTTTATATATTAGCGCTCCTTTTAAATTTATTTCCTATAACTGGTTAATGTTGAGTTACTACCTACTAATTATATTAACGTGATTTAGTGTTTCCATAGGTTGTCAACATGTTAAGTACTAAACTCCATCATTTAAATATTATTAGTATTATTGACATGGCCCGTACACACGGGACGATCAGACAACGATCAGAGATCACAAAAAGTAATCCCCCAGCACACTGAATGAAATCAGCAATAAGATTTGAAAAACTACATGGTGGTAGATAATTCAGAGATCTCAGTTGCATATATTTGCAAAGATATGGCTAAGCCTCTGGGCCGCGTCACGGCGTTTCTGATACCGGAGGTCCCTATCACTTGGTCAGAATCTGGGGTGCAGAACCTCAAAAAAGCCGGCGATAGCCAGCCACCCCAGTGAAGCACACCAGTGAGAGACTAAAGTGTTAGTACGAGATTAAAGCAAAAACTATGTGTTAATAATACCCCTTTTCCACCTAAATTCCGGGTCTGACCCAGAGTTGGAACAAAGTTCCTATCCGGATCAGACCCGGAATTTTGCCGGCGCCGACTCGGGATATTCCCGAGTCAGCGCCGCTCACACCGCAGTCGGGTCTGCATAGACCCGGCTTTTGCGAAGTGAAAGTGGTCACTTGGACATGACGTCATCTCCAAGCGCCACTGAAGCCGGACCAATCGGCCGGCTAACAGCGCACTCCAGGTCATCGTGACCCGGAGCGCGCTGTTCTCACAGCAGGATTTCACGGGCTACGCCCGTGTTAAACCCTGCTAGTTACCTGGGTTGGATTGCCGGGTCACTCGACCCGGCGATCCAACTCTCTCCCCTTTTACACCAGGGAGCTGCCCGGGTTAACCCATCAAAAACCCGGGTTTTAGCTCCGGTGTAAAAGGGGTATCAGTGAAAGGTGTAATTAAAATGCTAAGAAAAATATATATACACAATATAATGGAAAAAAATATATAATTGGAAAGTGTGAAAGTGCTAAATAAAGTGTTAATGTGTGCCTCACCAGAGCAGCCCAGCCACACCAACCCCAACTAACACTTTAGTCTCTCACTGGTGTGCTTCAAATCTTATTGCTGATTTCATTCAGTGTGCTGGGGGAATACTTTTTGTTGTTTCTTGTATAGACTAACCTCTCCCTTACATGCACCTGAGTGATATTACTGAAGTGATTGAGCAGCTACCAACTTGTATTAACGATCAGAGATCGTTGTCTGATCGTCCTGCATGTGCTGGATGTTCGATATCAAACATCCAGCAACATGCACCAACCCCCAAACAACTATAACGACCCGCGATCGGTCCCTATAGTAAACAGGTTAACCTGGTCGATATCGACCAGGTTGGCATGCATGGGCAAAGGTTGATATCGATCATCCGTGCCCGCGCATCGAACATCGTTTGAAGACGCCAGAAACTGGTCGATTTGAACGATAACGATATATCGATATCGTTCAAATCGACCAGGGAAATCTGACCGTGTGTATGCACCAATAGGGTAGAACTGCTTAAAAGATCTGCATTCAAATAAATTGATTCCACAATATGACACTTTATAATACCAGATTTGGCCTCTGTTTTCAGATGATTTTAAAAAGAGGGAATGCTATTACATTCCCTAACAATCTAATCACCAAACACAAGTCTGAAGTTAATTGGTGAAAAACAAACCCAGAACATGTAGCAACATGTCCATAACAACTATTCATCATTTACTAATTTGGTGCCCTCTTCTGGTCAAATACAGTTACAAAACGTTTTAACGGGACAGTGATGGACAACCTGATATTCATCAAGAACCACACATTGATGCAAAAAATGGTGTAACTCTGCACTTGGACAAACTATGCTGCAATGCGAGGAGTGCAAATAATTGTATTTTTATGTATGCAGGGTAAATACTGCCTCCTTTGCATGCAGCCCACAAATGCTGGACAGCTTTATTTTACACTGCAATTAAGTTTTGAGCTACGACACACCCCACCCATATATAATCTCTCTGCACATTTTAAATATGTTCCATGTGCAGTGCAATATGGATTTGTCAATGTGTCAAGTAACTTGCTTTTTTTTTTGCCCCCACATGCCACAGATATCCCAAAAAGTCCTCACATTCCACTCAGGCCTTTCCTGATGCTCCTTATTGCACTGAGATTCCTGGTATTTTGGCTTGCCTCGGCCAAACTCCTGGGATCTTGCGTATGGCTGAAAGGTACCTACCCGGGAACACATTCCCAGGTAGCCGACCCTACAGTTGACCAGGGAATTTCCCGGGACTTTACTCCCGGGCTGCACCAAGCAGCTTTTACAATGAGTGGGCAGCACAGAGCGACCTATAATACGCTCAGCGATGCTGCTCCACCATCCCAACCGCCGGTGGCTGCGGTGCTGGCGACCGGGTCCTCCTCAAACATAGAGGACCCCAGCCGCAGCTGGACGCTGGGGACTCAGGTAAGGGAGCCGCGTTGGCGCGGCTAATCCCGCTGTTGCTGGAGACCGTCGGCAGGTCTCTGACACAGTGGGTGGCCGGGCCGCCCGCACTCCTGCTGGACCACCAGGGCAAATAGGTAACGGGGGCTCTATTGTGATTGGCCGGCTGCCTGCTGCATGATGAAGACATCATCAGCGGCAGCCGGAGAGGGGACAGCAGAGACGCCGGACATGCCCACGATATAAGGTGGAATAGGTGAGGAGAGGGGACAGACGAGGGGTGGCAGAGGAGAGGCAGGTGCTGTGTATAAACTGAAAAACCTGGCTTATGTCTGAAAGGGTAGTACTAAATAATTGTGTACAATTCCTAATGCACAATATAGCAGCCCAGGGTGGTTACTCTAAACGAGGCTTCCCTAACCTCCAAACAATATTGACAAAAAGAAGAAAGAGTAATTCTCCCTCCGACGCTTACTAACATAGACCATATATAAGAGGAAATTACCTTTGTTGAAGGAGGATTTATTAAGAAGGTGTACCATATGAAAAAATCCATTGGGATTAAAGGACTCATATGACTTTTCTCTAAAAAGGAATGTAATGAGATTTGTTCTTATATATGTCTGAAAGGGGTCTACCTGGGAATTTCCCGGGTAGAAGCTGTAGTGTGAAAGGGGGGTCTGGACCAAATATCCAGGATTTTGCACAGTAGAAAATCCCGGGTCTGAGCAGGGCGATTCCCGGGTTGTATGTCTGAAATGGGTATGAGACATTCAGTTTATGAAAACAATCAGCATGTGTGAAGTTAACTGGGGAGAACCCAAACCCCAGACCATAGAGCTACAGGACTATAATAACTATTCAGCAGGTGAGGGCTCACTAGGACACCTTGGGCCCCATCACCGCATAGATTACAGAAATAAAACACCAGACACATTTTAAAAACAAACTGCTGTATTAATAAAATGTAATCTTTTTAGGCAAATAGTAATTAAACACAATGGTGCTAAAGCCGAGCTGGCTGCATGTGTCCAACAATGAAGATCTACAAATCTGAATGTAAAAAGAGCATATTTACGCCCATGTACTGGCAGCGGGGAAGGGGGGGCTAGGTTTAGGCACTTATAGGGGGGATTAGGGTGGCACAGGGAGGAGGAGGTTAGGGTTACGCACCCCTAAGGAGGGTTAGGGGGGTTAGGTTAGTTTGTACTTACCTAGAGACGATCGGGATTTCCAGCGCTGTCGACCTGCCACTGCCGGGATCTCTGCATCTGTCGGACTGACGCTGCCAGGAATCGAACTGCCGGCCATGCGTCAGCCGGTATTTCATACCGATTCCATTGAGTCTCCCCATTTGTGTATGCTTGGTTTGCTACTAGTCATCATCATCAGTGTGCACTTATACCTTCCTATACTAGGTGCAATAGAAGCGCCTCAGTATCTGCACTTAAGCCCAACTTTCCATAGATCCAAAAACATACCCTCACTTAACTCTGCCTATGTGAGAGCACCCCATTATGTCTCTTCAGTTGTGTCGAGGCGACAGAAGTGTGCTCCAGAGGTGCACAGTGCAAAATACACAAGGTATGCTCTGCAAACAATGTACAATTTTAAATCCAAAATTCAACCAACATTCGAGTAATACATTTTCCTTAAAATACAAAAATAAAGCAGACTATGAACTGACCTGCAACCCCTACTTGGTGTGTGGCATATCCAGGCAGCCTGTTTGGACCTTCCTTTAACCAAAGAGTCAATGTGGATGTGTTATGTTCAGCATGATGAAATGTAAATCCTTCTAAGGCCGCAGTGGCTATTAGTCCACTCAGCATGATGGGAATGTGCAACCACACTGCAATCCTGCCTTCTACCTTCCATCTCTGTATAGCATCTGAAGTGAGAAAAATACAACACAAATAATATTACTTTACAGTATGGCGGCAAAATTTCAATGTTAACAGATTTTGTTGCTTAAATTAGACACATTTTTCAATAAATCCTCATCTGACGTGTTAACTATTTGTGCAATGGAGATAGGGGACATTTACAGAGGTGTCATATGACAGTTTACATCAATAGTAAATTATAGTGCCGCTTATATTTAGGGTGCTTGCATCATATTTACAGTCTGCCCTTCAACTATATCTGACTGTCCTCCAGCAGATTTGCACCTTCAACATCATAAAAAAGTCATTTTTCTTTCCAAAAATGTGGTCAGTTTGCAGACAAGTCTCAGATTTTCAACAGAAATAGTGTCCTCGTCTTCATGGCAGTACTATATTATTACTGTAGCATACATACAGCATGCCTTGTCGATGACATCACCGCCATCACGTGCTGAGCCAGCGCTTGGAGATAAGATAATCTCCAAGCGCCGGCTCTTCCTATGCAGTGAAAGAGACCCAGGTCGCATTGACCCGGGTTACCCGTTCACACTGCACCGCGAGCCGGGTTGAAAACTTGTTCAATCCTTCTCGTGACCAGGGTTGGAATGCTGGGTCGCTCGACTTGGCTTATTTCAACCTGGCCCTTTCACACAGCACAGTAACCCAGGTTGCTGCATGTTCATGTGCAATAACTGGGTTATTGCTTGTAGTGTTAAAGGAGTATAAGTGAGTTTTGTGGGAGCCTTTGAAGCAATGGAGTTTGGGGAGTCCGATGGAGAGTGTGCCATACTTTTGGGACAGGGTGGCAGATGTCTTGGTAGGTGGGTGTGAGAGGTGGTGGTCACCAGCTGACAGGAGAGGGTGGAAGGTAGATGAGGTTTGAGATGTAGCTAGGAGAAGAACTTTGTATGTGAGGAGATTCAAATGTTTCCTCAAATTTCCTTTGAAACTACCTCACTGAAACTGGCGGGAGGTAGGTTCAAATGAAATTTGAGGAAAAATTAATTCATGAATAGGGTAGTGGATAAGTGGAATAGCCTCCCATATAGCAACTTAAACATGCTTGGGAGAGGCATATCCTTACAAAGAAATATCCTTACAAAGTATTGAAGAGCACATAGTTTTGAGGTTACCAAAAGGTAAGAAAGGGCAGACTATATGGGCCAAGTGTTTTTTATCTGCCGTCAAATTCTATGTTTCTATGAAATTAATTCTAAAGTGGGAGGAAGTCAGGGTAGGGATTGGTACTGTGTGGAGGCAACAGAGGAGCAACGTGAAAGAAATCTAATGCTGCAGAAATGCGGAACAACTTGAACAACCATAGATATTGTTGATAGATTTCCCTCCAACTTTCTGTAGTGCAGGTCAAATGATTTTGGTTGTACACACTGATACAGTAAATATCTATAATAGATATTTCAATGAAGCTATCTTTTTACAGGTAAATCTTTACAAAATCGTCCAAGTTGGCCTGCATGCATAAAAGACCATAGATATCGTTATCGTTCATGCAGGAACGCGCATCGTTGGTCGTTAAACAGTTGTCCTTTGTCACTATTATACCCCTTTTACACCGACTGAAATATCCTGGGTTGATGCACGTGAGCGCGCATAATCCCGGGAATTCAGTCGGTGTGAACGGATCAACCCGGGTCCAGAGACCCGGGGATCCGACCCTACTCGATTGCAGGATTGAGCGCGGGTTGTTCCCGTGTCACCCTGCAATGTAAACGGTGTGGCCCGGCTCACGATGACCCGGGTCGCGCCGCATGCCGCCTGATTGGCCGGCTTCAGTGGCGCTTGGAGATTACATCATCTCCAAGCGGCCACTGCAAGCAGTGCCTGCCCGAGCGGCACGAAGCGGCGCACCCCACCTGCTCTCCCTGCCTCCGGACCGCTGCAGGATAAGCTACGTAGGTCGCGGAGGGGGGAGGGAGGGGAAAAAGCGCTGGTCACCTTCGCCGCGCCGGGTCAGTGCTGACCTGGGTCAGGTGTGAATGGTGCCGACTCGGGCATAGCCCGGGTCGGCACCGCAGTGTGAAAGGAGGTTGCCCCGGGTCTGATCCGGGTTGGAAACGTGTTCCAAATCCCGGTTCAGACCCGGGGATTTTGGTTGAAAAAGGGGTATAAAAGTGGTAATCAAATAGTACAATTGGTAATTTAAATCATAAAAGAAAGCTCTCTAGACGGGATTTTCCTGAGATGATCTTCAAGATGATACAGCAATACAAAACCCAAAACAATATTTTATTTCTTTTTGTTCAAAAGTCTTAGTTTATTGTAGTTAATTAATGGTTGAAGACAACTAATGCTCAACTTCAAAGTATATACTAGTGTCTGGGAACAATCTGCTGCTGGTATTAAACTAAAGGTGCCCATACATGGTGCGATATAGCAGCCGATCCGACGGATTGGTACGATATCTCTACTATATCGTACTGTGTGGGCATGATATCGGCCAGTGTGCGCTCCTGTGGAGTCGTACATCGCACCTCCAGATCATAAGCCGCCCATACACAGTGCCATATGCACCTTGCGACACGACCAGCGAACCGACATATCCACACACGGAGCGATCAGGTGGCTGTCCGCCCGATATGCCAGCACCACCATCATAGTGCTGCATGGGATCGTACATCGCATCCCCAGATCAAGTCAACATGCGGTATGATCTGGAGGTACGATGTACGACCCCACAGGAGCGCGCACTGGCCGATATCATGCCCACACACGGTACGATATAGCAGCGATATCGTACCAATCTGTCTAATCGGCTGCTATATCGCACCGTGAATGGGCACCTTTACTGCTTGTTCACTTGATCTGGGGGTGCGATGTACGATCCCATGCAGCGCTATGCGGGTGGGGGATGTCAGCATATCAGGCGGTCGGACACCCGATCTCTCCGTGTGTGGGGACCTCCCGATATGTCAGCCGTTGGGTTGCGTCGCAAGGTGCATATTTAGAGAATACTGAGACTTTATAACGTACAGTACATCATGTTTATATAGACTCTTGTACATGGGTGTAAGTTTTTTGACTTGTACATTACTGGATATACTGCATTCAGTGTTGACTGCGAAGGGAAACCTGGCAGTGCCTCCTGCTAATCACAGACCTCTCCCCAGTGCCTGGCACACGACACTTGCCCTGTAACCAGCTCCTGAAGACAGCCTCGTCTCTGGGGTATGCCGGCTGCAGCCGTACACTCACTCCGCCAAACCTGTCTACCGTGCTCCGGAGACAGAGTTCTGGCCGTGGCTCGGAGGTGAGATGGCGCCCACACACCCCGGTGTAACGGGTAACAGACCTCCGTATCCATCGTGCTCCGAGCCGCCACATCCCGGTATCCTATGGGAAAAGTTATATAACAACCTTTGCCACCCGGCACTCCAGCAGCCATTGCTGCTATGGGCACCGTGACTGTCCGGCCCGGAGAAGGCACTAACTGCGCCCTGTAAGAGCTGGTTACATGCGGGGGTCGTCAGAGTTTAGACACTGAAAGAATGACCACCATTGCTGGTGTCCTAGAAAAATCCTGCTAATGCCATGAAAGCACCCAGCAACCAGAGTGCATGTCTACAGAGACTTCAACATGGCGCTAACGGCTTCCATCATAACACACTGCGTGGGCCAATAAGGGGCTAAGGAGCATGAAAGTGACGTGTTGATGTAATCTCTGTAATACTGACTCCGCTAAAGGTCTGTTAATGCTGACGCTGCCGTTAGCTGCTCCTGTATGTGATACATTACGGCCACAACGTGTGTGTGCTGTGAGGAGGAACTTGAGGAAGCTGATGCGTGTTGTGCACGCTTGCTGTATCTCCCCGGCTCTCGCAGCAGCAGCAGCAGCATGTCTGCCAGCAAGAGGAAGAGCAGGGGGAAAACCGGCGCACTGAGCGCCTCACCCAGCCTGGACACCTTTGCTGTCAGCGGCCAGCCCTCGCTGTATACAGTCACAGACTTCCTAGAGAAAGGTAGCAATGTCTGAGCTGCTGTGAGCGTCTCTGACAGGGAGATGCATCAAACCTTCCAGGTCGGTGTTTCCCAAACTCATTGCTCAGGGACCTCTAACAGTGCATGTTTTCCACTTTTCCTAGATGGTACACAGGTGTACGCATTACTGACTGACCTTTTTTAAAAGATCCACAGGTGGAGCTAATTATTTAATTGTAATCTCCGGGTAGACCTGGAAAACATGCACTGTTAATGCGCCCTGAGGAAAGAGTTTGGGAAACACTGTTCTAGAGGATAGGTTCTTGAACTCGGCCCTCAGGTCCCTAAACTGCATGTTTTCCAGGTCTCTTCATAGAATCATATGTTTCACCTGTGGATTTTTAAAAATGTGTCTGTGAGTAATTAATACACCTGTGCACCTGCTAGGGGAAACGTGACCTGTTAGGGGTCTAGAGGACCGAGTTTGAGAACCACTGTTTTAGAGAGTGGAAAGTTGCTATAGGCCAATTTATCGGCTTCTAGCTATCATATACGTAGCACAGTTTATAAAATGACAGAAACAGAAGATAATTTATTGCTGTGGGCAACTTCTCCACTTTCTGTCTCGATGGTTTGATACATCTCCCCCAGGGTGAGCAGATCTAACCCCCCCCTGCATGCCTCTGACGGGGTGAGCAGACCTTACCTACCCACATGCCTGATTCTGAGAAGATGAGCAGAGCTTACCTCCTTGTCTGAGCACACTTGCTGTACAAAGAATGAGATAGATCCACAACAGATATTCATCTGTTGTGGAACTACAAGTCTCAGCGTAATGGTTGGCAGGAATGCAGGTACTTGTAGTTGGGTAACATGCAGTGCAACAATTTTTCTTAACTTTTATGTTGTAGTGAAGTACCTTGCCTTTTATCCAGCAGTAATGAGCAATAACCACTGCGCACTAGCTTTATAAAATAACATGGTGAAATGCAAAAACTACTGTAATCTCAACAATATGATTGATCATTTCAGGAGACTCACACATTTCAGGGATGGTAGGATATCTTCCTGGGTGCTGAAAATCTTTCTTGTGAAGTAGGGTTGACCATCGATGTCTGGCAAACATTAATGTCCAGGGTCTGATGTGTGTTGTTTTGATGGCACTACTGGAATGGGTTAACACAATGGCTTTGTACCAATGTTAATTATGTGAAGAGGCCCTGCAGCATGAACTGCACTGAAAAGGTGCATACAATGGTCAGATTTGTCAGATGACCGATTTGGCCAACGATTTGAACTATGAACGATTTTTGACTGCATTGAAATGACTGAAATCGTCCAAAACTGACTGCAAACACATCAGATGTCAGATATCGTTATCTGACCATTGGAACGCGCATCGTTCATCGTTCAGACATGTCAGATTTTCCTTCAGATATGAACGATTTTTGAAATTATTGTTCAGATCTTTAGAAAAATCTGACCGTGTATGCACCAATAGTAGTATTCAAGTCTTGTCTGTAGTTACATTAACCTGACATCAGCTCTGGTGCAGATTGAGATGGAGAAAATATCAACAGTCAGTATCCTAACCCTCTCCCTACCCCTAACCCTTCCTATCCGGTGCCTAAACCTAACTTCCCCTTCTAGTGCCTAAACCTAACCCTTCTCCCTTAGTGCCTAACCCTAGTACTCCCCCTAACTCCAGTACTTACTGTCTGGATGCCGGGTTTCTGAGAGGTGCCTGCATCCCGACTCTCTGGGTATTGACTGCATCCCGGTAGATGTTTGTAATTTTAGGTTTGCATGCATACCATGTAGGGAAGACAGAGTGGAACAACAATAGAAGAATGTTTCTTGAGAGGGAGATTGAGTATGTGAAAAAAGGTTTTCTTCTACAGGGTCCATAGGTATCCACAGGGATACCATGGGGAATATTATGGTTAGAGACCAGGCAACAAACAGTTAAAGCTTCAGCTCCCAGGATGCCTCGGGTCCTCCTCCATAAACAACCTGCCCCTAGCCATAGGACTTCAGTTGTTTGTTTGGTGTGGCAGGATCACTTTCAGGAGGCATCCTCCCCAGAAGTTTTTTTTTTTTTTTTGCACAGATCCGCCAGCAGATGCGGTGGAAGCTTTGGCCTTCAGGAAGCCATTCACTCCCTGCTGCAGACGGGGGTAATAATCCCGGTTCCTGTATCGCAACAGTTCAGAAATCGAATGGGACTTATCGCCCTATACTGACTCTAAAACCCTTAACAGGTTTATCCATGTACCCATGTTTCATATGGAAACTCTTCGGTCAATTATTTTGGCAATGGAGCTGAGGGGATTACATGGTTTCCCTGGACCTTCAGGATGCATATCTGCATGTTCCTATTATGCCATCCTACCAGCAATTTTTACGGTTTGCTGTCCTTCAGGAACATTAGCAATTTAAGGCTCTACCCTTTGGTCTATCTACAGCTCACCGGGTATTTACCAAAATAATGGCAGTCTTGACTGCCTATATCAGGCGTCAGGGAGTCAGAATTTTGCCATATCTAGACGACCCTCTGATAATGGTGTAAATTCTGGTTGTTTTACAAAACCATCTTCAACTGCCCATAAGAGAGAAAAAAACCAGTATTACTACTGATGGAGTGCTACTGATTGGGTGTATGACATTAAAAGAGAAGATAAGCAGCTGTAAATAAGAGGATAGTCAGTCCTCAATAGATATCACAATATATGCAAACAAAGATAAACAGCGCTCTAGTAATAAAATTCAATTATGTTTTAATAATAATATTAGGTAATTACCCAAATCACACATAAATAACAACATAGAATCATAAAATTTATAAATCGATTTTTACACAAATCTTGCATTATTCTCAGTAATTCCCGATCACACTCAGAACCAGTTCAGATGTCCATATAATGAATATTGATAATGTTTAAGAATAGGTGTCCAGCTAGATATTTACCCAGTCCAGTATCCACAAAAGTTTGGGGTCCGTTTGGTGATAAAAATGTAATGTGCACAATAGTCTCCCCAGAACGCAGGTGTGTGAAGGACTTGACCAGGTCCAGTGTCCAAATATACCAGGGTCCAATTAGCGATTCGGCAATTCGCACAGTGAGGTCTCCAGGGCTCAGGTCCAGTAATGGGTTGTTGTGACGATCGTTACCTGCTAGGCACCGCGGTAGGTTGTAATGAGCGTGGCTCTGGATCAGGAAGAATTTTGCAAAGTGTTACAGCCAATCCCTGACGTGTTTCGCTGTGTCCAAGTCACCGCTTTATCAAAGGTGTTGGTAGTATGGCTGTAAAGGCTATTTATACTCATATTCTAAAATTGGCTGCTTATTAGCAGCTGTTGCACTTAAGCCTTCTAATTGCATGAAAAATATATAAATATCAATATAAACATTAAAATATACAGTCAGGTCCATAAATATTGGGACATTGACAGAATTTTCATATTTTGGCCTCTATTCACCACCACAATGGTTTTAAAATGAAACAAACAAGATGTGCTTTAACTGCAGACTTTCAGATTTAATTTGAGGGTAATTACATCCAAATCAGGTGAACGGTGTAGGAATTACAACGGTTTCTATATGTGCCTCCCACTTTTTAAGGGGCCAAAAGTAATGGGACTATCAACTCAAAAGCTATTTCATGGACAGGTGTGGGCTATTCCCTCGTTATTTCATTATCAATTAAGCAGGTAAAAGGTCTGGAGTTGATTCTAGGTGTGACATTTGCATTTGGAATCAGTTGATGTCGAATCTCAATATGAGATCCAAAGAGCTGTCATTACCAGTGAAGCAAGCCATCATTAGGCTGAAAAATCTAAACAAACCCATCAGAGAGATAGCAAAAACATTAGATGTGGCCAAATCAACTGTTTGGAACATTCTTAAAAAGAAAGAACGCATCGGAGAGCTCAGCAACACCAAAAGACCCAGAAGACCACGGAAAACAACTGTGGTGGATGACAGAAGAATTATTTCCCTGGTGAAGAAAAACCCCTTCACAACAGTTGGTCAAATCAAGAACACTCTCCAGGAGGTAGATGTATATGTGTCAAAGTCAACAATCAAGAGAAGACTTCACAAGAGTGAATATAGAGGGTTCACCACAAGATGCAAACCATTGGTGAGCCACAAAAACAGGAAGACCAGATTAGAGTTTGCCAAACAAAATCTAAAAAAGCCATTACAGTTCTGGAACAACATCCTATGGACAGATGAGACAAAGATCAACTTGTACCAGAGTGATGGGAAGAGAAGAGTACGGAGAAGGAAAGGAACTGCTCATGATCCAAAACATACCACCTCATCAGTGAAGCATGGCGGTGGTAGTGTCATGGCGTGGGCATGTATGGCTGCCAATGGAACTGGTTCCCTTGTATTTATTGATGCTGTGACTGCTGACAAAAGCAGCAGAATGAATTTTGAAGTGTTTCGGGCAATATTATATGCTCATATTCAGTCAAATGCTTCAGAACTCATTGGACGGCGCTTCACAGTGCAGATGGACAATGACCTGAAGCATACTGCAAACGCAACCAAAGAGTTTTTTAAGGCTAAAAAGTGGAATGTTATGCAATGGCGAAGTCAATCCCCTGACCTGAATCCGATTGAGCATGCATTTCACTTGATGAAGACAAAACTGAAGGGAAAATGTCCCAAGAACAAGCAGGAACTGAAGACATTTGCAATAGAGGCCTGGCAGAGCATCACCAGGGATGAAACCCAGCGTCTGGTGATGTATATGCATTGCAGACTTCAGGCTGTAATTGCCTGCAAAGGATTTGCAACAAAGTATTAAAAAGTGAAAGTTAGATTTAGGATTGTTTAGTTTGTCCTATTACTTTTGGCCCCTTTAAAAAGTGGGAGGCACATACAGAAACCGTTGTAATTCCTACACCGTTCACCTGATTTGGATGTAATTACCCTCAAATTAAATCTGAAAGTCTGCAGTTAAAGCACATCTTGTTTGTTTCATTTCAAAGCCATTGTGGTGGTGAATAGAGGCCAAAATATGAAAATTCTGTCAATGTCCCAATATTTATGGACATGACTGTATATCTTTAGGTCGACAGACTTATCCAATTGTGGATTCAAACAACTTATTCATTTATTCTAATGCCAGGATTGCTAGCACTTACCAGTGACGATCCTCTCCGTCCACGTGATGTAAACAAACACACGTGGATAGGGAGAGGAAATGCCGTTGGGTGGTAGTCTTCTACGGCATGTTGATAATCCAGCAGTGCTCACGTGATTTTCTTTCGATCACATGCTGGAGATTCACGGATGTTCCGTTCACGTGATCTCTGTCTGTCACGTGATACGGACGTCAGTGTGGAACACAGTACTGGGGGAATCACATGATGTCAACAATCCAGCATGTACGCTGTCTAAATGAGATCATGGTTAGGAGGTAAACTTATGTGTCTAACTTAGATGAAGGCCGGTTAGACACTGTCTCTAATATAGACTCTAAATATACTATAGGAGATGTTAGGAAATCACAAATAAAGGAAAAGTACATTAAAAAATTGTTGTTCTATTATTCACATCTGTCTCCTACCATGGTTCAAATGTTTTATTATTTCTACAAAAGATTAAATACTAGCTAAATGATTTATTCAAATCCATATACATTTGTGTATAGTATCTATACAATGAAAGAACATTTAAACAACAATAATAAATAGACATGAATACATATATAAAAAGGGAGACAAACACATCTATATTTGTTATAGATCAAGGGCCAGAGGAAGAAGCAGAAATGGGAGCTGATATTGATGGATCAACACATGTCAGAGAGGCACAAGAAGTTACTCAGCCATGAAAGAAGTGACAAGGGTTCTGATTTGGTCAGAACGCCATCTCTGCAATATTCATATTGGGAGTACTCAGTGGGGAAGCCGACTTTCTAAGTCGCCAGGATATACATGCCGGTGAGTGGTCTCTCCGTCTGGGAGTGTTTCAGCTCCTGGTAAACAAATGGGGTCTACCAGAGAGATCTCATGGCATCATGTCACAACCACAGGGTCTCCAGGTATGGGTCCAGGTCCAGAGACCCATCTGCAACCTTCGTGGATGCACTGGCAGTAAGATGGTACTTCAAGCTGGCTTATCTTTTTCCTCCAATCTCCGTCATCCCAAGATTGTTCAGGAATTTCAAGCAGGAAGACGTAACAGTAATACTGGTGGCTCCGGCTTGGCCCAGACGTCATTGGTTCACCCAACGCAGGGCCCCTGTCGGCATCCGGACTTACCTCGTTTGGCTTTGACGACGTGGCTCTTGTATCTTCCGTCCTAAGAGCAAAAGGTTTTTCCAATTCTGTGATTCAAACGATGTTTCGGGAACAGAAGCCGCCTGCCTCTGCCCACATCTATTACAGAGTGTGGCATTCTTTTGGTCAATGGTGTTCCCACAGAAAGTATAATCCTAAAATGTTTAGGATTTCCAGGATACTGGCTTTTCTCCAGGCAGGTTTAGACCGTGGTCTCCACCTGGCTAATTTTGAGAGTGCAGGTTTCTGCACTGTCAGTCTGGTTCCAGAGGAAGATTACCTCATTACCAGATGTTAGAATTTTTTTCCAAGGAGTGTTCAGCCTCCATTTGTTCCAACGGTAGCACTTTAGGATTAGTCTTTTGGTTCTTAAGTGGCTACAGACTCATCCATTTGAACCTGACTAGGGCCCTTCTCCCACGATCGCTCAGTTTAGACTGCCGGCCATCTCTAGGAAGAGTCCTGGTGGTTCAGAACTTCTTTAATTCACGGATGATGGAGGCCACTGTGCTCATTGGGACCTTCAAAGCAGCAGATATTTTTCTGTGCCCTTCCCCAGATTTGTGCCTCGAGAAAATCCTGTCTCGGAGGTCTACAGACAATTCCTTGGACTTCATGCTTGGTTTGTGCTCTGACATGCACTGTCGTGTGAGACCTTATATAGACAGGTGTATGCCTTTCAAAATCATGTCCAATCAACTGAATTTACCACCGGTGGACTCCAAGCTGTAGGAACATCTCAAGGATGATCAGTGGAAACAGGATGCACCTGAGATACTTCCAGATTCAATGATCAAATATATAGAATGCAATAATAGTCAATCTCCTTCTCAGCAATAGGACTGTCCAATGGGTATGTTTTTACCAAAGCTTTTCACCGGTAGAGGAATGTTCCTATTAACATATGAATTCCATGTGAAGAGCTTGAAGCCCTCAGATGTTCGCTGTGTGTAGGTATGCTCTTAGTGGGTGACGGCTTTTGAAAAAGCTGTCTGCTTACACAACGAAACGCGTTGTTGTTTGCCGTCACCCACTAAGTACAAAATGTATTGCCATCACTTTGGCTTTCATACTCCCATCTTCATATTCCTTTGGACTGGACCATACCTACACACCGCAAACATCTGAGGGCTCCAAGCTCTGCACATGGAATTCATATGCTAACAGGATCATCCCTCTACCGCTGAAAAGCTTTGGTAAATATGGACAGTCCTATTGCTGAGAAGGAGATTGACTATTATTGCATTCTATATATTTTATCATTGAATCCGGAAGTATATATAGGAACAGGTTATGTATATGTGGATAATTACTAGGGTGAGGCACCTTGCTCATATATGAAATTTTATATTGTATGCAAGATCCTTTTTTTTTTTTTTCTTATTAAAACGAATAATTTATTTTTAACTAAATGTATACAATTGTCTACTCAATTTAGCACTACTATATTGTTTCTATGTTCATTTCTCTGACTACCCCTATTTTGATAGTAGCTACTTGGATACACAGACCATTTCAGCGCCTGCATACAACCATATTGGCAATTTCAATTTTCAAACCCGAAACCTAGCCTATTTACTTAACAACATTTAGGGGGTGATACCGAGTTGAACATACGCCTGTTTGTAAAGCGTATCTTGCGTGCTCTGGGAACAGTTTATGCATTTCATTTGCGCCTGAAAGGGTGTAACTCGGTTGTAACTGTAACAGAGCTTTCTTGTGTAGGCAATGTTCAGGGAGGGCATGTCAACGGAAATGCAGGTTAATCAGAGTTATCCAGAAGCGTAAATATCCCTGTTTTCAGACTTCTCTTTACACTAGGGGTAGGCAACCTGCGGCATTCCAGCTGCTGTGCAACTACACATCCCAGCATGCTCTGCCACAGTTACAGCGTGCCATTACAGCAAAACTGTGCCACAGGTTGCCTACCCCTGTTTTAAAACAAGGGTATGGCTGCTGTAAGTGGAACTCAACTGTGGTGGCCCGATGCGGGACCCTATGGGTCACCTTAGCTGGCCGATGTTATGCAGATTATGCAATGCTGCGTGCAGCTTTGCAATTGTAATCCTTGCTGAATCAGGCCCCAAGACTATGTAGTTACACATGTATTTCCATGCACCCAATGCATGAGCAATTATTGCTGACTTTCCTTCAACTTTTCGTTAGACTCGGGCAGAATTCACGTTTTTTTCGGTTTTCTTAAGTAATGAGCGTATATCAGAGCAATTCAATTGTTTGTCTGATGGACGTCCATTAGCTGCGACAGGCAAATTTTTTCTCGCAGCCTCCTGAAGTGTGAGAAAAAAATGTTTGCAAAGTCCGTATTTTGGGTACCCAAACTAGGACTTTAGACGCCCAAACCAGGAGTTTAGTCCGTTCTAGCCGTTTTGAGCATTTAAACCTGGTGCTTCTGGGCATGTTAAACACTATTGGGCGTCTATCGGAGAAACAATTTGTTCGGGATTCTTCTACGAAATAATATATTTTGGATTATGTTAGAAAAAAAAATGAGGTGGTGATTTCAAAGGCAAATGTTATATGGATCATACTATTTTTAACCAACAAAATAATGACCGTTTTGCAGAGATGTAAATTAGAGGGATATAACAAGCCATCTATAGATGCTTAAATTCTCCACAGGAAAAAAAAAATCTCTACAGCTGCATACACACACACAACAATTTAGTAAATGAACGATTTTAATAAACTATTTTCGTTCATTTTTTCAAGGGAAAAATGAACAAAAATCGTTTACTAAAATCGTTCATTTACTAAATGTAATGAACAATTTTTTTGAACTACAAACGATTTTTGCATATTCCCTTACTGAAAATCGTTGAGTTGGTCAGTCTGACTGAACTACAAACGTGAACGCGCATGACCGATAATCGTTCATTGTTTTAACTCGGAAAGTAAATGATTTTTTCAATGATTGATCGATAAACGATATCGATAATCGTTCAAAAAATCTCTTGTGTGTGTATGCACCTTACCTATTTAATTATAAATTAAGTGTTAACTTTTACTGTGGTAATTTTTGAATAATAAAGTGCACCGTGGATTGATTATTTGTTTTTTATATATATAGCAGCCCTTTTGTGGCATCCTATTAATAAAGATTAATGTAATATTGTGTGGCTCTTATTTTTATCTCCGTTTATATATTTCATAATAACTACTTAAATACATCAGACTTTTTTGTTTATGGTGAAATTTAGGAATATTGGAAGTCACGGAGTTACTTATAACCATATGAAGGTTAAAGTCACGAGCCTGCTGTTATTCTTTACACATGAATAAGGGAGTATGTTACAGCTGTCTTATTACTATTATCTTTTATTGCTAAAGGTGCGTACATACGTAACGATTATTTGAACGATTTAACTATAACGAAGTCATTATCGTTCAAAAAATCGTTCACTTCCTGAGTTATAACAATGAACGAAAATTGTTCAAGTGCGCTCCTGTTTGTAGTTCATTTCAGACTGACCAACATAACGATTTTCATTAAGGGAAGGAACATTTTTTGTTCATTGTTGTAAAAAATCGTTCATTACACTTCAAAAAATCGTTCACTTTTCAAGGGAAAATCTGACAGATAACACTGTACAACAAATGAATACTTTTAATTTTTCCTTTCTAAAAATAGTCATACATTACTAATTTGAGGTCCAGAAAAACTAAAATGATTTCAGAATGTTTTTACTAGCTCTATTTTTTGAGCTACAGTACTTGCACTATACTGTATGTACATTAGTAATATAGTCATAGTGAAAAGCTATTTTAAAATCTAATATTTTCTTGATTGATAGAAAATAAATAAGTTCTTTTAATTCAATCACAAATAAGAACACAAAACGAAACAAACATACAGCATATGAAACAAACATACAGCATACGCAAGTACTATGTAATATAGTGGCCTATTCATGGGGGTGCTTTGTCTTTGCTTGTCGCTTGTACTCCTCTTCTGGGGCATCTCTTGTCACTGTCCAACAGTAGTGAATCACCTACCCTGATATCTTTGTTCCATTGCTGAAATGTCTTGGTGGAATCGCTCACTATGCTTGTCACTCAGTGCACCACAGTTATCTTGTGTGGGTAATCCCGTGAATCGCATATATTTGAATAGGGGAGGGGACAAAAAAAAATGATTCATTTAATTTGTCATGAGGCCCCGCCCCCTCTGTGCAGAACGCAGATTGCTGGTAAGATTCTCTCCATTCTGCCCACTACACTAGGAATACCCCTACATCGTCATAAATGGGCTATATCTCGGAATTCAGAGCTAACAGAGTTTTAAATGTCATATTCATTCTTTACATGCTGAAATCAATTAGAAGTAACTATTGTCACATCGGAAACATTTTCATTGTTGTGCAGTGTAATCGTTGGTTACAAAATCGTTACGTGTGTATGCACCTATAAGTGCCACAAGAGTACATTAGTGAACAACAAACCGGATTACACAAGTATAGAGTGAACACTATAGTCAGACACAGACAATGAACAAATAGACATAGATACATAACTACAACCTACAAATTGCATAACTGTAATGAACAGGAAGAGAGGACTCTGCTCGCAAGAGCTTACATGCTTAATTCATGTAAGAAATCATTGAGGGGGAATTGAATTGTTTTTAGGTACCCATAGCTACAGTCTAAAGTGACAGGAGCTATTCAGCTTTTTGTGCTGCTGTGTGTAGTGCCGCAGGTGCCCATTACTTATTGTGGATTTCTGCTTGCAGCCTCCTGATTACTGATAAAGCCTGTTAATAGTTAGTTTGTAATTTGTTTAACCTTACTCAAAATATGATTTATTATTTTCTCTGCTTAGTTATGGTTGGAAACCCCACATTTAATATGCATGAAGTTTTCTGTAGCATTGAAAGAAGAGACCCAAACATATTTTTTTATTTTACAGAGGTAATGTCTACACCAACTTGCACAATAGTGTCAGTTCCGACAGCTCCCGGGCAGGATGGTTTAATGCCCTGTGCCAGCCCCATCTAAACATGTGATGTCATGACATCACACTGAGGGGCGCAAGGCTTCGGCACCAGGAAGAAGAGCACTGCCAAGGATGCTTCGGGCTGCTCTACAGTGTGTGCGCGCCTGGAGTGTCCTGCCAGCTTGGCTAATTCGCTTCTCCATGGCTGATCCTGGGAATGTTTAATAGGCTACACACTAACGCAATTTATTGATTCTATAAAGCTGATTGGACAGCTATCATGGCCTGTCTCTAATTGGGTTTATCAAATTATTACTTTGGCAAACATCTCTACAGACCTTCAGTGGTCAAGGAATGCTTACCCTCATGGTTCTACTAGTTAGGGAGAAATTTATTTTGGTTGGACACCTTTTTTATGTTAATACTGCTACTGTGCAAACTAAAAATGCAAATCTAACAGTAGCTTTGAATATCTTTCCAAACACCCTTCCTACATCTCTGCTCACAAAGAGTTTGCATGGTATCATGCTCATAAGGTATTCGGATGGAAGATCAACAATGCATAGGTCAGCCGTTAAATGGTCGACATGGTTAAAAGGTCTACAAGTTCAAAAGGTCAACACATGTTTTTTTTTCAACATTTTTAGGGTTAGGGACTTGGAGGGGTATGTATAGGCTGGCGGAGGGGGCGGTTATGGTCAGGCACTAGGGTAAGGGTTAGGTTTAGGCACTAAGGACAGGGTTAAATCATAAAATTTGTGTTGATCATTTTTGTGTCAACCCTTTCAACATGTCAGCAGTTTAACCCTGTTGACCTTCTGCACTGTCGACCATTTATCGACATTTTGTGCCTTTTGACCGGCTGGTGTCGACCCATTGACCGTTGACCTATTTATTGTCTATCTATTACACCACACCCTTTCCAAAGTTTATATAAAAAAAAAAAAGCAAAGGTTTTGCAAATCATTTGCAGATGCACGTGGTTAGGATGAAATTGAAACACTGTTACATTGCTGAGGTACTAAAAAGTTTAATGCAAATCCTACCTAGACCAAACCACGTTGATTGACTTTATTATACTCTACTTCAACAACAGTTTATAGAGCAAATTAGGGCAATACTCACATAAAGCGATGCACATATTTAGTGTTCACTCTAGCTCCGCCGTGAGGCAGGGTGCCGGAGCTAGAGAGGGCACGTTCGTGCGCGTGCCGAAGGAGCGTGTGAGCGAGAAGGGGTGTGGTCATCGAAAAGGGCGTGTATAAGACGCGTCTCCTTTTCATCACTTGGGGGCGTGCCCGGCACTTACGGACACGCCGGGCAGCCCCCAAGCCCTGCAGATAGGGAGAATAGATGCCGGGCGCATGCGCCCGGCGTCTATTCTCCGGCGGTGACCGGGTCACCGCACATTTCACCCGCGGGACACTGCGACCCGCAGGTGAAGACAGTTCCCGCAGGCTGTTAGTGCAGGGCGCTTTTTGCCTTCCAGAAAGAGGTCAGGGCGCCGCGCCCCGCTAAAACATCCTGGCGGGAACGCTACATATTAATAATGCACATTGCACTTAACATGTTTTATATCTCTCAATTAGAACTACATTGCCATTAAAAGACAATTACACTTTAAACAAGTGGATTTCACTAAATATATTTTGTACAAACACATTTGCTAATTCAGTGAACACTTTAGTGTACAAGAGGCAGTAATACTTGGACTCTGGTATAATTGTTTCTAATACCCCTTTTACACCGGAGCTAAAACCCGGCTTTTGAAGGGTTAACCCGGGCAGCTCCCTGGTGTAAAAGGGCAGAGAGTTGGATCGCCGGGTCGAGTGACCCGGCAATCCAACCCAGGTAACTAGCAGGGTTTAGCACGGGCGTAGCCCGTGAAAGCCTGCTGTGAGAACAGCGCACTCTGGGTCACGATGACCTGGAGTGCGCTGCTAGCTGGCCGATTGGTCCGGCTTCAGTGGCGCTTGGAGATGACGTCATCTCCAAGCGACCACTTTCACTCTACAAAAGCCGGGTCTATGCAGACCCGACTGCGGTGTGAGTGGCGCCGGCAAAATTCCGGGTCTGATCTAGGTAGGAACTTTGTTCCAACTGCGGGTCAGACCCGGAATTTAGGTGGAAAAGGAGTATTATACTGTAGGTAAAAGACACTGGTAACTATAACCGCTAAATGTTTCCCTCTCTATCACTTTTAATCCATTTTATGTTAAGTACACTGCAGGTGTTCACTCTGTGCAATCTAGTTGCTGCATTCAGGCTATAGAGAGCTAGGTGGTGGTATCACAGGGGAGAGGCAGATTGTGTTCAGTGCTATGGTATCAGGGCGGTTTTCTCCTCTAGAAGCTGCATTTTGAATAGTTACAAATCTAGAAAAATGTCAGATATACATGGATCAAATAGTAAAACAGTAACACAGACACAGTTACTGATATTCAGAGATGGAGTTGTCCTTTAAGGTTTGTCCTTCAGTCTCTAAAGCTGCGTACACACTGTGCGATGTGTACCCAGCGGGATGACATATCAGATCATGGGTACACATCAGAACAAGGTAATGAACAACGGAACGATCCCTTGGTCCGTCCTTCATTACCTGCAACAGGGCCGCTTGCGATATCGTCCAGCATGGCCGATCGGACAATGTTGCAAGCGGCCGCGGGAGCGCACATATTGGCCATACACACTGAGCGATGCAACCGATACCGCTCTTATTCTGCAAGGAACGACATATTGTGCCGACATCGCTCCAGAGTGTACTCGGTATAAGGCCTAAAAGAAAAGCACAGTATGCTTCTCAAAAACAAATGTCTGATGACTTCTGTAACAAGCAAACATGAATGGGGGCTGACAAAATGGTTACTCCTTATTGAGAAAATCAAGTGTAAGACCTGTTCACAAGAAAGCATATTTAGACATGGATCACCTAATCACCTCTGAGGCAGCCATTTTGTGTGTAGAACCTGTATGCAGCTGATTTACTTGGAACTAGTGACATCGCTGAGACGCAGCCTGGCCAATGTTTATGAGGTCTGCCTTATATTTCTGAGGCACTGGTTCCTAGTGAAATTCAAAATGACTTTATCATGGTTATAAGTTCAGCCTATAGAAAATGGTTTCCTTCACTGTGTGGAGGAGGCAGGTCTAGTATAAGTGCAGCTCAGCTTTCCCTGCATCACATAATTATTGGAGCTTTTTTTTCCCGTTTGATAGTGGAAGACAAGGTACCGAAGGCTTACAGAGGCTCTTTCATACAGCTGGGACTGAACAGTATGAAATCAGCTGAATTGTGTATTGGACGTCCTGCTCTACTTACCAGCGCAGATGGAAAACAAGAGGTATACATTAAATGTCAGATAAATTGAGTTTACTGTAGGGTGGTCCATCAGTTGTTTCTGGTTGATGGATTTACCAATGATGGCGATGGCGCAATGGCAATTTCTCTTTAGTGGGTGTGCGTTTGTCTTCCAGGTATCCATTCCTTTGTTATGCGCAGCCGCAAACCATTATTGGTTAAACCATCAATAGCTTTTTGATGATGGGCACCTGACAACGACCATCGTTTGTGACCACTATGATAGATAACCCTAGTTTGCTGTACAAGTACACTTTGCAGCATTTACTAAAGCTCCTAAAAAACTAAAGTGGAGGTATTGCCCATAGCTCTTATTTTCTAGAGTGTATTATTGAAATGTTGATGAAGTCCGTTGTAAATATCACACAAACCTCTGTTAACACAGCTGAGGCTCTTTTACTAAGGAAACTATAGGTAACAAATGCAATAACATTACACAGGTTATACTCTCCACAGATATGTTTAGCTTTGGTACAAACTTGTATTAATTGTACTTAAAAGAAAGAAGCCTGTTTTGACTAAATGTGTAAAAAACCTTAGTACATTACACCACACTGTTTATGAAATCTGGTACACAGGAACCTTTGTAGAAAATGCAACAACCAGTCAATTGGATCAGATGCTCTGGGTTATAGCACATTTTATACACCAATTCTCATAAATGGCTCCACTATGTCCAGCAGACTACATCATACACATAGCCATACTCTATTATATATATATATTATTGTTTGATAAAGTAACACGCATTAGTGGCCAACCCTTTTCCAGCCATACTGCTCATAGTATATTGTACTAAGCAGTGACCAGTACAGCCCAACTGCAAACGTTTAGCACTAAGATTAGGACCACCAGCATAGACCCTAAATCCGTTTTATTCAGCTGCAGCAGTATTCAATTGTTTTAAAATGGCTGCAGCTCCTATCTACATTGACTGGAGCTATTCAATTATTAAAGCTATTAAATTGTCTGTGCTTCAGGGCGCGAGTGCCTATCACTATCGCAGATGTCGCGCTGAAAATGCAGAGTATTAACTATAAAAAGTCTAATCCCATCTAAAAAAAAACGTTAAGGTATTCAAAATCCCTTTGGGTGGATTTCTGGTCACAGCTCAGGAGGCTGCCAGCAGAAGTCCATGACAAATAATGGGCTCCAGTGGCAGGAACAATTGAATAACTTCCGTCACTTCATAACACCTATGCCTGTATACAGCAGCGGTTTCTCACATAAAGTAATATGTGAATGAAGCACCAAAAATAAGTTTAAAAAAAAAAAAAAGTCTCAGCTAAAGCAGCTATAACTATTGTTAGATCCCAGCTGGTTTATCATAAGCGCATATGTAAAATTCATTAAAACTATATTCTGGTAGACTTGCCTACATGAGGAGCACTGACAAATTGGTCATCCTCAGTAGAGGAAAAGAGCTTGCTATACAACTGTTCATTTCACCACATGGTCACTAAGGTAACATTATTTAAAAGGCTCAGGGCCTGGTCCAGCAAGGATCGTAATTGCAAAGCTGCTCATAGGCTATAGATATATGTGTATACACGCAGGCAGCTTTGCAATTGCGATCCTTGCAGATATGGTAATGCAGCAGGTAGCAGCACGCCTCCAGTGCATTACTTATCCGAGCTGTGTTTTCCAACGCAGCATGTGATAATCTGCTCACCATCAGCAGGCTGCGGTGACCCATGGGGTCCCGCAGCCGGCCACCACAGGTGAGAGGAAGAGGCCAGGAAATCTGCACTGCTGAATCAGGCCCTCAGTCCCAATGTTTTTTCTCTGGGTCTTTCAACTCTTGATTATGTTGCGGCAGAAAGAAGTGCTGTGGGATGAGACGGTAAGGAAGCATACAGTAGCTCCAACAAGGTTTGCAAAATGGGTCCTTCTTTGAGCATGAAAACTTTATTCATCCAGTGCAGTAGTGGGAATACCTCCACTGTGTAGGTGACTGGTGTACTATAAGCAAGTGTTTTGCATGTCACTTTATGATATCTGACTTGTGGTTTACTTGTGGTTTTTTGTATGTCATAGTTGTATGTCCTACACTCTCGCCAGGTATGCACCGCGTGGCCTGTCAGCTGTTTTCCTTCTGGGAAGGTCGGTATAAGTTTGACTGCTCAAAAAAACCTCAAGGTGAAGCCTGGTGAGTTAGTTCATGTCCAACCTCTGATAGGAGCTGTGTTACAAGCAGAAGAACTACAAGTCACACTCAGGTATGTCATTGCTATTAGTATAATTTAAGAAAAATTGGACCATAGATCAAAAATACCTGAACTTTTTAAACTTGTAAAGGAATAAAAATGTAATGCATTACTCATAGGCAACACACGCATACTTACAATTTATTCATTATTATTTTTACTTGTGACTTGGGGGAGGGGGGGGGGGGGCGGGATTGCATTGTTTTTCTGCAACAATAATTAATTGACACCCGTCGGAGCAATTCAATTGTTTATGGGCGCCAATTAATTATCGCGCTTGTTGCCCTCAAATAGACCAGGTTCATCAGCGTAAAACGGTTAAATCCATCTAAAGTCCTGTTTAGGGCGCACAAACCTCAGGAGGGTGCGAGCAGAAATGCCGGCACTGGTCGGCTATTGCGTCCGACCAGAGCAATAATTCATTTGCTCCGTTGGGTGCATATTAGTCAGAGCTGCCAGAGAAAACCATTGAAATGCCCCCTGGATGCTTTAACAGTCATCTACTTGGCATTTGTAGAAAAAGATTTTATATGAATGCGTTTGCATATGGGTTT